>OZ010590.1:7321586-7399086 GCA_963932145.1 Acanthosepion lycidas
ATTTCAGAAGGCCTCAGCAATTATCCGATCCAATTTGAAGGTATAAAGGTTAGTTTATGGATAAGAACGCTAGGACTGTAGATACATCACATTAGCATAAACGTTTCTCAGTGTGGATCTGATCGCATTTGAATATAAATTTAAAAGATCGGATTTTCTTTGAAAATACTAAGTTTGATGGAAAAATAGTTTTGTTTCTTCGTTTTAAACAATTGTCACTTTGATTAGTTTAGTTCGCTGGAGTAAAAGTCCAGATGTAATTAGAAGCTAGATATAATCAAACAGGTTCAGATTGAAATCAATAGATAGATAGATAGATAGATAGATAGATAGATAGATAGATAACCCACTTGATTATTGTGTGTGGCTCAGTTGAGCGAGAAGACAGCAAAACTCCTTGGAACATCAAAGATGAACTGAAAGCAAGTATTATGGCAGCATTCACCAACTTAAGCAAGGAGACCATCCAGATGAGTTGAGGGAGATTCCAAAGTCGTCTTTATGCCGTGGTTGAAGCCGATTTAATAAATTTACTCTTTAGCATTTCAAGATTTTTTGTGTAATTTTAGTAAACAGATATGTTAAAATAGGAGGTTAGTGCTATTTTCGTTTTTGCGTAAATTAGACGACAATTTATTAATTGCACTCCGTATATATCTGTGTGTGTGTGTGATATATAGACGGATTGAGTTAGATTAAATAAATAAAACTGAAGGGAAAACAGATGGTTCGGCGGTAGAGAGGAAGGCATAACGACATACATTCTATAAAATATAACTCCCAGAACAGAGTAAGTATATAAACTAAGAATAAAAGCTGCCATTATCTCCAGACCAACAGAAATTGTTTTGTTTTGATAACAGTGGGAATCTTAATGTGTCCAGGTGTGGTTTAATCGAGATTGATTCGAGCAATTCTTGCTAACTACCCAGTAACTACTACACCAGTAACCACAAACAAATTAGCAGCTGTTTTGTTCTTATATTTATTTATTTTTTTAAATGATCGGAAAAGGAAAACAAGAAAATTTTCACCAGCTTTCTACTCATCAGAATGAGTTCTTTTCTTGGTTTCTGCCTCTTTCTATTCAATATCCCCCAACAAACAGGTTAGATGGCGCCTGCGTTGTAATATCTCTTTTGTTCGGAAGCGGACTTGTCTTCTTATAGAGTTTGGTGAGAAGACAAGAAATATCTATACCATTTTATTGCGGCCTTGTTTTCTTTCTTGTTTTCACAGCAGACGTAATTTACTAAGTGTGATTTAATCTTGCACAAGGCTACAAACATATTATGCTGAGTACAATATACAAACATTCTTTTTGACATGGCAAAGATTAAACCAGACCAATTAAATGATAACGTTTTATAACAAATACTACTGTTATATTTATGGGTGCGCGCCAGTGTGTGTGTGTCTGTGAAAGGGAAAGAAACGGATAGATAATTAACAGACTGTGATAGATAGATAGATAGATAGATAGATAGATAGATTATTCGGACTATTGTCCTCATCTTTGTCGCCATATTTATTACAACGTTTCGGACGTTGTACACTCCGGCCTTCTTCAGGTGGTTGGAATGTCGAACTGAGCCCTTTATTTCGCTCACTGTGGTAGACTGCTATAGTTCCATATGCCATGTCTAATGGATGTCAGTTGTCGGTTATCTCCTGTTAATTCCCCTCTCCAAGTTCTCCACTGCCTTAACCGGGTATTGAACTCACACTCTTACGGTTCTGTTACTGGATCTAACCAACGCCTTTATCCACCGTGCCTTTATCCAATGTGCCATGTATTAATTTCTGAGTATTATAAAACCTAATGTCTTCAGCAACCACTTTTACCAGTGCTCATATTGCAATTTTTGCTGTCATCATTTCATATTTTTACCAGAGCTGATATTGCAACTTTGTTGTTATCATTGCTTTTCTTTAGCACTCCTTATTACTGGTTCCCACATTGTATTTATTTCTATGCTTGGTCGGCTCAGGAGATTTTTGTGGCCTAGCATATGTGCTGATTCCTTAATTTTACGAATTTTCCAATGGTGTTCTTTGTCTATGATCTCAACTTGATCCCACAGAGGGCGGTGATCTCCCTTCTCTCTCCATATGTGGTCAGCTACGGCTGATTTTTCCACTTCCCCTCGTGGTGTTCTTGAAGCCTTACCTTGAGAGGGCGGCTTGTCTCTCCTTTATATTCCTTTCCGAAGCTGCACGGGATGGCGTACACACAGTCTTTAGTCATGTTCTTCTCTATGAGGGGGGTCTTACTCGGGAGAGATATCTGCGAAGTGTCGTCAGGCGTTTGAAGTTTGTCCTGATGTTATATGGATCGCAGACCCTTTGTATTTTCTCTGATGACCCCTTCACATAAGGCAGGCAGAATGTTTTCTGAGTGTTGTTGGTCTCCTCCTCTTGTACCCGCCTATCCCAGTTTTTTCTTTCTTTTTTTTTTTTTTTTTTTTTTGCTGAAGACATTAGGTTTATAATACTTATAATTGAGTAGAACATACTACTTGTCGATGGTATACGGAGGGAATATGGGTGGTTTGCTACTATGCAAATGTCATGTCGGAATGTAGAGGTTAGATATGGCGGAACCAAGGAATATAGTTCATCCGAGCACTTTCCATGGATGTAGCGATAGATCAGTAAGAGGTATGCCATGTCTCACCTGTGAGAGGGTGGAAAATAATTCGTCACCAAGGACTCGAAAATACTTTTGAACTCCATCGATAGAGGAAAGTGACGACACGACAACTTGCGCTCAAATATGACAACAGAACTCTATTTTCAACTTGACCTTGCTCTTATAATGGTAGACGATAGCAGAAGGTGTCAGTTACTTACTGGAGCATTACAAGGAACTGGCCATTTTACCTGCATCTTTAGCGATAGATCGTATGTACGAGTTCCACTTGAGGTCGACTGTGTGATTGAGGCCCTCAAGGTACGGTGCCTCCTCGAGGGAACATCCGTTCATCGTGACTGGCGATAGTTTGGTATCAGATATTTATATTAGAAAGTAACTATAATTTCGATCAAGGACTGACAGAAATGATCATTCGTGAAATATTTGAAACTAAAGAATATGTAATCTACTTGGGAAAAAAAAAGAATAAATGAAGACACACATCATTTTACTTTTTTAAGTTTACTTATATTTTAATGACCCCTGTATGTTCTTAGATCTATTTCCATTTTTTTTTTGTTAGTATGTGTATGTATACGTATATTCCCTCTTCATACATACATACTGTCCCATTAAAAGAGAAGAATACAGATATCTTGACATCGGTCATAGCTTTATATCTTTACATCGATATATCGGTCATTGAAAGATAAGAATACAGATATCTTTCCTCACCTTTTCTCGGACCAATCTTAATTGTTTTATTAACATTCAAGCAGAAGAACTTTTCTCACTGCCAATTGAAGAAAGTCATTTGTCTCACTACCACACAAAAAAGAGAATGTTTAACATAGAAAAACATAAGGAAAATTAATTCATTTTAATACTATTTGCCTGAAGAAAATCGCGAGACCCGAAACACGTATTGAAAAAAAATGGAAAATAAAGCATAATATATAATTTTTAAAAAAATCCGCATTACAACCAAAAACGTTTGGGGTTTCTCTCTTCTTATATATATATATATATATATATATATATATATATATATATATATATATACTGTTTGATAAATAGACGGAACATCTACTCAAATTCGAGTATCTACTAAAAATAACGTGTAAAGTCATACAAATCTGTCTGATTAATAAAAATCCATTTTCGTTTCGGTACGAAACTATGAAAAAACTTCGAGAAATCTATGAAAAGATGATTTTTTCCCTCTCACCGTCTGCCTCTTCTTTGGCAGGGTTAAATGGTAACGCAGCGAAAAACGCTGAAGAACGCATGTTTGATTCCTATCGAAATCGGCTTTTTCTCGCAGCAAGAATTTAATTCCTTCTTTTTTGATCGCTTCCTTTATGACGCAAGCATTGATGACTAAATAGACCAATTCTTTCATGGAAGAGTCGATGGCATTGTCTGCATAGTAATGTTGATGGAGAACGATGTCAGTTTTGTCAAGTCTTTCTCTTTTGTTATATTTTCCCATTCCACCCTAATATTTTATACTTTTTCCCACTCCCTTAGCGAGAGCGTCTCTTGATTTTGTCCCCTTGGGCAGAATACAGCGGCCTCTCTGTTTTATGGATTGGACGGTCCCTACTAACATCAATTATGTTTAGTTTGTATTTGTGTTTATTTTAAGTTTATTATTGGGTTCATTTCCCTCCCCTCTCATTTTATCATTATTAGAATTGTATATATATATATCATCATTAGAATTTTTATGGTATGGGGCGCGATTTTGGTAGGTCTCCGTTGAGAGAACGTGGTATTATGGTGGTTGAAGGATTGTTTGGTGATGGACGAGTTCTTTTAGTGAATGGGTAAAATGTAATGTACGAATGGGTCGCGAATTTGATTAGCTAGGTATAAGATAGTTAGTGTTGACCAGCCTCTACCCCTCCCCTTTATTGGCCTCGTGTCACAATTTGTACTTTTTGTACGAATAAATACCAGTCTTTCTCTTTTGTTGTTTGACTTTTTCCTTTTCTCTTCTGATAGTTTCGAATTTTTGGGTTCCAATGGTGATGGAACATCGCCAGTTGGTATAGTCTCGGGCTTGTGTTTCAAACAATTTAGGATCAAGTCCAGTGGCTTTCAGTGTTGTTTTGAGTTGGTCCTTCGAACAGAGCAACACTTTGGTCTTCTCACTGAAACTAGCTCAATAAATAAGACTTTATGTGGAAACTTTGACTCTTCCATTCTTGCTTCATGTTCTGACCATCAAAGACTGCGTTTAATGATCAGCGGTTCGACGCTTTACCTGTTAACCTTTTTCAGGACTTTTTGTTGGTCATTTCGTAAGTCCATGGATGGAGGCGAAAGAAAATCAGAGTAAAAGAAAGTGCCAATGGCGTGAACCCATTTACGGTGGATCTCACCTTGCCAGGACACTTGATTTCATAACCTTCCTCTGTGGCATATATGGAATGGGACATGTAGAATCCAGAAACTGCAACGGCCTTCCGCTACACTATTTACATTATTCGGACTATTGTCCTCATCTTTGTCGCCATGTTTATCACAATGTTTTGGTCGTTGTACGCTCCGGCCTTCTTCAGGTGCTCATGGACACATGGCACAATGGATAAAGGCGTTAGTTAGATCCGGGGACAGGAGCCAAAGAATGTGAGTTCAATACCTGGTTAAGGCGGTGGAGAACTTAGAGAGGGGAATTAACAGGAGATAACTAATAACTGACATCCGTTCGTGGAACTAGAACAGAACCCCAGTAAGGGTTCAGCTCGACTGAAGAAGGCCGAAGCGTACAACCGCCGAAACGTTGTGATAAATATGGCGACAAAGATGAGGACAATAGTCCGAATAATGTAAATAGTGTACATAATACCTCATCTCAGAAATATAGACAGATACTGAAAGGCCGAAACGTTGTAATCAATATGGCAACAAAGATGTGGACGATAATCCAAATAATGTAAATAGTGTACATAATACCTCATCACAAAAATATAGACAGATACTGAAGGGGCGAAATGTTGTGATAAATATGGCGACAAAGATGAGGACAATAGCCCGAATAATGTAAATAGTGTACATAATACCTCATCTCAGAAATATAGACAGATAGTGAAGGGGCGAAATGTTGTGATAAATATGGCGACAAAGATGAGGACAATAGCCCGAATAATGTAAATAGTGTACATAATACCTCATCTCAGAAATATAGACAGATACTGAAGGGGCGAAATGTTGTGATAAATAAGGGTACGGAGATGAGGACAATAGTCCGAATAATGTAAATAGTGTACATAATACCTCATCTCAGAAATATAGACAGATAGTGAAGGGGCGAAATGTTGTGATAAATATGGCGATAAAGATGAGGACAACAGTCCGAATAATGTAAATAGTGTATATAATACCTCATCTCAGAAATATAGACAGATAGTGAAGGGGCGAAATGTTGTGATAAATATGGCGACAAAGATGAGGACAATAGCCCGAATAATGTAAATAGTGTACATAATACCTCATCTCAGAAATATAGACAGATACGGACTTCCGCTAATTCAATTTTATAAATGGTTGTTTATTCGTTGCGTCATGTATATGTCATCATTATAGTGACTGAATTTTCTGACATGTTTGTTTTTGGGACTGTTTCCGTTTTTTCTATAAATTTAGCACTTGATAATACGAGTCATATATCCTCCCTATATTTGTTCCACTGTATTCTAATCGAACTGAGTAGACGTGGCCTTTTCGACTACCTGAGGTAGGAATATCTGATTCGTTCATTTTATAAATATCATTTATACATGCGTTCATGAAAATTCAATGTCTTAGATTGATTCCACCCTCGAACAGCCGGGGGGACATCAGTCGCTGACCCCCCCCCCCACGTGGGAATATCGCTTTCTCTACTATCGAATATTTAGCCGGATAAAACCAAGCAAGAAGTTAAATAGAATTTTTAAACATATTATCTGATAAAGTTCACTGTCTCTACAACTTGTTTCTCAGTCTGTGTTTGGATTTCGTATTGTGCCTTGAATATGTGAATTTAATTGTTCTACTAGATTGGCATCTAGGTCCCAACCTTTTTATTGTCGAAATATTTAAAGATTATCCGACACTTCTACCCCAACCGTTTCTTTTGTCGCACTTCCAGCCTTCTCGTGTTTCCTTGCTTTCCTACAATCTTCAAAAATTTTAATTCAGTGTCAATCGCCACCTCTTGTCTTTTGTAAGCCCGTTCATTTTTTATCCCTTTCCTCAATCCCATTATAACCAGTCATTTACTCATTTTCTCTCTATATAAAACCCCCAGCGTAGTAGTGGCATTCCGCCTTGCTTGGGGTGAAATGATTAAAAAAAAAAAAAAAAAAAAAGAAAAAAAATGTTGTTCGGGATTAAGATTTCAAAGCAATCTGGGAAATATTGGCAAAGGGTGGGGATGAGCTTCTTAAACCAACGATTAACAAGTAGCCAGAAAATGGAAAATTCCTATTAAAGACACGCACCTGTGATTGTTGCATCTGATATGTGACATAGAATGAACTAGTACAAGACTTGCTGCTACTACACAGTGGATGTTTAGTGCAGGGTAAAGTCAACTGACCAATTTAAACAATTCACTTCTAAAAACTTTGAATTTACTGTATATTTATATATATATATATATATATATATATATATATATATACACACAAACATATATATATATATATATATATATATATATATATATATATATATAGTGGTGCACTGTACCGAGGTTTTCTGAATACTTAGATGAGTATCGCTGCGGAACTGAGTGAGTAGCGGCGCTATATCGAGTTTAGCTTGTGTCTTCTTCGTCGCCGAGGCCCCATGGTACAGCTGTTATGACGTTTGCGTGTTCAGTTCTCGGTAGTGGATGCGTACTGCTAATGAAACCCAGATAGGACGAAACGGCCATCCAGTGCTTTCTGCATTCTGTTGGTGATTATTGTAGGCTCGACGAATTATTATATATATATATATATATATATATATATATATATATATATATATATATATTTCAGCAAATATATGGATATAGATCCGACAGTATGAAGCAAAATATACGGAAAAAACTAACAAAAATCCTAATATGCAATTATTCTGTTTTAATGTTAATATAACGTCCGGCGTTGACATTATATTAACATTAAAACAGCATAATTGCATTTTAGGATTTTTGTCTGTTTTTTCCGTAAATTTTTCTTCATATATATATATATATATATATATATATATATATAATAGGCTGTTACATATCTTCATTCGTTGGTTCCTGATGTTCTGTGAATGATCTCTAAGAATAATCTTTCGTTGCATGTTGTTAACTCTGGTCATCCTGTGAAACTCTTATCTAAAATTACAGAAATTTTATTTCAGATTAGACTCCTCTTTGAGATGCGATGTCAAGTAGACAAAAATAAGGATGTTGGACATCTTCTCTTTGCTTTTAATCAAAGTCACAAAGCAAGTGAAGATGCTCGAGACATTTATTCTGTATACAGAGATAAAATACTTCTAAATAACCAAATGGTCAATCCTAAGCTTTATGTTGAACAAATGAAGGAGCTCAAAATAGCAATTCAGCTGAAAATGTCTAATCGGCAATACAGTATGATTATCCAACATGACAAGGCTAGCCCCATTACCAAACATGCAATTAATGAGCTCGGTTGGGAAGTTCTGCTACACTATTTATAGTGCCACCTTTTCCAGTCGCTTTCTAACAATTTGCAGGGTGTTTCGTTCAAAACGATATGTAGCTTAAAACATGGTTTGATGAATTTTCTAGGCAAAACCCAGTGATATCTACAGTCTAGGCGTTGAACAGTGGATTATTAACAGAGGGTCGTAAAGAATGATATGGATTACTTCGTAAAAGGATTCATCAGGACCATTAATAAATAATAAATGTTATAATAAATTATCCATTAGCCTTCACAAGACAGTGGTGATGTATCAAACTGCCCGAGGAATACAGTATATAAAGTCATCAATTTACATTGATGGTAGACGTCTTGGGGTAGTTGACAAATTTGTATACCTTGGTGGCACCCTTAACCGCCATTGCTCTCTTTGCGGTGAGATTACGTTACAAATTAAGAAAACCTCCGATGATTTTGCAGCACTCAAGGTCCGTGTCTGGAGTCAGAAGGGTATAAAAAAGCAAACAAAAAGTAAAATATATAATGCTTGGGTCATGACATCTTTGCTATATTCATATAAGATATGTGTAGTTTATCGCTGACACCAGAGGATATTGAAAAGTTTTCATCAACTCTGCCTTCGGTCTGTGCTTGAAATCCACTTGAAGTCTGACACCCCTGATACTGTTGTACTACAAAGGGCCAATTCACTCTCTGTGGAAACACTTATATACAAGCACGGATCGCGGATGACAGAATTCCAAAACAAATAATGAATGAAGAATTAAAAATGGGAAAAAAGCCGCAGCACAAGCCAAAACTTCGTTACAAAGATAGCCTTAAAGAGTCACTATACAAGTGCAATATTTGTCTAGATAACTGGGAGAAGCTAGCAGAAGACAGTGTTTCTTGGAGAGCTAGTATTGCTGACGGCGTCAAGATCTTGCATGAGGCATCACAAAAATATGCAGAAGTGAAGAGGGGGGTTCAGAAGGGATCCCTGAATTGCCATGAGGTGCCAACCTGGCCATGTGCACAATACAATCGGATATGTCTGTTCAGGGCGGGTCTGCTCAGTCACCAGCGGGCAGAAAAACAAAAACAGTCTATTGTATATAACGAGTTCATAATGACATGCTTTGAATGCCCGACCTGCACTAGAGTGTGCAAATCTGTGTCGGGCCTGACATGAAAAGGTACATTGGAAATGATGATGATCAAAGTCTATTCGCACCAACCGGAGATGATTTGATATGCCACATATGTGACAAGAAATGCAGATCAATGGCTGGCTTTATGAGTCACTGTCGTTCACACAACCGATGAATGCAGTGTTGTGGGAGGAGTTTAAGTGACGGGCTGGGCGTATCAGTGATAGCCATACTCGCTTTGTGAGTCGACAGCCGCCATATATATATATATATATATATATATATATATATATATATATATATATATGAAAATATATAGAAAATAGGAAAGAACTGGTTAGGTAAATAATCCAAAGTTCTTTAGCATTTCTGTTATTATTTTAAAAAAATAGTGCTCGATACAAAAGTAGAGCATAAATATAATTATTTATTTAAAAATATAATTCCAACACGCTATATATATATATATATATATATATATATATATATATATATATATATATATACATATATATATATATATATATATTTAGTTTATGAAAAACTAGGTAATCCGTATGGGTAGACCCAAGGATGATAAAATCCAGAGAGCTCAATGTAAATCCAGAGCAAATATATATATATATATATATATATATATATATATATATATATATATATATATATATATGTGTGTGTGTGTGTGTGTGTGTGTGTGTGTGTGTACTTAAAACAAAATATCGAATGCCGACAAAATGTTTTCAAGCAATTCGACAAATGAAAAACGTTTAATTGAAAATAGGTTTGATTACGCGTTTCGCCATTCTAACTTTCAAATGAAAGAAAGGAATGTATGTGTGTGTGTGTATCTGTGCGTATGTTTAAATAATGAGTCACAATAATTTTTCCCTATTCTGAAGGACTGGATGAGGATTTAAGTTTAATTCGACGGAAAAAAACTGGGAAAAATATATTAACAACTTTCGACATGAACTAAGAATTATAAAGAAAAGATACAGAATAAATATTAACGGCTTTTTTAAAAAGTCATTGATTTTCTTTCTTTCTTTAATCACGAGAAAAGCCAGCTTAAATGTTGACCTCATATATATATATATATATATATATATATATATATATATATATATAAATATAAAAGTGAACATAGAAGTCAACACTTAGAGGCGACAGTCTGTTTCATGCTATATGCAATCGTCAGGTGGCCTGACGATTGCATATAGCATGAAACAGACTGTCGCCTCTAAGTGTTGACTTCTATGTTCACTTTTATATTTACACACGCTCTATCTCTGATATTGAGCACTTTATTCCATAAATATAGCACACCTTAAGACTATATTTCTTTATATATATATATATATATATATATATATATATGTGTGTGTGTGTGTGTGTGTGTGTGTGTATGTGTTTGTGTGTGTGTTGTGTATTTCGGCAGCAATGCCTCTGTTATACAAGTTTCATTAAAGAATACTGATAAAGTATAACGATTAAGCATTTTTAATCAGTTTTTCTTGTGTTCGTATAAGTGTTTTGTTTTCTCGACATAGAATGTCTAAAAACTGTCCGTATGTTCTATATATCTGCGTGTTTTTGGTTATTCTATAAGCCATTATTAAAGATGCTTATATTTTTTTTATTTTTAACTGAATCTGTAGATTTTTATGTGTATGTATAGTGATGGGAACGATTTTTATTTTCCACACACGATCAGCACATTGGAGACGCGTTCATAGTTGATGCTATTAAGTTTATTATCTAGTTTATGCTATCATATTAGATTATGTTTGCGTTTATTATTATTATTATTATTATTATTATTATTAATGCACCCATTAATTTTCACCTTTTTTTTTTACACGTGGGTGAGGCTATTAGTGTCGTATTTTCTACGTGTTGTTTGCAGATAGAGTTTGGTAAGTTTCCATGTGTTTAAATGAGTCCTAATTGAGCTATGGTCAGAGAGATGTAACGTGAATCTTCTTGATAGGCATATATATATATATATATATATATATATATATATATATATATATATATATATATATATATATATATATATTGAACAATAAAAAATATTAAAAAATTAAAATCTTCATACACACTGGTTTGTAGATTAATATTATTTCGTTTTTTTTTTTTATTATTATTTCATTTAGATTCCTCGACTAGTTTCGGCCAAAATGGCCATCATCGGGAAGAGAAATATTTCTGCTTACTGGTAGCAGTAAACTACAGAAATGAATATCTTGCTGGAGAAAATGAACTTTTATATATATATATATATATATATATATATATATATATATATATATATATATATATATATATGTGTGTGTGTGTGTGTGTATGTGTATGTGTGTGTGTGCGTGTGCGTGTGCGTTTAAGTATGTATACCCATACACGTTCGTGACTGCAAACAGGGCGGTTCAAAAATAAGTGATGCAAAATAGGAAGCTAAAATGGGAATTGTTCAATCAGATATTAAGTTTTAGTGATTCCAAATTCACACATTTTATCTCACCCCCTCGTGAAACGCGCGAGTACTTCAACGTGGGGTGTAAATGCTTAGCATGGTTGTCTCGTTAGAGCAGTTCCCACTTAGTTCGATTCTCATGGTTGCTTCATGCGTTCGGCCTTGTGCCATAAGTCGGCCTCCTTTACTAAAATTGACACTCATAAAACGAATTTTTTTGCTATTGTTTTGATTTTAAATAGACATTTTTTTTTACATTTTACTTTGTACTTATTTTCCGGAATGAGAAAAAGTTTAAGCAATTAATGTTTTGGAAAAAAATAACCGGAAAATGAAATTATTTTGAAGATTATTGTTTAAGCAAATGATACAGCTCCGTGAAATAACATTGTCTTAGACTGAGACCATGAGGAAAAATTTAGTCTTCTCAGTTTCAGAAAAATGGCTTCAGGGTGAATCAAAATACATATAAAGGTTTGTGCATGTATATGGATACATGAATTTGTTTATCCAAGTGTGCCAACGCCGGGCTTCTGTGTTTGTGAGTGAGTGTGAATGTGCGTGCGTGCGTGCTTATCTATGTATCTGTGTGTGTCGAGTAGGTTTGCCAAATAAGTCAGTTTTTCCCGTCATTTTCTCTTGCCTGATTCAAGTAAGCCAGCAACCAAATCCCCGGATGAACACCCACACAACAACCATTGGCATTTATTTCGTTTGTTAAGAAAAAATGGGAGGAAAGGCAGGGTTTTCGCCTCTTCCTGCAGGAGAGTGTTTACTGGCAGTATCATTTAATGTAGGCAAGTACAGGGAATGTATTAGGTTGGTGCAAAAATAATTTCGTTTTCTCACATAGTAACATATGTTAGAAAACGAAATTATTTTTGCACCAACCTAATAGAATAGACAGCTGATTGAACAGAATTTTTCTTTCCACAGCAGCTATTATATATATATATATAAAGTTTATATATATATATATATATATATATATATATATATATATATAAACTTTATATATATATATATATAAACTTTATATATAAACTTTATATATATATATATATATATATATATATAGATATATATATATATACATATATATATATATAAACTTTATATATATAAACTTTATATATATAAACTTTATATATATGTAAAATTTATATATATATATATATATATAATCTTCATATATATATAACTTTATTTTTATTTATTTTTTAAAATAACAATATAGCGTTCATTTGTTTTTTTTTTTTTTTTTTTTTTTGGGGGGTTATTGTTTTTGTTTTTTTGTTTTTGTTTTTTTAATAAAGCGTTAAAAGATCATTTGATAAAAATCGCCTGAGGATACCGTAAGGTTGAATGAAAACAAGGTAGCGGTTTCTACTGACCTCCTGATTCCTGAGAAAAAAATTGTTAAGAAAGAACTTGCGGTTATATGTAGCACTTTCAACAGTAAAGTGATTTTAACCCCTAAAGTATACACATATGCTGCACACATACACACACGCACAAAAACATACACACAGACATGTATATAGATATATGTGTGTCGGGAGGATAATTTTACAGATCTTTTACTATAAAGACAGCAGTATATATATATATATATATATATATATATATATATATATATATATATATATATATATATATATATATAATAACTGATTTAAAATGTTTTTCCAGCTACATAGTAATAACTATTTACAGGGTATAAATATTATAAATTAACTGATTTAAAATGTGTGTGTTTTTTTTTTCAGCTACATAATAATAACCATGTTTAAAAAATGGAAGCTAAAAACTTCAAATTTAATTTTGTAATTAAATTAAAAGCATTAGTTCCATTTAATCTTCAAGCCAATATTGGAATATTTTAATATTCGCTTGAAGACAAAACACCGGATTGTATATCTTACTGTTCTTTCTTTTATATATATATATATATATATATATATATATATATATATTTGCTTGGCTGATTTTGCTTAGCAGCATATCAACCTCAAGGTGTCATTTAATGCCCGAAATCTAAATATTTTGAACAAAATTTTATAGCTTTAGCTAAATATATTTTTAACGCAATTGCATATCTTCAACTAGAGATAAAATGTATTGTTGGTATTTCTTCTGTAAAATGTATTGTTGGTCATTTTGCTATGAATAGATATTGTTGGTATTCTTATTATAAAAATGTGTTTTTATATTTTCATAGTATTTTGCCTTTGTTTGGTGGGGGGGGGGTCACCACTTGCCCATAGCTCGGAGACTGACAAGTGCATGAAACACCTTCTTAATTTCTGTTGTTCCCAGCTCCACAATGACCCGGGTAGGTAGCCCCCGTTAGGATCCTGGCTATGGGCAAATAGTTAAATCCAAAACGAATGTCAAAATACTATGAAAGTATAAAATACATTTCTACAGTAAAAATACTAGCAATACATATTCACGGTAAAAGAACAACTAGCAAACCCTTTTTTGAAAAAAAATACCAGCAATACATTCTTTAAAAAAGAAAAACAAATTACCAGCAATGAATTTTTATACAAAAAATATTACCAGCAATACATTATTTAAAACGAAAAAATAATTACAAGCAATGGTTTTTTTTAAATAAAAAAAAACATTACCAGCAATACATTATTTAAAAAGAAAAAAAATTACCAGCAATGAATTTTTGTAAATACCAGCAATACATTTTTGAACAAATAAAATTTTGGCATTAAATGACCCATAATGAGTTGATATGCAACAACAAATAACCAGATACATATCTAGCTTCGTGGATAAATAGGTAAATAGATCCTAGCGAAATAAGGACATTTTTTTTATAGATACACGAAGGGATCTGTTGATAAGAGAAGCATTAAATCAGTCTATCGATGAATAGACATCAACAACATGAAATATTGATACACTACAACCGATAGACAATAATATAGCAAGATTGATTTTAAAAATGAACGTGCATAATGTGACATAATTTTTCTCTAAATAAATCGTTTTCTAGTCTACAATCTGCAGAACCTGCTAAGTGGGACACTAAAGGTATATTTAATACACTGGACTCTTTCTAATACTCAGGTGAGAAAATTTGTGTAATAAATTGTGACGATCATCATCACACACTTTTACATACAGACTTATGCAAATTCAAATTATACAACAACAAGCATTCATTAGATAATAAATCAACACTACTGTGTAATGCGACAATTTTATAATCGCTATATTTTCATGTAGTCGATTTCCTGCACTTTTGGGAGAATCGGATCCCAGAAGCTTTTCGTCAGTCTCCCCAAAGCTGGCTCGCTGGTTGGTCAATGACGACCAATCAGATTGTCTGCACGTGAAGAGTGATTCTGCCTGCGCAGTCCTTTCGGAGCCGATGATCACCTATATAAGCAAAGAAAACTCTTAGTAAACCAGTGAATTCTCAGCTGCCACAGAAATCCACGACAGTTGAAACCATGCTCCAACCTTCTCACTCACACCATCACTCACATGCTGAATATTCCCTATAATCACATAATATTTTTTTACGCAGCAAAACTGTTGAAAACATTACCAGAAACGATTACAACCTCATTGTTTTCAGCGAACTTTTGAACAATTGATAGTTAAAGAGAGACAACTTTTGTTTTACTCAAAGTATCCTTTTCTTTCACGCCGTTGTTTGTACATCCTCTATGTGTAATGATGTCTTTGGCTTATCCTCTTTTTCTTCACGTCAGTTTGGTTTCCTAATCTAAGTTAAATTAATGTGGTGAAGGCCGCCACAAGATCATAAAAACGAGAAATCTATGATTGTACTGATGCGACAAGAATAACAAGAACGGTAGATTTTACGACCGGAATCAACGAAGACGTGAAGTCATAAACATTAAATCCATTGTTTATGACGTCTTTTAAGATGTCTGATAAGAACTCCTTGAGATATTCCAGTACTTCCTGCGAATCCTTTTAAAGTTAATGCATATTCAAATGTTTGTTTGATACAGATCTTGGGACTGTTCGAAGTGGTTAGATATGTTTCAGTGCATGCACCACGGTCCAGGGAGGTCCCCGGAATTTCTGCAAACCCGTCGATAAACTGAGAAACACAGAACAAATTACTATTTGATATGCTCTTATGAATTAAGATTATATTTGTGTCGCTATTTGCTTTTAAATCCGCATTCTCGTATTTTCCTGTTCTGTTACTGAGAACTAGTCGCCACTACTGTTAATCTGAACGCAACCCATCCTACATAGGACGTAGGCGATCATGGTTCTCCACAATTTCCTGTGCTTTGTAGATCTTAATAAATTTTGTCATTTTGCTATCCCTCCTAAACTTTGTGCCGTCATTTATTTACTCGAGTTTACTTGGTAGGTTATGCGTTGTATTCCTCTGTTCCTATTGTCTTAAATATGTCCTGTGTGTATCAGATTTTCCAAGCCTTATTTCCTCATTATTTGTCCTAGAAATTTTCAACTGTCTCTTCCTGATGTTAAGTATGAGTGTCCTTTTTGTTTTCACTTTCTCTAAAACTTTGTCGTTGATCACATGTTCGTACCATGGTATTTTCTTCTTCTTACTCCCCCTCCTCCTCGTCTTACTCCCCCTCCTGCTCCTCTTCTTCTTCTTCTATGTGCCCTGTCCCTGCAGGACGTGAACGACCAAGACTCTCCACAATTACCTGTCCTTTGTAGATCTTAATATTTTTTTTTTCATTTTTGTTATCTCTAGTAAACCTCGTTCCGCCATCAATTTACATCAACTCGCTAGGTAGGTTATGCGTTGTTTTCATCTTACTTTCAATCTGTCCTGTAAGTATCAATTTTTCCAAGATCTCTTTCCTCATTGTTTCCTACAAATTTCAAATGTCTCTCCCTTACGATAAAAAGTACTTGTTTTTCTCGATTTTCTCTAAAACTTCATCGTGTCTTACATGTTCGGTCTATGCTATTCTCAGCATCCTACTGCAGACCCACAATAACTTTCTAAGGGTTGATAAGCCGTAGAAAACAGATCAATCAACCAACATATGAACAAACCATTTGTCCATGTTGCCAAATATTGTGCGTGGAATTTTGCAGTAACTCAATCAGTTATTCAAGTAACTGGCAGTTAAAAATCAACTGATGTTGTGTCCTTGTTGCTAGATGTTGTATTATAGCAGTAAAGTTTACTACATTCGACGAAGTTGTGGTCTATCTTATTTTAGAATTACAAATGGCTTCTACTGAGTAGAGTGAACTCATCAATATTGTTTAACACGTCTTTGATATGAACGATTGATTTGTAGTTGATATCGATACATAGAATTGATGCCGAAATTGAATCGTCAGATGTCAATGTATACTCTCTGGATTTTAAACGATGAGTCTAGCTGTAGTAGAGGTTTTGTAAAGGATCAACAAACTCCCGTTTCATAAAGTAGAAGGAATCAATTATTCTCGGGTGTCTATTAACGAGGTTAGCTAATCCCTGTTATCGATGTCTGCTCAGGAAGATTTATGGGTTTTTTTTTTTTAAAACTGCAGCTATTCTGTACGGACCAAAATTTCAGTGTATGGGAGAGAGAGCATACAATTCGGCGTGATTAGTAGACGAGGGATGATAAGCTGGAATCCACGGTCGCGATGACTTGTTACTTCCCACTAACTTCAGAACAGTCTCGTCTACTCGATTTCGCTCACAAAATTTGGATCACCTCGTGATATGTTTTTTTTTTTTTTTTTCAGGCTTTTCTCAACGGTAGATTTTCTGTTTTCACAATGTAGGATAGTCAGGTAATGCAGAGAAAAAGAAAAAAAATACTGATAAATTTGGCTAGATTGAAAAAAAAAAACATTTCTTTCAAAAATATTCTTTTAAAAATGTTAAAGCTTTCAGCGTCTCTCGTTTCTTGCTCAGTTCGATGAAATCCTAATGGAGGAAATGCGTCACAAATACTTTTCCCAGTTGATAATTGCTAAGCATTACGATCACGCTGAAGTATTCGTGCATTTCACGACGGGGTGAGATAAAATATCTGAATTTGGAATCACTAAAACTTAATATCTGATTTAACAATCCCCATTTTAGCTTCGTATTTTGCATCACTTATTTTTGAGCCGCTCTGTTTGCAGTCACTAACATGTATGAGTATACATACTTAAACACACACACACACACACACACACACACACATATATATATATATATATATATATATATATGAGTGAGATAGAGAGGAACCTGAAATTGAATGAAAAGTAAACTTTCCTTTATTCCGTAGATCGGGAGAACAACATTATGGTCACACGTACAAATGAAAAGACGGACTAACTTTCTATTGACTATAATTTATCTTTTCTCCCCTTACAATCATTTATCTTTTCTCCCCTTACAATCATTTTATCTACCATAGATTATTAAAAAAAAAAAGAAAAGAAAAAGTCGCTATACTTTTTTGTATGTGTTGTTCTCACATTTTTATTCTGATCGAGAAATAATCCCCTACAGATCTCGGCCGTATCTATGCTCACCAAAAGTTACTCCACTGGAGCTTTCATATCTATTGGAAAAGACAGTAGCAAGGGATTTCCTAACGAAACACCCCAAAGGATTGAGAAACACTTAAAAAATTGCCTTCGTGGGAATAAACACGAATATGAAAGCAACTAGTTTGATAATATCGTAAAAATTTCCTTCATAAATAATTGTAGATCTGATTAAAAAGTATCCATACTGGTATTATAAAAGGAAAACTACAACATGTATCGATTCGGTATTTAATCCCCTTCGAAGTAATCACCTTCTGAAGCTAGACACATTATGTGTTTCCATTGATATAAGAATTCCTGAAACTCTTTTTTTGGAATAGCGCGCAGCTGTTAATTCGAATTTTTTTGGATTACTTGAACGCCTTGAAATTTTGTTCCTTTCACGTACGATTTGATTTTTGGAAAGAGGGAGTCGCAAGGGCGAAAATATGGTGGTTGTCAGACCTGGAGAATCTTGACCTTATTCAAAAACTGCTGCGCATGCCATAGTCACTGATGCAACCCCTGGGGTATGGTGAGACGACCACACTGTACACACCTTCCTTTTCAAGTGCTACTATAAACAACAAAAGTAATCGAAAATATTATAACTTTGTGGGCATGCGCAACAGAGTTTAAGGTCAATCTCTGCCAAGCGGCTCCACTCTGTGAAATGTAGCTCCTTTACCATCGCAAAAGTCCCTATATCTTTTGATCAGACACCGTATATATATATATATATTTCTACAATATATATTTTTATGATGTATTTAATAAAATATAAAAGATATATATATAAATATATATATATATATATGGTATAAAATGAAAATTGGAAAAATCTTAGATTTTGCCGACGCGTTTCGTCTTCCGACTTTTTCAAGTCAAAAATGAAATCGAAATGTTTTTGTTATTATAGTTACATTAAAAAATCCAAATTTAAAAAGATAGACGCTTCTGTCTAAGCTTTTTGTCTGATTAATGTAAATTACCTTTATAGTAAGGGATTTTATTCTATTTTATTTTTTTCCCCTTTTATAAATTTTTTAAATTTGGATTTTTTAATGTAACTATAACAAGAACATTTCCATTTCATTTTTGCCTTGAAAAAGTTGGAAGACGAAACGCGTCGGCAAAATCTAAGATCTTTTTTCTAATTGTCATTTTATACCAATCTGTCTTGTCCACAGAATTGATCTGGGAATTTAAACATATATATATACATATATATATATATATATATATATATATATATATATATATATATATATACAATATAATGATATGATATAATATTTATATATGATAAAAATATAATTTTAAGGTATGCTATATTTATGAGTTACAGTGCTTAATATCACGGATAGATTGTAGGTAAATATAAAGGAAGATATATATCAATGAGTAGATAACGAAAAAAATATATATAAGAATAATTGAAGGGCTTGAAAATAGGGGGAACTGCACACATAAAACCTCTTGACCGTATCATTATGATCTGCTTTACTATCGAGACTGAAATGAAATAATAGTTTATATTTAATTTGAATAATTTTTTTATTGCATGTTTCATCTGTTTTTACTTATCTAAAACGTCTTCCTTTCTCACATTTCTCAGTACTAGGTCCCATAGTTCCCCCCCCACTTGAATCTCAGGGGAATACAATCAAGTACTTGATGCTAAACATCACCAAATATCACCAAACCTCTGTATGTTACTGGTTGCTCTCCAGCTGCATATATTCAAGATTATTTTCAAGTAGATGAGGGAAATCTCCATCTCTCTTCCCTGCATTGATTTGCACCCTATAACAATATATAGAGAATTTCTATATCTGTCTTCCTACTCACACTGGCCAGATGCCACAATGAAGAGACAGTTTCCGATTTTATCTGAAAATATCATAGGCACGCACACACAAAAACAAGACACCATCAATGCTTTCTTTTGTAAGATGTATATTATTCGTAATTCATATCTAAATTGTTATTATCTGTTTCGTCAGTACGAGTTTTGACCTCCTACTTTCAAGGTGAAACCATTTTAAGGCTGTTCAACATAGCATTATATTTCTTTTGTTTTCTTGAGACAATATGAATGGAGTTACGAATATATTGCTATATAAATGTATATCATTCACATACGAATATATTGCTATATATATATATATATATGTATATCATTACATACGAATATATTGCTATATATATATGTATATCATTACATACGAATATATTGTTATATGTATACCATTACATACACCAAATCTGGAGTCAGGTGGGAAAGTAAGAGAAACAATCCTCTCGGTTGTATTTTCTCAATGTCACGATCTGAAACCTGTTTATGAAGTTGACATTTCAACTTTTCTTTGAGGAAAGTCTACCAACTTTACATTATCTATTCAACAAGTCAACCCACCACTAAGAATTAGTCATTTTCTTGCACTAATATAATATTTTTATAACCTTAGGTAAACATTTTGTAACTAAACACAGAATGAACATTTTGTGGAGTTCAGCGTACCCGGATTAAAGGAGAATTTAATACGGGATACCCTGCCCACAAAATACAACGCAAATTTCAAGAAGAAACAACACGATAAGGAACGTTTGTAGAAAATAGAACATTGTATATTTATTATCTTGTGAATAGGGTAAAAAAGATTAATGCTTTAGTTCGTTTAAGCAAAATGTGATTTTGACAAAAATGTCTATGTTCGTTGTCTTTTAACAGAGTAGCAGAGTAATGTCTGTTTCTTTTGTTTTTGTATAGGTGTAAAGGAAAAAGGGGCGATCAATTTAAGTTGAAAAAGTGAGTGTGGATGAGAAATAAAAGATAAAAGGAAAATGTACTTATGAATTGTTTTGGAGTCAGTTGTAAATTTGTTGTTGTTTTTGTTGTTCTTTTCTAACCCACTTTCGGCTATTAGTGTCGGGTCGAATCAGTAATGAAATTTACTGTCAGTCTTCTGTGATTTCTGCGTCCTTCTCACTCGACTGACTTGAAACTCTGTATTTATTGTTGACTTTTTTTTTCACACTGGCTCGTTATCTTTTTTTTTTGGTTTAGCAAATCGCCTCCTTTCATTGGTCAGAAAATTAATTTCACACCTTATTGCGAAATCTGTTTTTAATCGTTTTAATCCGATTTTGCGGGTGTGCAAATCTACTTTGCGTTTTTTAGTCATTTGTTGGAATGATATAGGATTTGTATCCTATAATTTTACCTAAACTTTTTATTACGATTTTTCAACACTGTATGTTGCACATTTTACTCACTTCTGGCTTCTTGCTTTCCAGTCAACTTTGATCGTCAAACATTTATGTCAAACGTTATCTTCTGTCTTCTTAATTCTTATTCTTTTATTGTGATCTCGTATTAACAGTAGTTTTTTTTTCATATTCTCTATGGCTCAGTAACCTGTCTATATTTTTTTAGATGAGGTATTTTAATTATATACACTATTTAAACTCCATGTCGCTAAAGCCAACCCTATGACTGAGATACGTAGATAACATCTTCATACTCTGGCCACACCAGGAAGAAGACCAGATACTACTGGACTATATGAAGTCAATAAGATCATCGATACACTTCACAATGGAGAGAGAAAACGACAACAATCTCACATTCCTGGATTTACTATCTCGAACAGAATATGAATTTAGGACGTCCGTTACCTCAAGCCAACATTCATTGGACAATATCTGAACTTCAGCTCCCACCACCCATACAGTGTAAAGAAAAGGATCGACCGCTGCTTACAACATCGAGCAAAAGACATAATTGGCTACCAAGAAACATATGAACAAGAAATGGTCAGTATAAACAGTACCTTACAACATAACAACTATCCTGGGTATATGGCAGCAGCTCCGACAAACTGGGTGCAAAAGGATAACAAGACTCAGAAAACAGTTTCGGTCTGCCTACCCTATGTCAAGAAATTATCAGAAAAAATACAAAAGATCTGTGGTCCATGTAACATCATGACGACCTTCAAAAGTGATTCAACACTTCGCAGACACTCCCTTCCGAGTACTCCTCTCCCAGCAGAGGAGAACATAACTAAGGACTGTGTGTACGGAATCCCATGCAGCTGTGGTAAGAAATATAAAGGAGAATCAGGCATCTCCCTTCAGGTAAGACTGCAAAAACATCGTAAAGCCGTAAAACGAGAAAAAATAGAAAAATCATGCGCAGCTCACCACATATGGAGGGAAAAGGGAGATCACCGTCGCCTGCTGGGTGAGGTTGAAATAATTCAATAATACATCACTGGAAAATACAAAAACTTAAGGAATCAGCACATATGTTAAGCCATAAAAGTCTCCTAAGCCGGCCAAGCCTAAAAATGATTAAAATATGGGAATCAGTAATGCAGAAAGCTAGAGAAAGGTAATAATAACAAAAATCGCAATATGAGCTCAGGTAAAAAAGATTTGTGAGACATTGTGTTTATAAGTCCACAAAATTCATACACTAAAGGTCACATGGCCCATTGGATAAAAGCCTTGTTTGGATCCAGTGACTCGATCCAAAGAGTTGTGAGTTCAATACCTTGCGAAATCAAAAACTTGGAGTGTTGTGTTTAAGGGGGGTAACTGAGACATCCGAAAGAACCAGAACAATCCACCCCAGTAGACGAAATAAAGGGCTCAGTTCGAAAATCCAATCTGAAGAAACGTCGTGAATATAACAACAAAGATGTTATAATAGTGTTAATACTCAGTAACCTCTTGCGTCCGAATGGCTTTATTTTCAAAAATCATTCAAGAATAACGAAATTGTCATTAATCAAAAATTAATGCAAGCGTTACTTACAGGACAGTGTTATTAATGTGATTTTCTAAGCGTTAGGTTATGGAGCACCCAGTGAGTATAGAACTCCTTACTCAGTTGTAATTGTTCTACTTGCTAACCATTACACCACGTCGAGGGACCCAGGACAGGATTATTATATATGTATTCAAAATGCACTTCTAAATATTTTACAAATAAAATATTATTTTCCTTCTAATTATTTTGCCACAAAGTAATTATTTTATTAATAAAATACTTAATCAACCTCTGAAAAACCTTCCCCAGATCTTTCCTTTTGTCGTTAATGATTGGGAATTGGCCATTACCCTACCCGATCTAGTACAATGAGTTGGGGCTGGTATTCTAGATCCGCGTTGCTTAACTAGGGTGATCTGACGAGAACTGGTGTTTCAACGTGATATGACCGTAAGCTACTAATAAAATTACTTTTAATAAATACTAGAAAGTACTATATTATAAATTATATTTCCTGAAGCGGTACAGGGAACCGACCATTTTATTTCAGTATCTTTAGCGGAAAATTGTATGTTCGAGTTCAACTAGAGGTCTGGATTAAATTTAAGTCCCAACAGGTTAATATTGTATTTGATCGTAGAGGTTTCCTCTAAACAGTCTGTTTCACAAAGCAGCGGTTTATTGGGAAGAAGCTGCTGAATGGAACTTGTTAATGGAATAGAAAGGGAATGGAAGGCCTCCCAGTATCTGTGGCCTGGCGGGTCTTAGCTGTGAAGATCAGAACTGTTGGAACGCGTCAGAACATTTGCCATGGAATTTTGCGCCTTAAAACACTTTGTCCAGACGGACTTAACCACAGACTGCACAACACAGAATTAATATATAATCCCATAGATCAACCTCTACCCACATTTCTCAAACATACCAGACAGACATGCTTGCAGAGATAATGAGTCATCCCACATACATACACTCATACATACAATATTTAAAAAAAAAAACAACTGAAAACTACAAAGTTCGCTTTCTTCCGAGACAATCATTCATTCCTGTAGTTCACTGCTACTTATAATCAGGGATTTTTTCTCTTGATGATGGCCATGATGGACAAAACTAGTCGTAGAAGCTAATTTAAATAACAAAACAAAAAATACCAATATACAGTGTGTCTGAAATTTTAATTTTTTAACATTTTTTATTGTTCATGGTATATATATATATATATATATATATATATATATATATATATATATATACATGACAAGGTGGAAATGTCATACGTCTTCCTTAGAAAAATGTTCTTGATATATAAATATTTATATATTTTTAGCCCATATATATAAATATAATATAAATAATAATAATAATAACTGTGTTTAAATTTGTTAAAACATAATTTCTGTAGCGATATATATAAAGCGACGATGAAGCATATGACTTATGTTTAGAAGAAAAAATAGAATAATAAAATACAATAATCAAAGCCAACTATTGAATCAAAGGAATTAATTACTGTTAAAATGTCGACATAAAAACAAATTCAAATTTCCATAATGTAGGCTTAACTTAATTAGCTACTATATTTCCATAATAATCTCCCGTCTAACTCTTCAAATCTCGAAAGTATAACTAATTCTAATTTCTATACTCCTCTCTATAAGCGCTTTACACTATATTAATTATAATTTATAAACTTCCCCCTACTCTAAAATCCCCCCAACTCTCTTTCCATTAATCCATTACATCCTTTTATCTATCTTTTTATTTTAAAACCCTTTTTATTCCTATTTTAATTTTAAATTAATATTTCATTCTACATATAACCCCAAATTAATGTCATATGGTTACTATTCGAGTTTAATTTTATAAAACTTCTTCGCTTTAAGACAAATTCCTTCAACCCTCCCCTGACTCTTGTCTCATGCCTTTCGTCTGATTGAAATATTGAAATGGATAAATTCTGTATAAATTTTTCGACTGGTTGTTTTTGTTTGTTTGTTTTTTTGTTGTTTTTTTGTTTGTTTTGTTTTTAGCTTTAACAGTTAAATTTCTATTTCAGTCGACAAGATAAGACAGACGACCGATATCTTCGTCTGCCGAAATAGGTTATTCCCCACATGAGGTGACTTGGGATTTTATTGTTTATTAATTATTTGCTCTGTAATAATAAATACATTGAGCTCTTTTGGGGATCAGTTTTAATATTTGATATTACTAGAATCCACTTGGATTATAGACCAACAGAATTGTCATATATATATATATATATATATATACACACATATATATATATATACACATATATATATATAAATATATAAGAATATATATCTTAAAAGTATGCTCAATTCAGAGTGGCGCAAATATTATTTATTCGAAAATTATAACATAAACATTTTATAAAATCACTATTAAAATAGCCATTTTGTTTCAACACTTCTGATGCCTTATCAACACCATCACTGGAAAAGATACCAGAAGCGTTGAAACAAAATGGCTATTTTAATAGTGATTTTATAACATGTTTATGTTATAATTTTTGAATATATATTATACAGATAAACGCACATTCATATAAAATGTGATACCAATTATTTCGATTAACTTGACCCCCAAAATAGCATATATTTGCATCTAGTTTCCACCGTTTCCTTCAAAGTAATCTCTGCTGTCTAAATACTGACTTGCAAAGAGTAATGCTGAAGAAAGTCCGTCCTACGTTCGAATTAGGCTTGCAGAATTAGTTTTGCCAAACCCTGTGAAGGTTTTTAAAAATTAAAAAAGCAAAAAATCATCGTCCCATTATGAACTTTTAAAGATATTTATTTGATTGCTGATCTAAACTAGAAATTAGAAATATTTTTTTCTGAATTTCAGAAATGTTGAATTATTATCATGATTGTAAAGAGATTTATTGGCAATATTGAAACTTCATACCCACAATAAAACGGTGTATGAAAAGGACGAATTTTTCCTTTACCTCGTTATAATTTTATGCTCCCTCAACTCCCTCGGCAATGCTTGTTGTTTTAAAAAGGGATGTTAGTTAAGTGCCATATGTAATACACGCTTTCAATTCATGAATGTCTGGAAAGAAGATTTTACCACTTTAGTTTGCCGTTAGACCGGCTGCCAACCAAGGATATTGGAACCAATCTGTTCTTCTATTTCACCTATAGTTAGAGAGAGGAGAGATGGATGAATACCTTTCCCTAGGCTATTTGCTTGTAAATAAAATTCGAACTCGGCTCATCGATTTCTCATTTCACGCAGTTATTCATAACGCCACATCGTACATTCCTGTTTAGAATTTTAATAAAACCTAAACATATAGTTATTTCCTAAGTATAGCTTAGATATGGCACAAGGCCGAAAGTATGGGATCTAAATCACTATTCAGTTGTAATTGTTCTAGTACGACATGTGTCGATGTGTCCATAAAACCCAAATAGATGGAAATGAATTTATACATTTTCTTTGTGCGTGAAAATTTACAACAAAATTATTAAACACCATTTATTTATTTTATATTCATTCATTTATATTTATGTATTTATTTTTCATTTTTTTTATTTATTTTATATTTTTTTATATTTATGTATTTATTTTTAAATTTTTAAATTTATTTATTTCATATTTATTTATTTTATATTTATGTATTTATTTATTTTTTTATTTTATATTCGTTTATATTTATGTATTTATTTTTTAATTTATTTATTTATTTATTTTTTAACATTTTTTATTGTTCATGGTATATATATATATATATATATATATATATATATATATATATATATATATATATATATACATGACAAGGTGGAAATGTCATACGTCTTCCTTAGAAAAATGTTCTTGATATATAAATATTTATATATTTTTAGCCCATATATATAAATATAATATAAATAATAATAATTAAGTTAAAGCTATAAATTTGCGTATAAATTATTTGTATTTTGACGTTGAATGGCACACGTAGGTTGTCATGCCGCTGAACAAAATTAACCAACCAACCGTTTTGGCATTAATGATCCACAGTGGTTAATATACCGGTTAAATAACCAACCAATTAATCATTCAATCAATCATTTTATAAAATCCAGAGGGATAGATCCCTCTGACTTCACTGCTTAGCCTTGGGAATGCATGGTATAAGTTACTTGTTCCGATGTAATTATTTCTTGCAATGCCGATTTTTGTTAACTACATTCAGCAAGGGCTCTGAATGGGAGATTGAATATTTTGAGGGGCGTGGAACCCCCCACCTCTTAATTGCTGTTGTTACCAGATCCAACCTGATCCAGGGTGGTAGCACCTGTTAGGGTCCCAGTTATCGGCAAATAGTGACACGCAAAAAGCAAAACTCTATGAAAGCATATAAATATATTTTCATAGTAAAATTACCAGTAGTACATTATATGTTGTAAAATGACCAACAATACGTATTTAAAGCAAAATGACCAGCAATAAAATTTTATAGAATTACCAACAATACATTTTATAGAAAAATGACCAACAATACATTTTATCTCGAGCTGAAGACATCCAACTATGTTTAAAATGTATTGAGCGATAAAATTTTGGTCAAATTATTTAGATTTCGGCACTAAATACCCCCTAGATATGCCACTAAACAAAATCAACCAACCAACAATTTCTGTTGTCTCCATTGAACGTGATTATATAAATTTTTCACTGCCTAACTCAGTTTGAACTCACCATCATCTAGATATAAATAACTATAACTGTTGGCACAGTACAGAACTTTTATTGATTCATTTTCACTTTGTCTCCTTTTTTATTTATATACATTTTACAATAGTCACGGTTTTTAACCATTTTCTCTTTAGTCTTAGTAATTACCGGAACTGCCACAATAAACAGCAGGATCAAAGCACGCACTGACTACATTCTTATTCTCCTCAATCAATCTCCACTCCACGACAGTATCACCGGTATGTAACTTTTGGAACTTTTCTCCCTGGTGCTAATCTCCTTTAATATCGTATTATTACTCGAACATTTATTTAAGGTAGCCACATTGTATGCAGTTATTTTTGCTGTACTTTGTCATGCAGAATCACTTTCACCACACGTTTATTATTCTCATACTGTTATACCGTTATTTTCAGCCCTTGAGTATACCAGTTATTTTCAGCCCTCAGCAATTCCAGTTATGTTCATACCACGGGTCTTCCAATTATGCTCAGTCCTCGGGTCTCCAGTTATGTTCATACCCCGGGACTTCCAGTTATGTTCATACCACGGGTCTTCCAATTATGTTCATTCCTCGGCTATTCCAGTTATGTTCATACCCCGGGTCTTCCAGTTGTGCTCAGTCCTCGGGTCTCCAGTTATGTTCATACCCCGGGACTTCCAGTTATGTTCATACCCCGGGTCTTCCAGTTATGTTCATATCACGGGTCTTCCAGTTATGTTCAGTCCTCGGGTCTTTCAGTTATATTCATACCCCGGGTCTTCCAGTTATGTTCAGTCCTCGGGTCTTCCAGTTATATTCATACCCCGGGTCTTCCAGTTATATTCAGTCCTCGGGTCTTCCAGTTATGTTCATACCCCGGGTCTTCCAGTTATATTCATACCCCGGGTCTTCCAGTTATGTTCAGCCTCCCCCCCCGGTCTCCAGTTATATTCAGCCCCCCGGTCTCCAGTTATATTCAGCCCCCCGGTCTCCAGTTATATTCAGCCCCCCGGTCTCCAGTTATATTCAGCCCTTGGCTCTCTTTGGCATATTTCTACTTCCAGTTCCTCATAACATGTTATTTATTTTGTTATCCGAACAGAAAAAAATCTCAAGTTTGTATTTATTTCTTTTTCTAGTTACACCCTTTTGGCTTTCAATAAACCTGCTGATAAACATGACTTTGTCTTCATCGTTTTGATTGCCATATGGTATTTATCTGTCTGTCTGAGGAATGCACGCGCTCGAGACGGGCTCGAGATGCCGTGTATGTAGAGGCAGTACAATAGCTTTTCTCACATTGTCCCGACAGATATCTGAAAGAGAACCGACGTACGCAACAGGTTGTGACGATAACAAACAAGTTAAGAACAATTGGCTGTGAATAGATCAATACTAAATTTTTTTTAAAATTCCATGAGTTTTTGGAAGAATATTCACTTATAGTTATTGTCTTCAAGACTATTTGCTTTGGTTAAACTTGTGTTGCTTTGTTTTTGGAAGAAAGAATGAAGGAAAAGGAAAATATATAAAGTAAAAAGTGAAAGGAAAAAGCGAAATACTGAATGAAAACAGGAAAGATTCATGAAAATATAAATGAAAGCATGTAGGAATAATACGTTGGATTTTCCCAGTAAATTCAAATTGTACATAATTCACGTCTTTTGTCTATTAACCTAGTTATATAGAATAATCCTTTTTCTTGTTGTCGCAATCGATATGTTTACTTGTTCGAGCGCACCGATGTGTTTGTATGTCAAACTATAAAATATTGTTAACCTTCAATAATCATGTTCCTGTTAAATTCCCACCTGATTAAATTTAAATGCACTGTTATTATGTATATTATTAGTCAATATATACATACGTGTGTGTGCAGAGTGAAGTTCACATTTATATATATATATATATATATATATATATATATATATATATATATATATATACGTGTGTGTTGTTAGAGAGATATTCTCTACTCTATACAAATGTTCTGAAATAAAATAAATTCATATATGTATATGTATACATACACGCACGCATCCCCATATATATATATATATATATGCAGCATAAAAATCCCTGGGTGCGCGTTTTTCATTGATTTCTTGAATACTCAGGCCGTTGCACGAAATAAAGCACTGTTTAAAATACAAACGAAACGTCTACACAAATATGAGTATCCCATAAAAAATGTTTAGAGTAATAAATAAATGTAATAAATAAATATCGGATTAACAAATAAGAATTCATTATTTCTCTCTCTCTCTCTCTCTCTCTCTCTCTCTCTATATATATATATATATATATATATATATATATATATATATATATATATATAAGAGAAAGAGAGATTGATAGAGATAGACAGATAGATGTATCGATATATATATATATATATATATAGAGAGAGAGAGAGAGACATAGATAGATGTAGTTGTATATATATATATATATATATATATATATATATATATATAGATATTTGTATCTATTTATATATATATCGAGAGAGAGAGAGAGAAAGTTTTATTATACTTATTGCTCAGCTTAGCTGCACCTAGTAAGAATAAAGCTCACAACACATAGTAAATTTCTGTTAAACTGGTTCCCTAATAACTCAAGGTTAAACTACCAATTGCTAGCGTTTATATATATATATATATATATATATATATATATATATATATATATATATATATTCATTAATCATTCATAACAAAAAATCATGAACCTCTATATTTGTTTTTTGTATGAATGATTCATGAATTTATAAATTATATTTGCACCTTTTAATTGAAATATATATATATATGCGTATCTATGTATGTATATGGAAAGAGCGAGAGAAGGAGAGCGATAGATAAGCATGATGGCTGTTTACTTGTTAGAAGAGCATGACCATCGCTAACAATAAATCAGTCACTTTAGGCAACACAAGATTTTACGTGTCAGCAAAGATCGTATGCGTGTTTAAAATCTAATGCTGTTTGCCCAACGCGGCAAAGAGACTCACGAGCAGTGTACGAGATGCCTGGTATAGCTGACAGAGTAGGTTTGTTATATGCATTTTCCTTCTACTTGAAGAACTAGCGGTCTCACTCCCACTCACTATTATTATGTGTACCTTCCCCCCTCTCTCTCTCTGTATGTATATATATATATATATATATATATATATATATATATATATATATATGTGTGTGTGTGTGTGTGTGTCTATGTCTGTGTGTGTGTGTGCGTGTGTGCGCACGCATGTGTATGTGTCTGTGTGTATTTTGTGTGCCTTTTTCTATATTATAACAAACAAACATTGTATTTTCGCCAAAAATAAATGGTCGACCGGGATAATTTTGGAGGGTAAAGTTTTTAAGCCAAGAAAATTTGTAATTTCTGTTTTATATTTTTAGAAATAAAAAATAAAGAAATTGAAAGGTGCATGAGACAAGGAGGCGTCTTCTCACCAGATTTATTCAATGATGGAAAAAAAAAATGAAAGTACTACCATAATTTATGGTTGACAAAGCATTAACAACATAAGATATGCTGATGACACAGGTTTGATAACAGACAGAGAAAGGAAACTGCGAGGACTCCTACAGAAGGTAAAAAGAAAGAAGAGAAGAAAGAATTATCAGCTATTAAAAGACTAAAAGCAAAAGTTCGTATCGTGGAACAGACCAAGGTACGAACTACAAATTGTGATGCCGAAATCAATCAAGTTAAAAAAATTTTAAGTTTCTAACAGAAAATGTGACATTGAAATTGGAAAGCGTAAAATGCCTTGCAAAAGCTATGCAAAGTATTACGAAACAAGTAAATTTCATTAGAAACAAAGAAAAGATATATTGAGTATCATTACATCTTTATAGCAGTGAATGTTGGGCAATTTCGTCACAAATAAATAAGACACTTGAAGCCATAGGAATATGGTTCTACAGAAGGATGCTAAGATTCTCATGGAATGAAGATGTGAGTCACGAGGATATTTTAAGGAAAACAAAAAGGAAGCTTTAACTTAGGATCAGAAAAAAAGCTGAAATTTCTTTGGCCCATAAATGACTGACAAATGTTAAAAAAATTAAAAGAAATTGGTTAAATTCGCAAGTCCATTTATTTAAAATATATGATACATGAATGAAGCCTAATTTAAAATAATAAAAATATTAATTACATTAATAAAAAAATCAACAACGTCATATAATGACTTTTGTTTATTAGAAATTGCATTGCGTCATGTGGCATCTTCCATAATTAAACACATGAATATTCATGAGCGTTTCTTAAATTTAATAGTTTTGAGAAACTAACATTTTACTTTTGTTTGTAAATACTTGCATTTTCCTTGATAAAGTCCAGCAGAGGGCGAAAAGCGTTGGCTAAGATAAGTTTTTCTTTTGTCTTTATTCATCCTGTTCTTTAACATATCTAGTTTTAGTTATATATATTTAAGATTTTACACTCACACACACACACACATATATATATATTCACACCCACAGACATATGGTCTGAGGATTGTGTTGAAGTATGAAACAGACTGTTGCCGCTTGGTGTTGACCTGAGTATCCACTTTTACTCACATGGACATACAAATATGCAACCTCCGGATGTTGCGAGAATCGGTTGAGAGTGTGTCTTCAAAAGGCACTATTCGGGTTTTGTTTGACTAAGTCCTACGTGGCCGAACGGTTAGGTACGTCAAATCCAATTACGGTTCCCCATAGGGGATGCAGGTTTGAATCCTGCCGAAGCGCGAATATTTTTCTGACAAGATTTGGATAAAAATTACTGTTTAATTAAGAGAGCTTCTACACGGATATGAGTATCCATAAAAAAATAACGTATATACAAAATAAATTAAAAATAGCAATATGTCGAATTTAAACAATTTCCAATATATATATATATATATATATATATATATATATATATATATATGAAGAAAAATATACGGAAAAAACAAATTATATATATGTATATAATGTATATGTATATTATGTATATTTTTCTTCATACTGTCGGATCTATATCCATATATTTGCTTACATATATATATATATATATATATATATATATATATATATACTACAGACAGTTCAAAAGTTTTAAGCCACTCTCAGAATTACCATCGGATGAAACTAACAGAAGAGTGAAACCTTTCCATCCAAAAAGTGAATAAAGATCTCAGAGATTTGAAAAAAAAAATAGGATGAATTATCCAACTTATACTTTATGAAACTTATGCAACGAATGCCAAAAATTTGTGCTGCAGTAATCACGGCTAAAGGAGGATATTTTGACGAGACCAAAATTTAATCACAAAATGTTTTTTTTTCTTTTTGCCATAAAATATTCTAAGAAAAAATCATGTCACATTTTTTTTAACAACGTATCAAAATTTTTTTCTTATTTTAAATAAAAACAACTTCTTTTAGGTCAATTTAAAAAAAAAAAATTAACAGAGGTGGCCTCAAACTGTAGTGTGTATATAACCGAATGGGCAAATATAGGTAGGTATACAAGTGAGCGATCGTGTGTGTGTGTGTGTGTGTGTGTGTGTGTGTGTGTGTGTGTGTGTGTGTGTATATATATATATATATATATATATAAGAAAAGGCTTATCGTAACGCTTGAGTGGACTATCATTTATAATCATGATAATATATGCAAAGGACATTGATTTCCTTTCATCCGTAACGCATGATAAACCTGTATCTCTAACCAGTTCTAAATTTTCTTTCTTTCTAACTCTCTCTCTCTCTCTTTCCCTTTCTCACTCTATCAGATACACTCCTACACACGCACACACTCCTCCACACACGCACACACTCTCTCTCTTACTTTCCCTCTCTCCTGTCGCGTTTCTCAATTTCTGTTTCTCTGTGTTTCTCTCTCTCTCTTTCCCTTTATCTATTTCACTGTTTCTCTCTCTGTTCCTCACTCGATCAGATACACTCCTACACACGCACACACTCCTCCAGATACACACACACTCTCTTTCTATCACACACACTTTCTCTCTCCTGTCGCGTTTTTCAGTTTCTCTCTCTCTCTCTCTCCCTCTCTCCCCTTTACCTTTTGTGCATGCGTATTTGGATGCGTGCGTGAGACGTTTCACAACACATGCTCTGACTGTTCTTTTTTCTTTTCTTTCCTTTTTTTTTTTTGAAGCGATTCATTCGTTGTTAGTTTTAGGCGCAGTACCGACTGTCAGCCGAGCATCTGAGCCGAATTCGTCTCTGCTAGTAGGCTGGCTTATTATTTCCTTCGTTAAAGAAAAAAATGTGCCGCGTGGCGATGTTAAACTGAGCTGGAATGATAAACTGGTATCGTCTGCCATTCGTTCTCTAGTTGTTTTCTCTTCTTCGTTCATTCGCTCACATAACGAAAACTAAAAGTGAATAATAAAAACGCGAAGACAACCCCACAACTTGATTAAAACAAAACTGTTGGACCCAAACAACGTTGAAGTTTATTTTATTTTTTATATATAGCGAGGATGGACGCTGAAAATCAGCGTTTGATTAAAATTCTCCGTTCGGAATGCCTCAGCCGTGGATTCGCGGCCGGTATTAAAGGACTGGGCCATGTTTTCCGAACTATGGATACAGATTTCTCGAAGAGGCTGTGTTTTGAGGAATTTAAAAATGGAATTAAACTGTATGGCATCAAAATGGACGATTCCGAACTGTTTAAGCTGTTTAATGCCTTCGATAATGACCAGAGCGGTTCGATTGATTTCGTCGAGTTCATTAAACATTTGCGGCCACCTATGTCGTCTCCACGAGTTGCGGTAGTACGCGAAGCCTTTCGTAAATTGGATGTTAACGGAGACAAGGTAATTGCCTTGGACGACTTGAAAGGTAAGCATTTTTTGGGGTTGATATATATATATATATATATATATATATATATATATATATATATATATATATATATAAAAATGATTCCTTTGCTACATAAGAGTTCTCATGTTTCAAAACAAGAGCCGAAAACTTCAATATAATTATTTGAATTAAATTGAATTAAAGTACCAAGCTCTGTTACATCTTCAAGAGAAATTTTTGGATTTTTGAAACATGAGAACTCTTATGTAGCGAAGGAATCATATTTTTAAATAAATAATTATATTTGGGCTCTACTTTTGTATCGAGCACTGTTTTTTTAAAAATAATAACAAAAATACTAAAGAACTTTGGATTATTTACCTAACGAGTTCTTTCCTATTTTCTATATATTTTTATACACACACACACACATACATACATATATATATATATATATATATATATATATATATATATATATTTCTGAGGTGACGTATTGTAACTATTTACATTGTTCGGATTGTAATATGAGCGCTGAAAAAAAAGAAATATTTTACTGAGACCGTTGGTTTATAAGTCCCCAAATTCTCACACTGATATCCTCAGGGACACATAGATAAAAAAGCGTTGGTTGAGTGATCCAAAAGCGACGACTTGACCCAAAGTGTTGTGTGTTCAATCAATACCTGTAGGGGGAACAATAATTTGGAGAGTTGAGTTACCAAGGAGGAATAAATTGAAACCGTGATATTCCAAAGGCATGTCACGTGGAATTTTGAACAATCTACCCTTGTGGACTAAATAAATGGTTTGATTTGAAATTCCAACTAATGTCACCTGAAGAAGGCAGGAGCGTACAACGGCCGAAACGTCGTTAATAAAGTTGAGAACCACAGTCCGAACAATGTAAATAAATAGTGCATATATAAATATATATTTTGGTTTGTTTTGTTTTACGGACTATCAACCTCAATAGGTTATTTAATGCCGACAAGATTTTTATTGCCGGTAATTTTTTTTTCTTCAAAAATGTATTGCTGGTATTAAAACCTATTTTTACACTTTCGTAGTGTTTTGACCCCAGTTTGGGGTTAACTATTTGCTCATAGCTGGGACCTTAAGAGGTGCTACCAGCCCGGGTCAGGGTGGGCCTGGGAACACCAAATATTAAGAGGTGGTTCCAAGCTCCTCAAAACCTCCTGAGTTCTTGCTGTTTGTAGTTCATCGTCTTACCCAGGTCGTATATATTGGGTTGGGGCATAATTATCAGGCGTTAATTAAACAATATTTACTATGAAAAAAGAAGCATAATAATAATTCAACAATAATATTTTAAAATGATTATTCCGGAGTGTATGATTATCGACAAACATTTTTATAATCTGAAAATAAAATATTTTTATTAAAAAAGTAAACAAAACAGCAATTTTTATTAACAAATAACTCGACTACAAAAACGCCTGATAATTACGCACCAACCCAATATTTTTTTGTATATCATTATAAAAAGAAGGTTGGTAAATAATATCCGTCCGGATTTCTGAAATGACGCGTTATCATAATTTATATTATTTATTTACATTTGGACTAATGTCATCTTCTGTTGCCAGTAGCAACAACAAAGACGAGGATATTCGACCAAATGCAATTCTTGTAAATAAATATCGGTGAATAAATACATTTTGAACGTCAAAAGAAGTTAAAATGTGATTGTTTGGTTTCGGTAGAAAACAGAATCTTCTTCTTAATGAACTCGTCTGTAGAGTTCATACTTAGCTTTTTTATAGTGTTCACTCGATGCAAGGCCTAAGAGCCACTCAAGGTAGAAACGTACTGAATGATGTTGTATGAATGATGATGAGGAGGAAGTAATTGCAGATTAAGAGGATATGCGTTAGGGCATTATATGGGGAGTCTCTTCCACAAAGTATCGGTTCTCAAGAAGGACCTGCAACTTTGAACTTTCTTCTTTCCCTTGGAATATGAAGGGAATGATGAAGATTTAAACTTGTGTACGTGGTATGTTGGGTGGGTCCTAGTTTTAAAGGTCTAAACTGGTGATTATCTATCAGGCCTGTCGCCAAGGAGAGGCCTGCCCTGAAATCCCACCAGAAAATCATTTCCTTCCAGTAAAAAGGATGTGGACTAATTTTATTGTGCAAATTCTTACTCATGGCCCCTAAAAGCCAGCCTGCTATCTATCCTAAAAAAACAAAAAAACAAAAAAACACTTTGACGAGGAGACTATACGCTATCTACGCAACAATTACCGTATATGAATTCATTCAGATTTTGCATTCTACGAAAACCCAACGAATTCTAACGGTAATTGATGTTGAAAAAAATATTACTACACAGATAAACAAGATCTTTTCTTTCACAAACTGTCACTTTATCCTTAGACGTAACTTAGCTGGGCTTTGTAAATAAATAGCTTGCCTTACAACTAAAAAAAATCATTTACATGTTGTTGTGTATAATACTGCAACCGGAGATATTATTATTTGTACACCTGAGTTTAAAAAAAATCTCGCATAGAGATGCTTCGTATGCACGCGAAGTCATAACGGGAATCGAAAACTATGTAGCTTGTTACGAATTGAAAACAAATGTATTTTTCAGTGACAGTTTATTGAATTTTCACACTCGTCTGGTTGATATGCCAAAGTATCAAGTGACAACTCACCTCATCGATACTCCAGGAATGTCCATATTTCCGTAACACTGCAAAACTTGCGAAAACTCTCTTTATTATTATTATTATTATTATTATTATTATTATTATTACAAAGGATGTTCGGTATACGCGGTTTCACTTATTCGCGGTCACCCGCCAGTTGTAACAGTTCCTAAATTTTACCTAATAATTGATTCATATCACAAGAATATTGATGCCGGCAATCCGAATATACCAAAGACAAGCCGTAAAGCGAAATTCTTTAAGTAAAAGCAAAAGGTGAAATTTCTTGATTAAATAAAGAAAAGAACATTGTACATTGAATTTACTGAGATCTGCGGCAAAAACGAATCTCCTAATTATCCTAGAAATTATATTAATGTACATTGTTATATTTCTCGCTTTACATTGTTTTATTCATGTATTATTATTATTATTATTATTATTATTATTATTATTATTATTATTATTTAGTAGTAGTAGTAGTAGTAGTAGTAGTAGTAGTAGTAGTAGTAGTAGTTCGTGCTGTTAATCTCTTATTGTGCCTAATTTGAAATTAACTTTTAACAGACGTATGTATTTACCGGGGAAAATAGTAGTAGGCTTTGTTGCTATCATTGGTTTTATACATCTGCCTAGGGTCTGGAAACAGTTACCTGGCGGATAGGTGGGAGTTGAAATTGTGTTTTAGTCTATGCCTTTCTTTTTACGTCGCTTCCCCTATAGAACAACTCATCCACAAAAACCTTCACAATCCGCTAAGGGAAAACTATCTGATTTAAATTTCTACGACTACAATAATAATATCAAATATCTGCATATATATATGTGTGTGTGTATATATATATATATATATATATATATATATATATATATATATATATATATATATATGTGTGTGTGTGTGTGTGTGTGTGTGTATATATATATATTAGCCATTATCATGAATGAATTTTATTTTTACTTTTTTTAACCGAATTAAGTCTCCTTTAGATATGGAGATCTACCAAACTATCTGCAATATTTAAATTCCTACAACTATCAAATATCTATATATATTATATTTGATATTATTATTATAGTCGTAGGAATTTAAATGTATATATATATATATATATATATATATATATATATATATATATATATATATATATATATATGCAGATATTTGACATTAATATTATAGTCGTAGGAATTTAAATCATATATATATATATATATATATGGATATATTGTCTTTTTCTACAGCTTAATTCTGAAAAAACCAATTGGCAATTTTTATTTCATTTTTCTTGTGTTCTTATATTTACTCTCCCAGACATAAATTATGTGTAAATTCTCCAAATGTTTTATATATATATATATATATATATATATATATATACATATATATATATACATATATATATATATATATATATATATATATATATATATATATATATATATATATATGTCGTAATATATATGCATATATATATATATAATTATTTATTTAAAAATATGATTCCAACGCTACATAAGAGTTCTCATGTTTCAAAACAAGAGCCGAAAACTTCAATATAATTATTTGAATTAAATTGAATTAAAGTACTAAGCTCTGTTCCATCTTCAAGAGGAATTTTTTTGGGGAATAACTTATTCCTGAAATTTACGCGTTTTATAAGCATATTCATTATTGAAATAAGGATTACTATGGTAACGGCTAGAGCAATTGTTTAAATAAAAGGTGCGTAAGGGTTAATAATTTCTAACTATATCTCAGTAACATTCACAGACGTCAAGTATCGTAATATATATATATATATATATATATATATATATATATATATATATATGTAATGAAAAACAAACCACTTTAATGTACCATTACGATAATTTATTTCACCTAAATCCTTTTTTAAGGATTCAGGATCATCAGGTAAATCTTCCAACAACGAATTGAGAAAAAAAATGGGATTAGAAATTGGTGGGTAGTGTAATTTTTGTAATTTAATAGAGGGGGTTGAGAGTGGTAGTTAAACAGACAATATAAAGTATAGGGAGGGGTTAATTTTATATCTCTCTTAAGTATGTTAAGTATGCTCCGATATATATATATACATATATATATATATATTATATATATATATATATATATATATATATATATATATATATATCGGAGCGCATTCCGCTTATTTGACGCATTTATATTAATGTTTTATTTTTCAAACACGGTCAGCATATTGTGGCCGTGTTCATAATTGATGTTACTGTGTGTTGCCTTTTTCTTTTTATTAACAATGCTTCCATTATTTTTAGTCTTTTTTTTTTTTTTACATGTGGATGAGGCTATTATATATCCATTGTTAACGTGTATGTTGCAGATAGAGTTTGGTAGATCTCTATATGTACTTAAATGAGACTTAATTCAGGTAAAAGTAAAAATAAAATTCATTCTTGAAAACGGCTAAAAGAATAAAAGAAATCAGTCGGACATCCAAGAACAAGACATTCGAATAATTTCTACGTAATTTATGTCCAGAAAAGAAATTCATTTTCTTCATCAAGACATTCATTTCTGTAGTTCACTGCTACCAGCAAGCAGAAGTTTTTTTTCTCCTGATGATGGCCATGTTGGCCGAAACTAATCGAGGAATCTAAATGAAATAATAATAAAAACGAAAGAATATTAATATACAACCCAGTGTATCTAAAGATTTTAATGTTTTTAATATTTTTAATTGTTCAAAAAAATATATATATATATGTATATATATTTAAAATATATATATATATATATATATATATATATATATATATTTCAATTATAGGTGTAATTATAATTTATAAACACATGAATTGTTTTTTGTATGAATGATTCATGAATTTATATATATATATATATATATGTATGTATGTAATGTAAATAGATCAATAGGGCTTCCCTAAATTCCTTTTGTCGCACTCCTTATTTTACTAAAAAAAAATTCAAGCACTGGCCCGTTTCTAAAGGGAACCTAGGATGTAGCGGGGGGTGGGTGTCGAATTCCACAAAATTTGCTCCTTATGTGAAAATGATGTGAACTAATTTTAGCGTGCCAATTCTTAGAACGTAAACCATTCATCGAATACATTTCCAGTTCTTAGCACTATTTCACTTTCCATTCTACATGTAGGTCATGAAAAAAAAATATATGTTCTTGTAAATCATAGAAAAAATAAAGATAATACTCATTTTTATTTACCGTAGTTTCTTTTGTATAATACGAGAAGTTTTGAACGAAAATTAAAGGGGGCGTATTACACACAAGTTTTCGGAAATTTTTGCTCAGCTTAAAAAAAACCTATTTGAAACAGCAATATTGCAAATACACCCATATTTGCTCACAAGATAAAGTTTTTTTATATTTTGATTTTTTTCATTAAGTTTTCTCTCGTCATTTTTAATAAAAGACCTTTTTTTTATTTTATTAATATATAGGAATATAATACATTCAAATCAAACAGAAAAGCATGAAAGATTAATTAACACCTTAAAATGTATTACTGGGTGTGTCTAATTAACACCTTTCCTCGAATATGTTTTCAAACGGATATTAGGAGAAGAAACACGCAGTGATTAAACATCTGGTTCATTTCTATTCCTAATTAAATATTTTGGTGAAATATATGAACGCCATTGAGTTTTTAATATGGTACAACTTTTCAAAAAAACCGGTATATTCGAATTGCTAGTTGTATTATGCTCAAGTCGTATTATAATCAAGAAAATACCTTTTTTGCCTCCTGTCTGGGAACCAGTCATTGTAGACTGAGTGTTAAAATTCATATAAATGCTTTACCTTAAAACCTTTTTACATGCCCCCTGGTGACGAATCGGCTTAAAAACACGGAACTTCCCATACTCCATTTATAACGATACAGCAAATCTGGAGGAACCCTTTTTTTTTTACATGAGATGAAATAATTATCATAAAATAATCATGAAAAATGCGACACCGAAATCCGAAGGAGCATTGGGATGGCGAAAGAAGGCTTCCAAAAGCTAAGCAGAGTATTAAGAAACAGGAAAAGAGTATTGAACTGTTATGTAGTATCTGTCCTCCAATATAGCAGTGAATGGTGGACAATCAACTCAAAGATAAAGAGACTTGAAGGAACAGAAATGTCGTTCTACAAAAGGATTGACTGAACATGTGAGCAACGTCGAATTTCTAGAGACAACAGAAACAAAAACGAAAGTTATACTTAATTAAAACCAGAAAGAAATTTCTGGGACACATAATGAGGAAAGAGTGCTTGGAAAGTTTGATACGCATAGGAAAGATTGTTGGCAAAAGAGACAGAGGAAAGCAATGCATAACCTAGCCAGTTTCAGTGAATGGATGACGTAAGTTTGGGAGAGATGGCAAAAGTCATTTAAGAGCTACAAAGGACAGGAAATTGTGGAGAGCCATTGTCGCCAATATTCTAAAGAGACTCGGTGCATAGAAGATGATATTTGAAGCATTTACATGCATTTAGCACCAGCTATGTATTAAATAGCAGAGCTGACTAAGCCTCGAGGAAAGAACCAGTCTAGAAATAAGCTTCTGAATTCAAAACCAACAGAATAGGGATGGGGAACTACAGTTGATCTTGCTCTAGGCAGACCACTGCTGTTATGGTTGCAATTCAGATCGTAATGGTTTACGAGATACGTGATGACAGGCATGTAAGATTTTATATATATATATATATGTGTGTGTGTGTGTATGGTTGGATGTCAGCTCTATCTCTGATATTGAGCGCTTTCTAATAAGTACCGCGCATATAATATATAAATAATTATACACACACATATATATATATTTATTTATATTTATATACACACACTTTTCACACATATACATATATATATATATATATATATATATATATATATATATATATATATGGATAGCGGCTTAGATTGAGGAATTGGAGAGCCGAGTTCGAATTACAGTCAAATCAATTACATTCACTTACGTGCTAATATCCTTTGGAAAGGTATGAATCCTCCTCTTCTCTCACCAACTATGGGTAAATAGCAGGACAGACTGGGTTCTATAGCCTTGTATGTCAACTGGTCTAGGAGAAGAACAACACTGAATTCAAAACCTGTGGAGGGTCTTTTGGGGACCTTGTGTCACGTAGTGCACCAGGTCTCTGTAATCGTCCCTTCAAAAAGTGTCGATGGTCCTGTACGAAACCTTCACCACTATAATCAAATCTCATGTGCTGTTGTCGGGCTGTCGGTTTCCTGTGAACTGATCTGCTTGACCCTCATACGTCAAATTCAACGGGAGAGTCGAGTATATATACATGTATATGTATTATTATTATTATTATTATATGATTTAAAATTTGGTATATTGAAGGGAAAATGTTCAGTATCGGATACGGAGAGTTTGCAGAGAGAACTGAAATCAACACTGCATTAAAACTATCATGAGACATGTGGATGCAATGTTGCTTTCTATATATATATATATATATATATATATATATATACATATATATATATATATATCCAAGTATAGGATTGGTGTATACGGAATAAATTCCAATAATCAACAAATACTATTCTTAAACGAGTGCTCAATACAGAGTAGAGCAAATATAATTATAAATGTGCTATAAAATCACTACAAAAATAGCCATTTTTTAACACTTCTGCTATCTTATCAACACCTTAACTTGATAAGACAACAGAAGTGTTGAAACAAAATGACTATTTTTGTAGTGATTTTATAACATCTTTATGTTATAATTTTCGAATAAATAATTGTATATATATATATATATATATATAATGCTAATTTGGAAAACTGTATTTGAAGCAAAAATTTTTTTTCAGTTGTTTGCTGATAAAGGCATTTAACGTAAGCAGGCTTTGTGGTAGAATGCTCAATATCAAAGATAGGGATAGAGCGTTAATAGAATTAATGAAAAGTTTTGTTTGTTTTTTTTTTTTTCAAATAAGTCATGTTTACTTCAAAGTTTCATGGTTACATACAACCACTCTTCAGAACTGAGTCAAGCTGTTTGACTCTGTTCTGAAGTCGAGTTGCATCTATGTAATCACGAAACGTTAAATTAAACATGAGCTAATTGAAAAATCTGTTTCACACACATACATCATATATATATATATATATATATATATATATATATATATATATATGATAGAAATGACAAAATCGAAAACTTATTATAGCAACCTGCATTTGCACGCACACAAAGCGTATATAAATACTGGATGTTGTTAATAAGCCTCTCTATTTTTCCCTTTCATGATTACCTGTAGGCAGAAAACCTCGTAGTACAAATATATGTTCTAATTTTGCCAGTTCAATTTATTAATATTATTTTTCAGATATATTCATTTATATCTCACTGTTCGCCTCCTTCCCATATATATATATATAAAAATATATATATATATATATATATATATATATATATATATATAAAACGATAATATTAGTAATCGGTATAGATATTTCCAAAAGGATATAGATCCAGGGAGAGCTCTATGTGAAAAAATAAGAGCAATAATAATTATTATTATAAAGAAAACGAACAAGTAAAAGACCATTTGGTGATATTTATTTCGTTAAGGTCGGAACATTCGACCACAACTCTTCAGATCTCATTACACAAATACTTGTGTAACGAGATCTGAAAATTTGGTATAGAATTTTCCGACCATATCGAAATAACTATGACATCATCGTCTTTTAAGTGTCCCTTTTTCTTTATTATAATAATAAAAATATTAATAATAATACATACACATATATATATATATATATATATATATATATATATATATATATATATATATATATATATATAATTTTACATTGCCGTAAAACAATTTTATTCTAAAATTTAGAAGCTTTGATTAAAAAATCCAAAAAGGACGACTTCGATATTCTATGAGGTTTGTTTGATGTTGCTAAGGTTTTTCAGAATTAATAGCCGTACATATTTTATATGAAATCAACAAAAACAAAAAGTTTACATATAAATAACAACGGCCTGTATAGGGATGATGGACTGATGATAATGCTAGACAGAAAAACAAATGGCAATATAAGAAAAGTACTTTTCACTATTTAAAGGCCTTGACTTTGAAATAGAAGTCGATATGAATAAGAAAATTGTCAAATATTTGGATGTAGAATTAAATCTACAAACTGGCAGTGTCTCCCCATACATGAAACCCAACACAAAATTAAAATACGTGAATGTTAGATCCAACCATTCTGCGAGTATAATAAAGCAAATCCCCCAAGGAATAGATTCCAGGTTATCTAGAAATTCTTCTCGTAAAATAATTTTCGATGGTAAAAAAGAATGTGAAAAACTTTAAAAGGAGATGGGCATAAAACCAAACTGGAATTAAAACCTCAAATAAAATAACAAATGAAGAACAATCCGAAGAAAAGAAAAAAATATTCATTGGTTTAACCCCCACACATCCCACACACTTTTCAGGGCAAATGCAAAATAGGGAAATATTTTTCAAATTACTTAATAAACACTTCCAAAAAAGATCCCGAATTGCATAAAATATTTAATAAAACACTGTTGAATTAAGCTACAGCTGTACTATTATTTTAGAAACCACAATAAAAACACAAAACGCCAGTAATGTGAAAATTAACGTGCAGGAAAACATCCTTAACATTGAAATATGCAACTGCAGAAATAAAAGTAGATGTCCATTAGATAGAGTTTTCAAAACTGAAGCAATAATTTATAAAGCAAAAGTAATAGATGCAAATGGCCAAAAAAACTATACATTGGGTCTACTGAAGGCAACTTTAAGAAGAGGCGGTATAATCACATATATTTTAATCTAGAAAATCTTAGGAATTCTACTAGACTAGCCAACTATGTGTGGAAATCAAAAGGAAAAAATACAAAAGAGCCGATTGTAAACTGGAAAATGTTTTAAAAAGCCAAAGTTTACAACAATCATAGTAATATCTGCAACTTTTGTCAACAAGAAAACTTAGCTATAATAACATTTCCAGATTAAAACACCTTTTGAATGAGAGGTCGGAAATTATGAACTGTTGTATACATAATAAGTTCCTTTTGAGTTCATATGAAGTGGGATAAAAAAAGAATATATATCTATTTTCATTTAACTACCCCCACTGATACATTCCCAATGCACTTGCTTTTTACGTACTCATGAGAGAAAAATTGTAAAAACGATAAAAAAAATAAATAAAAACTTCCAAAATATCACTTTTCTATCGTATTCAATGGAACACATAGAGAAGCAGAAATTCCTGTCCAAATATGCAATATATATATATATATATATATATATATATATATATATATATATATGTGTATGTATGTATGTATGTATAGAATATCAATTATGAATATGCTCACAATGCGCTGACCGTATTTGGAAATTAAGAATACGCCTAGTTTGAACAACTTGTATACAGTTTACAGTTGCACTTACTCACCATTTATTATAGTTATATGACAAAAGCTTTGAAAATATATAACAGTTTAAATCGCAAGGAATCAACAAAAAATTTGGACTATTTTTACATTCATGAAGTAAGTATAGTTGTGTTTTCAACGAGGATTTTCTGGAATTGTGTACGCGGCTAGGCATATATATATAATTGTGTATTTATGCAAGTTTCATTGAAGCTATAATCGTCCATGTACTGAAGAGACACTGCACATAGAAGAAGATTATAATGAAATAGCAGGTTGTTGTAATGAAGTAAATGCGGTCATGTTTTGAAATTACCGTGACCTTTAATAACTAAGTATAACTCAAGACTTCACTGTTAAATAAAAAAGTATTTAATTACAAACTTAACAAAACAAAGGAGTAAAAGTCAACCAAAGATAATTAATCATTTCAGTGAATACCTTTTTAGTAACGAGGCTCGGCTTGACATCCGGTAAATCCTAAATCAAAACCCAAATCATCGACGCACAATAATTCACACTAATTCAACTGGATAATTCCAATCAATAATCACTTCAGTCAGTAGCCTGACACCGCTATTTATACACCTGGCAGAAAAAATATAAGTCCAGAGTGTCACGCTCGAACCACGATGTCGGAAGTTACTCATTTATCTTCCAGTAATGTTGTTTAGAGTGGCAGCAAATTAAACAATGACTCGGTACGACAGCCACGCATTGGAATAGTAAAAGATGCCTTCTAAAAGCCGACCAAAGTATTAACTCGTCCATCATTTCGGGCCTGGAAGAAACTCTGCTTAACGGGAGACTCCGGTAGTTCGGCCACGTGCTGTGGCGGCCTGGTGATGAGTTCGTCCGTAAACTGGTGGCGCCAAACACACCCACTGTTTGGAGGAAGCGCCGAGGTGGTTAACTCAAGACGTCGCTCGCAACGGTCAAAGCAGATATGGAACTCATGTCCGATCCTCGCGTTTTCGGGATCCGACGCTGGAATCGCAAATGGCTCGATCATGCCGTCGATTTTGCTGCTGATAGACGGGGGTGGATGGCCTTGACGCGCGATGCGCTTAATTCAATTGGAGCCGGCTCAACCCACCTAGGGTGAATGCCGTTACAAGACAAGAAGAAGACAAAGTATTAAGAAACAGAAATATATCGTTAGAAACAAAGAAACGTGTACTGAACTGTTATGTGGTATCAGTCCTTCTATATGGCAGTGAATGCTGCACAATCTCCTCACAGATGAAGAAGAGATTTGAGGGAATAGAAATGAAAGCCTCGATCCGACGAGGCTATCTGAGATCATAACTAGTTTTTGCAGGCAATACGATCCCACTCTCTTTCCTAATACTGGGACTAGGTCTACGCATTTGACTCGTGTAAACTTACAGCTACCTGCTTAATGTAGTTTAAAACAAATCCGTGTCTGACCTTTCAATTGTCGTGTAAACCCGACCTTTTTTATTCTAGCGTTAATGTCTACCTTTTTTACTCTACTTCATGAAATGGGCGAACATGGTTCTCCCCAACTTCTTATCTCAGGTTTGTCGTTTCATAATCACTGCAAGTTCCTGCTCTGCTATTCATTCGTCAAGCCCTCTAACCTTATTACTAAGTTCCATTGTCTCTTTCTGATTCTTACTTTGTCAATTTTCCTTGAAACTTCCACGTTACTTAAATGTTCAGTACATGGTATTCATAGAATTCTCCGGTTGAACAACATTTCTTTTGTCTCAAGTTACTTCTTCATCTTTGAGGAGCAATTCCTACCTATTCGTCGAAAGTGCCATGGGGTATACCGAAATCAGAGAGCTCCATGGCGCCGTGTCCTAGTCATGTGTTTGTTCGAACCGTTGTGCGAAACCCAAAGAGTTCCTTATTTTCTGTCGTGGCTGGAAGTACGAGGATAGTTCTTTTCTTCGAGATGACGATGTGAATTGGATTTTTTTTAAAGTTACCTTCTTGTTGACTTTGCCTACAAGGCAGAGGGTAGTTTGTATTCAGAATTTTTCTTCTCGTAGACTGGTTGATAGCCAAGGATATAGGGTCGAATCTGTCCTATTTCCCCATAGCTGGAAGGAAGAGATGGATTCATAACTTTCCCAAGGGTATTAACACCTAAGTGAATGCAATAAATTGGGAAAATTCGATTGGGATTCGAACCCGTCTCTTCGATTCCACAATCCGAGCGGTTATCCTTTTCTCCACTACATATTAAAAATGGAATTTGTGGCAGGCAATGACCTTAGAGAATATTACATTTTAAAAAATGCGGAGAATCCGATACTTGAGGGAAAATTAGAACTTTCATCGCAATAAATTCTTAATTGTATGACAGTGAAAGTATTGACTGCATCCCGAGTGGATCTTTTAAATTCGGTTATACACGTAACTTGGATGCACGGTAGTATAAGACACATGGGGTGTATATGTGGTGTCCTTATGAACATAATGGGTTACGGGAGACGTGATATATATCAGTAGTGTCTACCTTACTGACGGAAACATTACGTTGAAACACCGGTTCCCGTACGATCACCGAAGCATTGACATAGTGCCTTAACCTCTAGGGTTAGCCCTTATCTTCCCTTCATAGGCCCATGAACTCCAATTCTTCTCTTTTCTTACACACACCCACACAACACCACGGTCTACTTTGAGGATTATGGCCATATAGCGTTGAAACATTGTTTCCCGTACGATCACCGTCAGTACCTAGATGGGGGTGACCGCTTGGGAATACCAGGTCAGCTTGGCTAGTGTAATGGATAATGTCTCTGAATTGTTAATTAGAGTGTTCCAGTTCCCGTTGGGTTCGTTATATTCACTTCAGCGCAAATACCCTGGGGAAAGGTTTGAATCCACCTCATCTCCACACCAGCTATTTGCACTAAGTGAATATAATTAGTAAGACTTGGTATCACTATATCATTATTATATCTGAAAAAATTCTTCCAATCTAAAAAATATTTTTCTCTGGCTTTAAATAAGCTGCAAAAGGGCTGATCAGTCCTAAAAATGACTCAATCAAATTATTAACCCTAGTATAAACTGGATTCTTTTGTTTAATCTAGTGTAAACCGGGGCTAGATCTACGCGTTTGACTCATGTAAACTTACGCCTACCTGCATAATATAGTTTAAAACAAATCAGTGTCTGACCTTTCAATTGTCGTATAAACCGGACGTTTTTTTTATTCTAGCGTAAACGTCTACCTTTTTTATTCGACTTCATGAAGTAGGCGAAAATAGTTCTCCACAACTTCCTATCTTAGGTTTTTCGTTTCATAATCACTGCAGGTTCCTGCTCTGCTATTCACTTCTTCAAGCCCTCTTACCTTATAAGTTCCAGTGTCTCTTTCTGATTCTTACTGTGTCAATTTTCCTTGAAACTTCCACGTTACTTAAATGTTCAGTACATGGTTTTTATAGAATCCTCCTGTTGAACAACATTTCCGTTGTCTCAAGTTACTTCTTCATTTGTGAGGAGATTGTCCAACATTCACTGCCATAATTAATGACTGATATTAAATAACAATTTAACACTTTTCTTTGTTTCTAACAAAATTCTCCTATTTCTTAATACTTCGCTTAGCTTTTGGAAGGCATCTTTCGCTATTCAAATGCACCTTTGGATTACGCTTCATATTTTCTGTTCACTGTTAAAAACACTTCCTGTAGTTTTCACTACAGAGTATAGGGCCCTAGCCTCGTCAATCTAGATCTTACTGCTGTGGTTTCTGTAGAATTTTTTTTTATACAGGTGGTGGAGTTACTAGCTTCATTGTTTTGGGTTTCAGTGTTCTTTTTCTCCTAGACTAGTTGCAAACTAAAGTTAAAGAGACTAGTATAATCCGGGGGGTGTAGATGGATTTATATATTTCTAAGAGCACTATGCTTCGCCCACATAATACAATAAAATTTCTAACACTCGTAGGAATTTAGCCGATCCTCTGGGTTGGCCATAAAGTGAGTTCTGTCTTTCCTATTAGATAATTTTAGGAGTGTTTATAATTACAACAATATATTTAAACACTAACATGTGAATGCTTTTGACTAATAAAAAATGTGGCGCCGTTTGTTGTTTTTTTTTTATTTTAATGTGTATTCTTATATAGTAGTGAACTGTTGTGTAATATCAGTCCTCATATATGGCAATCTCCTCACAAATGATGGAGAAACTTGAGATGACAGAAACATTGTTCTACAGAAGGATACTGAAAATACCATGGCCTGAACAAGTAAGCAAAGTTTAAAATTAAGGGATCAGCATATATGCTAATCCACAAAAATCTCCTGAGCCGACCAAGCATAGAAATGAATACAATATGGGAACTAGTAATAATGAGTGCCAGAGAAAAGTGATAATAACAACAAAACTTGCAATATAAGCTCTGGTAAAAAAAATGAAATGATAACAGCAAAAATATGAGCACTGGTAAAAACAGTTGCTAAAGACATTAGGTTTATAATACCCAGAAATTCATACACGGATGTCCTTAAGGGCACATGGCACAGTGGATAAAGGCATTGGTTAGATCCAGTGACAGGACCCAAAGAGTGTGAATTCAATACCTGGAGAGGGGAATTAATAGGAAATAACTGATAACTGACATCCATTAGACATGGCCCGTGGAACTAGAACAGTCTACCCCAGTGAGTGAAATAAAGGTTTCAGTTCGACTTCAAACCACCTGAAGAAGACCGGAGCGTACAACGACGAGAACAATAGTCCGAACAATGTAAATAGTGTACATAATAATACCTCATCTCCGAAATATAGACAGATACTGAAGCAAAGTTTAAGTTTTACAGTGACACTTATACTTAGAATCTGAAATAGACGGTTGAAATTTCTAGCGCACACATTGAAAAAATGGCTTGGATTATTTGAATTTTACAAGATATAATCGAAGGCCGGAGGCAACAAGGAAAAAAAAAGTTCAACTAACTTGTGTAAATGGTTGGCAGAACAGGGTTTAGGAGAGAAAAAACACAAAACTTACTAAGAGCTACAAAGGAAAAGAAATTGTGGAGAGCTATGATCGACAAAACCCTGAAGGGAGACGGCACATAGAAGAAATAGAATATAAGGAAGTCTTAAGTAATAACTCATCTCCAAATTAATTATTTCATAATTATATTTGGAAAAATATATTTAAAAATTCACATGGGAAAACTTTCTCATATTGGTTGAATGTCCTTTATCCGAAATTCCAAAATGTATTTTGGTGTAAGTATGAGCTCCACATCCAGTCGTCTATCTAGCTATTTAATCCATAGCTTTGGATTACCAAGTGTATTTATTCGAAAAAGAACGCAGCGGCCTCGATTAGAATTTGAACTCGCCTTTTTTTAAAAAAAAAATGACTCGACGTGTAACATAACAGATATGTGGATGGGATGATGAAAAGTTCTCAACCAGTCCAAGAAAGTTTGTTTTTTTAACTCTAATCCTTACCACCACGTCCAAGACAATCAGTCAGGGATATAATTAGGAAAAATAAATAAATCTAACACCAAATCAGATACTGGTATTTATCAAATAAAATACTTACAGTGTAAAAGTATTTAAGTCGGTGAGACATCACGGGATCTAAAAGCACATATCTACGAACATGAAATAGATTTAAGTTTAGACAACCATTCAAACTATCTCATAATATGCAGAAACAAAACTGGCCATTGCTTTTATTTTACAAATGCCACCCTAATTTTAAAAAAAGAACGTAATTCTTTACGTAGAAAGTAGTGATAACAATTTTACCAACGAAAACACACGATAAAAACATTACATTAACAAACTTTATTGAATCGATTAAAGAATCTAACGTATGTTTATCTAAAACAAACGATATATATCTATCTATGTATCTATCTGTTTATATATCTATCTGGCTGGCTATCTATCTATTTATCTATCTATCTGTGTGTCTGTCTGTCTGTATATCTATCCATATATCTATCTATCCGTCTGGCCGGCTGTCTCTCTATCTTAATTCATATCTATCTATCTATCTATCTATCTATCTAAACTTTAATGAATCCATTCTAAAACAATCTAACGTATGTTTATCTAAAACAAACGGTATGTACATAAAAACATTCCCATAAACGTGTAACATGCGAAAAACCAACAAACGTAATATCTAGTAGATACGCACACATACACACAGATACATTTATTATACACATTATCATCTGAATTGTACATAGACAGACAAGTATTATTAGACACTTACATGCATAAAACAATATTTATGGTTTTCAATTAGGCTTGGAATCCATTAATTTCTTGAAAGTTCAGAGCGCCACAAATTATACGTGAAACAGGATTAACTAATGTAAAACAACACAAAAGGAGAAATTTCTTCCTTTTCTTCTCTCCATATATCATTCTCTGATGAAGCTTTTCATAAAAGTGAAACATGTTAGATGTTGTCCTATTTGTCCTTTATCTTATTACTCTTATCTTTAATCGGATTATGGGAAGTGGGTCTCATCAAGAACTTTTCACCGCTTCCTTCGTACAATGCAAACAACTCTCTTTCTTCTCAGTGACTCTCACATTTCTCCGTCTCTCACTCACAAAACCACACAGTCTGACTTAAAGCTTAAAATGAGAGAGATATTAGTCTTTGCCAGCGATAGAGGTAAAAGCGGTTTCTTCACCGCTTGAAAATGAATTTAAGTGAAAATAGCCGAATGTTTCTGCGCTTAGATACTTTATCGTACAGAGAGACAAAGTACCCCCCACCACTTGTGACACGTGAATTGCATAGTGATTGCATATCGAGTGACCACATAATTTATTTTACAAGAAATGGAAACAAAAAGGACACTTAATAAGAACAAAAGAAAATTATATTAGAAATAAGCACATGCCAAAAGCCCCATCCTACATTTGCTATATGAACAGAAACAGTGAATATATTATTAATTATTCAAAAAAATGATTATTATTTTCTACTCTACTATTCTAAAAGAATCTATGTAATATTTCACCTCACGTTTCCCACTGACTTGAAGTAGGGCGACTACATCGAATCAATAATTGCATCTGCTGCAAGGAAAGTCGGGTCACTGTGTCATGCCAGGAATTTTTTCTCGTCACAGTCGATCTTGTACATTTACAAATCTACCATTCGTTTTTCTATTGAATGCTGTTGCCATATCTGGTCTTGTCACTCGGCTATTTATTTCAAAGTTCTTGACTAAATCCAAAGAAGAATCTGTAATGTATTCGAACCTGACCTGGCATCTCAATTTCAATCACTTTCTCACCAACGTGTGGTGGCTTCCCTCTGTCTTTTCTACAAATATTTTCATGGCAACTGCTCTGAAAAGCTTTTTTACCCTGGTACCAGAACTACATAAATTTAAGCGTACTACTAGATTAGCATTTAGGTCCCACCCTTTTAATAATGAATTAGTTAGATGTAACCGCCATATCTACTCCAACAGTTTTTTCCCGCCTGTGGAAATCACTTCTGTTTACTTGCTTCCCTGATAATTACAATCTTCAAGAATTTAAATACAACGTCAATCGTCATCTTCTATCTTCTTGAATCTAATTCATATTTTATCCTCTCCTCAGTCCTCCCTATACTCAGTCTTTTCTCTCACTTTCACTCCCTGTAATCCTTTGCGTACTAGTGGCATTCCCGCCTTGCTTGAGGAATAAGTCTCGTATACTCTTATCCGACTAGTTGTGAGGATAGAAATATTGTGCTTCGTGTTCCAGCACCGCTTTTTTACTCTCGCTTGTGGTTAAATGATCAATATATATATATATATATATATATATATATATATATATATATATATATATATATAAGTTATGAAGAACTTGGTAATCCGTATGGGTAGCACCAAGGAGGATGAAATCCTGAGAGCTCAATGTAAATCCAGAGCTAATATTTTAAAGAAAAACAGACCACTTTAAGGTTCCATTATAATAATTTATTTCACCCGGCGTCCTTCAAAAGGGCTCTGGTGAAATAAATTATTATAATGGAACCTTAAAGTGGTCTGTTTTTCTGTAATATATATATATATATATAATAAAAAGGCTTAAACACTAATATTCCATGGTTATAATTTATTACAATGGAATCGTAATTACGATCCAATTCATCAGACTTACAAATTCAAAAAGAAATTGGAAAAAATAACTCCGGGAATACAAAATAAAATTTAGTGAGAGTGTATGTATAAGAGTGAGAGAAGGAATGTGAGAGGTAAATGAAAGATCTAGAGAGGGGTAACAAACGAAAGAACAGGAAGCCCTAAAGGTGAAAGTGAGAATTAAAATTTGGAAGAGAGAAGTTTTAAAGAGAGGAGTTAAATAACGGTTTAAATGGATGAGATACAGATAAATATGAATTATTTTCGGATCCATGATTCATTACTGAATCGCTGACCTAAATTAAATTAAAAACCGACACCCGAAACGGGTGTAATCATTTGTAGTGACTCTATGCACAATAAAAGACGATATAATCTAAACTTAAAATTCAGATGAGAGAGAGAAAAGAAAAGAAAAAAAAAGGAGGGCACTGAATTCTACCTGGATTCTATCCTCTTGGAAATTTGTACATATATATATATATATATATATATATATATATATAGGTGTGTATGTATATATATTTATATTTTATATATATATATATGTGTGTGTGTGTGTGTGTGTGTGTGTGTGTATTAACCACTAATATTATATATATATATATATACTGATTCGTGCCTTATGTATCTCACATAAGAATTTGTGATAGCTCACTTATTTTTAGGCTTGGCCTTGGTTTATTCACAACGTTAAGAATGAAATACTCATTGTAACTTTATTTGATTGTTTTTGTAACCTTTTGCGTAAAAATGTTTCTCATCAGGAGTCTACAGTATCAAGTCCCAGTCAAATGGCTCCTCTTTGAATTTCAGATTCCTGTTACTGTTGTGTGTTTAAAACTTATCGAACACGTCATTGCTTCGAATGTAACGTTTATTTTTATATGCCTTTAACCGAATGAAATGAAACGAATATTGACCGGACAGATGCATTTCTCTTAAGTGCTTTTCAAAGATTCAATCTAATATTTTCTTTTTCAGTGATAGAAGCAAAAGTAATTTGGAGTAAAAGGTTTTCCCAGCAATGAGAAGAAAGAAACGCGATAAAATTTTATCCTACTGCGTATATCGTGAGATTTAAGGTTAGACTTTTATATAACGAACCCAACTGGAATTTGAACTCGGCTCTCCCTTTAACATATTCCAATCTATTATCCATTACATCCAAATTTACAGCACACAGTAATCCCAAGCGGTCACACATTTAGGTACTGACTAGACTCGACGTTGCCTAACTTCGGTGATCGTATGGGAACAGGCACTTCAACGTCATGTGGCCGAAATTTCTGACATTTAGAAATGAAGATTAATGTTGTGAGACGCACTTTCCTTAATAAGACGTTCAATCTCTAGGATGGTAAATATTAATTCCTCCATTTTCTTTATAAAGGGCATTTCTACTTAAACTTGCATAATCGCTAAACATACCTATATATATATATATATATATATATATATATATAATTATTTAAAAAAAATATGATTCCTTCGCTACATAAGAGTTCTCAAGTTTCAAAATCAAGAGGCGAAAACCTCAATATAATTATTAAAATTAAATCAAATTAAAGTATCAAGCCCTGTTTCATCCTCAAGCGAAAATTTAGGAATAACCACTCTTGAAATCTACGCATCTTTATAAGCATGTTCATTCGCAAAATTAGTTACTATGGAAACGGCTAGAGCGACCATCTTGATAAGGGGCATAATTTGTATCCAGATATCAGTCACCTTCGGGAAGAGGTCAAGCCGAGTAGGGCCGGGGCGTCCATTTCAAAGCGAATGATGACATTCATGTACGCACACCGTCTGGTCAGTGACAGTGAAAGATAGCTGTTGGCACCATAATACGCCTTGAAGTGTCTAAAGAATTTTATTTTATTCATTTTATTTATTTTTTTCCTAAAGGTCTGTTTCGTACATAAACGCGTCGCACTGAACTACAATTTGATTTTTTGACGGCTTCATAAAGGGTTTTTCTATCTTATGACTGGGTTAAGCTTTTAAACCTTTTATTAGACTATGAAATTTTTTTTTATGCTAATTATTTCATGCAAAAATTTGTTGATGTCGGCAAAAAACCGTTAACTCATGTCTATGGTTTAATAAATTTTCATTATTTAGAAACTTAATAATGTTTAGTTTTTTATGTAAGCATAAAGGGCAAAAATATTTGGATAGAAATCAGACATCTCTATCCAAATATTTTTGTCCATTAAAGAAATGAATAAAACACCAAAAGTAAAATGAAAAATAATAAATAGAACAAGAACTTGTAAAACCTGGGATCACCCATGCCCTTTATGACTAATTAGCATAAAAACTTAATTTATTTATCTAACGTGTTCTTTTTCTATTTTTCTACATATCTGCGCGCACACACACACACACACACACATATATATATATATATGAATAGATTTTTCATTTATTAATCCAAAATATTTTATTTTACTGCTTAAACCTTTTTAGTGGATACTCATATTTGAGTAGACGCTCAATTTATTTATTAAAGTTTATTTATTTATTTATTTTCATGTACAGGTTCAATATTGAAAACTCATTAGAAAATACGCGCTCCTTGACAGGATTTGAACCTGCGTTCGCCTAGGAGAAAACGTCATTAGATCTCACGTGAGATCTCTCGATTACAGATAATCTAATGGCCAAACAAAGCCCGAATAATGCTTTTGAACACAGATGTTTCCCAATTCTCGAAGTATACATCTCTGCTCAGTTTCATCTCCTAACGTAAACAAAGACAAAAACACTATTCGGGCCCGCTATCTACTACTTTCGTGTAACGATTTTTTTTTCTTTAAACAAATTGTGACAAGCGATGAGAAGTGGATATTTTACATCAATGTTGAGCGTAAGAAATCGTTGAGCAAGCGAAAGGTATCATCACTAAACATGTTAAAGTCTGACCTTCATCTAAACAATGTGATGCTGTATATATGTAGTAGGATTGGAATTGTCGAGTCTATGAATTGTTTCATAACACTAAATTAAACGAAATGATATTAGAAGTAAATGAAATGGACTTGATTTTTCCATCAGGATAACATGCCACCGTTTTGTTTTGTTTTTTGAGGCCAGGCAAACATTGTTAGTTGGCCCTCAGATTTTCATACAAAATCGTCCGATTTTATACTTTCGGATTACCATTAATTGCAGTTTTCACAGAATAGTCTCAGTGGGAAAAAATGAATTTCTTTTAACTTGTAGCTGAATGCACCACTAATGTTACAAATGCACACAAGTAATAAGCATAAAAACAGATTCGATGAATATTTAATATGCATACTTTTCGCCGCATTCAAATCGGATCAACTTTAGACATTGCGCTTTTGTATAAAAATCAACAGTTAAACCTATTGTTTCTGGATGACATTCCAAAAACTATTTTCGTTATGAAACTTCCTGCTTATTAGATTAAATGTCAAACTGTCTCGATTGTGTTCTATGGGATTACCCCACTTATCTGCCAAGGAACTTTGGCTAAAAACTGCTGGATGACGTTGCCAAAAGGCTATATAAATGAAAACGGGTCACACCCTATTTCTTCTATTTCTCTCCATTCCCATATTCTTATTCCCCAAAGAACCGATTGTCGCATTGTGCGCATCACAGTATACAAACGCCCTGAGCCTATAACGCTACATGTTTATAGATATTTTTATTGTTTTGTTGTAAAACAAAACAATAAAAATAACACACACACACACACCAGCGGTAGGTTAATTAGTAAGATTTGTATCACTAAAAAAAGTAAAAAATAAATTTGCGTACAAAATATTTAGATTTCCTCATTAAATAACCCATAGAGTTGTTGATATGCATGAAACTCTAAGAAACTAGCAAAACTATTCTCCAATGTAAATCTCTCAACATCTTCAAGAGGATTTTATATTCATAGAACTTACCGATAACTACATCTGTATATACACTTTTGCATTTAACGGTTTTTATATTATTTCATTTCATTTGCTAAAGCAATAAAATATTGTTATTCAATGTTTAATTATTCATATATTTACTCACTTGCTTGAAAAATATTCAATATGGCTACTATCAAAAGAATATTCAATATGGCCACAATGTCAGCCACGAAATGCCATCACTAAATATACGCTTCAATAAATGGTGAATCACAAAAACAAAGAGTCGACCACAAAGATACACTAATGATCCAGCACAGTTCATATTCAGTAATTGTCAGAGCCAGAACATAAATACAAAACTTTCCTTTTAGCCAGGTTTCAATGGATCATGAAGAATAGCATGATAGATAGATAGATAGATAGATAGATATCAAGAGAGTGGTATAGGAAAAAATTGAAAGATAGATACATACATACATAGATATGAAGATGGTGATATAGGAGTAAATTGAGTAGTGTCTCAAGGGAAGAATCTGCTCGAGTCACCAATGGAATACGAAGGGAATGAGGGTGGTTGGCTACAACGTGCGCGTCATTGTAGGTCTTAGCCGTGAAGGTTAGAACTGGTGGAACTAACGAATGTAGTTCCCCTGAGCACTTTCTACTGAAATAGCGATAGAGCAATGAGACGATTACGGCATCTCGTCTGGGAGAAAAGGGGTTGCAGAGCGGAAAATAATTGGTCACCCACCAGGACGCGGACATGCTTTTGGACTCTATCGTGATGTGCAAGTGAGGACTTGGCAGCCCCTACAAAAATAAAACAGGAGTATTCCATTTTTGGCCTGATCTCTCTCTTTTAAAACTAGAGGATAACATGATGAGTCGGGTACTTACTAGAGCAGTAACTGGAAGCGACCGTCTTTACAGCATCTTTAGTGGTGGGTCATATCTATGAGTTCCACTTGGGGCTTGGATTGAGTTTGAGACCCAATAGTCACTTAAGAGACTGGACCTCTCTGCGGGATCATCCATTCATCGTGAATTTTTGCGGATATGTGGGAACATAACGAATAAATGTGAACAAGTTAAGATTGTAGTGATCGGGGAAGCATCCTCTTGGGAGTCGGTTCCAAAAAGCAGTGGTTCGTGGAAAGAAGCTGTTCAAATGAAATTTACATCTCACCAATGGAATATGAATGCAATGAAGGTGGTTCGCTACAATGGGCGTGGCATGGCGGGTCTTAGCCGTGAAGTTTTGAACTGGTGGAATTAAGGAATGTAGTTTCCCTGCAAACATCGATAGAAGAGTAAGCAACGTCTCATCTATAAGAAAGGGGAGTTGTAGGGTGAAAAATAATTCGTCACCCACAAGGACCCTGAGACCCTCTTGAACTATCGAAGGTGGAAAGTTAAGATCCCACCCATATATGGCAACAGTAATCCATTTTCGGTCTGATCTAAATCTTGTAACGGTAGAGTATAGGAGGTGGGATGAGATACTTGCTGGAGCGGTAAAGGGAGCCGACAATTTTTCCAGAATTTTTAGCGATGGATCGTATATATTAGGCTGGTGCAAAAATAATGTCGGTTTTTGACGTTAAAAAATACGTCAAAAACCGACATTATTTTTGCACCAACCTAATAGGAGTTACACTTGAGGTCTTGGTTGAGTTGAAGTCCCAAAAGGCGTTCAAGGCACGGTGTCTCCCCGAGAAGACAACCGTTCATCGTGATTGGTGGTAGTTCAGGGTCCGATGGGCGATGATAGAATGTAATTAGTTTGCTTTTTGAGGCATTGAATGTGACCAACCAATTTTCCTCCCACTAAGATAGAAGGCAACTACTGTAGTCATTTAATACCAAGCACTTACTACATTCAAGTTTTCTAGATTAATAAGTTTGAGTCTAACGGCTTCTTGTCTTTCGGTAAACGTACATTCGGCATCCCATCCGTGCATTATCTTACTACAATTGTAGTCAAGTGTGAAAAATAATAATTAGTCTTTGAGTAAGAATGGGTCCGGTGTGTAATTTTCACCCCTAATTAAACCGCCGCTCGTATAAAATTAGGTCATTTCTTAATTATCCAGACAGTAAAAACCATTAATTAGTCACGTGCGCTCAGCACGCAGAATTTCCTTTGATCTTGTTCCAAATATACATCCAGTTACCGAGTCCATGATTTATCTGAGCTTACGTTTTTCGCTCGGAGAATATTCTTTTATTTTGAGGATCAAAGGAAGAAGAAATGTTTTTCTTTTTACATTTCAATAAGAACTTTTGTGGCTAAACTCGTTGAGGAAGACGGAAATTAAAGAGCAGTTAATATGAATACTTAGCATCAATTTGTTTTAGAAACAAACATGTTAAATATATTTCAGAACAACAAAAAACACGCCTGATGCCTGATAAAAAAAAAAATAAAAATAAAAATAACCGCGATACGACATCCACTGACGCGGGAAGATGCAACATTGGAAAACCATGAAAGAAGCATTATCTATTGATAATTAGACCACACATCATTGACATTTTTTTGATAATGACTTAAGAAAGCCGAATATAATGATTTTCCAAGCGTAGCTTAAATGTGGCACAAGGCCGAAAGTAGGGGGAACCTAGTGAGGATCGAACTCACTACTCAGTCGTAATTGTCCTAGCGAGACAAGCTTGCTAACCATAACACTACCCCTATGTGCCCCAAGAAAGCCGAATATACTCAGAATACACAGAGAAGCTATTGGCAATGTATATCCAAACTTTGCCCGGAAACCAGAACAAAAAAAAAAAAAACTAAGATTAAAAACTTTGGTCTTCAGTCAAACGAGTATAAATTTAAAAAATGCTGTATAACTGAACCCAACATGCATGTATGTGTATATATGTGTATATATATATGTGTATATATGTGTATATATATATGTGTATGTGTATGTGTGTGTGTGTGAATAAAAAACAAGAGAAAGAACTATTCTTAGACGACTCGTTTCTGAGAGACTTTATTGAGGCAAATATAAGATTTATTCTTTTAACGTTTCCCGTCCCTGATAGTGTTTTTGTTTTTTCATATTCTCTAACACTCTTCTTGTGTCTTAGTGGTTTTATTGCCTTGCTTGGGGGGGGGGGGGAATGACTGAAAAAAGTGGTCATTCGAAGTCTGGAGTTTTTGTATTTTTTTTTTTTTTGTCAGAGGAGACACTAAACTGTTTTGTTCTTTCATATTCGTTGAGATATTTTTTGTTATATTTCTATATCGACCGCTTCACAATTGAGTATTTTTTTTAATCTTCGCCCGCCTCTCCTTTGTTCGTTGTGGTGTAATAGATATCGGCTTGGAATAAGAATGCGGAGAACCGAGTTCGAATCTCACTTAAGTTCGTTCAAATACCCTTGAGAAAGGCATGAATCCATCTCTTTCCACCCACCCCAGTTATGGATTTAATAGCAAGGCAGACTGAGTTCTTTACCCTTGGTTGGCAACCAGTCTACCGCTGAAAGAAATGGCAACCTACTGCGGGAAAAAATCCTCTGCCTCATTTCATATATCGAAAGATACATGACCGTCCAAGCGTGTATCATTTAAGTAACTGATTGCATATATTATTAGAATATATACTTTTAAAATTTCCGTTTTTAAAACCTTAATAAAATTTTGTCCCCGGCTATATGTATATTTCCAAACAGAGCTTAGATTCGATACAAGGCCGAAAGTACGGGGCACTCAATAAGGATCGAAATCACTATTTAGTCTAAATTAAGTAGCGAGACTATCTATGTTGAAGTGCCCATATAAGGATTTATTAAGCACAGCCTAGATGTGGCACAAGGCCAAAGGTATGGAGTACTTCCGTTAGTGAATCCTTTCGATATTTTCGTCAACATTTTGCATGTTTCTGTAAATTAATAAAAAAATTCCTTTGAATTTTAATTCTGCTCCGTCCAATTTTCTCCATATGAAATCATTTAACCAGAGAAATTATAATATTAATAAAAGAAAATAGATAGCTGAACAATAAAATAACATCTGTTTCGATATTAATGTATGTTAATAATTTGCCTACCTAATATTATTATTACTAAATATCAATAGGTTTATTCAACCAATAGAAAGACTTTAGAAATCAATCAGAAAATATCGAAACGTACTAGCGTGACTACAACCGATATATATATTGTGAGAGGCTAGGAAAGAAATGTGCGTGGGTAAGTACAAACTTACCTACTTTCCTCAGTACACTGCCGCAAACATCACTGGTTAACCCTGATTCTGTCCCGTTAAAGCAATAGAGAAACGGGTCTCTAGGAAGTAAGCATGGTTAATTGCCCAAAGGGAAGATACCGCTAATGGTGAACCACCAAGATTCAGATTCGCAAACCATAATCTTGCCAATTTTGACTTCTGATAGGGTCAGTTGACTTTTGTTTCTCTCTTTCTTCTATGTGATTTTTTCCCTTCAGAATATTGACGATAATGACTCTTCACAATTTCCTGACTTTTGTAGTTCTTAGTAATTTTTTTGTAATCTCTCTCTAAGAGAAATGCGGTTCTACAGAAGGATACTGAGAATACCACACACCGAAAAAGGAAGCAACGACGAAATTTTAGATGAAATAAACACAAAAATGACATTTATAATTAACACAAAAAAGATAGTTAAAATTTCTATGGTACATAAAGAGGGTTTTGAAAATCTGACACTCACAGGACGGATGGAAGGGAAAAGAACAGAGTAAACCAAAGCCGAGCCTACTTACTGAGGTTGAGAAAATGGATGACGGAACAAGGTTTACGAGAAATGTTAGCTGTATCGCTCATAAAGGAAGATTCATTGGGATTTGATTAAGGGAAGGGTTCCAAGTCCTACCCGAGGGAAAGGAAAAAAACGCCCTGTTCGTCGCAGATTTTCCACAGACGCATTAACAGAGCGACCCGAGGCCGCCGGTTGCCGGAACAGACACCACCTGGATTTTCACCAGATCTGTGATGCTGTACTTGCTCGGGAGGAAGCCGGTTCAACCCGACCAGGGTGAAAACCGATACAAGTCAAGTCAAAAGTCAAGTTTACGAGAAATAACAAAAAGGCAAAATTTATTAAGAGCTTCAAAGAGCAGGAAATGTGGAGAGCCATGATCGCCTACGTCCTGAAGCGACACAACACATAAAAGAAGGATGAGTTTGAGTAAATGGATGGCGGAAAAAGGAAATAACAAAAAGACAAAATTTATTAAGGGATACGAAGCGCAAGAAATGATCGCCTACGTCCCGAAAGGATACAGCGCATACAGAAGATAAAGGATCTGTTTTCAAGAAAACATCACTCCATTGCACTTATAAAGTGGAGTCCAATGTAAAACCTGATATCTGCAACAAAACTCCCCACGCACAAAGAACCGAAGCATTTCATTGTTCTTTTTTAGGGGGTGGCTGGCAAAAAAGCCAAGTACATCTTGACTCCTACCACATGTAAATCTATCTTTCAACTTTATACGGCTACAATTCCTCCATGCATTGAATACATATTTCTTCTGGTGATTCTGTTAAGTATCTAGATATTTTTGGCATACTATAAAGAAGAATCTGCAACGTTATCGGTCATAACCTGGCACTTCAGTTTCACTCGTTTTCTTACCACCCATAATGAAGCTATCCTGTGCTTTTTCTATAAACACTTTTATGGTAATACTTTCTTCGGTACATCGACTTTACGAATGTAAGCTCTGTACTAGATTGGCTGGTAGGGCCCATGATTTTATAGTTAAAATTAAATAGATATAACAGTAAGTTCTATGTTAACAGTCTGACCACTCGCACTTCTCGCTTGTGAAACTCTTTTCCGATTTCTTGCTTTCCAATCAACTTTGATCTTCAAAATTGTAAATGCAATGCCAATCGTTATCGTATGTCTTCTTAATTGCTCTTCTTTTATTGTTCTCTCTCTTTAATAATGTTTTTCTCTTTCGTTCTCAGACTCTTTCACTCTGATTAACCACGGCGTCTTAGTGGCTTTATCGCCTTGCTTGGTGGGGATCATTTCAAAAAATAAGCAGTATAACGCTATTTATGTTTATTCAATACACTCTCTGTATATATATATATATTTCTTGTTATTTTATTATTTTTGTTTCAGACATACACTATCGATTTCACACACACACATACGTATGCACATTTTTCTCTCTTTCACACTTTTTCAGGTTCTTACTATCTCTCCTTTACTCCTCACGTATAAACATTCTATCTCTTTACATCTCTCTCTATCTCTTTCTATCTCTAATTCTATCTTTATCTTTCTATCTATCTCTCTATCTTTTTTTTTCAGGTACTCTCTATCGATTTCACACGCACAAACACGGTGTATCATTTACTTTCATACACACGGACTAGTTCTTAGTATTTCAGTCTATCTCTGTAGTTTTTTTTATCTATCTATCTATCTATCTATCTATCTATCTATCTATCTATCTATCTATCTATCTATCTATCAGTTTATTTCGTTCTTTTTCTCTATCTATATCATTGTGTTTTTATTTATCTATCTATTTATCTATCACCCACAGAGATGATTTTTACATCCACCCGTCATTATGCGTTGAAATTCAAAGGTAATAAATTTCCTCCATTAAAAAGCTTTGTAATTAGCTTGAAACTGCGGCATGCAATCTTTTCTCCCCCCCCCCTCTCTCTCTTTCTTTACTGGGCCCATGACAAAATCATTAATACTACACAATTCAAAAATAATGACTCATCCTTCAAGAGAGAATAACAGAATTTACCCAGTTTATGTTTTTTCTTCCATACTAGTAATGGTACCCGATATTCTTCAGGTGCCTGTCTTACTCGGTAACATTTTCGGAATTTTGAACCGAATCCTTTATTTACACTATTTACATTATTCGGACTATTGTCCTCATCTTTGTCGCCATATTTAGAAATATAAACAGATACTAAATACTTTATTCAACCCACGAAATAGATTGTTCTCATTCCGTTTTGCCATGCTTGGTTGATATTTTATGTGCAGTCCGTCTGAAGTTACTATGCAAATTACATAATACGAAGTTGTATTAGAAAACTTTTATCAAATTCTAAACGATTAATTTGGACGTCAAAACAAAGTTTGAGTTAAAGTTTTAGGTAGTTTCAACATGTTTTATTAACGCTATTGAATTTATTATAAAAACTGCAGTCTGAAGTTAACATACAAAGCAAGAAAATAACTTTTTACTTCAGTAACAAGCTAATAAAATCAACAATTGATCAACGCCTATAACTGAGCAAATAACAAACTCATATAAGTTTTTGAAGCAATTTCATCTTAATATAGAGACCCTTCTTCTCAATAACAACAAACAATATGCTATCCATTGATTTTGTTAAATTGTTTACTTCATCAGGTTCAGTTTCCGAGGTGGTAGTTTTAATTGCTTCCAAAAGGTCTGTTTTGCTGTCGTATTGTTTGCCAACTTCATATAATCTCATTTTTACAATTGACCATAGATTTCCGATCGGATTCAGATTGTGACTTGATGCTGGTCATTCCATTCACTTCTCTCCTGTAAACATTTTCTGCTCAAAGCATTCACGGACAACCTTAAATACATAGGGAGAAACAATGTCGTGCATAAATATACTCTTCACATTGAAACTGCGAAGCTGGGACTTGTACCCTTAAAAGAAAGTCTTGTCTATGAAGAAATTGCAATAATTAGCACTGTTCAGTCTAACAGGTTCCAATTTGCCCTTCTTGACGCCCCCAATTCGAATCTGTTCAAAGAACAGAGCGCTGATCAAAAGTGGTTGTTTTGATATAACTCGCTTTAATCTACATTGCACTCGAGGTGACAAGTTCTTGAAGCGTTTTTCTTTGATTCCAGTTCTCCAACTTATATTTTCAACAGCCCTCTTTATCATTCAATGATCTTTGCGAAGCTCCTTTAATATCTCTAATATTGATATTTCATCATTCAATAACTTTGTTATTTTCTGTTTTTTCAGCATTACTTAGATCCCATGTTTCAACATATATTATGAACAAAAATGAAAAAAAATAAATTCGGTTAGTCTAATTTCGTAAATTCCAAATGTCTCAAAAGATACATTTGGAATTTACGAAAATAGAATAACCGTTCGAAGTGGTTAAAAGTTTAATTAGAGATTTTACCAAAGGTGGGAATGGACTAGTTTAAATTTGACAAATATTGGTTACGTTTTGGGTTATATAAGTTCATATGATTTATATAATAACTTCAGACCGACTGTGGGTTAATGGTCACCAGATTCTGTGCACTGGTATGTTCGTGTTCGTTTCTTTCACAAAAGCAGATTATGTGAATTTTCAGTACTGCCAGGCGCAAGGATTGAACTCACAAATGCTATAGAACTAGATATGTTTTAATCGATGCTGTAAATAAGCCATGTGTCTATTGGGAAAAAAATAAGGCCGGCGTATACAACAGCTAAAATAATTGTGAGTATAACAATCAAGATGAGGATGCCAGTCCGAATGTCAAAAATATTCGGACCAGCACTAATAATTCCTCATTATTTATTTATTTTTTAATAATATGAATGCAATAGCTTTTTATTGTTGCTACTGCCTAAACAGGTAAGACGGGCGTGAAGAATAGTTTAGTGAAATGCTCATTCTCACACTTTCTAGTCTGGTATCCATAGTGACATGCCAGAGACAAGACATTTTATGTCGACGGTACGAGAAACTAGAAGCAGCGTGTTCTTGACTTTTCCAAGAGGATTAGTGTTTAGTGAATATAAACTGTTTTAACCGAAATAAACCCAGTTTATCGATTTAATTTTTGCATTGACAACTGTTGGGTTATTTTTCAATACCTGAGGTTTTTTAATGCCATATTCCTTCAGGACAGAGGTCATCATAGATCTCAATAGATGCCTTTTCTTATCTGTGAATTGCCCTGATGTTTGGAGAAAAATAGCGGAGTACTCTTCTAGAGACCAGAGTAGTCGTTTGGCTAGACCAGCTGCCACGAGAGCCTAGTCTATCCTGCTATTTAACCCATAGCTGGAAGAAGGAGATATAACTTTAAATCTTTCCTGGGGGCATTAATAAGAAAGACGGAATATGAAGTCGGCACGCTGATCTCAGTTGATGACACAATAATCGTTATACCACAAATACCCATCCCCAGAGATTTTGAGATTTTTAGTGTGTAGGGTGTGGGTCATATTTTCTTTTAAATTTTTTAACCGTTACCTCCTAACAGGACATGGCTGCCATACTTTTGAACGGCCTCTTTTTCATTATTATGCGTGACCTGCCATAATTTAAATGGAAAGACATTGGACTGTTTTCAACCATTGCCTTCTCCACAGTTTTTTTTTTTAATTAAGAGTTGTCTTTCTTGACTTCCAGCTCAGAGCACAAGGCTAGAGTATCTTGTCAGCAATAATTTCTGGCGTCGAGAGCTCTTCAATTTACAGATGAGCTGGCTCGATGTAACTGTAAATTCTTTGCTAACAGTTTATTTTCTCGCAATTGTCGTTTGTGGAACTCGCTTCCGGCTCCATGCTTTCGAGCCAACTTTAATGTGCAAGAATTTAAATGCAATGCCAATCACTACCTACTGTCCTCCTGACTACTCTTCCCTCTTCCCGCTCATTATTAATGTTTCTGTTCCTAATTTTTCCACACCCCTAAGGCATTGTGTCTTAGTAACTGTACTGTCTTGCATGGGTTATATTTAGTAAAAAAAATAACATTAACTTAGAGGGAGGAGAAATGGTTCATGCCTTTCCCAAGGACATAATTTGAACTCGATTCTATTTCAAGTGCCAATAACCATTACACTACCTTCATATCCCCCCCTGAACTTGACATACGATAAATAACAGACAAATGCTACAAACATCCGACATTAGATGAGCGGGCATCAAACTGGTTTTACGTTTAGTTTTTATGGTTCAAATGCAATAAATAACTCGTGGGGTATACTTTAAAAATCTGCAAATCACATTAACGGCTGGAGAATTATCGTCTTTCTAATTTCTTGATCAACTGGCCAGGCTTCTCGTTTCTCACTGTTTTATGAGCCAGTGTTATTATCTTTAAATTTCTTTTCTTACTTTAATTACAGGGGCCCCCTCTGTTTATCTCTATGACACCGTTTTAATATATTCCTAGATAGAATAGAGTGTTTCTTTTTTAATCGCAGAAGATATAGCTGTTAACTTTACTTAGTTGGGTTTAGTTAAAGAACATGAGTGTGGGGGGTATCTATTGAGGAACGCATTTACTTAACTACCTATATCCTGTTAGTCTGTCTTACTAGTTAACATTCTACGATTAGACACCTTTTTTTTTAAAAAAAAATGCAATAGATTTTGGGATGGCCAAATATGCATTTCAAAAGCTAAGCAGAAAATAAGAAAACAGAAAAATTTCCATTAAAAACAAAGAAAAGAGTACTGAAATGTTATTTGATAATCCCTCCTCCTGTATCTGTCTATATTTCTGAGATGAGGTATTAATTTACATTATTCGGACTAGTACCCTTATATTTTTTGTCATATTTATCACAACGTTTTGGCCGTTGACTGGGGTAGACTATTCTTGTTCCACGTTCCATGTCTAATGGATGTCAGTTATCAGTTATCTCTAGAACAGTCTACCTCAGCGAGCGAAATAAAGAGTTCAGTTCAACATTCCAATCACCTGAAGGCCGGAGCGTACAACGGCCTCAACATTGTAATAAATATGGCAAAAAAAATGAGGACAATAGTCCGAATAATCCCTCCTCGTGTATGGCAGCGAATGTAGACAATCTCATCAAAGATGAAGAGACTTGAAACACCATAAATGTGTATCTACATAAGGTTGCTGAGGATTCCATGAACCGAACATCTGAGCAACGACAGGGTTTTGGAGAAAATGGAATCAAAAAGGAAAATTATACTTAACATCAGGAAGAGGTAGTTGAAGTTTCAGGGGCATGAAGTGAGGAAGAAGGGCTTGGAAAATCTGATACACACAGGACAGATAGAGAGAAAGAGGTACAGAGAAATATGCGCGTAACATGCCTGATGGGCTTAAGCAAATGGATGTCAGAACAATATTCAGGAGAAATAACAAAAAGACAAAACCTTATAAAAACTACAAAGGACAGGAAGATGGGGAGGGCTATGATCGCCTACACCCTGAAGGAACGCGACACATAAGAGAAAAAGAATTTTTGCTTACGGCTATAACACTTTGAAACACCTGTTCTCGTACGATCACCGAAGAAAAGCAATGTCAAGCATGGTCAGTACCGTGATGGGTGACTTGGGAATAACAGGTGCTGTAACCTTGGATGTGCGGGTGGTGTAATGGATAACGGCTGGAAATTGGAAATCGGTGAACCTAGTTCTAATTCTAGTCGTATTCGTTATATTCACTTACGTGCAAATACCCTTGGGAAAGGTATGAAGCCACCTCTTCTCTCCCCAGCTATGGGTTAATTAGTAGGATTTGTAGCAATAAATCAGTATTATCTCCAAAAAATTCTTACAATCTAAAAATATAGATTCTGGCTTTAAATAACCTGCAAAAGATTGATAAGCTGTTAAAAATCAATAAATCTTTCAGGGCGCCGGCGTTCATGACGCTCCACAATCTTTGTCTCGTTATTATCCCTATACCGTGTTCTGTTATCCATTTTTCCAGACTTGTTAAGTATTAGGTTGGTGCAAAAATAATGACGTAATAATGTCGTTTTTTGACGTATTTTTTAACGTCGAAAAAAACGACATTATTACGTCATTATTTTTGCACCACCCTAATAGTTTACTCGCTGTTTTCTTATATCCCATTTGACTTCAGTATGTCCAGTGAGTGTCAAATTCTCCAAGCATTCTTTCATCCTTACGAGTACCAGACATTTCAAATGTCACCTTATGATTCCATGTCTCCGTTTCGTCCTCGTTTTTCTTAAACCATCCATCTTTCTCACATACTCACGAGAGACTTCAGGGATGTCCGACTTGTTTTTTTGTTTTTTTTTTAACATTTTCATTTTAGTTTCTAGAGTTACTTGTTTACAAAATCAATATAAAATTTGAAAAAAATGATTCAACTTTCACAATATTCATTATATTTTTCTGCTATAAATGAATTATACTACAGATGTTCAAATAATGTTTTCCCGGCTCGTTATTACCTATGTATATGGCACAAATATGGTACCGGTCCCTATCCCACTGAGAAATCTGGCCTTAAAGTGAATAAGACATCATGTCTTCGTGTTTAGTACAGATGGTCTCAAAAGGACACTGAAATAGGAGACATCTAAAAACAAAATTGGGGAGAACACAACGCCCCCGAAACACGCAACTAGATTGGAAATATTAGCTCGCCGTTCTTTCGGTGATGGAGGAGGAAAAAACTGCCGGTACACTACATCAAGTAGTTTGGGAAGCACTGTCTTGGGAGACGCCAAAAAAAAATGAGACCTAGAAATCCAAAAATATATTAAAGTCCAAAGGATGCTTTCCAAGGAGACTAAACAAAGTATTAAGGCATAAGACATTTTTGTTAGAAACAAAGATAAAAGTTCTGCTACATATTACACTGGTCAACAAAAAAAAAACAAAAAAACAAAAACAAAACTGAAATGGTCTCAAGACAGCAAACATCTTTTTCGCTAATTTGAGGGGCGCTGAATTTTATAATGACCTTACTTTTTCTTGATTAGCTACCGGTTTTGTTGTACAGAAATGCCTCATTTTGGGGAAAAATTTTTTTTTTTTTTTTTTTTAATTTATTTTCCGTATATATGATATTTACCGATGGCAATATTCTTCAAAATAAAATCATAGAAACCTCTCAATTCGTATTTAAACCAATAAATATTGGTCTGCTTATTGAGAAATACTATTTTTGCAATATCAAACCTTAAGTCTTTAAAAATAACACGATTGAATATACCAAGACCAACAAGTATTTTCATCAAATCATTTAATAAACTAACAGCAGAAATAAATCCTTCATGAACATAAGAATTATGGTAAAATTTTTTCTCTCTCGTGATTGTCTGTCATGTTCAATGTGATTTAAACCACTTTTTATACTCCAGCAGTATCATGTACAATGTAATAGAAGCCTTCAATTGGCATGTCTTTAGTTGGAGTTCCTTTCCAATTGCGAAAACAAAATGCTCTCAATGTGCTTGGTTTCCTTCCGTAGTGAAGGGATAAAAGTGATAGGCTAGATTTATGAATATCAAACAGAAGATTTTAGGGTTTCATTTTTTGATGTCACTTTAATTATCAGGTTTACTAAAGTGTATTACTGATAAAGTTTATCAGTTAATTTGAATTTTGGCGATAAACTGGGAAAATTCGGTGTTTCTATTTTAAATATTTTGACTCAGAAACACTTTTTCTTATAAAAAAAAATTATTTGAAGTAGCTGACATAAATTGCTCGACCTACCTGAAAATTGATTAGTTTCTACAACCTTTATTAACTGAATTTTGCGATCAGCCAAAATCATAAATTGATCTTTTTTCCAAAAAATGAGCAATTTCAATACAGCAAAAATGGTAGCTAACTATGAAAAACTAAGGTCATTTTCAGAATTAGCCCCATCAAATTAGCTAAAAAATGCGTCTTGTTTCTTGGCAACAAAAATCGTATTGACCAGTATTATTTCTTTTCTTGTATGGCAGTTTATAATGGACAATTTTCACAGAGAATGATGCTAAGAATACGACGAAGAGAAAATTTAAGCAACGAGGAAATATTAAGTAAAATAGGAATGAAAAGGACACGTATACTTACAATCTGAACCAGTGCGTACTCTCACCGAGCCCCCGTGGTGAGGAGGGAAAGTCTGATTGGGGGTCCCGGGCAGTGCTTTTTGACCCTCACTATCTTATCAATATTTGCTTTTTTCTACCTATATTTATATAGGTTACAAATTAAATTAAGCACCACAGACGAGTAAAGGATGAAAAATTTTGACGCCATTCTGAGTTCTTTTTTTGTTCTGTCTAAATCCCTGAATTTGTTTTGATCATGGTAAGACACGAAAAATCACGATATAAAATTCACAATTTCTTATTTATAATTTTGAATGTGCTAAAAGTATTCAACTTTTTAACAAGAGAAATCAGAAGTTTAGATTAAAAAATACTACAAAACATTGTTGATTTATTTAAGATCTGAAATGACAGGTCTCTAATTTGTATTTAGATATATTGTATTTATTTTCAATTTTTCTAATTGAATTCTTCACTTATATTGCACATGATTCCTTATTGTACATAATCAGGTTACAATAAAATTTGTATTCCGTATAAATGCTACTGTGTTATGTGTGAGTGACTTATATATGGTTATGCCATTTAAGCAAAAGCACATGAATGCACATACACACACACACATTCCAACTGAGTTTGAAATAAAGCCCTGGAATAATACATTCTTCTCTCTCACTCAGTTTAGACAATACCTTCCGAGAGCTGAGCAACAAAGTCATAAAGTTGGAAAAAAAAAATAATACCCTAAAACATTAGATACTTAGAAGATTTTACTGAACTTTTCAGGATTACAGTTATGATCAAAGAAGTTAAAAAATATCAACCCTGGTCAGTAACTAGATGGGTTGCTGCTTGGGAATACCAGGTGCTGTAAGCTTGGATGTGCAGGTGGTGTAATAAATAATGGTTCAGAATTGTGAGTTATAAAGCCGGGTTCCAATTCATGTTGGGTTTGAATTTTATAATGACCTTACTTTTTCTTGATTAGCCACCGGTTTTGTTGTACAGAAATGCCTCATTTTTGGGAAAAAAAAATTTTAATTTATTTTCCGTATATATGATATTTACCGATGGCAATATTCCTCAAAATAAAATCATAAAAACCTCTCAATTCGTATTTAAAACAATAAATATTGGTCTGCTTATTGAGAAATACTATTTTTGCAATATCAAACCTTAAGTCTTTAAAAATAACACGATTGAATATACCAAGACCAAGTACCAGCAAATGCAAGTAAATATAATATGTCTCTAAGTTCTATTTAGATACATTGGATTTATTTTCAATTTTTCTAGTTGAGTTGTTCACTTATATTGCTTATGATTCATTATTGTACATAATTAGATTACAATAAAATCTGTATTTTGTAAGAATAATACTTTATGAAAATTAAGATGTAGTAGAGTGGAGACACCTTATCGCAGATTCGCGGGGCGTATTATAATTTCGGGGTGGGGAGCAGATACCTTGCACCGGTATACTTACAATTATAAAGAGAATTTTGGGAAAAATAATAATTAGAGCAGAAAGAATTTACTAATCACATGTCAATGAATGATAGGTGGAGTAGAAACAGAGAATAACCTACCAAACAAGTTCATTGTAAATGCATGGCAGTGTAGTGACTGAAAGGGTTGTTAAGGCGTGGGTGGGGTGTGTTATGGTCGCTTAGAGTTACAGAGAACAGGAAGCAGTGGGTTTGGGGAACATGTGGGACAGGCCTAGAAAGGGAGAAGAAGGAGGAAACAAGACCCGGATAAGCGACCGCAGCCGCCCTTTGGTTGATTACCGAGTGTAAAGACATTAAGAAGTCGATCAACACTTAGTAGAAGGATAAAATATATTACTGAGTAGTTCAGTGCAGATAAATTAGCCAACTTGATATGTTAACAGAAAGAACAAAACCAAAACCCTCAAAAAATAACACATAATGGCGACCTTTAAACGGTACAATCAAAAAGGCTCACTCTACAGACAGCGGGAGGGTGAAGAAATACAAAATAAAGTAGGCAACATCGAACGCTGGACACTAAATATTATCGATGAAATCTGACTCTTCTTTCTCTTACTGCCCCTCTCTCTCTCAATCTATTTATCTAACTATCCATACATACATACATACATACATATATATATATATATATATATATATATATATATATATATATATATATATATATATATATATATATCTGTGTGTGTGTACTCGACTCTCCCGTCGAATTCGACGTATGAGGGTCAAGCAGATCAGTTCCTAAGAAATCGACAGCCCGACAACAGCACATGAGATTTGATTATAGTGGTGAAGGTTTCGTGCAGGGCCATCAACACTTTTTAAAGGGCCGAATACAGAGACCTGGTGCACTAAGTGCCACAAGCTCCCCAAACGACCCTCCGCAGGTTTTGAATTTAGAGTTGTCCTTCTCCTAGACCAGTTGGCATCCAAGGCTATAGAACCCAGTCTGTCCTGCTATTTACTCATAGCTGGAGGGAGAAGAAGAGGATTTACACCTTTCCCAATGGTATTAGCACGTAAGTGAATGTAATGTATATCGAAGAGCCGTGTTGGAATATATATATATATATATATATATATATATATATATATATATATATATATATATAATATAAAAGGCTCAAACACTAATATTCCAGAGTTATAATTTATTACATTGGAATCGTAATTACGTACAAATTCAAAAAGAAATCGGAAAATATAACTTCGGATATATAAAAAAAAAATAGTGGGAGAAGGAAATGTATGAAAGATCTAGAGAGAGGGTGTAACAGATGAAAGAAGAACAAGAAGGCCTAAAGGTGAAGGTGGGGATTAAAATTTAACAGAGGGAAGTTTTAAAGAGATGAGTTAAATAACGGTTTAAATGAGTGAGATACAGATAAATATGAATCATTTTCAGATGCATAATTAGCTACCGATTCGCTGACCTAAAATGAAAATTAAAAAACAGACACCGGAAACGTGTGGATACATTTGTGGTGACACTATGCACAATGAAAAACGATATGAACTGAACTTAAAATCCATCCAATTCATACTGCCGAGGTATATGTGAAAATTTTCCGTCTGCTTTGCATTGCTAACCTTATGTATACAAGAAAAGAGAAGGTGAGAGAGAGGAAAAAAAGGGAGGGTTGCAAACTAAAAAACGAGGGCATTCTACTCTGTCCTGGACATGAAATTCTACCTGGATTCTATCCTCTTGAGAATTTATATATATATATATATATATATATATATATATATATATATATAATGTGTGTGTGTCTGCGTGTGTGTGAAAATGAACACCGATGAACTGCAACAATCTTTCATGCTTGAGCGCAATATTCAGGCCTACTGAATGCGTTCAAATATGAAAAAAAAACGCTCGGTGCTGACCTCAATTTTTACGTTTATATTTTAAATCTACATAGGTTTTGTCTTTAATATTGAGCACTTTTACCCATAAATATAGCATACTCTGAAACCCAAACATATTAATCGCCTATATCGTAGTCAAATGCATATTAATTATAAACAAGATGAAAATATACTAATTTTTTTTTAATTAGTAAATACTAATATATCTACAACAGATCCTAGCAAAAAAATTAAGTTAATCATATACTACACTAAATCTAGTATATCCAGCTCAATTATTCGCAATGATTCCCCACCCCGTTAGCGATTTGCAAAAAACCAACATAGTTTACAAATTTAAGTGCCCTTTGGGAGATTGTATCTCCAATGAATTAAATAATATTTATGTTGGTCACACCAGAAATTCGCTTTCACGGCGCTTGACTGTACATTTGAACGATAACTGTAAAATTTTTAGGCATTTAAAACAACATGCCTAGCCGCATACACAAATCCTCATTGAAAACACAACTATACTTAAACATGAAAAAAACAAACAAAAACTAAAAATTCAAAAATACATAAAACAGTTGAAACCTGAACAAAATAAACTATGAAATTTCTACAAATATTCTTAAAAGTGTATGATTGATAACAGAAGCCATTGGCTTCTACTAACGGCTTCCCATACTTAATACTTCTCGTTTTCACTCTCGCGTGGTCATGTGTGACGTCACGAGCTGCGATTTTCGCTTCCGCGTCTAGTATACACGAGTTTGTCGTTGCTTCGTAATCTTTCATGCAACAAAAACAGACTATCATTATTGTTTAGTCTGTATTGGTTGATATATTGAAATGTAATTGTCATCTTTGATAATGGCTTAGGTAAACCGAAAGCTTAGATAGGATTAAAAAACATGTATCAATATGGTGATTTCCTTTCATCTTTCAATGATGATGTTATTAAGCTTAGACAATATTAAAGGATTTTACTTCAAATAGACAAAACTTGTCTACATTATTTAATGAAACATGCATCAATATATATATATATATATATATATATATATATATATATATACGAACCTTACACACCATACAAAGTATATATATATATATATATATATATATATATATATCCTATCTCCTATAATAAAACAATATATATGTATGGAGAAGAAATATGTATACACATAGCAGCAAAAACATTCAAACATATACACACGACACAAAAATGGGGATAAGTTTAGAAAGATACAGAAATTATGAGAAAAGTTAAGAACAAAGGCCTCCCTCCTTCTTTTCCTCTTTCTCCGATCAATCGTAATTGTTTTATTACGACTTAAACAGAGAAACATTTTCGCCACCAGTTCAAGAAGAATTCGGATTACTACTACACACAAAAGACAATGGTTAAACATAAGAAAATATAAGGAAAAAATAATTAATATATGGAAATAAACATTCTTCGCCTGATGAAGGTCACAAGACCCGAAACTCATGTAGTAAAAAATATGGAAAATAAAGTATATTATATATTTTTAAAAATCCATAGTATAGCCCAAAACGTTTGCGGCTTCTCTTTTATACATGCATGCATATATATATATATATATATATATATATATATATATATATATATATGTATATATATAGATGTATATATATGTATATATATGTATGTATGTATATATATGTATGTATAAATATGTATGTATATATATTTATGTATATATATATATATATATGTATATATATATATATGTATATATATATATATATATATGTATGTATATATATATGTATGTATAGGGAGGGAGGATGATGAATCCAAACGGAATAATCGGCAACGACCCCGCAATGAAAAACAAACCATGAATTTAGAAAAGTGCACGGACTTCCCATGTGTTTGTGGTCGGAAATTCAGGTCCCAAAAGGGAGCGAAGATTCACCTAACAAAAATGGGTTGTGCTTCTCTGAAAACGGTTCAGGAGCAGCGCTCTGTCAACACAGATAAGACGTCGGAAAACCAATGCCAGGATGCATACCACAGTGCTGAGGATATCCAAGCTGTTGAATCAAAGGACGGGACGCAACCCAAACTGCCAAGAATCAAATTTCCACCAGCATCGAACTCGGAAGCGTGGTGTATGCTAGACAACATCATTAGCAAGACATTACGTAAAGAGCTGGGAAGAAAGAAATATCACGAACGTTTGAACGAAAGTAGTAAAATAATCTACAGGGTTTGTAAGGAAATCTACGGCGTGAAAGAGGAAAATGATAAGACACCACCCAAAAAGAACAGGCGTCAACGGTTAATGCAAGATTTGAGAAACAAAAAAAGAAATCTAAAACGACAAATCCGTTTCGCAAATTTAGACGAGAAAGAAGGCTTGCTTAAAATCTGGCAGGACCTTAAAGAGAAGCACAACGCTCTTAGC
>OZ010590.1:7409086-7442359 GCA_963932145.1 Acanthosepion lycidas
TAATTGCATGTTGGGATGATCCTTTTTCTGATAATCTGACATTCTGTTTCTTACAATTCATGTTTAGTTCTTTCTTCTCGTGTTTCTTTGTTGCCTTCTGCAATTTCCTTTCTGTGTTTGCAATCAACATCGCGTCTTCTATATATTTAATCCTAGAACACTAATCATCAATTAAAGTTACCCCACTACTAACCATGGGTATATCTTATCGAATTTTGAAAATATCAAAATAAATATGAAATATAAATCTTTATTTGAAATATTTTACATGCAGGCACTTCAAACTTTGTACTTTGATTTAACATTAATAGGAACTGAAAAACATATTTAGGTAAGAAAATTAGGTACTTAAAATTGTAATTAAAAATAAGAAAATTTGGGCTGGGTACTATATACACATGGTTAGTGATCTCGGGTTAATTTTCTTAAAATTGTGTCTACCAATCCTTGCTGGACTATAAATTATTTTAAGATTACCTTACTGTAAATTTTTAGTAATCCCGGTGAAAAGATATATCCTTGTCTTACGCCCCTTTTTATTTTTGTGTATTTACTGAATTCGTTTTCTATTATCTGTTTTTATTTCTGAGATGAGGTATTTTAATTATTTACACTATTCACATTGTTCGGACTGTTGTCCTAATCTTTGTCGCCATATTCACGACATTTCGGCCGTTGTACGCCCCGGCCTTCTTCAGGTGATTAGAATTTTGAACTGAACCATTTATTTCTCCCACCAGGGTAGATTGTCCTAGTTCCATGTGCCAAGTTTTGTATTCGCGTGTAGGCGGTTCTCTCCCAGTATAAAGTCCGTTCGGGATTTTTCTAATATCCTTCCCCAATAAATCGAGCTTACCAAGCAGTTCTAACAGTTTTTTTGTGATGTATCTTGACAAAAGTTTTTTTTTTTTTCATAATCTATAAAACATATCTATACATTCCTTTGCATTGCTATTTCTCTATCTGATGTCATTCTGTGCATAAATATTGCATTCTTTGTTCCAGTGACTTTAACGAAACTGCACAGTTCTTGTCCTATTCTGATTCTGCTGCATACTCTATCAGAATTCAGGTATGCTTTTTTATATGGCTCATTAGGCTGATTGTCCGACAGAGTTCACATTTGTTTGCACCTGGCTTCTTAGGCAGCTCTATGAAAATGGATCTACTAAGGTCTTCTGGTATCTCACCACTGTTGTATATTTCATTTATTATATATCTGTAATTTTGTCAATGCCGAAATCATCTGAATCTGACGGGAGACATTAACACTCGTAGGACAGATTGGAGGCAAAGGAAGAAGAATAAACAACAAGTAAGCAATGAACAAATTTCCAGAATATACATGTATTAAAAATATAATTCACTGTACCGATGCGATTTTTGATTTTCTATATCATACTTTCTGTTGTAACTCTATCGACAGGTGCGTTTTTACACGTTTAATTTTGATGTCCCGGATGTGTAATTCACATCATCTGCTGTTTTTTGTTTTTTTTTTTTTGTTTGCTACCAGACATTAATCCTTCTTACTTGCTTTCTTCGACTACCTTAACGAATAATTCTTTTACTTATCCTTCTGGGTCCGCCTTCAGCCCATGTCTGACGCCCAACTTCTCGAAAGTTCCTCTTTGCGACTACTCGACCTCACATTGACTGCTGACCTGAGATGGAACAAATAGCTTCGTCCACCGCAAAGAAAGTTGGCTCTCTGTGCCGTGCCAAGAAATTTTTCTCCTCGGAATCGATCCTTCAAACCTACAACTCAACCATTCGCCCTTGCATGGAGTATTGCTGCCATATATGGTCCGCTGCCCCTTCTGTTTGTCTCAAGGTTCTTGATAGATCCAGAGATGGATATGCAATGTAATTGGCCCTGATCTGGCATCTCGTCTGCAGTCGCTCTCTCACAGACGAGCCGTTGCCTCCCTCTGTCTTTTTTACAAATACTTTCATGGTAACTACTCCGATGAGCTGCTTTCGCTGGTTCCCAGACTTCATGAATTTAAGCGTTCTACTAGGCTGGCATCTCGCTCACACCCTTTCACTGTCGAAACTGTTAAATATAGCCGCCTCTTCTACTTCAATAGCTTCATGCCTCGCACCTCTCGCCTATGGAACTCCCTTCCCTTTTCCTGATTCTCTGATAGCTATAATCTCCAACTATTCAAATTTAATGTCAATCAAAGTCTCCAGATGCCTTGATCTATCCCCTATCCTTCTCTTCACCCTTTCCTCTATCACTCCTACTTGCTCTCACTCCAATTCTTTGTAACCCCTTGCGTGCTAGTGGCTTCCCGCCTTGTTTGGGGTGAAACGCTTAAAAAAAATTAGCTGCTTAAGTTGTTAAGCTTAAATTCGCCAATAATAAATCCCCCAAATTTCTTTAATTCTCTTAGAATCAGCTAGCTACGCAGATTAAAGAAATCCATAGAGAAAACTCCTCTTTGGCACACGTGACTTCCTATTTTGGCGTACTTAGTTTTCTATTTATACACAAATTATTTTATCGCAATAATGATTGTAAATTATTCGTATATCCCTTCCGTGTAGACTAAGCTTTACTTTTTTCTTGTTTCTTTTTTCCTGTCGTGCTTTGTAAAATGCTTTTGTGTGATCGATAAAATCCATCTACAGAGCATTTCTTTGGCTCGTTCTTACATTCTTATGACTATGAATATAGCATTTCTCATCCCAGCAACTTGAAAAAAAAAACTCATTATTATTTCCCAGTTTCTCGTCTCATTCCGCTGCGAGCTCTGTTCATTAGAATCCTAATTATTAGTTGTGATATTTGGGCCTCATCAAACTGATTGTTCATTGAAACGCAAATTCGTTCTCACCTGGTTTCCATGGTAACGCTATCAAAATTGATCTATTTAGATATCCCGATATTTCACAAATACGTCTACTTTTTATTTCTTTTTTTAATAAGTATTTTTATTAGTTTTTGTTCATTGTGGAACAAGGCCTAACGGAAATAAACAACTGATACAAGATTATGTAGGGCCAATTTTCTAAATAGGGAAGTTGAAAATCGGGATTCAAAATATTATTTACTAGCATTAGTTCTGTGTAGAACAACTTCTAATGGTAAGAAATTATTGATAGAAATTTATGTAGAGCCAATTTTCTACGTTGAAAATCAGGATTCCAAACTGTAGCTAATTCAGGTATTGAATAATCGATCTTTGGCTACAGTGGAGAAACACAACTATTTCATACCTTGAATATTGCTGCCATACATAGTCCGTTGCACCTACTGTTTATCTAGAGATTCTTGATAAAATCCAAAGAAGAATCAGCAATATCAAAGGTCCTGACATGGCATCTCGACTTCAATCACTTTCTCAGCGCTGTAATGTAGATTCCCTTTGACTTTTCTATAAATACTTTCGTGGTAATTGATTAGATGAACTCTTCGCTATCGTACCTAGACTTTATTAATTTAAGCTCAATACTAGATTAGCGACAAGGTCTCATAAATTCACGAGTAAATTGGCTAGATGTAACCGTAAGTTCTATGTTTTGTCGCACTTCTCGCTTGTGGAATTCTCTTCAGGCTCCATGCTTTCTAGTTAACTTTGAGCTTTAAAATTTTAAATGCAATGTCAATCATTATATTCTGTCTTCTTTATTCCTCTTCTTTTATTGTCCTTTCCACTCACTAAAGTCGTCTAATTCTTTTTCACACTTCTTACTTTTCAGTCAAATTTGATCTTCAAAACTTTAAATGCAATGTCAATTGTTATCTACTATCGTCTTGATTCCCCGCCTGTAGTTTTGGCTTCGTAATAATGTTTGTCTTCTTATTCTTTTACAGCCAATAGCCTCTTTTGTCTTCTACATTGCATGGGGTGAAATGATTTAAAAAAATACTTTTATGGCAAATGATCTGATGAACTTTCTTCTATGTTATTCAGACTCTATGAATTTAAATACTATTGGATTATGGTTTCATCATTTTACAGTTAAAATGGTTAGATGTAACCGTAAGTTCTATGCTAATAGTTTCTTCTGTCGCACTTCTCGCTTGTTCAACTGTATTCCGGCTTCTTGCTTTCCAGTCAACTTTGATCTTCAGAAATTTAAATGCAATGTCAATCACAATCCACTGTTTTCTTAATTATTGTTATTTTTGTTTCCTCTCTTTAGCAGTGTTTTTTCTGATATTTTTTCACACTCAGTAACCACCATGCGTGTTAGTAGCTTTGTTACCTTACTTGGGATAAAAAGATTAATAACAACATATATATATATTTATTCAGGATAAACCTTTACTTCTCGACTTGATAGCAAGAAACAGGTTTATCTGACTGGTGTATTGGAACAGAAAATAATTTTTCCTGGGCAAGAAAGTTGATTTATCCTGTTGTTGTATGACAATCCCCCATTATATGTTGCAAGTACGACGCAACAAATGTTCATAGAGCTAGTATAGGAAATTCTTCTACGTGTTGTCTATCACTTGTTTCGTTCCATGCAACAATGCTTACATTATCAACGGTATTTATTCTAGGTAACCAAAAGTTCGTGGAAGACTTCCTCAAATGAAAATTTGGAATTATTTTCTGATGGCATACACAGTTTAGTTTAAATTGGTTTATGCTCAAAGAAAACAAGGGGAAAAAAATTCTGATGCTTGAAGAAAATGCTTTGAATTTAGATTTTTTAAAATTTCTCAGAATGATACTAAGGTGGGGAGTGAGATGCCATGGTCAGATGAAAAATAAATAACAGAACTGCCCAACAAAAATAAAATTAACAAAGTTTGCAATAAAAAGGAAAAGAAACAGGGTAACAGTGAAATAATATCAAACAAGCAATCAAACAATATATACAAAGCCAATTAACAGTAAGAAGGCGAAAATTAACAAACTAAGAAGTCGTACCGAGACACCAAAGCAAGTTCGGATAAGCGAATATAGCATGTTGTCTTCTAGACAAAACAGATATGGACTGAGTCATATCAAATTGCAAACCGGTCTATTCTATTGGCTAAGAAAAATATCCCAGCATGCATTTGTGATCTTTGCTTATAAAAGGGGTGGTGAAAGTGTTTTGCAGGCATTCCGTATAAGATGTTTATGGGTTCCCTGTGAATATGTGGCATTGGGGTATATGTAGGATTGAGTGGTGATGGATGTGTTCTTGTGATGGATGAATAAATTGTAATGAATGAATGACTCCTGAATCTGATTAGCTAAGTCTATGATAGTTAGTATGACCAGCCTTTTCTGCTTTTCTCCCTTTGGCCTTGTGCCACAATTATGTATTTTCCTACATAATAAATAATCATTCCGAGTATAATTTTTAGTAGGTTCCCTGTCAAGATGTGGTATTGTGATACATATAGGATTGAAAAATGATGGATACGTTCTTGTAATGGATCAATAAATTGATTAATAGATCGCGAATCTGTTTAATTAGGTGTAGGATAGTTAATGTTGATCAGCCATTCCCCACTACTTCCTTTGACCTTGTGCCACAATTGTTGTAGAAAGGGCAACAATAAATCTACATGCAGATTAAGATTGAAATCAACAATAAACTTTTGCATCAAACAAATATAGTACTCATTTTCTTTGAAAGGTGAAGTAAGGCCAGAGAAAGCGAAGAAAAATACTTGGATGGCTGAGTAATGATGCTATGAATTTAGGTTAATAAAATATTTTTGTAAAAAAGGATCATTAAACAAATATAATACAAGACGAAGTATCGCTGGCGAGATAGAAAAATATCGTGATGACTGAATAATGGTAAATTTATATGAATAAATTTGCAAGAAGAAACATTTGCATCAACAGAAAAGATAAGCAAGCAATGAAAATGTCTTATAAACATCTTCAGATAGACATCTATGAAGACACGCACGTGGATTTGATCCCAAATCAAACCAAAATTCAGTTATAATCAACAGCATCATGCAGGCTTTGATCGGATAACTGGCTCATTTATTCTCAAGTGATAATTGACCATATACCCGAAAATAAAAAAAGAATACTGAACACGAAGAAATAACAGAAGTTTTTTATGACAACATGATCAGATCATTCAGTAAAACAGTAAAGATGGCTTCATTTCTTGGTCAACTAAAGGATAGCATATACGTACTCGTTTCAGAATATAGCGACACCTACTCTAAATACGAGTTCAGGAAAACTCAACACCGTCAACACAACACCATTGACTGAAAACTGCCGACAGAGCGCCGGGACAACTCAGCACCGAGACAACTGAGCACCAGAAAAAAACATAACTTTTTTTTTTTTATAACCGAATAAAATATTAAGGATTAAAACCGTATTTAGTGAATATTTCAACTTCATTAAAAAATAAATTTCTTTACGATTTACCTTATTAGTTGTGTTGTCAGCGTTAAGTTCGCAGTGTTTAGTTGTCCGTTCGCGCTATTATTTGACGCCATTAATGAAACTGCCATGTGTTAACTCAAGTGTAAGTGAACAATTAAGCGTTTTTTGGGGTTTTTTTTTAATTTTATTTCGGAGAATCATTTTATAGCCTTAAATCAAGTCCAGTTTTTAAACACACAAACCTGTCTGTGTTTTATTATGCATGAATATTAACTTCATGACAATAACTGGTTACTATAAACCGGTTATGGAATTTTCTTATGATTGAATAAACAGCATTTTACATTGATGAATTCTTGGTTAAGCTGTTGTTGCTTTATATGACAACACCCTGGATCGCTCAACTTTCTCATAATATTTATCACTTCTACTCTGTTGTGACCAAGTAAATGGTTAAAGAAATCTCAAAACAAGCGTTGCAGATATATTATATATTAAACAGTAAGTACAATAGAAGAGTATTACACGACTAGTGAGTTTGAGTTGGTTGACCCAGCGTTCAATCTATTCGACTATTATATTTACCAGCCACCCCACGAGGTAGAATGTGGCACAAGGCCGAGTTTAATGTGGGGTAATCCGAGTCCGTAGACTCAGCCAAAAATTTACCATAGATCCCGTATAAAACAGGGTCGGGTAGCTGTTTCCCGAGACGAGAATCTACCCTTCGACATAGCCTCGTCTGCGGATCCTCTGTGCCCGGAGGCAGAGAGTTTGACCAGCACAGCTGGAACAAATCTATTCGACTGTTATATTTACCAGCCACCCCACGAGGTAGAATGTGGCACAAGGCCGAGTTTAATGTGGGGCAATCCGAGCACGTAGGCTCGGCCCAAAATTTCCCATGGGGCTCGGGTAGCTGTTTCCCGAGACGAGACTCGGAAATTCCGTTCTCTGGTAGAAGACTTTGTGAATATTAAATTTTTGTACTACCTTGATTTGGGTGTCTCCAATTTGAAATTCGCGTCTTGGGCTGTTCTTTTTCAGACAACTGGACATTCTGTCTTCGTACAATTGCTGTATAGTTCTTTCTCCACGATTTTCTTTACAACTTTTGTACTGGACCACGCGCAGGTGTGATGTTTCTATGTCTCAAGCTTGAAAGAGGGCGTGTTTCATAATTTGGTCTTCGAAGCCAACAACGTGGCTATCAACTCCACAAGTGCTACAGCGGCAACAACCACCTACGGCGAATTTACAGTAGTTGAATGTTTTCCTTGCTTCAACAAATTAAAATGGCCATGATAATAAAACAGGTGAGGGCTTAAAGTGGACGAAAATGCAATTAATATGTAGATACGAAGACGTTAACACCCAGGCATATCCTTACCTTTTTTCCGGTCGTAAAAATCTATCTTTGTTCAGGTCGCCACGTCAAACGTATATCGTAGGCAAACAGCATTATTTTGCTCAATCTTCTATATGCAAAATCTGTCTTCAAGACATAGGAAAATGTCTCAACCTGTTCTCTGTTGCTCTCAGTAATTTTTCACTCTTTATTATCCCTCTTTTTATTGCTCTTCCTCCATTCACACAGACTCTCTAGGTAAGATGCTTGCTTTTTTCCACCACCTTTCCACGCCTTCGATATATCTTGTGTGTGTTACAGTCTCCAAGTTGTCTTTCCTCATGCTGCTAGCATTATCTGTGGTCCCGACCTAGAGACATGTCCAGTTGTCTTCCCTTTGCGGACAGACAACTATAAAAGCAGAACTTTTTATTATCATCGTTTAGCTATTGCGCGTGCCTACTGGCTTGTCAGGTTTATACTGCAAGCAGAGCATAGTTAAAATAGGATGTCTGTGACCATGACTCTCCACAATGTCCTATCCTTTGTATCTCTAAGCAACGTTTGTCTTTTTACTAGCTATCCCAGTCTCTATGGTACTTCCCCGTTCTTGACTTAATTATGTTCTCTGAGTTTTAAATTATCCAAGCCCTCTTTCCTCATTATAGATCTCAGAAATTTCAGTTGCCTCTTTCTGATTGTAAGTATACATTTCCTCTTAATACTTTTTCATTGTTTGATAGTGCCACATCGCTTTCGCTTGAAGTCACTTCTTCATCTAAGTGATTATTCAACATTCACTGACATTTAAGAGTTTAGCTATTACATAGTCGTTCAGCACTCTTTTGTGTGATTCTAACTAGGTTTTCTGAATTCTTAATACGTTGCTTAGTTTCTGAAAGTCACCTTTCGCTAATCTTCTGCACCTCCGTATTCCAGCTGATTGTCACAATCAATTTTCCTGTCGTTCATACATTCATTAGAACTTGCTCGTTGCACGTATGTTCTGCCCATTATATCCTCAGCTGCCTTCGGTAGAACCACATCTCTGTCGATACAACCTATTCTTTCTATAATTTTGAGATCGTACGCCATTCACTGCGTAGAGGAGATTGCATAGCAGCTCAGCACTCATTTCTTTGTATCTAATGACATTTTCCTCTCTCTTAATACTTTGCTTAATCTCTAGAAAGAATCTTTCACTATTCTTATGAGCTTCTAGTGTTAGTTTCTTTGCAGTTTCTATTTTCTTTAAGACTTCCTTTTCAGTGACATGTTCTGTCCGTGGCATTCTTAGCATTTGCCGATACAAAAACATCTCTGTCGCTTCATGTCTCTTTTTCATCTGTGAAAAGATTATTCAGAGCGGCTTACGAACATGATACGTTGAAGCACTTGTTCTCGTACGTCCAAGTTTAGCAACGTCGAACCTGGTCAGTACCTAGATGGGTGACTGCTTGGGATTAGCAATGCTATATGGTTAGATAATGGTTCTGAATTGGAAATTGCAGAGTCTAATTCTTGCTGTGTTCTTTTGATGCAGTGGTCGGCAACCTTTTGGAGAGATCGAGCCAGAAAACTATGCATTGTCTCGGAGGAGGACTGTAATATCAAATGTACGATAATAAATTGTCTCGACCTCAGATCGCTCTGTCCAGAAGGATGCCGTAGTCAAGAGTTTTAGAGAAAAAGCAATGAAGTTAATGTTGTATTATTTAAACAAAGTTGCTTATTTCACTGCAGGAATAGCAGGATAACAATTAACACAATCTACAAAAAATGCAAATTCCTTACTACAAACGAAATACAATTAGAAATGGCAATTTATTTAATGAGTCACTTGTTTCTGCTTATTATTCAATAACTTCTCGTCCTGGGTATGACGTTAAACTACATCCGCGTCCTGGGTATGGCGATAAACTACATCTAACAGCAAGGCCACGGATAATGTTTTCGGAAAAATAATGTTGCTAGCTATACGTTTTTGAAACAATAATGTTGCCAGTTATACGTTTTTGAACGTCCTGGATATGGCGATAAACTACATCCAACAGTAAGGCCTCAGATGGTGTTTTTGGGAAAATAATGTTGCCAGCTATCCGTTTTTGGAACAATGTTGCCAGCTGTACTTTTTTTTTTTTTTTTTTTTTTTTTTTGAAACAGTGGTGTTGCCAACTATACTTTTTTTTTGAAACAATAATGTTGCCAGCTATACGTTTTTTATTCCATACAAAATAGGCATTTAAAATTCATATAAACTGGATTTGGCATTAAATAACCCACAGTGGTTGATATGCCATAAAACCCAAACAAACAAACAAACAAACAAACATCAATAACTTCTCCACATCAGGTGAAATATTTGTTGATGACAGGATCAAAACATCATCCATGTTTTCATCACCCAACCTTGTTCCTAAACAACTTTCAATATATTCCATTTTTGAAAAAAGTTTTTCACAAGCATATGTACTTCCAAATAATGATACGATTATTTTCATATTATTCAACAGACATTCATATTTTCCGCTTGGTAAAAAGTATTTCTTGTAGAAGTCAGCAGTGGACCCAGAATTACATTTTGATTTAAAAAATTTGTTGCATTGTAAGTCAATTAACTCCAACTGACATGTTTTTCTGCCATTTTCTCCACAAATTAATTGGATAATTACTGTCCAGGTGTTAAGTTGGCAGGCCAGACAAAAATCCTCCACAGGACAAATGTGACCTGAGGGTCAGGGATTGCCGACCCCAGTTCTAGACCTTACCAAAATTGTTCCGCATAGTATTTAAAATTTAGATTCAGATTATAAAAAGGCAAAGAAATTTCTCTGAATATTTAGGATTTATTGATATAACAATGTAAGGTCCCAGAAAGCTTCTAGACCAAGAGTCAGCAACCTTTTGGAGAGAGCGGGTCAGACAGCTATACAGTGTCTCAGAGGAGGGCCATGATATCAAATTTACTATAATAAATAATTGACCTCAGACCACTACATCCAGAAGGCTGCCTTGGCCTGGAGGTTGAAAGAAAAAACAATGAAGTTAATGTTATATTATTTAAACAAGGTTCTTTATTTCACTGCAGGAATAACAGGATAACAATTAACGGAATCAACAAAAAATGTAAATTTCTTACTACAAACGAAATACAGTTAGGAATGACAGATTATTTAATGAGCCATTTATTTCTGCTTATTGTACGATAACCTCTCCCCATCAGGTGAAATATTTGTTGATGACAAGAGCAAAACATTATCCAGGTGGTCCTCACCCAACCTTGATCTTAAACGACTTTTAGCATATTTCATTTTTGAAAAAAGTTTTTCACAAGCATATGTACTTCCAAATAATGATTTCATTATTTTCGTATTATTCAACAGACATATATTTATCGCTTAGCAAAACATATTTCTTGTAGAAGTCAGCTTTGGGTTAAGAATTAAATTTAAAACATTCGTCGCATTGTAAGTCAATTAACCCCAACTGATATTTTTCTGACACTTGCTACACAAATTAATTAGATAATTAGTGTCCAGGTGTTAAGGAGCTGCAATGGATAATGGCTCAGAATTGGAAATTACAGAGCCTAATTCTAATTCTAGCTGTGTTCTTTTAATGCAGTGGTCAGCAACCTTTTGGAGAGATCGAGCCAGAAAGCATATAGTGTCTCAGAGGAGGACTGTCATATCAAATGTACGATAATAAATTGTCTCGAGCTCAGATCGCTCCGTCCAGAAGGCTTCCTTAGTCAGGAGTTTTAAAGAAAAAAACAATGAAGTTAATTACCGTAATTTCCTCTGAATAATGCGCCTTCATCCATAATATGCACCCCAAAAATTGTGTTGAATGTGTAGGAAAATGCTTCTACTCACGCATAATACGCACCCTATAAAAATGTACCTCTCCAATTACATTACGGTCAGTGTTTGCTATTCTTATTAAAAATGGTTTTAAACATAGAATAATATTATTCAAATTTAGTTTTATGATAATTCTTATTTTTTTTACATTTGTAACTCCTGTTAGGTACATATGATTGTATTTGACATCCTTATGGGGTCGCAATCTGATTTGTCCCGGAAAGGGATATATTTGTTCGAAGTAGCAAAGTGGTTGTTGACTACTGCAACCGGATAGGACAATCTAGCAGGTAACCGTAATGGACTGGTCCTCGTCGTAGTGGTAGGCAATAAGCGTAGCCAATAGGCGTCGTCCTGTACCTCCACATCAGTCTGTATTTATGGCTAACATCAGCCAATCATATTACTGTGAGGGGGAACCAGGTTTATGCATATTCATTACATCACAATCTCAAATTGACGTATGTTTGTGTTGAGTAACTGAAAATCGACCTATGAAACGGCAATTTTTTAAAGATTTTTTGTAACTGTGCATAATATGCACCCCTGTATTCTTAAGAAAAATGCGTATTATACATGGGAATTACGGTATTTAAACAAGTTTCCTTATTTTACAAAAGGAATAACAGGATAACAACACAATCGACAAAAAACGCAAATTCCTTCCTACAAACGAGATATATTTTGTAATAGCAAATTATTTAATAAGACACACGTTTCTGCTTATTGTTCAATAACTTCACATCAGGTGGAATATTTGTCGATGACAGGATCAAACCATCATCCATGCTTTCATCACTCAACTTTGTTCTTAAACGGCATTCAATATATTTCATTTTTGAAAAAAGTTGTTCACAAGTATATGAATACAAATAATGATGCCATCATTTTCGAATTATTCAATAGATTTTTATAATTTCCTCTTTGCAAAACAGATTTCTTGTAGAAGTCAACATTGAAATTTTGTTTTCAAAAATTCGTCACATTGTAAGTCGATTAACTCCAACTGAAATTTTTCTGCCACTTTCTCCTCAAATTAATTAGATAATATCCAGATGTGAAATTGATGGGCCGGACAGGATGTGGTCCAATGACCGAGTGTTGACGACCCCTGTTCTAAAGCATTCATTTTATAAAAAAAGTATTAAATATTTTTATAAAAAAGTGTTAAATTCTCCAAGCCTTCTTTCCTCTTTATATGTCCAAATAATTTAACTTGCATCTTTTTGATGATAAGCAGTTGTTTCTTTGTGGCTTACAGTCTCTTTAAAACTTTCTTTTTACTCACATGTTCTGTCCGTGACATTCTCACCATTTGTGGGTAGAACCACATATCTGTCGCTTCAAGTTTCTTCAAAATGATTTTTAAAAAAACAAATAAGTCTTAAGCAAGGTCCGTCTGAATTTCTGGGATGAGGAGTTATCATTATTTATATTCAAACTTCAGTCTATTGCTATTATGAAAATGTTTCGGTCGTTGTGACCTCCAGCCTTCATCAGGTGTATATCGAGCTGGGATTGCACTCACAATTATTGTCACCAAATTGCCTTAAGCATTATCAAATAATTTAAAAATGTATTTCTGAATATATTTTATATCGATAAGTCCAGAAAGTTAATCAAGCAGATCACTTAGTTCGAATTACTCTATATTTGTGTCCTTGAGCCAGACTATGCTTGGCTTACTATGATCATCGATATGTAAATGCAATGATCGGTCGTGAGTACAGTGTTGACAATAACACGACAATAATTAATGTGACTATAACAATGGAAAACGTTCAAGTGACATTTTCTTCGCTTCCTTGCCGTGAAATTCTCCGGGCAAACGACAAACCAACATAAAAATGCATTGTCCTTTTCAAGAATGATTTAAGGTAAACACAACTAGTGAAGGTGTGGAGTGACCTGTAGATCTGTAGAATGTCACAGTTCCTTCAGATCTTGTTCTTGTGACGAAAACTGCAAGTGCAGCAGTCGGAGACAATATTCACGTTGAATAACGAGATTGTTGAACTTCAGCATGAGTGCTTGCGAATCACTAACAAGGATAACCTTTGAAATTTGAAGTGACTGAAATTATAAATCGTTCTTAGACAAAAGTCTGTGAGAAGAGAAAATGAAAGATAAGGATTTCGTTGGCCTTTCAGAAAGGGAAATAGCCTTTCGGGTTCTGTGGCTATATTTACGGAAGCGTAAAGAGCCTTCATTCATTCATTTTACTCAGCGCATGAACCACAACTGTAAGATGTAGGGGAATTGTGAGCATAACGGCGCAAAATTTAAGGCAGAATAGTTTAATGGCTTACCGGTTCCTTTTGTACTGGGGATGTTGAGGTTACTCTATCCCTCCTCTCAGAGGTGGATTTGTTTTTGAAATTACCTTCTGGCTTTTGCTTAAAGAGGTAAGACGTAAAAAGCAGCAGGTGATCCGAATTCAGAGTTTCCTTCTCTTAGACTGGGTGCCAGCCAACGCTATAAGACCCAATCCGTCCTGTTATTATACCCATAGCTGCGGAGAAGAATCTTAAAGTTATAAACAAATATTTTTTTCATTATGGTAATGCGAATGGTAATATTAGCCGTTTCTCTATAAGGAAACATTTAGGATTCATTGACCGAACAGTCAGTACTACTTTCGGTAGAAATATATAAAATCTTTCACTTAAAACATTTTTAGGATAACAGGTTCCTCAAGTCCAGTAGCTGTTAATGATCTTTCCAGCAGTCAAGGAGTTTTCTTCCTAACCATTTATTTGAAGTGGTGTGGAATGTTAACATCTGTTGAGATTTATATCATTTATAAAATTTATGTACGAAAGATTCCCATTAATAGGAACTCAATGGATACATAACAACCTGGCCCAATTAGGAGACTGTCACATTTATACGGAGTCGCATACAAACAATCAGTATGCTTTCAACTTCAGTTTTACGGGTGTGGGGGCGCGTTGGTTATCGGTGTGGAAAATGGAATGTTGTGTTCTCTGTCGTCTCTGGATTCCCACGCTACTGCATAAAACAGTATCAACGAAAAGGACCATTTCTTTTTGTTATTCGTTTTATTAGGAGAGAATGGTCGCAGCTTGGATTCTAGGAGGAATGACGTCACATGAACTCATATTGCACGTTGGCTCAACGTCCTTCCGCGGGTAGTTTTAGCAAGTCGCTAACCTGGTAGTGAGAGGCTTATTGACGCTTTAGAATTCTATCGACCCTTTGTCGAATTTGCACCCTTTTGACCTTATATTCAGATCTCAGACAGAGACAGTACACCTATGTGAAAATACCCAGCCTACGATGCACTCCGGACAATCGGAGACAATTCTGACCCTGGCCTTTGCAGTCTGTAACAAGAATTGGTAGGTCTAATGCAAATTCTAGCCGAGACTGTTTCCTTTACTAATCGTTTTGTGAAAGGTATCAATCAATCTCTTCTCGTCATCTCAGCTTTGTTAAATAGTAGGGCAGACCGTGTTTTCTAGTCTTGGTAGGGCAATCAGCATGGAAGTTTTACAATTCTAAATTTAAAATTAAAGAACAGAGTTTCTCGGTTAGTTATGGCTGCTTACGTTCCGAAGAGATATGGTTTTAAAAGCCAAAAATTTTAAAGAGAAAAATATTTTTTAAAAATATTTTAAATATCTTTTTAAAAATCGATAGATAAGACCAAAATTGGTATAGATCAATAGCAAATTAAATGATTAAATCATTAATTTTCATTGATCGTTGAACAATTCATTGAGTGTACTCAGCCATAAGCTCTTCAGTTTTGTATGACTACGGATGATAGACAACCGCCATATTATTTCTTGTCAAAAAGATATTCAATATTCAAGATCGTATTAGCAGAGGAGTTAACATAGTGCTGGATCCAGTCAATGTTACTCCGCCTTTTTAAGTTTTCTCTCCAATCGTTCTAAAATATCTTGCCGATTCACTGTCTATCCAGGTGTAACACTTTTCTTGCACACGATTACATTCACGTCAATGCTAGTAAAATTGATTATTGTTATTTTTTTTTTCGGCTTATGAACTGGTTATCTAAAACCAGAATGTATTTTTAGATTTTAAGAATTTTAAAAGAAATTAAGATAGTAATGTTTTTAGAAATATAGGTCTTAATAATTAACCCGTAGCTGTTGGGTAGAAGTTGTGGATTTATACCTTTCCCAAAGTTATTTGCGCGTAAGTGAATATAACGAACCCAACATGAATTGGAACTCGGAACTCCAATTAACAATTCCGAACCACTATCCAATGCACCAACCGCACATCCAAGCTTACAGCACCTGGTTTGGTTTGGTTTGTTTTACGGCATATCAACACCTCAATGGGTTATTTAATGCCGACAAGATTATTATTGCTGGTAATATTTTGTTTTTCAAAAATGTATTGCTGGTAATAATGTATTGCTGGCAATTATGTTTTCCTCAAAAATTAATTGCTGGTAATTTTTTACAAAAATGTATTGTTGGTACGAAAACCTATTTCTACACTTTCATAGCGTTTTGACTCCAGTTCAGGGTTAACTATTTTCCCATAGCTGGAACCCTAACAGGTGCTACCACCCCGGGTCAGGGTGAACCTGGGAACACCAACATTTAAGAGGTGGTTCCACGCTCCTCAAAACGTCCTGATCAGATGCCTTGCTGTCAGATATAGTTTGTCGGCTTATCCAGGACGACAGCACCTGATATTCCCCATCTTGGTACTGACCAGGCTCGACGTTGCTTAACTTTGGTGATCGTACAGAATCCGATAGTTTCAAAGTGATGTGGCTAAAGCTAACAGAGTTTTCTCTGGTCATGATGAACGGCTGTACTCTTAAGAAGGTTATTTCCCTGGAACATCTGTTGGGATACAAGCCCATTTCAAACCTCAAGTGGATACATCTCAAAAGATGCTAGAAGAATGATTGCTTCCTTGTACCGCTTCAGAAAGTAACTGATCCCTCTGGCAGATTCTAATCCTTTCAAGAGTCAGATTAGGCCAAGTATTGTTGTCATATTTCGGCTGGATATACTCACTTTCCAGGCTTTCAAAAGAGTTTGCCCGGCCTTGTTTGTGATGAATAATTTTCCACCCTCCAATCCTAAAAACACGGCCGGAACGTTTATCACTATCCTATCGTTATTTTAACGTCTGATATTCTGGCGAACTATATTCCTTTGTTCCACCAGTTCAGGCCCTCACAGCTAGTACTCGCCAGGACAGGTACACTGAGTCGACTCATCGTCATTCCCTTCATAATCCATTTGTAAGGAGGAAGTTCCACTAATCGTTGTTTTGAGTAAAAGACTCCCGAGAGGATATTTCCTCGATCTCTACAATCGTAACCGTTATCTATCTTATATATCTTCATAGTATGCACCACTTTTTCCCTTCTAACCTAATTTAGTAAACCTCTTGAGTAGTTCTGGGTATGATGATAAACTACATCCGAGAGCAAGGCTTCTCATCGGGAGATTGCAGCTTCTGAGGTGCATGGAACCACCACTTAATTGCTGTTGTTTCCAGGTTCACTCTGACTCGGTGTGGTAGCACCTGTTAGGATCCCAGCTATGGTCAAATAATGAACCTCTAAACAAAACATCGTGAAAGTATAAAATACATTTCTGTAGTAAAAATACCATCAATACATTTTCATATTTTTAAAAATTACCAAAAAATACATATTTATAGTAAGAATTACCAACAATACATTTTGTAGTAAAATGACCAGGATTGCATTTTATAGTTGAATTAACAACAATACATTTTATCTGTAGATGAAGGCATATGATTTCACTCAAAATATATTTAGTTGAAGCCATAAAATTGTGTCCAAAATATTTAGATTTCGGCATTAAATAACCCATAGAGGTGTTGATAAGCCTCTAAACAAAATCAACCAACCAAAAATGCCTATTTATAGCAAAATTACCATCAATATATTTTATTTGTAGTTGAAGGCTTGAAATTATGTTCAAAATATTTATAATTCGGCATTAAGTCTGATACGCCGCTAAACAAAATCAACTCTACCTTGAGTGACTCTTGCGCCTTTTCAGGTTTTGAATTATGAAACTCTCCTTCAAAGTATTCCTTTCCTTTTTTTTACTGGTGGAAACATTTCTGGAACTTTTCACTTTTTTCCAAGACCTCCAGCGGTTTTAGTTTCACATCGATAATATCAGCTTAAAGTTGCTCTTTCATATAAGTGAAAATGGAGCGAAGTTAGGTGTATAGAATAGATGGGAGACAAACGCAATGTTTTTTTTTTTTGGGGGGGGGTCAAATACTGCTGGAAGCTCAAGGCGTGTATGCGGAGACGTTGTAAATATTCCGCATGCTTAAGCGATCTCAGAAACTCCTAAGAGAATTGTCGATTCCTCTTTAGTCCAAAATGAGCCCATTTCCTCAACAAGATGCCATTCGCAGAAAAAAAAATCGACATTGTTGACAGTGTGCGTAGAAAATTTCCGAACTGTCCTCCTCATATATTGTTGTCACGGAGTTTAACCTCTCCGAAATAGTTTGAAAGCCTAAGTTCAGCCCATGTACTTAAAAATAATACCCGAGTTTTATATGTCGTAGATTGTCCACTAAAGCCCTGCTATTTAATCCATAGCTGGGAGAAGATGGATCCATTATCTAGATTGACAAGTACCCGATGAAAGTTGTAGAGCACTGAAGTCGAAACGATGTAACGGAAAATGTAAATGTCGATTTAGTCTTGTAAGAAGATCCCAAGTGTGCATTTAAGTTTCTATATATTTTTTATATTCAAAGATAACTTTTTATGATCAGAGTTAAACTTTGCTATTATTTTCTCCTCGAAAAGTAAGGCTTATAGCCATATAGCCTTGAAACACCTGTGAATAAAGACAAAAGGTAAAATTATCTTAGCCGCCATATTTGCCTTGATAAGGTCGCTCAGAGGAGGAAACGCGTCGACTAAGATCTGTTTACCTTTTGTCTTTATTGTCGGGATTTCAAGTCCAACTCTTTGGGGAAATTGAAGGTAGAAAAACTATAATGGCAACTATTTGCATTTAAAGCGAAACTTGGGGAAGAAAGAATGAAATGATAATGAATTCTTAATTGTTACTTGTGCAGTCTCGCGGTGGCAAACATTTGAATTGCATCAAAAAACTCTACATGCTGCCTACAAATAATTCTCCTTGTAGAAGTAACGATATAAAATAAAGAGTTAAGACCCTTATTAAATTTTATATCTCTTTCTTTGAGTATATATGCAAATTTTGATTCCCTTTCAATCAGATGGGATCGACTGGAACTCATTTCAATAAATTTTCTATGAAGACGAAATAATGTTTCATTATATTTTCGTCACAAGATTACAGTTGAATTCCCCCACTTCTCCCTTTCCACTGAGTTTCGCTAAGGTAAGTGCACAAAATTTCTACATTATTCATTAATATTAATGTCTGAATCAGTTTCTACGTCAGCTGCTAGGAAAGTTGGTTTGTTTACTCTATCGTGCCAGACAATTTTTCACGTCAAAATCAATCTTACATATTTATAAATCTACCATTCGTTCTTGCATTGAATATTACTATCATATTTGGTTTAGGGTCCCTGTTATATATCTCAAGATTCTCGACAAAAAAAGGGTCTGTGATATAATCGGTCCTCACCTGGCATCTCGACTTCAGTCATTTTATCGCTGCCATGATATGGATTACCTCTGTCTTTTTTTTTATAAATGTTTTAATGATAGTTGTTTTAATCAGCTACTCTCCATGGTACCTCGTTCGCATAAATTTAAGCATACTACTTGATTGGCAATTAAGTCTCAGCATTTTACTGTTAAAATAGTTAGATGTAACCGTATGTTCTATTCTAATGGTTTCTTTTCTCACACTTCGCGCCTGTGAAACTCTCTTCTGCTTTCTTGCCTTTCCGCCACCTACGGTCTTCAAAAATGTATATGCAAAGTCGATCGCCATCTTCTGTCTTCCTGAAACCTGTTCTTTTATTGCCCTTTCTCCTCACTAAAGTCTTCCCATTTTTTTCTACTCCCAGTAAACCCTTACGTCTTAGTGGCATTATCGCCAACTTCTGTCTTCCTGAAACCTGTTTACTTATTGTTCTTTCTCCTCACATAATTATTCTCATTCTTTTTCACTTCCTGTAGCCCCCTTGCGTCTTAGTAGCTTTATCGCCATCTTCTCTCTTCCTGAAACTTGTTCTTTTATTGTCCTTTCTCCTCACTAAAGTATTCTCATTCTCTTTCACTCCCAGTAACCTCTTGCGTCATAGTAGCATTATCGCCGTCTTCTCTCTTCTTGAAACCTGTTCTTTTATTGTTCTTTCTACTCACTAATGTCTTCTCTTTCTCTTTCATTCCCAGTAACCTCCTTGCGTCTTAGTGGCATTATCGCCATCTTCTGTCTTCCTTGAACATGTTCTTTTATTGTCCTTTAACATCACTAAAGTATTCTCATTCTCTTTCACACCCAGTAACTCTTTGCTTCCTAGTGGCATTATCACTTTGTTTAGGATGAAATGATTAAAAAACCTAATGTGTCGTGAATTCAATTATCTCTAGTTGTACTACAATTGGGGCCGTTTTCAAGACAAAGCTTAATAAACACCGGCAATGTCTAACCCTGTGTATCTTGCCCTGGGATAATTATTAACGAGCTTGTCCAGCTGAACATTTGCCTCATCGAATGACTCATACTTGTAACATTGTCACGATAAACTAGGCTTCGTAAGTGTCCGTAATATCTAACAGTGGAACACGAGACTGATATATTTATTTATAAATAAATGTAATAAATGATATCATTCAATAAACGACAAGCGTAATATCTATGAAAGTGGTGGGAATAGATTTTTTCAACAAGCATCAAAAATAAAACCATGAACGTCACAGGTTTGACGCATAAAATGCGTTGAAATAGGTCGACTTTTACACGAGTAGATTCAGTGAAATATGACTTTTCTTGCTTTTCTAATGCTATCTACATTTTGGAAACATTTTCCTGTTTTGTTTTCAGCGAAATCTTTTACTTTAATTTGTTTATAATCTACATATATAAAACGCAATATCTGTCTTTATCATTCTCTATCTCTGTCTCTCCCTGTTCTGTCTATGTCTCGGACTATCTGTCTGTCTCTTTCTATCTATCTATCTATCTATCTATCTATCTATATATATATATATATATATATATATATATAATAAAGGTAAAATAAATCCGTTGGTATATAATCCAAGTGGTCCGTATTAATATAAAAAAAATTAAAACTGATCCACAAAAGAGAGCTCCATTTATTTTATTTATACGAAGCAATAATCAAAAAAATCTTTTTACCTCATGTGGGGAATAGACTATTTCGACAGTCTGTCTACTCCGATTCAATATATATATAGATAGATAGATTGATAGATAGACAGAGATAGAGAGAGAGAGAGAGCGAAAGAGAGAGGGAGAGATTGAAGGAGAGTGAGAGGCGGTAGGTATGCACAATACTTTTTTTCCAGACCGCACAGACACTAATTTTAGGCAAAATACTGAAGAGAAACACTTTGTTCATAGACAGAAGGCACAGATAATGGGATCCTAGCAGAATGGCGGTTCTATAATGCATAAACACTAACGTCATTTTTTGTGGGTGTCATGCTCCTATGATAAATAACAAACGCAAGAATTAAATTTCAAAGTTAAAGAATTTGAGAATTCTAAAATAAATTAATTCGTGTCGTTCAAGTTTTAATAAAATTCTGAATACTTAAATGGATAAGCTCCGATTTAAAACTAATTTATGGTTTCAGATAAATAATATATTTTAGTAACTCATATAACTTAGGAGTTAAGAACGACATGATCTTTTGGGATCATTGCAGCTATCAATGACTGAGTTTTGTTAAGTGGACAAATGAGAATAAATTCTTAAAAGGATTCCAATCATTACCGTGTATCTCTCTCTCTCTCCCAGATAACAACTGTCTAACAACCTTAAAGGGAAGGGTCGGGGTATTTTCTGATGTTTGTAATTAACAGAAAGGGGTGGCAAAACCAGTAACATTCAAAAAGTGTCACGCATCACGGTTCCTATCTTATCATTTAATTCTATAAAGAATTTTATAAAGAGCCATGAAGATTCAATTTGAAGCAAATGATTCACGAATTTTGCAGAATTGTTTTTGCTTTATAAATTTTCTGGTAATATTCGCTGGCAAAGGTTCAAATGTTTCGATCTTTTGTCACGTTCAAAACACACGTAAACACATTTTACTCAAGAATCTTGTTGAAGCATTACTTTTTCAGCAAGAAACGGAACCAAAATATCACAGTTTCCGTTTACTTTTATCAAGCATTGCAATATTCCTCAACTGTACTGACAATTAAAACTGAAGAGCCTCAAGTATCTATGGAAATTACAAAATTAAAAAGCTTCATATATAATAATGGTTATTCTTTTACTAGCATCACAAAAATCACCAACCACGCTTACAGTTAATAGAGACGGGCCTCAGATATTTTGTCAGGGTCATGTTAAAGAGAATTGTGTATCAAAATTCATATGAATTAGATTAAGTTGGTGCAAAAATAATGACGTAATAATATCGTTTTTTGACGTTGAAAATACGTCAAAAAACACATTATTACGTCATTATTTTTGCACCAACTTAATAGAATTCATATGAATTATAATATTATTATTATGGATTCATATAAATTTATAGATACTTACGAGAGATAAAGGTCTGTGAATATCATTTAAGTGGACAAACATTTAAACGATTTCTCTTGGGATCTTTCGTGGACGAACGAAGCAAGAATTTTGCGAAAATGTGTTCATTTTACCAGAGTTCATATTGCAGTTTTATTATTATTGTTTTTCTCTAGCTCTCTGTATAGTTCTCATATTGTATTCATTTCTATGCAAGGCTGGCTTAGGAGATCTTTGTGGTCTAACATATATGCTGATTCCTTAAGTTTTCGTATTTTCCATGTATTTTATCTATTATTGCATTATAAGTTCATCCCACAGGTGGCGGTAATCTCACTTTTCCCTCCATGTGTGGTCAGCTACGCCTGATTTTCCAATTTCCCCTCATGTTACGGCTTTATGATGTTCTTGCAGTCTTACCTTATGTGGGGGAGGGGCCTGTTTCTCCTTTATATATCTTACCACAGCTGCACGGGATGGCGTACACACAATCCTTAATGATTTTCTCCTCTAGGGGGAGTCTTATTCCGAAGATGTGTCTGCGAAGTGTCAAACCACTTTTGAAGGTTGTCCTGGTGTTATATGGACCACAGATCTTTTGTATTTTTCCCGATAGTCCCGTCAAATAGGGTAAGCAGACTGAAGCTGAGTCTTGTTATCCTTTTGCACCCTTCTATTCCAGTTTGTCGGTTCTGCTGCCACATACCGAGGGTAGTGTTATGTTGTAGGGTACTGCTTATACTGATCATTTCTTGTTCATATGTCTCTGATCTGCCACTTATGATTTACGATACTGCAAGTAAACATTCACCGGACAATACCTCAATTTCAACTCCCACCACCAACGGAGTGTAAAGAAACACATCGTCCGTTGCTTACAACATCGAACAATACTAAAAAGCTTAAGGAATCAGCTGAGCCACAAAAATCTCCTAAGTCTGCCAAGCATAGACATGAATACCATATGAGAACCAGTAGTGCTAGAGAAAAACAATAAGAACAACAAAATTGCAATATGAGCTCTGGTAAAAATGATTACTGAGACATTAAGTTTATAAGTCCCCAAAATTCATTCACTGATGTCCGCAAGAACACATGGCCCAGTAGATAAAAGCGTTGGTTGAATTCAGTGACTTGTGAGTTCAATACTTGGCTACATATGAGGCGAAAAAAACTTATTGATTTAAAGAGAGATACTAAGACATCCAGAAGAATCATGACACGTGGAACTTGCACAATATATCCCGGTGGGCAAAATAAAGAGTTCAGTTCGAAATCTCAACCACCTGAAGAAACCGGGAGCGTAAAACCACCGAAACGTCGTGAACATGACAAGAAAGATGAGAACAACAGACCGAATAGTGTAAATAATTACAATACCTCATCTCAGAAATATAGACATTGAAACACTTGTACACGTGTATTTTACTTTAGAATCTTCTTGAAGAATTTTTAAATCATTCATCCCAAGCAAGACAATAAAGCCACTAGGACACAAGAAGTTACTAAGTGTGAAAGATATGAGAAAAAGAAAAAAACATTATTAAAGAGAGTGAACAATAAAAGAACAGGAATTAAGAAGAGAGTAAAAATCGATTGACATTGCATTTAAATATTTGGAGATTTTTTAATTATCTAACACAACAATTAACCAAATTTGTTAGCAACAGACTTAGTAACTGATTCGATTTAATCATTTTAATTCTTATCACCGGTAAGCGTTAGACCGGGAAGGTTCAATGAGTTACTCTCCGGGAGTTTAGCATCAGCCATGGTGATGGAAGGCTAACGATATTGTCGAAAACATCTTCTGTCAATTCAGGACAAAAAAATTTCAGATCTATACTTTTTTCAGCCGCTCCAAGGGGTTAAGCAGCTCTAAAGAGACAATAACGTATTTTGTACAAATCGAAAAGTTAAACCCTTCATTTAGTATCAAAAAATCATATTCTTCAAACGTGACTCTGAAAGAGAAAACAAATATAGAACTAGAATTGATATATGACTGTTTGTAATGTATTACCAGCTTTAAATCCCATCAAAAACACTTCGCTAAAGTCGCCAGCATCATCCGCCATCATCGCAGGCATTGTTAGCAATATGGTTGACATATCTGATCTAATTGCTACCATGAATTATTACTAAAAGACTAAAGATGCATATTTTAACGAACAAACCACTCAAACATATCTGATTTGTGAGGATCTAAGTTCATCAATGTTAAATCTTTGAGCATACTTTATGTGTCTTTCTAGAGTGAATACAAATAATAATATTTACTCTATTAGATTGTATTTTGTCAGCCATTATTAATTTTTGATCCAGATTTCTTTCAACATAACTCCATTTACTTTTTATCGCATCTCCTCAGACGCTACAGGCATTAATAGGAATATTATCATGAATTTTCATGTAATGACGCATTGTCTAGTAATCATTTACTAGTAATTATTCCATCATCATTTTAGGTGCTTTCACCGTATCTAAAGATTATGTCATAAAGAAAATGAGTAACTACCGACACCAAGGTTCGAGCGTGACACTCTGGACTTATGAATATATGTTTTCTGCCATGTGTATAAATAGCGGTGTCAGTCTACTGACTGCAGTGATTATTGAGTGATTATTGAGTGGAACTATCCAGTCGAATTAGTGTGAATTATTGTGCGTCGATGATTTGGGTTTAGATTTAGGATATACCAAGTTATTCACTGAAATGCTTAATTATCTTTTGGTTGACTTTTAATTCTTTGTTCTTAAGTATTTATTTGCAGTTGTAATTAAATATTGTTTTATTTTAACATTAAAGTCTTGGATTGTACTTAATTATTAACGGCCAGTGTACGTCACAAAAGATGGATAGTAATGTCATCATGATTTTTTATTAGATGAAACGTTATTAAAAAATTCAACAATTTGATATTCTATAATAATAATAATAATAATAAGTATTAAAAATGTGATAATTTAAAACTACGATTGTCCCTGTTGTGATAACAGCATTAGGTATGATGAAGAAGGGTACGGAAAATAATGTGAGGAAATTCCTGGACACATCAGCAACTCAGAGCTACAAATGATTATTTGGTTCAGAGCTGTGCATATCACAAAACCCTCCCCATTTGAACGAGATGTCCCGAATTGACATAGATAACTCTCTTACACGTCCTTTTTGAGTCATAGATCCCGCAAGACTTTCGTAATTAAAATTGTACGAGGAAATTCCTGAACACATCAGCAGCTCAGAGCTACATATGATTACTTACTCTGGAACTAAGAATATCATACGCAAAACCCTCTCCATCCGAACGAAATGTCCCGAATGGGCATAGATAACTCTCTTACTGTACCATTTTGACTCGTAGATCCCATAGGACCGTGGCAATTAGTCACTTAAAATTACTCTCTGGCAACAATAATAATTATTATAATAATCGTGAAGTCGTAGTCTTTCACTGTGTAGAGTTCTTTCTTTTGCTTTGTTTGTTCGTTTTTGTTCACCCTGTACTAGGCCCGGCAGGCACTCGAGGTAGATGCATATAACGCAAGAGGCACAGTTTATGCGGATATGTGTGAAAGATAACTGTTAACCCTAGACTTGAACAGGTTAAAATCATATTGATCGGGGAAGCAACATCTTGGGGGTCAGTTCCACAGTTCCGTAGAAAGAAGCTGCTTGAGTGGGACTGACATCTCCCCAAGGGAATACGAAGAGAATGAGGGTGGTTCGCTACAATGTAAGTGGCCTTCCGGGTTCTAACCATGAAGATTAGAAGTGGTGGAACTGAGGAGTATAGTTCATCTGAACACTTTCCATGGAAATAGCGTCTGTGAGAAAGGAGTTTGCAGAGTGGAAAATATTTCGTCACCCACAAATACCTGGAGAGACTTTTGGACTCTATCGGGACTGTAAAACGAAGACTGAAAAGTGACGACTGGGCCACTCCCTTACAATATATGGCAGCAGTAATCCATTTTAGTCCTGATCTGGCTCTTGTAACGGTGGAGTATAGCAAGTGGTTTCAGATACTTGCTGGAGCAGTACAGGGGAACGACCATTTTGCTAGCATCTTTAACGATGGATCGTATATACGTGTTCCTCTCTACGTCTAGACTGAATTTAAGTCCAAAAAGGCGCCCATGGCACAGGACATAACGAGGAAGCATCCGTTCATCACGATTGGTCAAAGTTCTTGGTTCGAGAGAATTTTAAAAATAAAAATATGCCATAATGATAATAATAATAATAATAATAATAATAATAATAATAATAATAATAATTATTATTATTATTATTATTATTATTATTATTATTATAAATGCCCGTATGCTACATCAGGCATGGATCGTATGAATTCTGATCTTAATTAATGTGGTTAGGGTTCACGTATACATATTTTTGCCTTGGTGAACCTTGGCGTGTCCCCAGTGAGATGAAGCAATGAACATCTCTTTTTATGATGAGGGTCATCATGGCCGGGTGTTGAGAAAGTTCAAAAGAATAAAAAAGAAATTCTCTTGAAAGAGGAGGCAGCCAAAACAACTTTGGATCTCCATCTAGATACTTAAGGACGGCTTCAATCGGCAATGCTTACGGCTACATCACGTTGAAACACCGACTCCTGCACGATACACGAAGTTAAGCAACGTCGAGTTAGCTCTATTCCTAGATGAGTGACCGCTTGGAAATATCAGGTGCTTTAAGTTTAGATGTACGGGTGATGGAATGCACAATGGCTCGGAATCGTTAATCAGAGAGCCGAGTTCCAATTCTAGTTGGGTTTGTTATATTCACTTACGCTTAAATACACTTGGGAAAAGTATAAAGGCAACTCTTCTTTCTCCCCAACGATGGGTTAATTAGTAAAACTCGTATCACTAAGCCATTATTATCTCAAAAAATTATTTTTACAATCTAAAAATATTTTCTGGCTTTAAACAGCCTTCAATGATAAGCCGTAGAAAACTAATCAATCAATGAAATACTGATATAGAAACTACCATGGGCACAAATGAAGAATCTGTTTATATACTGACTGTAATATATAATTGATCCCCCACTTTATATCCACATAGTAATTTCTTGTTTGATTAGGTATGAATTAAACTCTTCTCCCCCACAAATATGGGTTCATTAGTAAGATTTGTATCAGTAAATCATTATTATCTCCACGAAATAGAATTTTTATTATCTAAAAAGTATTTTCTGGCTTTAAATAACCTGCAAAGCGTTGATAGGCCGTAAAAAACGAATCAATCAATTGGAAACCTTTCTAACTTTCGACTTGATGTAGAACAACCATAGTGCAAGATTTCCGATTGAAATAGAAAACCGTGTGAACGAAGAAGATTAATAATAATAATAAAAGAAGAAGAAGAAGAAGAAGAAGAAGAAGAAGAAGAAGAGACCAGATATGTATCTTGAACCTAAAGAACTACATTAAAAAAAAATTGAAAAAAATTAGAACCCCATCGCTTAAGGAATCTGCGTTGATTGGCTCCACAAATATTCTGCGAAAGGGGCTATGTCTGAAGTCGAATGACTTGATGGACAAGATCCAAATTTCAAGATCCTCAGTTGAAAAAAAAAACCTGCGGAAGAAAAGAAAATAACAACGACAACAAATAATAAATAAAACTGTTGCTGTTGTGTTTGGATTTGGGTCTGACGAAGAAAGGAACTCAAAGGACAAATCGACAAAATCCTTCCAGGGAATCCAAATAAAATAAAAAGTTCTAATAAGCACAGTCAATATCCTGCGAAGAGCTTTGGCCGGTGATTTTGTTAAGAGTTGACTTTAGTTTAATTAAAAAAAGATTACTTCTCTTGACCTAGGTCATGAAGCGGCGTGTGATAATGAAACAAATGCAGGTTAAAAAGAATTATTTTAATATTAATACTATTTGCATAATAACATTAATAATAATAATCCATCATATGAGAACCTGAAAGAAAATATAACTAGCTTCACGATAGAGCGACTGCAACTTGATATTCCTTTTTCTTATGAAAGGAATCAGTGTTGATCCACATTGCAATTGATTTTAATATATAAATATTCTATTCGGACGTATTTTATTACCTGAGGACGTATAGGTATTAGTTTTTGTTTTGTTTTTCTTATTTCATTTATTTTTTTACTTTTTTTTTTTTTTTACACCGGATACAGGACGATGCCAAGAATATAATACCGTTTTTTCTTCTTTTTCTTTTTTATTCACAAGTATGGTCTTTAAATATGATAGAAGCTGTTTATTTTTATGGGATGTAGAAATCAAGAAACGAAAGTAAGCATACCACATTTTTTTTTTATTCTTATAAAGGAACAGCTTCTTTATTTGTTTTTGAAGTCTCCATCTAAGCTTAATATTGAATATAGCTGCAACATCTGGTCTGGTGCTCATGCTATACATTTAGAGATTCTTGATAAAATCCAAACAAGAACCTGCAGTGTTATTAGTCCAGACCTGGCATCTCGGGTTCAGGTCTTTTTTCCACCGCCGTAGCGTAGCTTGCCAGTACCTTTTCTATAGTTTCAAGATGATTGTTCTGATGAACATTTCTCTAGTTATTATTTTTATTCCCCTCCCCCAGAGACAAATTGTACATATGGGAACTAGTTCGGACTTCATAGAGAAGACTTTAAAGTATTATGGTGGCTCTAGTAAGAATGGTAAATAAAAGTGTGTTTTTTACCGTAAGGAATACTGTGGTATGTTTGGGTCACTACCGGCTGTAGTTGAAGATAAGACACAGATTGAAGACCAGCCTTCACCACCTCACTTTTTGGCCTTGTGCCACATTTTTGTATTTTTAAAGAAAAAATTACTTTCCTCTACAGTACTTAGATTTATGAATTTTAAATGCAGTAATAGATTAGCAGCAAGATCTCATCATGTTATACTTGAAACGGCTAGTTGGAACCGTAATTCTATGCCAGCAGTTTCTTCTATCGCACTTCTCGCTTGTGGAACTCACATCCGTCTTCTTGGTTCCCAATCAATTTTGATCTTCAAAAATTTAAATTCAATGCCAATCGTTATCCTCTGCTTTCTTAATTCTTGTTCTTTTATTAGTCTCTTTCCTTAATAATGTTTGTATTTTTTTTTTTTTTTGTTTTTTCATATTTTCTAATATTCCCTCCTTGTGTCTTAATGTCGTGTTTGAGGTGAAATTATTTCAGAAAAAAAAGCTTGTATCAAATCACGTTGAAAAGCCAGAATTGCTAGTAATTCCTTTAAGTAAAAACCAGTTCTGCTACTCAATGCAACTCCAAAACGAGGACAACAATGGCAACGTTGACGGTTCAAAAAAGAAGACGAAATTTTAGGAATTCGTGAAAGAAAACTTTCCTTCTCTAATTCCGAACATTTCATCACTGTTTTTATTATTATTGTTTAAACATTCTCAGCTGACATGAAGGGGAAAGACTAAATTAAATCCATTGCTAAGTCTGCTGTTCACTGTGCCGTGCAAGACAATTTTTCTCTCCAGAAACTATCTTACATATCTATAAGTCTACCATTCGTCCATACTTAGAATATTGCACATATGGTTTGGTGTCTCTGTTTTTTACCTTGTGTTCCTTGATAAAATCGAAAGAAGAATCAGTAACATTATTGGTCTTGATCTAGCGGCTCGGTTTCAAGCACCGCCGTAAATTTGCCTCCCTGTGTCTTTTCTATAAATACTTTCATTGTAATTGTTCGGATGAGCTCTTCGCTTTGGTACCTAAAATTTTGAATTTAAGCGCAGTACTAGGCTAACGTCGAGATCTCAACAATTTACAGTTGAGCTGGCAAGATGTAATCTTAAATTCTATGATAACAGGTTCTTTTCTCGCACTTCTCGCTCGTCTAACTCCAATGATTCCTGCCAACTCTAATCTGCAAAAATTTAAATGCAATGTCAATCTACTCTTCCTCTGATTACTCTTTCCTCTTCCCGCTCATTATTAATGTTTCTGTTCCTAATTCTTCCACACACTGAAACTCCTTTTGTCTTTATTACCATGCCTGGGTTGATACCGAATAAAAAAATCTAACCTAACTAAATTTAAATTGTCTCCAAGATAAACACTATCTAGTGTAAAATTATTAATTTACATCATTGATAAAATGTCGTTCGTTCTGTCAACCAAAATCATATTAAAAAAAAATTTAGCAACTTTTTGAATGATTCATTTGCTTAAGATTACTTTCGTCTGTTTACGACAGTCGTAATCGATCGTGGTCTATTCAATACGCCTTGATATGTTTCTAACAATGCCGTTCGGTCAGCTCAGGCAACTAGAAATTTCTTTATACTATCTTAGCAAAACGGAATTTACTTTACTTCTTCCGGGAAGTCGAAAGAGCTATGTAAAATTGTTGAAAATATGGCTATCACCATAAAGACCAGCAAAAGATTAAATTAAAGTTATTTTTTCTCTTAAATTCCTAACACTTGAACATAACAACAACATCTATACAGATATGCGCGCGCTGTAGAGATTATTGGCGGTGAAGCGACGTGCCAGGTTCAACTTCCGGTCGAGTTTGTTGCAATCTCATTGGCAAAATATGAATCCATCTCTTATTCTCCCATGCTACGGACTAAATGGCAGGATAGACACGTTTTGAAGAAGAAGGGGAAAAATACTGAAATCAAAACCGGTTTGACGTGGAGCTGATAACTTAGGCCCTTTCCTACCGGCGCAACGTAGATTCCCCACCGCCGTGCCTTTTCTGTAAATATTTTCATGGCAATTATTCGGACGAGCTTCAATTTTTGGCATCTCGTCTTCACAAATTTAAGATCGGTTGTAGATTGGCTTACGGATCCATCACGTCGAACTACCAGTTCGTTGAATTTGGTTAGTACCTTGATGGGTAACCCCTTGGGAATACCAAGTGCTGTAAGCATGAAGAAGAAGAATAAGAAGAAGACAGCAGCAGCGGAAGAAGAAACATCAGCATCAACAACATCATCAGCATCAATAACATCATTAACAGGAGCATCAACAACTCCAACAACATCAGTAACAGCATCAACAGCGCTATCAGCATCAATAACATCATCAACAGGAACATCACGTACACCAAGAACATCAGTAGCATCAACAACACCATCAGCATCAATAGCATCATCAACAGGAGAATCAACAACACCATCAACATCAGCAGCAGCATCAACATCAACATCATCATCACCAGGACCACCACCAACATCAAGAACATCAGCAGCAGCATTAACAACACCATCAGCATCAACGCTGCATCAATAACACCATCAGCATCAACAATATAATCAACAGCAGCATCAAGAACATCAGCAGCAGCATCAACAGCAATATCATTATTAAAGGAATTCTAATAGCAGACGACAATCTGTGAAGTGTTATAACTGACTATGAAAAATGTGACATGAAGCTTTAAAAGTACATCAGAAGATTGAAGGATGCCTTCCAAAAATTAAATAAAGTATTAAAAAACTGAAAGATTTCGTTAAAGACAAACACTACTGATCAGCTATGTAATATCAATCCTCTGAGATGAAATGCTGGATAATTTTCATCGCAGATGAAGAAGAGATTTTAATTGCGATTCTACAGAAGGATGCTGAGAATACCATGAACAGAGCATGTCAGCAACGAGAAAGTTTTAAGGACAAAATGAAAATGACACTTAAAATCAAAAAGAGATAGTTGTAATTTCTTGGACACATAATGAGGAAAGAGGGTTTCTATAATATGATACTTGCAGGGCATGTTCGTAGAGAAGATATTAAATGTGATCTATTTATTGAAATATTTATGATGGCTATTTTGTATCTACTTCAGCATTTGTGAGAATATTTAAGCAAATTTGGATTTGTTTCTTTTTTTATTAAAGAATTCACGAATTCACACCACTTATATAGTAACAAACCCCCCTCACTCCCTCCGTATTCCATTGGTGAGAAGTAAGTTCCACATCAAACATCTTCTTCTCGCGAACCACTGCTCTATGGAACAGACTCCCAAGAGGATGTTTCCCCGATCTCTACAATCTTAACCTGCTCAAGTCTAGAGTCAACCGTTATCTTCCTCTCTATCCATATAAACTACTCATTACTGTAAAAAAATAGTTTGTTTATTTACAAAAATAGATTTTTTTTATTATTCTAATAAATAAAAATATTTTTGTTGTCAGTTGTCAAGAATAAAGACAATGTATAAATTTACTTTGATATGTTTCGATTTTATTCCAATTCTAATCATAACTTTTTAAAACAATAAACATTACAGAAGAGCGGAGTTAGTAAAAAAATATCCGGTGTCATGGGAAAAACAGTCCTTTTGACATTCCATTTTATTGCGGCTACGTTTATCCAAGTTTGTCGTAAGTAAAACAACTTTTCAACCGGTGGTCGATATTACCTTGCATGTAGAACACAGACTGAGTATCAAGGAGCGTGAGAAATTGTACAAAATAAAAATTACCAAGTCATCGCATAAGCTGGAAAGGCATGGAAAATGAAGGTTACCGTCGTGCCCATAATAGTATGAACACTTGCAAACCTGATAAAAACATTGGAATCTTAATTAAATTAAATAGATTTCCGAGACAGAATTGAAGCCATCAAGATCACGATGTTCTTGATGTCTGCGGCGGTGCTCAGAAGGATGCTTATAAACTAGAAAGGCACGTCTATCTATATTTTCATGACAACTACTCAGACGAGGTACTTTCACTGGTACCCCAACTGCATGAATTTAAGCGTGCTACTAGGTTGGCATCTGGGTCCCACCCTTTCACTGTCAAAACAGTTAAATGTAACCGTTTCTTCTACTCCAACAGCTTCTTCTCTCGCACTTCCCGACAGTGTAACTCCCTTCCTCTTACTTGCTTCCGCGATAGCTATAATCGTCAATATTCAAAGTAATGAAGATTTCTGTCTGGTATTGGTCGCTAAACGGGTTCAGGCAGGTTACCAATGATGGCCGATTACATGGTTAGATACAGAGAGAAAAATCCATCACTTTGCCATCAGTGCGAGTAGCATCATTGTAAAATAAAAGTCGATATAGAATCG
>OZ010590.1:7442559-7490059 GCA_963932145.1 Acanthosepion lycidas
AGAGAGAGTTAAACAACAGACAAGAGATGAAGTGGAAAAGAGGGAGAGGGGAGAGATAGGCAGACCCAAGAAGAACTGGAAATGCTAAAATATGAACAGATGGCTGGAGAGGGGGGAGACCATTTTGAGATCGATACATACTTACACAGCAATCATAAACAATTTATTCTGTTATTTAAAACACATTGTTACTTGATATATTTATCGATCGCGCTGCCTGATTCCCCCCCCCCACTTCTTAGTAATGCGATATTCTGTTGTTAACAGGAGGACATCAATCAACATCAATAAACAATCATGCATTATTACCATAACAACGAAATACTTCATTAGCTCGTATGGAAAATCAAGCTTTTAATGTATCGCTTTTTGTCTTATCTTTTTTTTTTTTTTTTTCCGTGTTAGCATTCTTCTGTTATTTTTACTTTTAACTAGCCTAGAAGCCGCTCTTTGAGCGGACTTTAGGCTAGCTCCTGTGGAGGGCTTTTGAAGCTTCTGCCTTTTATCTTCAGCATCCTTAAAAGTTATAAGAATTTAGAAATAATAAAATTATTTTATATTTATTCGACACCTTAATTCGGCAGAATCTTTCTTCGTATACGCAACCGATCTCCGTAGTTTGTTTATATTCATTTCGTGCGTAATTTATATTTTCTTTTGTAATCACCATTCTTTATGTGCCTTCGCGTAAAGCCATTCTTGAAAGACATTAGGGAACCAGAACTAAATAATATTTTTGAATACGCCACAGTAAGCGTGTTAGGAAAAGAAAGAAAAAACATATGAGCAATGTACTGTGCCCCACTTAAGTTTTAATTACGGTTTAATTAGACGATATCAATTTCAATCGCGACAAAAAAAGAGAAATTAAATTTAAACCTTTAATAATGAATTGTTTTTTAAACTTTTCACTCTGTTCGATATTTAAATTTAACTTTAAATGATTTATTTAATTTTTAATCGCGTGTAACTACAGTAGTTACCCCCTGTTACTTCAGGTTGGTTATGATTCACCGACAGACAGACAGTGGGTTTTATTTATATAGAAAAGGATTAAAAAACTGAATTATTTATTAAATTTGAAAAAAGAGTTACCTGTATAGGTAAAGACGCTAGATTATTGACGCAAAAAAGATAGCCAATTCATTTATAGATTTACTTAAATATTACTCTCTTTTTTGACAGTGCGAGATTTGGATTTTTTTTTTCATTTTAATGATCACCGAAGTTAAGCAACGTTGGGCCTGGTCAGTACCTAGGTGAGTGTCCGCTTGGCAATACCAGGTGCTGTAAGCTTAGATGCGTAACGGATAACGGCTGAGAATTGTTAATCAGAGAGCCGAGTTCCAATTCTGGTCGGGTTGGTTATATTCATTTACGCGAAAATAACCTTGGGAAAGGTATGAATCCATCTCTTCTTCCCCACCCCAAGTTATGGGTTAAATAGCAGGACAGACTGGATTCTATAGTCTTGGTTAGTAACCATTCCAGACATGGCGACTCTGGGTCACACTTGCTGAGGTGCATCGACCCATGAAAACGTGCATCGAAACTGAAATTCTTCAACCGTGTGATGTGCGCATTCTGCCGCTGGCGGAGAAAGAGTTTCCTTTCCCGCCATTCGCCGGAGTACCATGTGACTTACTTAAAACTTCCTATAATAGAAATGCTTCTGAAACTATTTTGATATTACGGAAATTGCATAACACGGTCGATTAAATCAAAAAGAGACCAATTAAATTCTGATATTTTTATGAGTGTTGAAATATTTAATCGAATTGAGAGAAGAATTCGACAGCAATAAGAGGCAAGAGAAATCAACCTCGTCCAATTTTTAACGTATCTTTGCTATTCTTCTTCAGTGTAACGTTTCCCTTCAGAAAATGACTGATCATGACTCTCTACAACTTCGTATCCTTTTTAACTCATACTAATGTTTGTCTCTATGATTATCTCCCCATATCCCTGTTCTGCCATTCATTTACATAAGCTAGTTAAGTAGGTTATTCGCAAAGATTAAAAATAAATAAATTGCAAAGCAAATGATTAATTATTTGAGAAAAAAAAAACAATTATTTTGACACTTTTGACATCTGTCGTCCTGGGTATGATGATAAACTACATCTGTGTCCAGGGTAAGACGATAAACTACGTCCAACAGCAAGGCCTCTGATCTGGAGGTTTTTAGGAGCTTGGAGCCACCTCTTAATTGCTGGTGTTCCCAGGTCCACCCTGACCCGGGGTGGTGCCACTTGTTAGGGTCCCAGCTATGGGCAAATAGTTAACCCCGAAACTGACGTAAAAATCATTATAAAAGTGTAAAAATAGGTTTCAATATTAGAAATACTTTTTTTTTAAATTATTACAAAAAATAAATTTTTGAAGAAAAAGAACTGTTACCAGCAATATATTTTTGAAAAAATATTACCAGCAATACGTTTTTGAAAATAATAATACCAGTTATACATTTTTGAGGAAAAAAATGTTACCAGAAATAGATTTTTGACAAAACAAAATATTACCAGGAAATAAAATGTTGTCGGCATTAAATAACCCATTGAGGTTGATATGCTGTAAAACAAACCAAATCAAACTTTACAATCTGCTTATAAGCAATCACATAATACAATAACAGCGCTCTTAAACATCTTAACGATATATATGAATGTACTGATTACTCAGAACTTCTTTTTCTTGTTCTGCTTGATTATTCTAAAGCTTTTGTGCTAACCATCAACTTATTCTCGCTAAGCTTCAGTGGATTTTTCTTGAGTGGATTTTACCTTAGTGGCCGATATCAAAAAGTTATAATGAGCAGGGAGAAATTATTGGAATGAAATGCTAAAATGGAGTTCCTCAGGGTTCGGTCTTAGGCCCATTGCTTTTTACAATGTTGGTTTCTGATATTTTGCTTTTGTAGAGAAAAGTAGATATCACATGTATGATCAATTGCATTATTCATGCAAATATGAAAAAAATGGAAACCATTTCAAACATAAACGATAATCTTGAACAAATTATGGATTATTCGAAAAAGAATTGTTTAAAATTAAACGCTGACAAAGTAGATTTATTTTAATTGGATCTCGTTGTAATCTTGGAAAGATAAAATGTGATCAGCTCTATCCAATTATTATCGATAAAAGGCTGATCGAAAGGGTGTTTGTAGTGAACAATTTCTGTATTGCTTTCAATGAAAAATTGACCTAGACCACACAAAGTTCACAATTGAAAAAAAAATTGACCGTTCACACAAAGTAGAAAGAAAAGGACATATGATTCAGAAGTAGCATTTATTTATTCTAGGATTACACAAGAACATTCTTGTTCACGCAAAGTAGAAATAAAACGACATATCATTCAAAAGTAGCATTTATCTATTCTAGGATAACACAAGAACATTCTAATTCACACAAAGTAGCAAAAAACTAACATATGATTCAAAAGTAGCATTCATTTATTCTAGGATAACACAAGAACATTCTAGTTCACACAAAGTAGCAACAAAACGACATATGATTCAAAAGTAGCATTTATTTATTCCAGCATTACACAAGAACTTTTCCGTTCACACAAAGTAGCAACAAAACGACATATGATTCAAAAGTAGAATTTATTTATTCTAGGATATCTCCGAAAGCTTCTTGACAAGGACTGTTACTTTTTTGATCAAACTCCCACTTGGGTGCTTCCCCAAGCAGTACAATCTTAACCACTTCATGTCAAGAGTTGGTCTTTACCTGTCCTCCATATCTACATAATCCTCACTTCCTATTCTTACATTTATATTGCTTACGGTCATATCACGCTGAAACACCGGTTCTCGTATGGTCACCGAAGTTAAGCAACGTTGAGCTTGGTTAGTACCTAGATGGGTAACTGCTTAAGAATACCACTTGCTGTAAGCTTGGATGTGCGCCTGGTGTAATGAATAAAGGCTCAGAATTTGAAATTATTTTCTTATCCCACATCTATGAGTTAATTAGTAAGAATTTGGCTTCCATTTTGGAAAGCATCTTACGCTATTACAATGTGCCTTCGGATTTCCGTGTCGCATTTTCCATCCTCTGTTAAAACACTTCATAGATATTTAAATCTTTGTAATTGCTTGATTTTGGTTTTACCAATAATACTGTGTAACATGATTTTTGTTCTTGAGTAGCAATTATTATTTCCTATTTGTTTTCGCCTGTAAAATATGAAAAATGACTAAGAAATCCGTTAAAGTTTGATTTTCTAACCAGGAAAAAGATATTTCTCGAATTTATCTATTCCCTTTGAGAAACTTGGCGAATGCGAACATTCTCGTTCATGTAAAGTAGGGACAAAACACCCTGATTCAAATATAGCATTTCTTTTCTAGGATTTCAAAAAGAGACGACGAAGATTTTTTTCGCTATTTACGCTTATACTGTAAATTACATCCAGGAATCATCCTCCAGATGTATTTACCCATTACGTTTTTTGTTACTCGATTCTTGGTAGAGGTGTTCAAATCCAGTCTATCCTGGGGGAAATGCTCGCCTCCCCATCTATGTACGTCTCAATGTTCTTGAATTAATCAAGATGACTGTCAAAGATATGGACTTTGAGGGACCTCCTTCAGACCATTTTGCCGTAGTTCTTCAGCAGGGTCTCAAAACGTTCCACATAGTTTTCGACCTTGTAATTCCACAGGAAGCCCCGAACCACGACGACAAAGTTGTTCCACGCTACTTTATCCGTTCTCGTGATATTCTTGGGGGAATTTTGGCACCTTATGATTTTCTTTACTTCTGGTCCGACAAAAACACCGGCTTTGAATTTTGCTGAAGACAGAGAAGAAGTCTTAAAGGTATTTGAAGACTACAGGCTCTTTATCTAGAGCTTTGACAAATTGTAACATAGGGCCCAATCTTCAGTGGAGTGAAGGAAACATTACTTTTCGGGTGTCCAACAATGATTTCCATTTGAGCTTGTTCCTCTCCACACTGAACTCGGTTTGCTGTTGCCAGTCCCGACTGTGCTAGTGTGAACCAGTGTCCCTATTGTCCCAAAATAACACGGAGACTTGATAAAGCCGCTTTGAAAACGCATCAGGAAGAGCATCATGTTGAAGTCTCTGATAACCTCCCAACCAAATTCTTCATATTTTATGCCATCTCGCAAGATCTTGACACTGCTGTTATCCTCTTGGAGCGGCACCAAGAGAGCCAAGGGAAGAGATGGATACATGTTCTTGTTATGAAGCAGCACGGTTTTGGCGCTTCTGGATGAGCTGTCGATAAAGAGGTGCCACTCGTTGGAGTCACAGGTGATTCCAATTGCCTCGAACAGACCGGTTACATTATGGCACAATCAAAGCATATTCTGATGGCTGAAAAATTATGACTTTGTAAAGTCACCTTGAAGGCCAGCATTTTAAGACTTTCAGCTAACAAATTCCACTTTTTGAATCTCAACGTCAAAAGCTCGGCATTGAAATTTGTAAGAGCAAGAAATCTGATCAGATCCTTGAAGCTTTTTTTGGTTGGGATAGTATGGCTTTCTCTCCTCATCCCCACCTCTGTAATCTGAATAAATGATTCATCCTCTTATGAATTGTTGTTCTCTTCTGAAGACAGATGCTCTCTCTTTGGCGGAGTGGGTAGCAGGTGTTCAGGGCAGTGTGGAACAGCTCGACATTTGGAAGGGTCCACCATGCAAAAGCAATTGCGCGAGTGATCAATGGGTCCCATCCAAATTCGTGGAATTGCGAATTTCATGGCTCTATTATGCTACACATATAGTTAAGCCAAGTCATCTCAGTCATCTCTTTTCTATCTTTATTTCTGTCTAACAATTGGTTGATCTCTCTCCGTATCTGTCTGCATCTGTAAATAAAAGTAAAATAAAAAGAAATAAAGATGTAAAAATATGATGTCGATAAGCACATTATATACAGTGTGTCCATAGAGTTCGTGTGCACTTTAAAAAACTTATAACTTTATTCGTATTTGCGATAGAAATAATCTGAAAAAAATGTTATGAAGTTTAATGTATCTAGTTTTAATTATAGCTAAAATAACTGATTTCAGGCATTACTGTAAATTAGTTGGCAAATGTTTTCCGTGAATTGCAAAACCGTATTGCCCTTTGTATTGCTAATGATGGAGGACATGTGGAAACTTAAATAAAATTTCAATAAAAGCTTAAAGAATATTGATTTATAAATGTAATTAATACTGTTTAATTAAAAAAACGGATCTTTTACTTAATTGAATTATATCTATAAAAATAACGAATAAACAGAAAATATTATATATATATATATATATATATATATATATATATATATATATATATATATAGTTGAGTAATGAAAACCATGCTAATCCGTATGGATAATCACAAGAAGGATGAACTCCAGAGAGCTCAATGCTAAACCAGAGCGAATAATTTAATTTAAAGAGAACCAGACAACTTTAAGTTTCCATAAGGATAAGGTTATAATTTATTTCCCCAGAAATCTTCTTATTTCCTAGTTCATCAAACTTCACCTCACTTTCAAGTATGAAAAAAAGTTCAACTTTTTGATACTTGGAAGTGAGGTCTGATAATCCAAGGAACAAGAAGATTCCTGGGGAAATAAATTATAACCTTATAGAACCTTAAAGTTGTCTGGTTTTCTTCAAATTAAATTAAATATATATATATATATATATATATATATATATATATATATATATATATATATATATATATATATAATATTAGTGGTCAATATATATATATATATATATATGTGTGTGTTACTTCAAAAATTATTATAGTAGATACTTCGTAGAGTGGGAAAGCTTGAAAATAAGTTATCCTCACCAAGGCCACGTAAACTCTGTCAAGGCTGGAAAGTGAGGATTGTGCAGCTCCAGCAAGATTTAACATTTGGTTTGATTTGGTAAAGAAAAGGAACTGTGTAATTTCTGGATTGGCACAAAAGACCGACCATATTAAAAAAATATATAAAAAAGAAGGCATTAATTCGAAGGTTCACGAAGATAGTTCGATCCTCAGGGTACGACCTTCATTGTACTTGAAAAAGAGAACCAGTTTTAACTAAGGGTTAGTGTGGAGTTCGAAGCTCAATTACTTAACATTACTGTGGCCTTGTGCCAGACTATTTCAAAGACAGTATATATATGTTTAAATTACTAGGAATGATCCCCTCGAAAAAAAAAATCTCTAGGATAACATTTTATTGTTTGTGGATCTTTTTCTTTCTTTTTTCCATGAAAGCATTTAAAGTGTCAAAAGTAGAAAAAAAAAATAATTTGTTCTGATGAGTTCTTCGACATCAAATCTTTCATTTTCCGACCTGTACAAAATGCACAGTAGGATTCGGGACGCAAATGATTACAAACGTTCCCAACCGATTAACATTTTCTGTGCCGTGCAAGAAAATCCTGCCATTATTGTCCACAATGCTATCAATCTGAACGAAACAGACGGAGAACCTGTATCGATTTACTTTCGCTATTAGTTACCGATGAAAAGCCCAGGAAGGTGATTAGGCCGGCCTGCATGGCTGGCCGGGCAGTTTATTTTGACGACTAATTCCTGGCCTCTCTGATAAAAGTGACAACATTCCATTATTTATTAGAGAACAACAGAAGCGGCAGAAGAATCCATAACAGGGAGAAATCTTTGATATATGGGCAACAGATTAAAGGTTACAATCTTAGTAATAAGCTAATAGGGAGGCTTTTTTTAGAGTTAGGAGTCATGGTTTTCTACCAAAATTTGTTTTAGGGAGTTATCAATAAGACCTAAATCAGTTCTGTTTTCCTTTGTAACTCAGTCAGTTAAGAGCCATACCCGATACACGCTTGGATGGTTGTGTTTTTTCGATTCATAACTGACTAGGAAGATATTCCTGCAGATATGAGTTCTCTATAACAAGTGAAATGCTAAATGATCATATATATATATATATATATATATATATATATATATATATATATATACTAGTAATAATTTTATAAGTATAAGAAATTATACTCGTCCTGAAAACCTTCGGTGTGTTGATTTGCAAATAATCAAACCAATACCAAAGGGAAAAAAAAGGTATAAAAAAAAGAAAGACCCATGTACGTCAGCCGAAAAAAATTGTCTAGCATCCAAGTCCAAAGAAAAAAAACCGGTACGAGTAAGCAAAATAAATGAAATAAAGTCCTCAATACGTTAAGTAGAGCAGACCTAGTTAAACCAAGAGAGCCAGACAACAAGGTTTTACCGAAGCGGATCCTCAGGGAAGCCTTCCCTGACGATCTGCTTAGGGAAACCTTCGTAGGTTTGTCTGACTCTCTAGGCTTAACTATATATATATATATATATATATATATATATATATATATATATATATATATATATATATATATATGAACATTGTAGTCAACACTTAGAGGCGACAGGCTGTTTCATGCTAGTAGTCGGACGATTAGGTCTAGCATGTAACAGCCTGTCGCCTCTGAGTGTTGACTGCTATGTTCACACTTATATTTATGTTGTATCCTTAAAGGTTACCGACAATGGTGGTACTCGAGTGAAAGAAACAGCAACACGGGCGTAGATGAATGAAAGAGAGGTTTATTGTAAAAGAGAATACACAACTAAAAGACAGGGAATCGATTAACAGGCTAATAATTCCCGAAGAAATTCTCAGGTATATCCTGTGCACACTATATATAACTACTAATATATAACTACTAATATATAACTACTAATATAGTCAGTCCATAATAGGCAATAGGGATAGTGGAACATTCCATTACAACACCCCCGATCTAATTTCCCCTGAGATTTTGCTCAATACCTCTTCTTGTGTGGGGGTTAAGATATAACTGTTTGACTTTCTTCCACACCCAGTAAATCCTTGTGCATGAATGGTATTACTGCCTTGTAATGGGGTGAAATCCATTATATATATATATATATATATATATATATATATATATATATATATATATATATATATATATGGGAGTGTATGTATGTGTATGTATGTGCACACCGCTACAAATATAAAAAAATAAAATTCCTGATATTCAAAATATCAGTAATCTTCCTATCTTTATATATATATATATATATATATATATATATATATATATATATATATATATATATATATATCAAATGTTGAAAAGTGCTGGTGATAATAAAATTGGTGGATATAAGATAACAGAGCCATGATTTTTAATATTAATAATAAACATGCATTTTCCTCGTCGTTTGCTACAGCTTTGGGTTTCATGCCTGCAACAATTTTCAGGTATAATCTTGCATGTTCTCTCTATCAAGTGAACATCTAAATGATCACGTTTATATATGTATATATATATATATATATATATATATATATATATATATATATATATATACATATATATATATATATATATATATATATATATATGCTCTCAATTTATTTAAACACAGACGGAAACCTATCAAATGCCATATGTAAGTATAAGAATCTCATCTACACGTAAAAAAGACTAAAATTATCGAAGCTAATAAATAATAAAATGTAAAGTCAACGCTGAAGCAAATCAACTATGACCAACGGCCACAATATGCGGACTGTATTTAAAAAATAAAAAAAAGCATTCCTATACACACATAAGTGTTGAGGGGTCAACCCCTTTTTTATAAAAATGGACTCACCCAGTATATGCATATACTACGGCTACGTGAAGACCCGAGAGAGCGAGAACTCCGAGTCTAGCTTAGTCGTGATACAGTCTTTGACGGTAAGCGACAGCTGTCGGACTCTCTGCGTTAATAGAGAGGAACCCGGACGAAGCTTTGCCGAAGGGCAATGTTTCGTCCATGGAGGTAGACAGGACCTGAACCCGTCTAGGTTGGTTCAAAGGCTATATTTTTGGCCGAGCCTACGGGCTCGGAGATACCCACATTAAACCGGCCTTGTGCCACATTTGGTCCTCGTGGGTGGATCGATAAATAAAGAGCAAGACCTCCGAGTCTAGCTTAGTCGCTTACAGTCTTTGACTAAGCGACAGCTGTCGGACTCTCTGTGTTAATAGAGAGGAACCCGGACGAAGCTTTGCCGAAGAGCAATGTTTCGTCCATGGAGGTAGACAGGGCCTGAACCCGTCTAGACTGGTTCAAAGGCTATATTTTTGGCCGAGATACCCACATTAAACCGGCCTTGTGCCACATTCGGTCCTCGTGGGTGGATTGATATATAGCGAGCAAGACCGAAGAGTCGGGTCGAGTCGAATCCAGAGTGATAGAGTAAATGGTTGTAGGTAAACGGAAGAGTGAGGGTGAGGTAACAGCGTTGTAGGAGTCACTGTGAGCGAGTACGTAGACTCAGTAAGAAGTCATACAGCGATACTTCAATACCAAAGATTGTATATATATATATATATATATATATATATATATATATATTGCTACTAACCCGTATTCCTGGAACTACTAACCTGCATTACCAGTTTGTATTATTACGTTAATACATTATTTTCCTATATTCATTCCTGGCGTTTGTGATTGATTGGTACCGGATTTCACCCCGGAATACACAACAATAAGGAATACAGACATTTTGTTAAAAATTAAAAATAAAAATCAATCTTTTCAACGGATAAAAGAATGGATGAAAACGCTTAGATTTACAGAACATTTGAACAATTTTTACACACATTTTGTCCAGAAAGGAAAACACTTATACGAACAGAGGAAAAATTAAGTTAAAGGCTTACCGTGCCAATCGTCTTTATATATATATATATATATATATATATATATATATATATATATATATATATAACTTAGACAATTTTTTTTTATGGACCGATACAGATAGTTACATTATTTCGTAAGATGCATAGAAGTCTTCCTAAGAAGTTAAAGTGAAAGAGAACGGGAGGTAATTTAACATAATACTAACCAGTTATATGTTTAGTCAGCTTTTTACATAAAAATTTGTAGTTGATAAATAAAAGAGCCCTTTAAGAAACTGGTGAATAACCGTTTTAATAAAAACATATCATAAATACAAACTACTTTGGCTAATTAATATGCAACCATCAACTAAATAGAATCCATATAAAACTAGCAACTAACTAATCAATTCAAGATTTTAACAATATTAACTAAACAGCTGTATATCTATATAAGATGTTAATAATACTAACTAAACATCGATACAGTAGTATATTAAATCAGAATGAATCTTACAAATAGCCATATATGGCCAATCGCAGTTCATCTACTGAATATTATTATAAGAAAATTTATTATCAAATTCAAAGTTTATACATATTGTAAGGTAAAAGGTAGACTATGCCTGTAATTTACATTCAATTCACTTCTTTAATTTAATAAGGAGGTTTTATAAAATAAATCTGATAATTTCTAATTTTTCATGTAAGCATAAAAACAGAGTTCATTTAAAGATATACAGATTTTTTAAAAATTTTATCTTAGTTATTTTATTAGCTTCTATTGAATTCCAATAATGTTTAGAAAGTGATGTACTATTTGTATAAGTAATATTGGTAAAGGATAAGATATGTTGATGACACATAGTTTTAAAATAATTCTTAGTACTAGCAATATAAAATTTTTCAACACTCGGATTCTCTATTGTAGAAATAGAAATAGTATTTAGATAAACAATATGTTTGGTTAAACATGAGTTTATATATATATATATATATATATATATATATATATATATATATATATATGTGTGTGTGTGTGTGTGTGTGTCTGTGTGTGTTAAATAACTGTTTATATGTATAATTATAAAACAGTTATTGGTCAGGGTTGTATTAGACCAAGAAATTGTTGTTCAACTAGAATCGAGCTTTCCTAGCTACTGACGTCTTTCGTATACTAAAAACGTTAAAATTTCCCATTCCATCTGCCGTGTGACGATAACTTGTAGGTTGAATCTCTGAATGATGCCAAATCTGTCTGGTTTCGATCCCGGCTTGAAGCAACCAGATATCTAGGTACACTGTTGATCTGTGATACAGCAAAACAGTCTGTTTGTGGATTTATTAATAAAAATTGTAGACACTCCAAAAGTATAACCATTGAACATGGTTTCTTTTAGAAAAGAACAATGGTGTACACCTAAGAGCCAAAAATTGGGTCTGCATGTAATAAAAATCATTGACTAATTTTTAAAAATATCATTAATAAAATTTGTAGACAATCAACAAGCATTTGCTGTAGGGGTATAAGGTACCCAAAATGTATTAGTATAGATTATGTAATAGTCAAATTGAGTTACCAAGTTCAAACTTGCATCTGACCTGACCTGACCTCTATATTGCACAATATTGTGCAATACTTTGACCATAATATATAAAAACATAAGAGCATACTTTAGCTCTTGCGTTAGTTATACTTAATATTTTGTTGTTTTGACATATTTGATATAAATTTAGTAGAATTACTTTATTACAGAGATTTCTATTGCAAACCATATTATTAGTACGATTAAGACAGCACAATAGTAAAGAGATGAACTAATATGCCTTCCAACGAAAAAATCATCTCTTAAAAGAAAATCTCCTATTGCCATTGCGAAAGATTATCTGAAACAAAAATATAAAGGCAGTTTAGGCTTCACGGCAAGAAAACCAGAATTGAACAGATGAAATAAAACCAAAGTCAAGGGGAGAGAGAAAGAGCAAGAACTTGAAGAAACAAGGATAAGAATTGCAAGACGTAATCAAAATGAACCTGAGTTTCGAAGATATCACAGTATGGAACTGATGAGGATAAGAAAGGAACAAGACCAACAAAATGAAAATGACGAGGAAAGATCTCACAGATGGGGGTAAGAATTCAACAAGGAATACAAAGTAAATCTGAAGTATGGAGATCTCACAGTTTGAAAGAGATGAGGGCATGGAATCAGCAGGAGATACAAAATGAAACTGAAATGCAACGGCTGATTATGCATCTCAGATTGGTGTAATGACAAAACTTTGTACCTTCAGTGGAGCAAAAAAGTGAGAAAGTGGACCTACTGATATGTGATTCACAGGTGGTAAGGTCAAGTTGAAGCCTCTACAAAATCCTCCAGAACCAATGAGGGAATCTTTCCCTCGTGCGACTAATGATTCAAAAGACTTTCTTAAAAACATTCAGATCTATAATAGTACATTCCAGATTATTTGTGAGAGGATTTATCCCTACATTTAGAGTTAAAAGGAAAGTGTATCACTGTTTTGGATTTTTATTACCACTACCAAATGAAGAGCCTTAATTTCTTCAACATTATTTTTTGTCGGATTTGGTTCAACAAGTTTAAAAGAGAGTTGATCCAACTAGAGTTGCAAAAATTTGCACAAGCAAAAAGATGCAAGATATGCTTTAAATTTGCTCTAGAATCATCACCATCCCCTGAATGCAAGATCGTTATAGATACTGACAAAAGGCCCTCACATGAGCATTCTCGACGTTTCAATACACCTCACTACAATGAAATAGCTACGATAATCACGGGAGAAGAGTTTGGAAAACCAGATATTTCTCAAAGGAGACACAAATGGGAGACGATGGTTCTTCTTCTCATGGGAGAAGAAAGCCAGATGATGGTGGATTTCAGGCAGCTATTGGATCAGAAAAAATCCAATTTTAACTGACATCCGATGGATAGTTTCATACGCTTCTCTACTGTTGAAAACCTTTGAATCTCACAGCAATGTTGAGTTTTGTAACTCAGTAAAGTCAATTATGTCTGCACATATGTCAAGAAAGGTTATGATACAGAAATGCTTGCTTTACAAAAAACAAACAATGCGAGCGAAAATAGGTAAAACAAAACTTTAAACCGAAGAAATGAAGAAAGCATATATCAGTAAGGCCGATACATTAGCAGCAATGAAGCAATTTGGAAGAGACTTAGATTTCCTATTCATGAGCGATATCCAACAGTTCAGCCACTAGATGTTCATTTTAAAAATGGACGAAGAGTTTACGTCCCTGAGGCAAATGCAGCTCATAAAATCTTAACTCCAAGAGAGACTATACTTACAACTTCCTTCAAGTTTTGTGCAAGAGATCCCTTTTCTAAGACAATCTTTTATCATCAGCTTCCATCATATTACACCTGGCAAAATGGCAGCTGGAAAAGACTGAACATGAGTTCAAGTAGTAGATGGATTTTCAGACATCAAATTTGATTGTGCACTTGAAAGAGTCTATCTTGTAAATCCCAACAAACACGAATATTTCTTTCTCAGGATGCTGTTGCATGATGTCAAAGGTCATACTTCAATTGAAGATATTCGTACAGTCGATGGAACAGTGTGCTTAACATATAGAGAAATTTGCTTCAAATGTGACCTAATGGAATCTAATGCACAATGGGAGGCTACTTTAATAGAAGCATCTGTATCTCAGACTGCAAGAAACCTTAGAGCTCTTTTTTTCCATCCTCTGTGAAATAAGTGATCAGTCAGGGCTTTGGGATAAAACACAAGGACAACTTAGCTTACAAACACCAACTACAAGTGCAGTTACCAGATATTGAACTTTCTTACAATCTATGACTGGGTAACTTAAAAGAAAGCAAGAAAAATCTACCTAAACTGTATAATTTATACTTTATGCTGATTTATTCGGGCGTTTGTTGCAGTTGTATATACAAAATCTGAAATATACATTTTTCAAGAAAATGTGGTGGGATATGTTTTCTGTATTAAAATTCAAAGAACACCGGCATGTGTATGTTTATATATGGAATAAACACAACCAAATAAGCCAAAGCTTAGAAAAACAAAGAATCTATGACTGGGTAACTTAAAAGAAAGCAAGAAAAATCTACCTAAACTCGGCGGAAACAGACCACCCACTGAATCAGCGTAGCGCTCGATCGTAGCCTCATTACCAGAGCGATTGCCTTAGACATATCAAAGGCTTTTGACAAGGTATAGCATTTGGGGCTTGATGCACAAACTCGACAGCCACGGAATGTCTGGAAGAGTTTACGCATTCATTAAGTCCTTTATTTCAGGTAGGTCCATGAATGTTGTTGTGAATGGCCAGTTTTCTGAAGCCCATGAGATCAATAAAGGTTTCCTAGCAAGCTCTTTCCTAGGCACTACAATCTTTCTGCTTTTTGTATTAACGATCCTTGTATGAATATTATGATTAGTAAAGATCTCTGGACCGCTGTTTATGGAGGCAATTCGAAACTCAATATTCACTCCAGAACTCGAATGGAACTCAAACCTTTGCCAAGAAAACTGGTAAAATAGCCGGCTTACTCTTCCGCTCCAAGAAGGATTTGAGGCGTTCAGTCATTTTCTATCATTACAAGAGTAAGCTTAGTCCAAATATGGAGTTTTGCAGTTATATCTTCTATTTTTGTTAATCATTTCACCCGAAGCAAGGCAATAAAGCCACTATAACACGAAGTGTACTCTCATAATGAAAGGTCGCTATCATTGATTAGTTAGATCACTAAACAGCTAAGACATCATTAATTCCATGGAAAGAATGAACCGGAGAAACGCTATCCTAAACAGAAATCAAAGGTTAATCCACTACTCCTGTTCAATGAACATGGAAGGATAACTTTACTCCTGGCAACCGATCTAAAAAAAATGACCTACAGTTTGTTGTTTAATGGGGCAAGAGATGACTTGTTAATTTTAATACCTCCAAGATGAAACTGCTCACATTTAATCCTCTTCGACCAGCATATGGCTGATGCTAACCCCCAGGAACTGCTCAATCCTTATGTTCTGACCATTGATAGAATTCAAAATTCGTTTACAGAGTTTTACGGAGAAGACTTGTTTTCCACTCTTCGGTATTTTCCCCTAGACGGAACGTTGCCAACTTGTTTCTACCCTGTCGCTATTTCCATGGAAAATGTTCACATGATGTTTTGTTCTTATTTTTTTAACTAGACCCTTTTCATTTAACCTGATAAATACTTATGAGCGTCTCTTACATTTAAAAAACTTTGAGTACTAACATTTTTACTTTTGTTTATAAATAACTGTTGCGAAATAAAATCTTTACATTGCCTTGATAAAGTCTAGCAGAGGACGAAAAGTGTCAGCTAAGATAAGTTTTCCTTTTGTCTTTATTCATATTGTCCTTTTACAGATATAGTTTTAGTTATATATGAAATTTTGCGTGCATACACACACATATATATATACATATATACATATGTGTGTGTGTATGTGTGCGTGCGCGTGTGTGTGTAAAGGGTATACATTTCTTTTTATTAATCCGACAGCTTTTTATTACTTAAACATTATTTTTAGTGGATAATCATATTTGAGTAGACGTTCCATTTATTTATTAAACGCTATATCCGTTTCTTTTCGTCAAAATAAAATCTTTACATTTGCCTTGATAAAGTCCATCATCAGATGAATGGTGTCGTTTAAGATAAGTTTTATTTTTGTCTTTATTCATATATGTGTGTGTGTGTGTGTGTGCGGGTGCGTGTGTGTGTGCGTGCGAGTGTGTGTGTGCTTGTGCGTGTGCGTGTGTGTGCGTGTGCGTGTTCGTGCGTGTGTGTGTGTGTGTGTGTGTGTGTGCGTGTGCGTTGTTGCTGACGTTTTTATTGAATGTAAGAGAGAGAGAGAGAACAAATAAAGTGCACTGAAAAGTGCATTGTTACACGTTTTGTTCAGAATAAACGTTTCCAGACAACGTGTTTCTTTATCAGATCAATCCCTATATACAAAAAGAGAGAAATACCATATAGTTCCGGTTACAGTTGACCCCAAATATTGATAATGCGACATGTAGAAAAGACACGATGTCATACGCATCTATTACGAATAATCTTGCATAGAAATTTTTTTTTCTGTTACAACTTTTAAAAATTTAATATAAACTTAATATACATTTTTCATTACTGCACTTTATAATATATTATATTATTGTGCATTATTGCATAAATATCTTCACATTCAAAAAGGAAAAAAATGAAGTCTAATACGAGGATAAAATTCTATGTATTTTGTTTTAATCACTTGAAACGGAAATATGTGCCGCTGAAGAAAGTTTCATAAGATAATTTTGTCGGTTACTCACACGAGTCATAATTCTCTAGGAAACTCAATCAGCTTCAAGGAACTCTCTCGAAAAGCAGAAACATTACGACGGAGGCAAGCAAAGTTAAATCTTTGACGGCAGTGGCATAAAGACATGGGACAACAGGGCAGGTTGATTTTGGAATCGTGGTATTACACTCAATTTGCAAGTTGGGATTCACCATGATAAATAATGACACAAAATATTTGCTAAGTTTGTAGATTAATCCTCGGAAACAAATTGTGATGAAAATTTCCATTTTTCATGCTCATTTCGAAAATTTCAAAAAAAAGTTTGTGGAGATATCAACAATATAAATTCGGCATTATTCGCGTCTAGTCCGTCCTCCATTACTGGCGTTGTTTACCTACGTTTGCCTCGAGTAATCATGCGCGGAAGCTTACTTAACGGCCTTTTTACTGATCTTCTTATCTTCTTACTCGTCTTGATTACTACGCAGCAAAACCAAAAGAAGTCTAAGTTTGAAACTTAAAATTGTTTATGCTATTATTAAGTCCCTTCTAGCATTTGTTTTTGTTGATAAATGCATCATTTCCTAAAAAAAAGCTTTTTTTTTTGTTTTATATTGTAATTTTTATTTATCTTGTATTTCAATTTTGTTTTTAGTTTGTAATTTTTTTGTTTTTCGTTAACTTTTTCTCCTTCTTTTCATGATATATTTGGAATAGTGAGGGTTTTCCTGCTGAGTTACTTTATAAATTTCGCGCATTCATTTTAAATTAAAGTTTGCACATTGCGAATGTAATAATCAAGCTTCCGCACATGACGACTAGAGGCAAACGTATGTAATCAAAGCCAGTAATGGCTGCCACCAAGCTAAGGCCGAAATTGTCGATAACTCCTAAACGGTAGATTTCCGCAAACTTTTATTATTTTCGAAATAAGCATGCAAATATACACCAAAATGGAAATTTTCATTACAATTCGTTTCCGCGGCTTAACCTGCAAATTTACCAAATATTTTTCAAAATCGTTACCGTTTTTTGATCAAACGAGATAAAGATTAGGATTAGGTTGAAAATTGCAAAAATATAAGCAAGTCAGAGTAAATACAAAATTATTTATTTTGTTTCAAAAGATATTTTTAAAAATTTATCACTTCTAAAGCGACACACTGGAAAAATTTGTTTAATCTCTTAGAAAACAGTTTGCGAAACCTGCGTTTGCAATTAATAAACTGCAAGTGGCTTTAATGAATGGAACGAGGTTATAGTTGCCGAATTGACCTAAACATTCGCTAAGTGTGTAAAGAGCAGTGAAATTATTAGGTTGGTGCAAAAATAATGACGTAATAATGTCGTTTTTTGACGTATTTTTTAACGTAAAAAAACGACATTATTACGTCATTATTTTTGCAACAACCTAATAACTACTAAAGTTTCTCAAACAAGAAGAAAGGCACAACAAATTATTACTAAACCATTGTGCCATCAAATAAGACCTTCATTTGCTTCAAAGGGAAGTTATACTGAACAATTTAACTAGATTATCATGTGATATGTTATACAGTGGAGTAGTTTTAGTACGATTTTCAATTAACAAATTTGAAACATTTTGCCTTATAATGTGTGCCTAGCAGTGTTATGATGTTAGATACCCTTTTATTGAGGAAATTGAAGGCAAAATGTAAAAAAAATTACTTGAGACGCGTTTCATCCGTTACTGACGTTTCTGACTACACATGCGCATGAACGAGAAACGTTGGTAGTTTCAAAATGTTTTGATTTTTTTTTTAAATAAGTTCTTGCAATCTAGCCAAATTCATCTATATTCTTTTTCTTTTTCTTTCTATCGTCTTTGTTTTTAACTATCCCACATTGTGATAACAGAAAATCTTACAAGGATGGTGATCTGTTGTAAGAGCCAGGACGTAAATTTACTGTGGCTTGTTGCGGGGCCAATAAGTTTATATCGACCCCGCAAGCTAATTGAATGTTCGAAAAAAGGTGGGGAACAGTTGAGACGATGATGGGATACAAGCAAAGGTTTAGATTTTTATCAAACGTCAGTTTTATTTCGTTAAAACGACGTACGTTTTTTGATAAAAAGAAAACAGAAAAAAAGTTGCTGAATGTCAAGTTCGGGTAGACTGGTCCGGTAATTTTTAGTAAAGCCGTTGGTAGGTAAGTTGCTCGTCGGTCGGTTGGTTGGTTGGTTGGGCTTCGATGTCAAGTAATTGAATTTCTCCTCGCAGATGAAGGACGTGTCGATGGGCAGTTGGTCAATAGGCCAGGCAGGAACGTATCGGTGATGAGAGGCTGGTTAGTGGCCGCGCAAGAATGTAATAGCGGAACGGGAGCTGAAATGGTTGCCACCTGGCCGTCTACATCAACGATTCGGATGAATCGTCGGAGGTGATCCAACACTAAGGTTGGAAACCTCCTGCCTTCTGGCCGTCTACTTCAACGATTCGGGCGAATTGTCGGAGATGTTCAAACCCGCCGATGGAAATCTCCTCCCTAAACAGGGCCGAGTCGTTGAGATGATACAACTTCCAGGTCGGATCAACCGCGGAAAGCGGGATCACGCCGAAGTTACAGCCGGGTTACAGGGATTAAAAGAGAATGAGAAGACATGAGTAGAAGTGAGGAAAAAGACAGTAAAGGATCAGGAATCAGGAAGACAGATAGCAATTGATGTTGCGTTTAAATCTTAGAATAGAAAAGACGGTTTTATGGAGCTAGTTCAATAAGTAAAACCGTGATACCTAATTGCCAATCGAGTTGTTCGCTTGAATTCATGCAATCAAGGCACTAAGGAAACAGCCTATCAAAACGATAGAAAAGACAGAGGGAAGCCACGACACGTCAGTGAGAAAATGAACAAAGACGAGATGCCAGATCAGAATCAATTAAATTACAGATCCCTCTTTGAATTATTTAATTTTAAATAGGTTTCTATTTTTTATTTTCTTTATTTATTATGTTTCGGTTGTAAAACGTCTTGTCATGTGAGCAATAGTATTTCCCGCAAGACTGGTTAGATCAGGCAATGTGATATGTTACAACTTACAATGGATGCGTCGATTACTCGACCATCATCTTTAAACTTTTTCCTCAAAAAAATGTCCTCTGAATTATGCTGACGCATGCGCATATGTACTCACTCGACTGAATTGCGTTATGGCTTCCTCCATGCGAACCTTAAGCCAGCAAAATTCGGATATTATCTTCGGTGCGGATTCGTCACGAACAGTAACCATCGTCTTTTAATCTTTAATCCAACCTTCGGACATACAAAGAAGAAAGAAGATAAAAGAAAGCTCGTCTTTGTTTCAAGCTTAAATTTCTTTCTACTGAGAGAAAATGGAGCTGACGTTTCAGATAGTAGCTAGGTATATACAGAATCGTTGGGCATAACTTTATGACCACGCTTGTATTATTACATGGTTCGATAGATGACCACATCATTAATAACTATATATATATATATATATATATATATATATATATATATATATATATATATATAACATCAAATGCATATATATATGCACATATACATACATATACACACGCACACACATATATACAGATAGTAGCTAGGTATATAGAGAATCGTTGGGCATAACTTTATGACCTTGCTTGTGTTACATGGTTCATTAGATAACCACAACATTAATAACTACATTAACATGGGTTAAAATGCTCAGTATGAGGGATAGAGCGTATGCAAATATAAAGGTGGACATAGAAGTCAACACCCATGGCATGACGATAGCGTTTATTAGGAAACAGACTGTCGCCTCTGTGTGCTGACTTCAATGTTCACTTTATATATATATATATCTGTAGTTCTTTTATTTGTGCGGAGAGGTACTTTACTTAATGGAACGAAGCTTTGCTGAAGTACAGCGCTCAGCTGAAGGTTGCAGCTGGTTTGGAGCACTTGATTTGTACATTTGTTCTACACACACACACACACACACACACACACATACACATATATATATATATATATATATATATATATATATATATATGTTATGAAATGGACAAAGTCCGATAATTATTTTAAGACATTTTTATGTTTATACGAGCTAAATGACGGTTCGATTCCTGTCAGAGGACGAATATTTTCTATGAAAATTTCACGGACATTCAGACCGGTAAATGTTGTTTAATACTGTTTATTATAAAGAGACCATTTACTTAAATATGTGTATCTATAAAAAGAATGTATAAACATAAAAATGTGTTAAAATATATATGTGTGTGTGTGTGTGTATATATTAGGTTGGTGCAAAAATAATTTCGTTTTCTATGATATGTTACTATGTGAGAAAACGAAATTATTTTTGCACCAACCTAATATATATATATATATATATATATATATATATATAAATTCCAAAGTAGATAGAATCCAGGTAGAACTCAATGTTCAAGACAGAGTAAGAATGAAATTAAAAAAGGCTCAAAGACTAATATTCCATGGTTATAATTTATTACATTGGAATCGTGATTACGATTCCAATGTAATAAATTATAACCATGGAATATTAGTCTTTGAGCCTTTATTATATATATATATATATATACATACATATATATATATATATATACATATACATATATATATATATATATATGCACATACGCACACACCACACACACAAACACACACACGCACCCATATATATATATATATATATATATATATATATATATATAGACACATACATACAAAGACACATATTTTATTATCGACATATATTTATATGAATGTGTGTATGGGTATGTAAATGTGTTTATGTATAGATATATGTATGTGTATATGCGTGTATGTATATGTATATATGTGTATATTTATGTGCATAAGCATAAGTTTTTGAATTTTTTAATTTTCATTTACTTAAAATGCTCTTTGTATCTTTTTAATTTAATCAAAATTTATGAGTTTTTTTTTAATTAAAAAAAATTTCTTAAAGAACTTCTGTTTTAAATTTATCTCATTTTTTATATTGATGTCAAATATTTTAATAATATTATTAATATTTTATCATTATCAGTTTATAATTGTGACGGTTTTAATGCGATGATGATCGTTTCGCTGCTTGAAATGACGAGACAATTTCAATGTGTCTGTTTTGAATATGATCACACCGTTTTTTTTTTTAACTTGTCAAGTACCGGAAGAAAAAATATTTTCTGGGTCACCCTGTCGACTTGTTTAATTCCTTACTTTCCCTCTTTCACTCTCTTTCCCTTTCCTTTCCCCATGCCTGTCACTCTTTCTCTTCCCCTAAAAAACCTTATATTGAAATCTCTGTCTTTCTCCCAATTTTTTTTTCGCCTTTTAATATTATTTTTTTTTCCTTTTTCCCTTTTTTCTCTGTTGCTTTTTTTCTTTTCCTTGTGTTTAAATAATCTGAACTCCATTAATAAATAATACATTTTTCAACATCGATAACACAGCTTTGAATTTTTGCTACTGATGAAGGAAATGTATATTTATTAATAATATAAATTATAGCTTTGTTATTATACATGGCACACTATTTTATTAGCGCCAGCGCTTAATATGCGATATATATATATATATATATATATATATATATATATATATATATATATATATATATATATACAAGTATAGGATTGGTGTATACGGAATAAATTCCAATAACCAACAATTACTATTCTTAAAAGAGTGCTCAATACAGAGTAGAGCGGATATAATTATTTATTTAAAAATTATAACATAAATATGTTAGAAAGTCACTACAAAATAGCCATTTTGTTTCAACGCCTCCGGTGTCTTATCAAATGGTGATGTTGAATGTAAAATAAATGGTTTTAAAAGTTTCAAATTAATAAACGATCCTTCGCAAGGGTAAAACGCTGTTACAAAAGCTAGAATGACCAATCAAACACAAGAATAGGAGAATTCAAAAAACTTGACAACGAAGCAAGGTTATAATAGCTATTAAGAGCTTTAAAGTTGGGGTTATACTAAAATAGAATTTATTCTAACCAATAAGTATTAAATTATATGATAAAATTTGATATTAAAATTAAAAGTAAAAATTACCAATTTTAAAATTGAAATTTAATCTCTATTAAGTTTAAAATTATAAAATTACTGAGCAGAAAAGAAAAAATATATATGTTATTCAATTTATTTCTTCATTGAAATTACGCCTGAAATTCGTCATTCTAACTTTTGTAAAAGCGTTTTCCCCTTAAGGATCGTTAATTAATTTGAAACTTTTAAAATCATTTATTTTACATTCAACATCATCACTTGATAAGATACCGGAGGTGTTAAAACAAAATGGCTATTTTTGTAGTGATTTTATAACATATTTATGTTATAATTTTTAAATAAATAATTATATATATATGTGTGTGTGTATGTGTGTGTGTATGTATATACGGTGTTTCAGGCAGTAATAATTGATTGAAACATGCTTTATTAAATGACATCGAAAAGATCCCCTTATTCAATATACTTTTACATTGCTGCATAAGCTGATGAATTTGAGGATTTATGTCATGAATAAATTGTCCAAAGTTAATATTTTTTGTAACATTCAAGTATTTCCGGCTATCACGGTCATTGTCAAGAACTGGGTGCTATCAGTATGGTATGTACAGGCGGTGTTATATTTTCAATAACTCTTCATGTACCTCCCTGCTTATGAAAAATTGATTTGATGACTTATTGGTCATAATTAGATTATTCTATTTGTACAGGTAACTTTACAAATTTTTCTGACTACCAACTTACGAAACTGTAAAATGAATTACTCAATTTAGAAAGACTCAAAATTTTAAAGGCCATTTACTTTAAAAATATTTCAAAAGATCTAATAAAAACGTAACAAACATACTTACCTGGGCAACCCTCTAATCGAAATTTAAAAACCAGTCCGAGAACGATATATGCGTGCGTATGTATGTATGTATGTATGTATGTATGTATGTATGCATGCACGCACACGTGGCCAAGTAGTTAAAACGTTCACATTCTGACCATGAGACCCGGGTTCGAATCTCATCATGGTCGATTTGTCAAGAAGGAGAATTCTTGATGTTATCGGACTGGAAGGGTCGATCTCAACGTGCGGCACCCTTTGGAAAGTGCTGAAAACCATACCACGAGTGAAATTGGTGAGTGAGTCAAATTGGCAAGCACAAATCACAAGTCATCGTGGCCTATGGCTTGAGCGTATTGGCCTTGCTCAAATTATTGATCACCCTAGATAACACGCTCTTTCCCAGAACTGCTCCGCATAGGCCTCTTGAAGAAATACAAATGCGCTTAAGCAAGCGTCTGCAGTAGGGATTGGCCTACCGCCCTATTAGACGTTTATACTTATGTACACGTGTATGTGTGTGTGCGTCACTGATGTTTGTCTGTCGCATGTAGAAATTGAAGAATTTGAATATCATGAACTTTGATGACATGCCATCTTACAGATTTTACAAGCATTGGCGTCTAAAGTGTACATTTATACAGGTTTTAGATATTTTTATTTTATATTTTATTATCGTGAATATTTTTTTTATAGCAGAGGGAGCAAGAGACATATCTTTTACGTCATCAATTGTCAATTTAATATTATATTTCACAAGTTCCTCATTGTAATCAAACAGCAGGCATAACAGCAATAAAATACTATTTCTTTCTTTGAGGGTGATTGCGCGGTATCAGTGAACTCGAGACTTTGTCGTAAAGTGTCTATTAAAATGCAACCCAGACTTTTAATGTCGTGCTGAGCTTTCCCGCGTTTTTTTTTTTTTTTCTGAGAGAAGAATGAAAAGAAAATGAAAGATCAAACTAAGAATTAAGTTATTTTTCAGGCAAAAAAGAAAAAAAATTCCTCTGACGCCTCCAACCGTACGGAAATGCAATAATGTTTAAACGCTGACACACATTGCCTTGACTTGGACAGATCTGTTTTATACGATTTTGCTATGATCCCAGCCACGTAACGTTGAAGTGTACTTAAGTGATTAGATTTCATTCTTTGCCTTCTTTAGAGCACGTGTATCACCAACGTGTATTTTTTAACAAATCAACTAGAGAATATATAGCCAAGCAATGACGCTGCTTAAAATTTATCATCTGGCTTGTTTTCGATGTTTATAAAAATATAAAAATACATAATATATGATAAAGAAAGAGAAAAAAGCAAATAAAATAATAATAATTTAGCATTGGTTCAATAAATGTCTTTGAGAAGCAATAATGCAAAAGTCATTAATTTTCGCAGATTTCTTGAGGGAATAATCCGATTTTAAATCTCCCGATATTGAACTTCTCTCTTTTCATTAATGGACGGCATTATGAACCCCACCCACAAGTCAATCTCTCATTGAATTTATATTCAATAAAACAGCTTGAAGCATTTTTTCCGATTTAAAATATTTTTAAAAAATGAGATTTTTGCTTTCTTTTGAAACATAAAATTAAAAAGTTCTTATATAAAAAAAAGAATCAGAAAATCCGGATTTTTCAAATTCAAACGAACCGTTTAGAAAATATTAATAAGAGATAATCTGCTAGATTGTTCGAAAAATAACGTCCGATTTCAGAATAAACCTTTTAAATGTGTTCAAATCTATTATTATGATAGTTGCACAAAAACATATTGCTCATTCTTAATGATTAAAGTGTTCGCTTTGTTGATTTTTTATTGATCTCTTTCAGAGTTTAACTTAAAATATTATATATATATGCTGTCAACATTAACAGAGCATCAAGTGAAAGTTCCACTTGTAATCGGACAGTACGGCATTGGTTGCGAAGTTCCGTAGTGGGGATACGAGTCTTGAAATCAAGGTGGTAGAGGACGTCCATCTGCAAATAGAACATTAGCATCTGAAAATACTAGTCGAACAAAACTTACGTCAAAATGTCAGAGTAATGTCTCAGCTAAATGGTGCCAATATTTCAAGAATATCGGACTATCTCATGAGAATTGGTTATGTGAAGAAACTCGATAAATGGTGCTACATGAACTATGTGAAAGTAAAAGATTTCCACATTTTGAAATGTTTTTGATGATGTGTCTGTAAAATTCGAATGATTTATTTTTTAATCAAATAGTGACTTGTGATGAGAAATGGATCTTTTATGACAATCGTAAATAATCACCTGAATGCCTTGATCATGAAGGACGCAAACATTTGCTAAAATCGAAATTGCACCAATTGTTCGCTAGGGGCAGAGTATTGACCATATACAGGTTAGTCTTGCCATAGTTTCTGCATTTCTTACATTTCCTTTGCTTTTTTGTTTGTGTACTTTGTCGCTGCAGTAAGTATATTATAGATTATTTGTATTTCTTCACTCCGCTTTTGAAATGTTCTGCTTCTTTTATTACTGAATGAAGTTCCTTATTTCTTTCATGCTCTTTGACGCGAATCATCATCCAATCTTCTGTAGTTTCTATGTATCTTTGAAGATCGATTATTGTAGCTTTGCAGAGACAGTTCTAGTTGAACTACTCCTCTACCTCCTTCGGGTCTGGATACATAGAAACGATCAACATAAGCCTTTGGATGATGCATACGGTGGCAAGTGAGAATTTTTCTCGTTTTGACATCCATTCGCGTAATGTCAGCTATAGTTCAGTCAAGGATGTTAAAACTGTATTGCACCATATGGACAGCCAAAATGTTTATGGCTGATATTCTGTTTTGTGGATTCAACTCGGTATTTAACACCAGACGCACACTAGCCTGTCGTATACTTTTCTTACTTTTATTCTTTATTTGGCTATGCTGTATTCTATCTCCCTCCTAGGAAATTTATAAGCTTCTTGTTCCAGTTCTAAAATCTAAACCTATTGAGTGTGTTTCTGTAATTCTCTTTTTCTTAAATGTTACTTTTTCACATTTATCTAACCCATAGCAATGTAATCACTGAAATATTTTACTTTATTGAAGAGACCCTTTAACTCAGTGTCGTATTTGGCAAAGAGTTTGAGATTATCCATGTAGAGTAGCTGATTAAATACTTTCTTGTTTATTTTGTATCCATAGTTTAGTTCATACAAAAAAGGGATTACGGACAAATAAAACAACATAGACGACTGGGGAGTCTTCTTGAAAGATTCCACATCGGATATTCAAACAATTCGAAGCGGCAGTACCTTTGGTGTGGTTTAGGTAGAATGTGACTATATTTATAAGAGGTTTTCTATCACCGAGGAGACGTTTGTACATTCATTTACAAAGCCTTAAGGATTCAAGAATTCAAGAGGAATTATTGATGTCCTCACGTGCGACATTTATTATTATTATTATTATTTTTATTTTCTTTGCTTTCTGGCGTTTACACATTTCTTTCCGGGTCCCACCCAGGGACCTAAGGTTAGAAATGGCATCATGACACTTTTCACTGACAAAAAAAAAAATAAAATAAAATAAAATAAAATAAAAAAAAATAAAATAAAATAAAAATTACATAGATAGAGCTCTTCGTAAAGTGTGGGCTGTACTTGTCAGAACAATTTTTTGTATCTCCTTGAGGCATGGGCTTCCAGGAATTGCATCTCTACGCCCATTTGAAGCTCCAGTTTGAATTTGTTGGCTTCTTTCATTACGGAGTAAAGACGCTTACTACTTTCATGTTCCTTGACGCATACCATCATCCAGTCTTCTGTAGTTTCCAAGTATCTTTGGAGGCCAATTGTTGTAGTTTTGTAGGACAGTTCTAGTTGAACTAATCCTCTGCCTCCTTCGGATCTGGGCACATACAGACGATCAACATCAGCTTTGGGATGATGCATGCGATAGCAAGTGAGAAGCTTTCTCGTTTTGGCGTCCATTCGCTTAATTTCAGCTATGGTCCAGTTAAGGACATTAAAGCTGTAATGCACCACTGGGACAGACAATGTGTTTATAGCTGATATTCTATTTTTTGAGTTTAGTTCAGTATTTAGTATTAGACGTACACGCCTGTAGTACTCTTTTCTTATTTTTTCTTTCATTTGGGGGTGTTGTATGCCATCTCCTTCGCTAATTCCTAGGTACTTATAAGCTTCTTCATGCTCCAATTCCCTAATCTTTGTGACAAAATCTAAATCTATTGAGGGTGTTTCTGTAATTCTACCTTTCTTGAATGTTACTTTTGCACATTTATCTAATCCGAAGTCCATACCTATGTCGTCACTAAAGTATTTTACAATATTGAGGAGGCCTTTCAACTCATTGTCGTCTTTGGCAAAGAGTTTGAGATCATCCATGTATAGTAGGTGATTGAATATTTTCTTATTTATTTTGTAACTATAGCTACTGTTGTTCAGTTCATGTGTAAGAGGGGTTAAGGATAAACAAAACAGAAGAGGTGACAGAGAGTCTCCTTGAAAAATTCCACGTCGGATATTCAGACGGTTGGATATGGCAGTGCCCCCGGTGTGACTAAGGTATAGTTTTGTGTTCCACATCCCCATGCTGTGCTTAAGAAAGTTTAATACCACAGGGGAGACTTTGTACATTTCCAAAGTCTTAAGGATCAAAGAATGTGGAACACTATCAAAGGCTTTACGATAATCAATCCACGCTGCACTGAGATTTCTGCGTCGTCTCCTGCAATTTTCCAGGACCATTTTATTTATCAGAAGTTGATCTTTGCAGCCATATGAACCTCTACTGCATCCCTTCTGTTCCAGCGGGAGAATGCTGTTTGTTTCGAAAAAAGAATAAGTACGGTTCGTCAGTACAGACGTGATCAACTTATACGTTGTGGAAAGACATGTTATGGGTCTATAATTTTTCGGGTCGTCTGTTTCAGTTGTTTTTGGTATGAGGTATGTAATACCTTCAGTAACCCATTCCGGGATTTTATTGGGATTATTTACAAGCGTTGATAATGTTTTTGCAAGTATGCCATGGGTAGATGAGAGATGATACAGCCACAAATTGGGCAACTTGTCATTTCCTGGGGATTTCCATTTTTGGGATTTCGTTAGAGCTTGCCTAGCATCATCTGTGGATATATTTTCCCATTCTTGCAGAGGTGTATCCAGCAGTCGTTCTTCTTCACGCCGTATCCATTATGCAAAAATAGACAGAACCAAAAGACAAGGATGCTTCTTCTCACTCTATTTATTCAACATACAACTCTTCAGAGAACAAGAAAACTTACCAGTACACCTATTATCGGTAAAAAATAAAGGGGTGCAAACGGCGAGATATCGATTTGAAAATAAGGGCTGGTAAAATTGGAAGTTACTAGGAACAAGAAAATACAGGAAGTTGTAAAGAGCCATAGTGCTATATAAAAGTAATCTTAGTAATTATCATTAAGTGATATATACTGAATTAATTGCTAAGTCTGCTGTTAAAAACGTTGACTCACTGTGTCGCGCTGGACAATTTTTTCTCGCCAGAATCTATCTTAATATCTATAAGTCCATGCTTTGAATATCTCTGCCACATCTGGTCTGGCCTTCCTGTTATATATTTAGAAATTCTTGATAAAATCCAAAGAAGAATCTGCAATGTTATTGCTACTGAACTCGCCTTCAGTCACTTTCCCCCGGCATTATCTTAGCCTCCCTGTGCCTTTTCTATAAATACTTTCATGCTAATTGTCCTGATGAATTGTTAATTTTTCTTCTGTGATACCCAGACTTAATTGAATTTAAGCGCAATACTAGATTGGCGGAAAGGTCTCGTCAATTCACAGTTGAATTGGTTAGATGTAACTATAATTTCTATGCTAACAGCTTTTTCTGTCGCATTTCTCGCTTGTGGAACTCTCTTCCGGCTTCTTCCTTCCCAGTCAAATTTGATCTTCAAAAATTTAGATGCAATGTTAATCCTTATCCTTTGTCTTCTTAATTCTTGTTCTTTTATTGTCCTCTCTGTTCAATAGTAGGTTTTTCTCATATTCTCTAACACTCAGTAATCCCTTACATCTTTGTGGCTTTATTGCCTTGCTTGAGATGAAATGATTTTTTTAAAGGTTGCGATTATTGAATTTTCTGTCATGATGCTTAGTGTTCAAATCCTAGTAAAAGATCAAATGCAGATTTTGCAGGTAGACATAGATTTCCCTCCATTTGACCTTGTGCCATACTAAGTCAAGCTTAGCAAATATCGAAGAAGATACATTCAGTCTCTCTCGTGGGAGGATAAATTGAAATTATAATTTCCGGGTCTGTCTGTGTAAAAACGTATGTAATGTAATATTTCGTGCGCATCCTTTGGGAATGTTAATAGCTGCTAGAAGAGTTTCCATTTCTTCGTCTTGGATTCTGTCCCTTCTTCCTCGGTTCTCCCCCATCATGTGTCCGCATTTTTTATATGCTACTGCATCTGCTTCTTCTTTTGACCTTGTCGATTCCTCCCGGCCGTGGCTTCACACACACGAGGAAAGAAACTGTTTTAAAATCTAGATTCCAGTTTAGGTCATACTGAATTTAACTTGGGAACATCGACGTGGTGTAATTGTTAGCAAGTTTGTTTCGCTAGAGCAGTTACGACTGAGCAGTTAGTTCGCTTCTCAATGGGTGCCCCATCCTTTCAAACTTGTGCCACATCGAAGCTACGCATGGAAAATTCCTATATAGAACTTAACTTAGTGGCTAAACTAAGAGGCTGGTGATAATAAACACTGAGGTTTTTTAGTTTGTAAGAATGTTTTAATGATAAAAGTCTTGCTAATTAACCCATAGCTGGGGGAGAAGTGGTGATTTCATTTGCGCATAAATGTATATAACGAACCCTTTACACAATCTTTGCGCTTTATATATTAGATTAAAATTTTAAAATTAAAATTGGTAACAGATTTTAACACTTTACAAAAAGCAGATGCATCCCAAGATAGAGTGTTGCTGACATATCTTGTCTGGAGCGGCACAATACTCACCTTCTAGCCTTGATGGATGTCAATGTTCTTGGAGCGAATTATTTTTCACCCTGCGTCCTCTATCCCACGGACGGAACTTCGTAAATCTACCGCTAGTATGTCAATATTTCCAAGGTAAGCGTTCAGACGAGCTCCATTCTCCAGCAACACCAGTCCAGACCTTTACAGCTATCACCAGAACTTCGCTACATCCACAGGCACGAATACACTCGTTTCTCCCGTATTTCATTGCAAAGAAAATTTTTCAGTCAAACACCTTCTTCACAAGAACCTCTATTTTGTGAAACAGACTCCCACGTGGATACTTTCCCGAACGCTACAATTTTAACCTCTTCAAGTTTATATTGCTTGAGCTTTAGTAATACAAAAATGGTTAAACCTCAGTGTTTATTGCCGCCAGCCTCTTAGTTTAGCCGCTAAGCTAAGTTCAATATGGGAATTTTCCAAGCGTACTTTAGATGTGGCACAAGGTCGAAAGAATGGGGTACCCAGTGAGGATCGAACTGCTTAGTCGTAATTCCTCTAGCGAAACAAGCTTGCTAATAATTGCACCACGTCGATGTTCTCAAGTTAAATTCAATATGGCCTGAACTGGAATCTAGATTTTAAAACAGTTTCTTTCTTCGTTTGTGTAAAACCATTGCTGGGAAGAATCGACAAGGTCAAAAGAAGAACAGACGCAGTAGCATATAAGAAATGCTCACCCGACTAGTGCAACCTATACAGCGAGGCAATTCTGAGAGAATTGGAAACCCTTCCGGGATTTAGCATTGGCAGCCACAATCTTAACAACATGAGATACGAAGATGATACAGTACTGATAGCAGACACTGAAAAGAAATTACAAAATCTACAGAAGGCAGCGACGGATAGTGAGAAGAAGGGACTAAGCATAAACTACAAGAAAATGCATGGTCAAACGATGAGCTCGAAATGCGATTTGCAGGTCGGGAACACTAGAAACAAACAGACGCAGGGGTTTAAATATCTGGGAAGCGTTTTGACAGAGGACGGTAAGTGCGACACTGAGATCCGTAGACGCATTGGGATGGCCAAGGACGCACTCCAAATACTGGGCAGAGTATTGCGAGACAGGAGGATTTCTTTAGTAACGAAGAAAAGATTATTGAGCTATTACGTGACATCTGTTCTTCTTTACGGCAGCGAATGTTGGACGATTTCCTCAAAGATGAAGAAGAGATTCAAGGCGACAGAGATGTGGTTCTACAGAAGGATGCTAAGGATATCATGGACCAAGCGTGTGAGCAACTATGAGATCTTAGAGAGGTTGCAAATAAGGAGGAGGCTTATACTTAACATCAAGAAGAGGCAGCTGAAGTTTCTGGGACACATAATGAGGAAGGAGGGCCTGGAGAATCTGATACTGCGAGTTAGTGGCAATCCCGCCTTTATTGGGGTGAAATGATTAAAAAAACATCTACGTCTATTTTGGCGATTAGTACGAGAGGCTTGAGTACAGGGGCGTATCCAGTTATCACAATTTACCAAGTCATTTCCTGTGTTCAAGTTTAATGCTTTAAGAAACACTTAACCCATCTAATTTTGGGAAAATAATTAATTTTCTTTCATCATTTAATTCAAATAACTACGCAATAATAACGCGCGCAAGATTTCCCTCACGTTTTCTTCCGGTTGTATACGTTAATACCGGGTCTTTCTGTATTTAACTCTGTTCATCGTCCACTATTCAAAACTCCTTAGCGTTCTACTCATCGCGCATTAGTGGGTTGCCAGCTACCTCGTCGCACAGCCAATAACTGATTCTTACTCATTCAACTTCGAATATATATATATATATATATATATATATATATATATGTGTGTGTATGTATGTGTGTGAGAGAGAGAGAGAGAGAGAGATAACGGCATATGTCAAGAATAATATTTGTTACAACTACACATGCGTACGAAATTCCTACCCCTCACACACACACACACACACACACACAGCCAAACTAACCCAAACAAATAAATGAATAAACAAACAAGCCACTACCGCAAAAATAACCGCCACAATAGATTACCCACAATGCACCACTGACCCATATATATAAATAGCCGAGGAAAAATCCAGCATTCGCGGCATGCCGATTGCGTCCAGCATGAAACAGCCTGTCGCCTCTGAATGTTGATATCAATGTTCACTTTTATATTGATATTTACATACGCTCTATCTCTGATATTGAGCACTTTATTCCATAAATATAGCACACCTTAAAACTATATTTCTTTATATATATATATATGTGTGTGTGTGTGTGTGTGTGTGTGTGTGTGTGTGTGTGTGTGTGTGTGTACCAGCGCTTTCGAGTATACTTTTTACCATTATCAAGTATGAATTTTATTTTTACAGTTAATTGAATGTATGGATTGTTTTATGTACGTATCTTTAGTTTTAGGAATGTTTTACAAGAATCTATAAGTCTTATGTATAGGAATCTATAATTTATTTATTTGAATCTATAACGCTTATTTACTGTGAAACCTGTGCCTGGTGTGTTTTCGCCATTTCTTCAATATTTGGTGGTATGTGCGATAAGCAGACCCTCATTTTCTTTTCAATTGTGTGTAGTCTTTCTCGCTTCTTATTTTTATTGTTATTTAGGTTTCGTAGCATTAAACTTGTGGTGAAGGATAGCATGCAAAACCCTGTCGAACGTCTTTGAGATTTTTACAAACACATCCCGAACTACACCGTTCTTGGTACACAAATTTAGTAATCGCCGTTAGCAAATCGATTTTAGACCTGATGAAAGGGAAGCCATATTATTTATCCGAACGAAGGTCGGGGGAAGTAAGATGCTTAACTAATTTGGCGTTGTTTAGAACCTTTAATACTTTGCCAAAAAGAGGTAAGGGACAAATAGGGCAATAATTCAAAAGGTCAGATGGTTACCCAAAGTTTTTAAAGACGGAGGTATAGATGAGATTATATTCAATAGTATTGACATGGAATAACATTTGCCGTTTGTAGCCTAAAAGGAATCAAGAGATTTTTACAAAAAAAAAAAAAAAAAATACGGCATGAAAGTAATAATAAACCAACCCACGACTGTTTGTGATTTTTATAAACACTTCAAACATTAAGAAAATATAATGGTTTGGTAAAATGAATTACTTTATGATGAAAAAAAAAGGAAACTCGTACAGTTGTCTGGTATAAACATTCGCTTCGCATATTTCAGATGGGAGGTGAATCCTGGAATTTGTTTTACTAATATTATTTATATGAAGAGAAAACAATGCCAGGAAAATATCTCTTTCATCCTTTCCTGAAGGAAACGTATTGCTAAGAAATAATTTTATTTTAAACTGGATTATATCAATGCCACGAAGCTTCGAATTTTAAACAATATATATATATATATATATATATATATATATATATATATATATATATATATATAATATTGTTTAGAATTTGGCAAATATACGGAGGAAGAGTGCACAATATCGGAGATAAAACGTTTGTAGATATAAAGTGTGGCGATAAGATTTAATACTTCATGGTGACTGTCAGTTTCATTCCTCGAGCGATCTTCAGTTTCATTTAATATGTACAATTTCTCTCCCTCCGCGCCTCTCTCTCTCACAAACACACAATATATATATATATATGTTACTTAAAACGTTACATTTTAGTGGATACCTTTATTTGAAATAGACGTCCCGATTTTTAAACAGTTTGTAATGCATCTATCAGCCTTCGCAATCGAAAAAATATGCCCTCCGGCAAGGTTCGAACCTGCGTCCATCTTTATCGAATAAACAAGCGTTTGATCTGGCGTTTCTTAGGTTACTCACTCACGGCAAGCGAACAGCCTAGCAAGGTTGGATATTCCCTTTTAAGGAAAACACATTTCCTCGTTCAGAATATTTCCTTGAGTGCTTCATATCTGTTCAGTTTTGTATCCCAAAAGTAAACAAAGCAATTTCTAAAGAATTAATGGATTTATTTTTAATCTGACATATTTATTACTTCAAATGTTAATTTTAGTGAATAACCGATATCAAGATTTAGTTGTGGCTTTTATATTTACACACGCTCTGTCCCTGATATTGAACACTATTAACCAAAAATATAACATACCTTAAAACCATGTCTCATTATATATAGAAATAATTAGGAGAATTTGAAATAATCATAATTGAATAATTCATTGAGACTAGAAGAAACCTCAACAGAATACAGAAAGCATTGGACGTCTGTTTCTTTGGGACTCATTAGCAGTGTCCATTTACTACCGAGAAGTTTCGATAGGAGGCAAACGTCATACCAACTGTACCAACGGGCCTCTGGGACGGAGAGGTAACGAATATATATATATATATATATATATATATATATATATATATATATATATATATATATATATATATATATATATATATATATATATATATATATATATATATATATATATATATAATAAACTCACATAATAACTATATTTTATGAAATTTCTGTAGGTTCTGGTATTGAACCCTGCTTGTAGATTTAAAGAAAATTGTCCTGCAAATGCAAATCTACCAGGGTTATATATCTTGCGATCATTTCCCTCAAAGAAAATATGAAAATGATCATGTTTACATTGGAATTTCCGCGGTGGAATGGAAACAGACATTTTATACCCATATGCACTCATTTTCTAACCCTAAACTAAAACACCAGACTTTCAAAAAAATTTGGGGATTTGAAGGAGAAATGTTTGAGCCCACAGATAGTTTGGAAAATTATAGGTTCCGCGAGTACTCCTAATAGTCTTAGACATAGGTGAGATTTATGTTTAGAAGATTAGAGTAATAAAATACAATAATCAAAGCCAACTACTGATTCAGAGGAATGAATTAGCGTTAAAATGTCGACATAAAAACAAATTCAAATTTCCATAATGTGAGTTTAACTTAATTAGTTACCATATGTCCATAATATTCACTCCCTCTAACCCTTCAAATGTCGACAGTATAACTAATTCTAATTTCTATATTTTATTTCCCCACTTCTATAACCTCTTTATACTATATTAATTCCTCTACTCTCAGATCTCCCCAACTCTCTTTCCATTAATAACTTACATCCTTTTATTTACATATTTACAATTTATTTTTAGACCCATTTTTATTCCTATTTTAAATTAATATTTCATATGGCGCAAATTAATGTCACAAGGATAATATTCTGGTTTAATTTAATAAAATGTCTTCCCTTTAAGACAAACACCTTCGACCCTTTCCTTGCCTCTGTCTCGTGCCTTTTGTCTGACAGAAAAATGGATAAATTCTGTATTAGTTTTCGAAAGATTGATTTTTTAGCTTTCACTGTTAAATTCTTCTTCATGCTCCCCCCTAACTGTAAAGACACGCCCTCTGTCCACACCGGGGTTTATGACAGACGACCGATATCTTTGTCTGCCGAAACAGTCTATTCCCCATATGAAGTAATTTCTGATCCGAAATAATGTAAAATATTTGACAATTTTGAATTTTTTTAATTTGATGTTTTTTGCTAATACTCTGGTATCATCAAAAAGATCATTTCATTTGTTTAAAGTAAATATCCCGCACGTACATGGAGCTGGGACGCTTCAGGCAACACGTATTCATCTTGACTCACTCTTTTTTTACTCAAAGTTGGTGAAGTGCTACCATGGGAGGTGGGGGTGGGTCACGGAGGCTTTGTATAAAAGTAAACTCGAATTAAAATGCGATTTTATCATTTTTTTTTTTAAATGTAGCAGGGTATGCGTTATAGCCTGCCTAACTTAGCGGTTCATATAAAAAAAAAATTCCACATTAGCGAAACGAAAAAGTTTCGTTTTTAGCGTTTAAATGTTTAATTTTTAAATTCAAACTTATCTTTATAGAATTAGATTTCAATGTCCTGGAATCGAAAGAAGAATGTCTATGAAAATCAAAAGGACTTAAAATTAAGCAACAAAATTCATTTCCGTTGCCATTGTATTAGGTTTGTGCAAAAATAATGACGTAATAATGTCGTTTTCTGACGTTAAAAAATACGTCAAAAAACGACATTGTTACGTCATTATTTTTGCACCAACCTAATAATTCTCTGGGTCCCAATCACTTGTAAAGTGTTAAATAAAACAAAATCTATATAATTTATTCAAATGGATATGAGTTCTCTATTTTATGTCTTCTACGATTAAGATTCAACCAGTTTATTTCAGTATGGTCTTGTTTATTACGAAGCTAGTACTGAAACTATATGGAATATTTAAGTCATGAGAAAATCTATTGGAAATAGTGAAAATCTAATTTCTATAACAAAATTATTTAACGTATTTTATGATCTTTTTTATAAGATCTCGTTCATATTAAGTTGTACGGAAAATAACGTCCGATTTTAGAATAAACCTTTTAATTATGTTTTAAACTATTTATAATAGTTGCGCGGAAATATATTACTCACTTCTAAGGATGAAACTATCCTCCTTGTTTATTTTATATCAATCGCTTTCAGTATTTAACTTAATGGAACCTGCATAGTGATCATGAAAAAAAAAAGAGATGAGATTGTAATGAAAAAAGTACACAGGTGTAGGCTTTAAGAATGCTCTATTCAACTGACAATACAAGGTTCGCGTATAGTGTCCTTTTATAGTCCCAGTAAACAGAAATAGCTCTCTCAAAGAGGAGAGTAACAAGACAAGGGAGACCACACTTAATTATTCATAACAGAGATTACTTTTTTTTCATGAGTTCCGGCTTTATAATGCCGCTCAAACTGATGCCAACTTTAACAGAGCATAGGGTGAAGTATCCACTTGTGATCGAGTAGTATGGCGTTTCTGGTTTCTGAAAATCCGAAGTGGGGGTACGAGCTACAGACTAGATATGACAGCAGTATTCAATGCATGGATAAAAGGCAGATTTATAAATGTACAAGACGGTTTCGTACGGAATAATGTGAAATGAGGTGAGGCGGAAATAGGAGAATTTTGGTAGAATAGTTTTCGGGAAATGCCGATCTGCATCGAACATTAAAATCTGACTTTTTATCTGAACGCTAACATCTGTCCCCGGTGAGAAATACGCATTGAAACAGAACAGATAAGGTCGTATTTCTTTGCAGTAACCGAAAACCTGGCTTGGAAGAAAATCGGATAAGAATACCCCCATCCCACCCGCCAAAAATCAAAACAAAAAGCAAATTAATAACAAACCACTCTATTTAATTATCCTTAATCAGTTCGCAGATTATGGTTACCAGGGAAACGGACACAGATTCAAAGGGATTATAAGTCGGCTACATAGATATTTTCGATCGGACAGTCGGATCTTCAGGAAATCATGTTCAGTGACCATCTCAATATTCTTATTACGCAAACAACAAATTCATAAAACGTATTTATATCCGTTTGTCAATGCATCCGACATTTTTGTCAGACACGCACTCTAATTAATGAATCTAGTGTTTGTCTGAAACAAGATTATGATCACAACTATTATTACGATTGTCATAAAAGGTCCAATCCAATGAATGATTGTAGTTTAGGAATAAAAGTATTATCAATTACAAGAGCTGTCAAAAACTGACGGATTTATTTAGACATCGTTTTTAATTACATTGTTCAGTGTCTTGAATTTCACGACCCTCGAAATCTTCTTGTCAAGGTGTAACTATTTACACTATATATATATATATATATATATATATATATATATATATATATATATATATATATATATATATATACTAGCAGGCTTTGCCCGTTTGCTATCGCTTCACAAAGTAAGATATATTCATTAATTGTGTGTGTGTGTGCGTGCGTGTTTGAAAAAATATTTATGGAAAATGAATATTGATATTATTATAATTATAATAATATTTATAAAAATAAAATATATATTTAAAAAAAACACATTACAACCAAAAAGGTTTGCGGTTTCTCTCTTCTTTTTTTAAAATATACACTTTTCTCTCATTGGAAGAACTATAACCACTTCAGTATATATATATATATATATATATATATATATATATATATATATATATATATATATATATATATATATATATGCACACACACACACACACACATATATATATATATATATATATATATAGCTGGCCACTCGTATTCGAGGATACCCGTTTACTAGGGCGATTAGCCAATCCCTGTTACAGACTCTCAGGCGCATTTGTGTTTATTCAACACCCACAGAGCCCACCAGCGTTTTATACTGCAACTATGCTGAGCAAACCTAGGAAAGAGCGTGTAATCTAGCGTGATCAACAATTTTAACAAGGTTAGCACTCTCAAGCTCTCGGTCTTGCTACTTAGTGCTAGCATTAATATATATATATATATATATATATATATATATATATATATATATATATATATATATATATATATATGTGTGTGTGTGTGTGTGCGGCGGGGGGGGCGTGAAAATAGGAAAGAACCGTTAGGTTAATAATCCGAACTCTTTAGTAATTTTGTTTTATTTAAAAAAAAAAACATTGCTCAATACACAAATAGAGTCTATATTATAATTATTTAAAAAATATGATTCAATCGCTACATAAGAGTTCTCATGTTTCAAAAAAGGAGCTAAAAACTTCAATTTAATTATAGAATTTAAACTAATTTAATTTCTATAATTATATTGAAGTTATTAGCATCTGTTTTTTAAACATGAGAACTCTTATGTAGTGATGGAATCATATTTTTTAAATAATTATATATATATATATATATGTGTGTGTGTGTGTGTGTGTGTGTGTGTGTGTGTGCGATGGTTAATTTTTCACCATTTTATATTTTTACTTTCGCGCATGCGCATTGTTTGTTTTTTTTATTTTGTCGATTGCGCAGTATATTTGGGTCAGTTAGGTACCGTATATGAGAAAAACATCATCATGACGCAAATTCACTCGGCCAGAAATTACGAAACGGCATACTGTACTGCTTGGTATTCGCGCCGGAGGCTCCAATACGAACGTTTCAGAATCTTTGGGTGTCAATCTGTAGTCAGTGCAGAGGATTCGTAAAGAGTTAGATTAGTCTAATGGTGATTACGAAGGTGTTTGGAATGATCACTAGTAATGGCGTCGTTATGTCTCTATTCATCTTCCTACAGGGCATCAGACGCAATAAGTGACTCGAGGAGGTAGTGCTGCCCTGAATCAAAAGGGTGGCTGCTGAAAGATCTTATGTCAACAAGACAGACATAGGGTCATGCCACACAAGTGGGAGAAACAGTCATGGCTGTCAGATAATTTCTGTGACCACATCACCCCTTACACGTGGCCATATATCTCCCGAAACTGAAATTCACTTGGGGCACAGTTAAATGAGAGACCAACAAAATTTGTAACATCAAAGATGAACTAAAGGTAAGAATTATGGCAGCATTCAGCAAGGAGACTACTCAGAAGAGTTGCAGGAGATTCCGAAGTCGGTTGGAGGACGTGGTTGAAGCCAATGGTGATTTTATTGCATTTCAAGATATTTTTTTGTAATTTTGATTAATATATCTTAAAATGAGATGTCAGTGTTATTTTCATCTTTGCGTAATTTAAACGACAATTTCTCCATCCCACTCTGCATATATATATATATATATATATATATATATATATATATATATATATATATATATATATATATATATATATATATATACTAGCAGGCTTTGCCCGTTTGCTATCGTTTCACAAAGTAAGATATATTCACTACTTGAAATCTGTGAAACAAAAATTTTAAATGAACATTTCATTCATAAATTGGTTTGTCATATTTAAGGAAAGTTTTACAAATAGATGCCAACTTGTTGGAGGCCAATTAAAATGCAAATTTCAAAGACCTTTCTGCATTATATAAGACGATATTCCTAAACATAATTATTTTTATATGAAAATCAAAATAATCATAAAACAACAGTAATGAAAAGCAGTTAATTAATGAAATAAACTTTTTAAGAATCAATATGCAAATTAGTTAAACCTGGCGTGTGATAGTGCCTAGAAGTAGATAATATATAATAGAGATATTGAAATGCTCCCGTGTAGATTGCTATGAAGTATAATTGGGTCTTTTTTTTTAAATCTCAGAATTCGTGGGAGAGAGAACTGACTTCCTATTTCGTATTTATTCATACAGATTCCATAATATAGGTCTTACTTAATTATCTATTATGTTTCTTTAACTCTTCAAATGTTGAGTGTATAGCTAATTATTTTCCCACCTTTACAACATATAAATTGTATCTTATAAGTTGCCCTTTGTTCTGTCACCCATGAAATAAAAATAATTGCTTGTACGGAAAATAAAGATCTACGTACATTAAATCGTCTTTAAATTGAGTGGCAGCAGCAGAATTTTTAAATGTAAGCTTAAACATTAATTCAATACTTAAATGTAGCGATCAATTTTGAGTTCTTCTGTAGTTTATTGATGCCTATCGCAGCTACTCCTCCCTATTGTGATGATGGCTAAACCAAGAGTCTTCCACGGAAGCTAGGTTAAATGCCGCTAGTTTATAATGAAACGTGCACTGCAATTTTGGATACAAAAGGAAAATAAGAGTTACTTTCCTTAAACCGTGGAAGAAATGATAATGGCTAATATAATGTATTAATATATGTTTTTAACCCTGCATAATCTGGCAACACTGAATCTGAGCTCAACGAAAATTGTTCGCTGCGCCTAACTTTTCTAGGGCTTTAGAATGAGCTATGAATCATCGAAATCGGATTAGTGGGAGCAGAAGAGTTGCTTGGACACACACACGAACACACACATACACTGCACTTTATATATAAGATACGACATTCCTCTATCCACGATTTTTTTTAAATCAAAACTATTGATTTGTTTTTGTTGCTTTTTTCGAAGGTCGTTTTCCTCTTCATAATATAAATAATGTCGAACCAATTACATCTTACTTTTTAAAGAGTTATCAGTACTTTATTTTTATTTACAACTATCAAGTTTGAAACGGTTATATTCCATTGTCAATAGCGTGCAGTCACGAATTGGGAAAAAGAAAAAGATTAGTAGCACCAATTATCAATCAGGTAAAATCACCGTGTTTCAAAATTGACATTTGTAAATAAAAACCAATATCTTCACGAAATCCCAGAAGACACTTAAGGATTTTTGGAAATCTGGCAAATTTCATCTTTCCCAAAATCGAACCCGTAGTGATGCAATGCGTCCGGATTAACATTTTTTTTTCTTTTTAAAGTGGGGAAGTCGTTGATTTGGGATCAGACCTGTGCCGATAGATATTCGGTCGGTAATTTGACCAGTCCGCGGTTGAGCCCGGGGGTCTGTCTCACGGAACGCAGAGATAAAAAAAATAAATATTCTTCTTTTGCGGACAGATTTATTTTTACTTCAGTGTCAGTGGAGATTTCTTGGATTATTGGCTCTCTTTCGGAGGATTGGCGCGATTGCGTCTCGATTAAGGGACGAGCCTCGCGAAACGGAGTGGCTCTTGCAGCGTGTCTCACTGGCAATGGTTCGAGGTAAAGCTTTCTCCATCAATCAGAGGATAGCCAAAAAAAGCAAAAGAAAAAAAAAAAAAAACATTTTGTTTTTGTTTACGGATAATTTGTTCAACCAAAAAACAGTTCTTTTTTTTTATTATTCAAAAAAGTTTTATACAGAATGAAAATTCAAATACCAGAGATGTATTCTAATTTAATCATGAAAAATGAAAATCATTTAATCATGAAAATGGATGATATTGACGTCGTATACATTTTCTACGTCATAATGGCGTTTTTTTTTTTTTAGATAGCTTGTTTCATAACAGTGTTTAATAACACAGACTGCAGCCCTCAATTTTCCGTACAGATGTTAATTTAGTTTGTTTTGGAGTTCATTCCCTCCCCTGTCATTTTAGTCATCCATGAATTATTAAGTATAAATTTTATAATCATTAGATTTTTATGGCATGGGGCGCGTTTTGTAGGTCCCCCCTTGAGAGGATGCGGTATTATGGTGTATGGAGGATTGATTGGTGACGGACGAGTTTTTATGGTGAATGTGGAAATTGTAATGAGTGAATGGGTCGTGAATCAGATTAGCTAGGTATAAGATAGTAACGACCAGTCTCAACCCCTCCCCATTTCTCGACCTTGTGCCATAATTGTATATTTTCACAATAAATCTCAATTTCCGTACAGATGTTATCCTTGCTTTGCTGAATTGTTTACTGTTCGTTCCTGCTGAATTAGTGGATATAGGAGTGGGTTATACAGGGTGTTTGAAGAGTATCTCCCTATTTTATGTATGATGGACTGCCCCGTCTTGTAAAAATTATAATTAGACAGGAGAGTCCATCATATATAAAACAGGGAGTTACTTTTCAATCACCATGTACATATGTTACTGTCATCTAGTGGTCTGGGGTTCAATCTTTGGTTTCAGCAGGAACGAACACTAACTGATATCACAGGGATAAAATATCACGATAATCAAGAGATAGACTATATCAGCCAATCTATAGACACCTGATGATGGCCAGATGGTACTTGGTCGAAAGTTTTATCTATAATAACATCAATATAAACAAAGATAGGAACATTAGTTCGAAATAATACAAAATTACTCATCTCAAAGATGAAATACAAAACTATAAATGTATTGCTAAGAATTTTACTATAAAACTGCATAGCAAATATTTTATTAAATAAACAGATTAAAAATAATTTTCCATAAAATATTGTGGTATATTTAAAGAAAAAGATCACTATAATTTTTTTTTAACAAATCAGATCCAAATTAAACGGAATATATTCTGTAACATTATCAGTTTTAGACAAAATAAACTTTATTGATAATTATTAATAATATGCGATATCCCTATCGAGTGGAAGCTAAATTAAAATAAAATTTAACAAACTTATACTTTATAGAGAAAGATTTAAAAAATCTACAGCATTTCAATTATTAATTTGCAAAATTTCAGCTTTTAAGCATGTATCGTTAATTTCGAAATGCCTTATTCTTCAATTACTGGATTCTGCAATAGAAGCCTTTTCAGTTAAATTTCTAATTTATTTCCTAAGAAGAAACCGGACTAAAAAAAAAAAAAGAAGAAATGAAAGATTATTTGCAAAACTCCTTAACAATTTTTGAAATATAAATATTTGGGATTTACTCTTTACGTTTGCATTCTGTCTTCTTTTTTTTCCTTTCACTTTTTTTATGGATCAGTTGATTATTTTAACAAAACCAAACTTTCACCCACTCGACCTTGCAGAAATTCTTTGAAGATCAAGAAGAATGTGGCCTGGCAATATTCAAAAAGAAATCCAAATAAAACTGAGGGAATGCAGTTATTTTTAATTTTGAATACTCTTTTGGCATCTTCAGAACTTCAAACTAATTCAGTTCTTTAATGTTTGATCGGTTCGCTAAGGTCATATTGGCAGCTTATTTCAAAATTTACCTAATATCTGTTGTTAACTGGGACAAGGAATGACTTGTTAATTTTCACGCCTCCAAAAAAAACTGCTCTCTATTATTCACACTTCCTGCCTTTGACCAGCATAGCTGAAGCTAACCTCGAGGAGAGCGACATGCTGCACCTTCTTAGGTTAACGTTTTCTGCTGATATAAAGTGGAAAGATTATATTGAATCAATTGCTAGGTCTGCTGCTAGGAATGTTGATTCAATGGGTCGTGCTAGAAAATTTTACTCTCCAGAATCTATCTTACATAGTTATAAGTCTACTATTCGTCCATGCATCGAATATTGCTGCCAGATAGGGTCCTTCTATATATTTAGAATCTACAATGTTATTGAGCCTGACCTGGCGTCTTGACTTCCCCAATGCCGTAAAGTAGCTGCCCTGTGCCTTTTCTATAAATGCTTTCATAGTAATTGTTTTGATGGAGTTTGCTTTATTGTTGCTCGACTTTATAAATTTAAGCGCAGTACTAGATTGGCCACAAGCTCTCATTATTTTATAATTGAAATAGCTAGATGCAAGTTCTATGCTAACAGTTTCTTTTCTCGCACTTCTAGCTTAGGGAACTCTCTTCCGACCTCATGGCAACTTTGATCTTCAAAACTTTCAAGGCAATGTCAATCGTTAAATCTTCTGCCTTTTTTATTCCTCTTCTTTTATTCTTTTTACTCCTTAATAATGTTTTTTTTCTTTTCGTATTCTTTCCCCGTGTGTCTTAGTGGCTTTATTGTCTTACTATAGAATAAAAAAGTAATCAGTATTTTTGTATCATTTCCTTTTTAATCTTCCCAAACTGTATCTTTTAACATATCAAAAACCAAGCTAGTATTGTTAGATCATCATCTCCCATCAGACCGTGACTTTTTTCCAGTCACGATGACCGGTTACACAATCAATGAGGTTCAATGCTTTGAACGACTATTGGGTCTCAAGTTCACGCCAGACGTTGAGTGGAACCCATCTATACAATCCATTGCTGAAGTTGCTGGAAAAACGATCGGCTCATCCTATCAGGATGTACGATCTGCTAGGATTTATATTTACAAGATTCAGGTTAGGAATGGAATTTTTGCTGCTATTTTGGGGACGGGAACTGCTCAATTCTCACTTCTTAATCTTTACAAAGATCCTACTCTGTAACGGTAGCAAATCATCCCTATTTCCTTTGATAAGAAGTGTTACACGCAGCTTCTTTCACAGAACTGTTATTTTGGGAAACAAAATCCCTAGAGAGTGTTTCCCTGACATCTACAGTCATGGCCACTTCAAATTCTGAGTTAAACATTATCTATCAAACACGTACTCATACTTTGTGCTTCTTATTCTTATTCTAATAATGTGTTGAGATATATTTAGTGATAGCAGAAACACATTGGGCTCCTCGAACAAGAGTAAGAATTAATATGCAAACGAGCCCGTCGAATTACCAAAAATGCATTTTATTGCTTGAGCAATCTAAATGGAAAGAAAATAAAAGGGGTGAATAAAGATATACATACTGAGATGTATTTATATTACGCACGTCTGTGTAAAGTTGTCCCTTTGAAACATTGAGAATTCTTTTACTGTTGGTTTAGTAGGTTTATTGGATATATCTGTGCGGAGTCAAGTAATTATTAAGCGTTGTATAAAGTATCCTGGGAAGTTCAAAATCGTTTGTGCGCTATTGAAGGCATTACCTTTTTTTCAGTCAATTCACCCAAGAAAGGCGATAATGCATGGGGTTAGTTGGGGTGAAAGAGAATGAGAATACTTTAAAAGGCACCGGAGACCCAGTCCTTATCAGGGAACAATTGATAAACCTCTACTCCTGTTCAAAAGACAAAGGAGGAGAGTGAACCGGACGATAGGCGATCATATCTTCCAGTCTACAACATCTTTCCAACAGACACAATGCCACAAGACTACTATTGCTACACTCTCGCGATTTCCATAGCAAAATATTCTTTAGTTCTACCAGTTCAAATTTTGACATCTAGGACGCATCATGCTACCTCCACTGAGTCGGGTCTTCCTTATTGTGACTACAAACTGTTCCAAAAAGCAAAGCGTATAATAATAAGAAAAGTTTTGTAGTAAAATTATTAGAACATCTCTATCTATAAAAGGCAGGATGTGTATGTGTGTATGTAACGAATACACGGCCGCAATTTTCAACGGATTTGCACAAAAATGTATATGGACATGCTCCAAGTTAGCGGAATGGCCAAGACTGACTTTGCATTTCCCAACTCCCATCAATAGTGGAAATAATCGATTTTTCCATGCTTCTACGTCAGTTTTCATGTAGTTTACGGCCATTTTATACTGGCCAGAGTGAGACCCCACAGCTGGCTATATAGATGTATATATTTAAAAATATTTTTTGTGGTACAAAACTTTATTACGGCGTTAAAAACAAGAATATTTTTACATTGGACCATGATGTTATTAAAATAAAATACCAGCCGACCAGTTTCGCCCCCTCTCTTCAGAGCTGTAAACGGGGGAAAATTATGAAAAAGGAGAAAAAAAATATATATGGGTGACGTGAATGAACGGAAGGGACAGTCCTTCTGAGCTAGAGCTTACTATTTTGGCCCATGGCCTAGACTTTAAAATTCCGCCTGTTTCTCTTAATAGAGAACAGATTTTTTCGGAATTTGAGGTTCTTTATGCTCAGCTTAGTAAGCTTCAACCCCTTTCTGTGAGTAAATCCAGTGACTTCCGAGCAAAATTGAATGACTTAGCTCATTCATATGCAAGTTCTTCAATTTCCTCCTCTGAATTTAAATGGAGTAGGGAGCATCACAGGATCATTAAGTCATTAAAGAATAATCACTCTCTGGTTATTACCAGACCAGATAAGGGTTCTGGTGTTGTGCTTATGGACCGCCAGGATTATGTGACTAAAATGTTACATATACTTAATGATCCTTCTAAGTTTCAGCGTCTTGGTCACGTTGATACCCATGATAGCACGTTAACTTCTGAAATTCGTTTTCAGAAGCGTCTCCTTAAATGGGTAAAAAGTGGTGTTCTCTCTTCTGAAATATCTGAGGAATTGAGACCGTCTGGCTCGATTCGACCCCGTCTTTATGGATTACCTAAAATTCATAAGGAGGG
>OZ010590.1:7495059-7640059 GCA_963932145.1 Acanthosepion lycidas
TTTTTCTCCTCGGAATCGATCCTCCAGATCTACAAATCAACAATTTGCCCTTGCATGGAGTATTGCTGCCATATATGGTCTGGTGCCCCTTCTGTTTGCCTCAGGGTTCTTGATAGGCTCCAGAGGCGGATATGCAATGTAGTTGGCCCTGCTCTGGCATCTCGTCTGCAGTCACTTTCTCACAGACGCGCCGTCGCCTCCCTCTGTCTGTTCTACAAATACTTTCATGGAAATTGCTCCGAGGAGCTGCATTCGCTGGTTCCCAGACGTCATGAGTTCAAGCGCCCTACGAGGCTGGCATCCTGCTCTCACTCCTTCACTGTCGAAACTCCTAAATGTAGCCGTCTCTTCTACTCCAATAGCTTCATGTCTCGCACCTCTCGCCTGTGGAACTCCCTTCCCTATTCCAGTTTCCCTGAGAGCTATAATCTCCAGCTATTCAAGTGTAATGTCAATCGACATCTCCAGTTGCCTTGATCTATCCACTACCCTCCTTCTCATCCTTTCTTCTATCACTCCTATCTGATCTTGCTCTAAATTTTCTGTAACCCCTTGCGTCCTAGTGGCTTCCCGCCTTGCTTGGGGTGAAATGCTTAAAAAAAAATGTCAGCCCATTTCAGGAAAGAAACACCTTATATGGTCAAATCTGAAGAGAAATTAACAACACCCCAAAACAAATCCTCTTGAAAATTGCGAAAGAAATGTCTAAAAGCACTTGGCACAATGGGCAATACGGACAATTTTTGCCGCCCCTTATTCCTACAAAACGGAAAAATGTAAGAATGCTGGAAAAACTAAATAGAAAATTAATTAAATTGTCTGTCATATTCAATGAAGCATGTTTAAAAGAAGGGTTGCTACCCAAATATAAATGAATGTGTGTGTGTGTGTGTGTGTGTGTGTGTGTGTGTGTGTGTGAAAAGAAAATTTGGAGAATTTCTCTCTTGGCATGTTTTTAACGTTGGACCAGTCTTTCGGCAAAATATGTTGAGACAGAAATATTCAAAATTGTCTTACATACTTATACCATTCCATCAGATTTTCTTCATGTTGGAGGACATCGGCTGGAGAGTGATGCGCTCCGCCAAGTCAGCTGGCCCAAGACACACTATGCATGAATAAATAGCTCTCCGGCTTTCAACCCAAATATATAGAGGGAATTGCTTCGGCTCTCAGCTGCGCAACGACCCTACGACCACACCCGATCATTGGACCAATGATCATGATCATGATCATGATCATGAAAAATGCCAATATTTGTAAGTGGGTTATAAAAGAACCTGCTTTAGCGCAACAGTTGCTTCTGTTTTCAGTTTTATCCTCATTGGGCACTCTCGTATTGTAGATTGATACCAGACTAAGCTTAAACTTTGTCAATTTTGATTCATTTTTTTATTTATATTTTTCTTTTCTTTTTTTTCAGTTGTATTTGAAAATAAATCATTTGAACACCCAAAATATCGATCGGGGGAATGGACCAAAGAACAAACCTTGCAGAACTTTTTGAATGGTCTGGATACGCCCGGTGCTGCAGACGGTAAAGTGACCGAGGAAGAATTTCTGACTTACTACGAAGGAGTCAGTATCACCGTGGAGGATGACGCCTACTTCGACATGATGATGCGCCTCTCATATAGCCTTCCGCCGAAATCCATGTCTCAAGCCAATTAGTAGTTATAAACACTGTTAAGGGTAAAAATAACTCCGAAGAGCATGTTTGTATGTAATAAATAATTACTAGTTTCAAACTAAACAATTAGTTCAACGTCCATCGCTATTGCTATGGCGGATGTTCAGACGAGTTACAGTCCTTAATTCCACCAGTTCAAATCTTCACAACTAGGAGCCGCCATGCCACTTTTACGGTAGCAAGTCATCCCTAATTCTTTGATAAAGAGTATGTTATATTCAGCTTCTTTCATAGAACTGTTACTTTGTGAAACAAACTCCTGAGAGGTTGCTTCCCTAACAACTACAATCATAGCCACTTCAAGTTCAGGGTTAACCGTTATCTATCCAACACGTACTCATAATTTGTACTTCTTATTTTTTCCTTCAAAAAACCTGCTCAGTAACACTCTATATTGAGTGGCTCTTGGGATTTGTGTTAGGTAAATTTGCAGTGCACCTGAATAATGTGTTGAGATATATTTAGTGATAGCATGTAGAAACACATTGGGCTCCTCAAACAAGAGTAAGAATTAATATGCGAACGAGCCCGTCGAATTACCAAAAATACATTTTATTGCTTGAGCAATCTAAATGGAAAGAAAATAAAAGGGGTGAATAAAGATATACATACTGAGATGTATTTATATTACGCACGTCTGTGTAAATTTGGTCCTGTGATACTTCCATTTGAGAATTCTTTTACTCTTGCTTTAGTAAAATTATTGGCAATATCTGGACGTAGACATTATTAGGCATTGTATGAAGTGTCCTGAGAGGTTTACTGTACCATTCTATGTTTGATGGAGCCTAATGAGTACCCCAAGTAGGGAACGAAATGCGTCCTACCTCTATGATATCCCGTGAGTAAAAAGAAAGAAATTCACATTTATTATATACAGCTTTGGCAACGCCATCTAAGCGGTCGTTAGTAGAAGCTCATTGGTGGACAAGTGCGGTAATCCCACAAAAGTTTAAAGTATTAAGAAAATTAGTTACATTCTTAACTGAACAATGTATGTTTGTCGGAGTTACTTTCATCCTCTATATTTAAAAATTGATTAACGATTTTTTTGTAATACTGTCATTTACTGGAGGAGTCGGCAAAGCGACGGCCAGCGAGCCAAGTCCGGCTTGATGTGATATTTCATTCAGCCCGCCGACAATATGGAATACGGTATTATCCAGAAAAGTAATTTCTTCATTATTTTCATTTCATATTATTATGTATAAAGTAAAAATGATATTTCGCTTACGTACTGAATATATGTAAATATGAAGAAAATTTTACTATATGCTTTAAACAATATATTTAAAAGAAGTTTTTAAATATGAATTTACATGCTACAAATAAAATGGTTACTTATTAAAGAAGACTATAAAACGATGCAAATTATTAATCGTAGAAAAATTTGCAGGTAGAAAGAGAGAAGTATTTTCTATATTTTCATTATATTTGTTTTGCTGAACTTTCTTTACAGTTCATCGACTTCACGAATACTCGATTGGCAGTTAGGTCTCATTGTTTTAGTGTTGAAATTAATAAGTGTAACTGTAAGTTCTATTCTAATATTTTCTTTTCTTGCACTATTGACCTGTGGAATTTTCTTCCAGCATCTTGCTTTTTTGTCAAATACGATCTTCAAAAAATTAAATGCAGCATCAATCGTCATCATTTGTTTCCATAAACCCTGTTTATTTTATTGTTCTCTCTCTTCAATAACATATATATAATAATGTTGACTGATTTTTATAAATACCCCACAGAAGAATAATATTCTCCTTTAAAATAATTTGCCGGACAAATAATTTCTGCATTTCGTTAGACATTTATGGGAGAAGACATTTTCAAAGAGGAAACATGCAAAATCTTCGTATAAGTCGGTTTTCAATTTGCAATCAATTTTTAAACTTCGGTTGGACTTTTATCTAGGAATAAAGAATTTCATTATTCTTCATGATTCTTCATAATTTCGTCAAACCGCTAAAAGAATTGTATTAAAAATTTTAAATCAAAAACAGTATTTTTTTTTTTTACTCATTTCACCCCAAGCAAGGTAATAAAGCCACTAAGATGCAAAGAGTTACTGAATGTGAGAGAGTATGAGAAAGACTAGTATTACGGAGAGAAGACAATAAAAGAACAAGAATTAAAAAAACAGTATATAACGATTGACATTGCATTTCAATTTTTGAACATCGAAGTTGACTGTGAATCAAGAGGGGAAAGAGTATCTTTCTATCTATCTTTCACTTCCAATTACCCTTTGCGTCTTAGTGACATTATTGCCTTGCTACGAATGAAATTATATATATATATATATATATATATATATATATATATATATAGAGAGAGAGAGAGAGAGAGAGAGAGATTAATAAAATATTAGGTTGGTGCAAAAATAATGACGTAATAATGTCGTTTTTTGACGTTAAAAAATACGTCAAAAAACGACATTATTACGTCTTTATTTTTGCACCAACCTATTAAATATATAAATATATACACTACTGTTTACTTGACACGCTTTGAAAACACAGGTGCGAATTATCGCCCGCTTACTAAGCCGTTTCTTCTTTTTATTAATTTTTTTTTTTTTTTTCAAATAAACAACTGGTTTAATGCCGGAGTTAGGCTTCGTTTGTTTTTATTCGAGCTGGATTTTAATTTTGTCATTATAGTTTAAGAAATTTTAATTCAGTTCTTTGGGTTAAAGTTAGAAAATTCAATTCAGTTGCTTTGTATAAAAAAAATAGATTCATGCTCATTCAACTGTGTGGATAAAATAAGAAAAAAAAAAACGCTTGGCTAACAATCGCATATTAAGTGGACGATAAATCGCTATTACTTTTCTAACTGTGCCTGGTAAACAACAGACCAAGGGCCGGTGCAAGGACTTTGTGCCCCACCATCCAAAGACGCTCTCCCCAACATGTCAATTTTCATATATTCTATAAAATACAAATATTTTCATATATTTATATAAAATAAATTTTTTTATTGTAATCTAATTATTTACAGTAATGGATCATATATTATATAATGTTTATTTATTGGGCAAAATACACAATTTCGGCACAAAATACACAATTACGGCACAAGGCCAAAAAAGTGTGGGGTTTGAGGCTGGTCTTCACTAACTATCTTATATCTAGCTAATCCGATTCACGACCCATTCACTCATTACAATCATATATAATCATATATATAGGGATGATATATAATGTAGGTGAACAATTCAAGTAGAAAAAATGAAAATAAATACAAAGTATTTAAATGCAAAATAGAGAAATGTCATAACAGATGATTGCATTTTAAATAAATTAACAATTTCTTTTTCAAGACTTTGCATGAGCAAAACAAATTTACTGATTTGGGGAAAAAAATTAATAAAAGGCCCCAGAATGATGTCAGAACCGCGAAAATGTTTCATCTCACCTCAGTTTAATTTGTGAAGGTTTTAAATGCAGGTAGACAAAAAAGCAAATGTTGATAAGGTAGTGAGGGTCGCAAAACACTGCCAGGACCCCCTTCCCCAATAAAGCTTGAAAACAAATCCACACACCACACCCCGCCCTGGCGGTTCTGGGGTAGTACGCACCGGTCTTGGTCTCTTACCAGTACATGTTTCAGGACTTCTATTCCCATCGTCAATAAAAGATTAACATTGATTTCATTTTTAAATATCGAATGCCATACTGCAATGGAGACTTGTAACGGACAAAAATTTAAAATACTGAGAAAGAGAAGTTATTTCAGTAATTACGAATTCTAAGAGGTAGAAAAAGATGAAGAAAAAAAATGATGTAGGGCTTTTATAATTCTACGAAACTATTTTGACATCATTAATATAGGATTTAACCTATTTATTTTAATAAGGCTGTCTTTCAGCAATCTAGAATTCTTTGTTAGTAGCCAATTTGTTAGGTGCGTCCACACTGTCGATAACAAAGAAAGAATTAAGACGACATTTTTTTGTTTCCACTGATCATTATTTGAAAAAATATTTGTAAATTGAGGACATTTGAATCGTATTAGTGTTTAGGTTTATTTTAGTCATCATAAACAATTTAAATGGCTTAAAATATATCCTACTGTTTTATATATTCTCAGCATTTGTTAGTAAAACCGCGACACTGCCGCTTCAAATTAATTGAAACGACAATAGAAGTCGACACAGTTTTTATTTTAATTTTACCATAACCCTCAAAAGATTTCGTATCTGCCACACTTCCAAAAAAATGGCTTGCCAACCACTGATTTATAAGAAATGAAATTGTGGATGATTTCATAATGGGATAATTATTTGATGTTATTATTCTTAAAATTAGGTTGTCACACATGAAATGACATACTTTATAGGAAATTAATAAAATCCTCCTGAAATGTTAAATAACTAAATTATTTAATTGTCATGTTGATAAATGACTGTTCTCCAACGTACCTCTAAATTCTTGATCCTATCTTTAAAAAATTCTCATCCTTTGATATGATAAACAGTCTAAATGTTTCGATTATCTCTTCCTCGTTGGACAATGTTTTGTTGCGTATGAAAAGCTCAAAATAAGTGATAATCAGTAGGAGAGATAGCAGGTGAATATGGAGGATGGGGCAAATTTTCATAGCTCAGGATATGCAGTTTTTGAACAGTTAATTGAGAAGCGTGCGGCCGTGCGTTGTCGTGCATCAAAATTGGGCCATCCCTACACAAGTCTTCGATATTTCTGCTTCAATTTTTCGTGCATACATCCAATTTCTCCACGATATAAGGTTGCTGTTATTGTTTTCCCTTGAGACAAGGATGAATAATGGATAACTCCTTTGAAAGACCACCATACAGTAACCATTAACTTTTTAGGATGCAGTGGAGTTTTTGGGTATTGTTTTGGTGATTCATTTGCATCTAACTACTGGTCTACTCTCTTACTGTTGTCAAAGATTATCCATTTCTCATCGCATGTAATGATTCGAGGCAAAAATGGTTCTTTATCCCAGTTTGTACTCATACAGAAAGATTACTCAACATTGTGTCATTGTAATCATCTTTATTGGGCTTATGAGTAATAGATTGAAAGAAAAAATATCTGGAAAGAAAAAGACTCAAGAATAAGTCAAGATGTTTTTATATACTCAGCAAGTTATTTCGTTAGACAATCGGATCAACAACCAACCCAAAAATACGTCATTTCATGTGTGACAATCCAATAATTAACATGTCACTATTCCAACTTCTTTTATTTGAAAATAGCGTCAAACACAGAAATGATATTTGTATGAATTTTAGTAAACTACTTATAATTATTATATAAAATAATCGTCAAGTGAGAATTTTTTCCGTACTTTACGAATTATGTTCATCACTGATACCGAATGGAATGTTTCCTCAACATTACTAGAAAAGTTTTTACCGTTATATTGATATCGTAAACCCTGTTCATATTTAAAATTAATGTCAAATATTTAACTTGACAATATATCTTAAATATGTTATATATTTCTATAGGGTTTTTTATTATGTTGGCGTATTATCAAGTATATTATATTATTTGCTTTCCCGTCGAAAGAAAATAATTTTAACTACCTAGTCGTTGTTGTTTTCAAAGTCGGTATTCCAGTTGGTTCAATTTTGCCATAACCCGCAAAACATTTCGTTTCTGCCACAATTCTGCCACACTTCCAAAAAATATCTGTGTAAGGGGCGGGGACATTTGTGTAAAGACTCACAATATTGAATGAGACTAATATTTTGTTATTAGAATTTATTGAGCAGTTTCTGGTAAATTCAGAAAAAGTAAATATGGCTGATACACAATAACCTGAGAAATAATCGGACACTGGTTTGAGCAACTCTGCTAACCATTTGGCAATTCATGTTGTGCTGAACCCATTATAGATAAGATGAGTCGCAAAGGCACATCGTTTTTACGACTCTTAAGCAACCCGTAAAGCTTAGGCCGTTGAGAACCTGCAGGTCTCATTCGGTGTCTTTGCATATAAAATTACTTTTATATACATCCAACAACCATTTCTGGAGTTTTACTTCCAATTTATCATTACGGTCGTGAGTTGAAGATGGATCAATTAACTGAAACTTCGAAGTATCTTCTAGAATGATATTCATCTTATTAACGAAGTCATGTTTATCCAAAATGGCCACACCGGCACCTTTATCTTGTTTGGTGATGTAGATGTCGTTACGCGTTTTTAAATGAACGTGATGACAAGCAACTATACCACGTTCAATAGGAACGGAGACAAACTCATATGCTGTTTCAGAAATTCTAGATTTACAGAACGTGTGTTGATCTGTAGAGGGGTGAACATGACGAAGCAACTGTGAAAACATTACTTCAAACTCAGCAAGTACATCTACTTTCTTAACATTTCGAGGTGAGGAATACAATAGTCCAACCCTTTGGACAAATCTACCTTCTCTAACTCAGAACGATTGATGCTAAACAGTTTCAAAGTCGGTATTCCAGTTGGTCAGCCGACAACAGACGTGAACATCACACCAGGTAATTTTTAAATCCATCGATACAGTATTTGCTTGAAGGCCTGAGAGCTAGCGGTCGAATGTTTGTGTTGAAGACATTAAAATTCAGGGTGTGAATAAGAAACAAAAAATGTAATGTACCTGACAAGAATTACAATTAGTGCGGGAATCAAAACAGAATTTTAAAATAAAGGTTTGAATCTAGTTTTGTAAGGAAGGAAGGAAGGAAGGAAGGAGTAGTAGAATGACTGCAGACAGGATACTTTCCTGGTTATTAAGGATTCGTGTCCAAATTCCTTAAGGCGTCACCCATGTAAGACAAGCTCCCGACACGTGTTCAGTTATCTTCAGAAACTTCTTTATTCTAGTTTCAGATCGCATGCCTTTAAGGTTGAAGAGTGTATCGACCTAAAATAATACAACAAAAAAAAAAATTAAGAATACGATCAATAAAACTGGTAATCATTTAAAGAAAGTAACTTCCTCTTGGAATTCCAAGAAATTTAGACAAATAGTAATGCTGAATAGAAACAATCTGACAGGAAGTATAAAAAGAGATACAATATATATAGAATTAAGTTCTGTCAATTCGTGAAGCAAGTGTGAAAGAATTAATTAAAACCCCACCCACATTATATAAGCTCACCAGATATTAACTATGCATTTGTGACTCATCGAAAGACAATTGTTTTCTCAGATCAATGATTAAAAATGACTTCCAGCGAATCAATCCCTTGGACTTAGAAAGGGCCATCGAATCTCACAGTTAGGTGCAGACGATCTCTATAGAGGTTACCTGGGCCCTGCCTCGATTCCGGAATTAACCGCTATTAAAACAATAATTAAAAAGGATAACACATATAACTGGAAGAAAAAATAATGACATAATCAAAATGTTAAATTCCTACCCTACCAGAAACAAAAGGTTAGGAAGGAAACTCCCATCAGTACCAAAACTAACGATAAAAGTATCTTAAGAGAAAGATTTTACAAATTTCAACCTACGATAACGCAAACAGATCAATGAATGTTGAATGTTTCCTGCATGGAAACGGTTAATCTTACCGTTAGCATTACTTTCGATACATATCGAACGTAAAATTGTTATTTAAAAAAATATGATGATTAAAAAAAAAACTTTCAAAAGCTCATCTGTTAATATATTTCTCAGCTATTAGGCACTTTTTAGGTTGACGTTAAACTATCTTTTTAAACGCGTGTCACAAATCCATGAATATTATTTTTATTATAAGGGATTATAATAAAAACGTTGAAAACGCTACACAAAAGCTTTCATGTTTCAATATTATGACTGTAATTCTTCAGTACAATCAAAGTATTGAAACATGAAAAAACAAGTTTTTTATAACCTCTTACAATAAAAATAATACATATATATATATATATATATATATATATATATATATATATATATATATATATATATATTTCCAATCTGAAACAGACTGTCGCAACACAATGTTGACCACAGGACTCACATATATATATATATATATATATATATATATATATATATATATATATATATATATACCCGTGCTAGCACGAAGTCACAAGTCATCGTGACTGAGGGTTTGAGCGTGCTGGCCTTGTTCAGATTGTTGATCACTCTAGATAACGCGCTCTTTCCCAGAAACTGTAACTACGGTCTGCTCAACATAGTTCCAGTATAAACTACAGGTGGGCTCTGTGGGTATTGAATAAACAAATGTGCCCGAGTGAATGTCTGCAATAGGGGTTGTCTAGCTGCCGTAGTAGACGGTTATCCTCGAATATGAGTGGCCATGTTTGTATGTATGGAAATTAAAAATCCCATTAAAGCATGAACTCCGCACAAAAATATTTAGTTTGGGGATAGAGTTTACGTTTATGGAGAAGTACAAGTTTGTTTGTTTTTTAAATTGAAAATATCTTCAAGTGTTTTGCTAAGATCGCGTTTTCAATTTAGTCTCAATAATCTTTAGCTTTGTCTACCTGGCCTCTAATATATACCTGATTGATAAAAAAATTCTATAAACTTGATTTGTCGTTTGCTGAATTCCCGACTCGAAATTGTCTTTGGCAGAAATATAGGCAAAACTGATATACATTCTATCACGGGAAACAAATTGTTTCCAATCCATACCAACAACAGCTTATATATAACTTTAACCAACATGATAACATTCAGGCAACTAAATAATAAAAATAAAGCTTAAGTCATACACTCCTGATCAAAAATTTAAGAAAATTTAATTTTTTTAAAAAGACTGTTTTTCATGGAAAAATTTTCAAGTGGTCTTAAATTTTTGATCAGGAGTGTACATAGAAGCAAGCAGAAAAAAATTAAAAGCTAGTTTATTCTTACTAAAGTTAGTTTATTCTTAAGAATCTGATACTGAATCCTGTACACATAGAGATTATCTTCTAAGCGTAGCTTAGATGTAGCACAAAGCCGAAATTATAAGATACCCAGTGAGGATCGAGCTCACTACTTAGTTGTAATTGTGTTAGCGAAACCACCCTTACATTACACCACGTCGAGGTGTCTTTCAGGACACAGAGTGTGTCATCAATACTGTTATAAAAGAAAAAAATCTCATAACTGTCATGAAAAAGCATGATTAATTAACACCAGGAAATCTCATTCAATATGGTTTCTTTTAGCCTTCACCGCACTTCGAAGTCTTTCAGGAATATCATTGATGACGACACGTACAGTTTCCATGGGTATTTTGTCTCATACTCTCTTCAATTTTACCTTAAGAGCTTTAATAATGTGGCACCGGAGTAGAACATGACTCACTCTCAAAACACTATAGTCAGGAGCGTTGATATCTGGTGATGAGGGAGGCCGTTTGTTCTTGGTAATGAAGACAGGACAATTGTCTATGCACCACTTCTGCGTTACACGAGCTTTGTATTGTTGAAGTGGCAAATGTCCATCTGCATAAGCGATATTGTTCCACGGTTAAATAGTAAAACATTTTGAAAACAATAAAAAAATATAAGTTGTTCGGCGAATATCGAAACATAAACAACAATGTAATAGCCAAAAGTTTAGAAGTAGAAATTATTTGAACTTTTGCAACAACATTTATGCCGCTCCCTGTAAATAACAAAATGTCGTACGTATAACAACAAGGATTCGAATTTACGCAAACATTCATTGCTGTCGAACTCTCTGTTTCGGCAGAGAGGAACCCGGACGAAGCTTTGCCGCAGGGCAAAGTTTCGTCCGGGGAGGTAGAGAGACCCTGAACCAGTTTATACGGGTTCAAAGGAAATAGTTTTGGCCGAGCCTACGGGCTCGGCGAACCCACGCGAAACCGGCCTTGTGGCACATACATCCCTCGTGGCGGAGGGGACATTAAATATTAACACAGGCGTAGAATGCGTAGTTTTTAGTGTACAGTGAAACCAGATGATAAAAGCATAGGGGAGTTTGAAATTACAAAATAGGAGAATTTAGATAATAATCTTACAGCACAAATCGAAACTAACGGATGTAATGTCAAAACAGACGACAATAAAAACAAATCGATTCACATTAAATATGGCGCTAATATTTTAATAGAATATTTTTTAAAAAATAACATTAGAAACAAGAAAAACCAATACTCTAACAACTGGTTTAAGACAGGCAATTTATTTGCTCTTCATCTCTGTCTATAAAAGGCAGGATGTGTGTGTGTGTGTGTAACGAATGCACGGCCGCAATTTTCGACGGATTTGCACTAAAATTTACATGCACGTATTCCAAGTTAGTGGGAAGGCCAAGGCCGACTTTGCATTTCCCAACTCCCATCGATAGTGGAAATAATCGATTTTTCATGCTTCTAAGGCAGTCTTCATGTAGTCTGCGGCCATTTTCTACTGGCCAGAATGAGAGCCTATAGGTGGCTGCCACGAATAGGCAGGAAGATTCTATTAGCCAGCGTGAGAGCCAACGGCTGACTGACACGAATGTTAACTAGCATGCAAAGAAAATCAATAGCTGCATTTGTCATAAGAGGGGAAAATATTAATCTACATGGCACTTTACTCCAACTGGCTCATTCGCTTGCTTAAACACAACGTTGATTTTGATTCCGCAGAACTCGGTTGGGTGTGAAAAAGTATTTGTTTTTTACATTCTTTTTTCATTCGGTTTTTCCGGTTACGAGTCCTTTTTTAAAGCTGATAGTTTTGTGTTCATTTTGTTCAGTTCTTTTTTCGTAACAGATTTAATGTTTAGTATAGAGCTTAGAAAAAATTCGCAGTGTGAGATAGGCAAGAAGTAAGGCATGTAGCAACATCAGCACGGCAAAGGGCACTCCTTTAAAGGCAAGGAAGGGCAAAAATATTTTAAGTCAAGTGATAGCGATTGCTGTGTGAGTCGTACGATTTTTGAATCAAGCACGGGCAACGCGGGGGCATGCTGCTAGTTGTTGAATAAATCCTATGCTTAACAAAATTGGCGGCTTTATTATCTACTGATCTGAACTATTTTGGTTACGACAAATTCAGATCACATCATTAGTTGGTGAGAGTATTGAACTGTTGCCTTGTGCCAGCGCTATGAACAAAAAGAATATCATTTATTTAAATATAAATTTGAAAATATATTTAGAGTGAATTGAATTTATTGGTTGTAGTGGGCTATGCAGGGTTGATTCAATATTATGAAAAATTGAATTATAGCCGCCATCATACAATTTTTGTAGCACAATTTGGACTTTGTATTTAATTATATTGAAAAGTAGTCCAACATTCGAACTGTGAATTTTGATGATAAGATTTGCATAAAATCCTTTCAAAGCGAAGATAATTAAATGAAAATAATCAAAATATACGAAGCCAATTTAACATTAAAAAATAATATTGTAATCATTTCCATTTTCTTATGAGAAACCATCTTAAAGTTTGAGTCTAAAACTAAATTCTTTTATGCATAAGTATTTATAAATGGGTACAAATAAAATCAAGACATTTTCTTAGCGAGAAACGTATAGACGTTTAGATAAACATTCTAGCTAATAATATGCTCTTTACCTAGTGCCTCATGACACACCAGGTCACTTATGTGCGTCTGTAATCGAACTGTTCCATGAAGTAGGATGATTGACCTCAGTGTTCTGAGAAAGGGCTGCTTTTCTGTCGGAATTTTCCATCACTTAGAGAACCACGTGTTCCCATGCATCTAAAAGAAAAATCAGAGTTTTCTTTTCCCTAGACTGGTTACCAAACAAAGCTAAACTATTTAACCAATAGACGTGGGAGACGAGATGGAACCACATCATTTCCGACCGTATTTGTGCAAAAATTAATGTGATGAACTCAACTGGAAATCGGCCTCGGCTCGCTGATTTATCGTTCCAAGTCACTATTTCGTACACCACCCTCACATCCTCTAGTTAATAAAATTCTCTGTAAATAAACCTGGTAAATAAACAGAGGAGTGAAATGGCGATAAAAATTAGTAATGCAATAAAAGCTCAAAACAAATAAACGGCCAAATTATTGCAGGTGTTACATTATAATTAATGTTTCCCACGGATGGTTTCATTATCATTGAGTGAGAGAGAAACATGTCAAAAAAATGACTTTCGGTTACAAATACACAAAGTCCAATATAGTGTATACCACGCACATGCTACACAGCCAAATGTGCACGATTTGATGACAAAAGCAACGCATATTCATGCCCAATTAGAAATACTTTCAGGAAGGGTAACCCAATCCTTCCAGACCATCTCTGTCTGAGAGTGTTCGGAACTATTTAGATCCGACCCAAAAGTCGCCTTAACTGCCTCATCCTTCAAGCTTTTAACGAAAAATCTTTTCGACAACTTGCCATGATGATCTCTAAATAATCCCATTCATGAACAGAAATGCACAGCGCTTCAGCTTCTAGGGGGCACACCCAGCTGGTTACGGTCAGGAAACTTACAAGCAAGTCTGTTGTATTGATGGGGTTCTTTAATGTGAGGAAACGGCTAATATTACCATTATTAATTCACCAGAAAAAATATGTACATGTTAACACTTCCAATCAATTAAGATCAAAAACCATGCAAGCCATGAATGGAGTAGCATCGGGGGGTATTGATTATGATTATGATTATGATTATGATTATTATTATTATTATTATTATTATTATTATTATTATTATTATTATTATTCAGTTAAAAGAGCGCAAATTAAGAAAAGATAAAAAACAAAGTGACAATGTAAAGCAATATTTCAACAGAATGTCTGTTTTCTTCAAGTTATATTTTTAAATTTCAAGTATAAAAATATATAAATCTACAAAAAATCGTATGTGTCTTTGTACAAACGTTGCTTGCCTTGTAATGAAGAAATGGCTGTTTGTTTAATTCCGCTTAGTAAATAATCAATTGAGGGAAATTTTCAAGATGAACAAGATCACCATCAGATTAAGTACGTTTCAATTGGATGTTTTTCACGCGGGCGGCGTTTCATTCGCTTTGACGCCTTCATTACCAGAACAGATTTTTTTTCATTACAAGACAGACAACGTTTATACAAAAACTTTTTAATAACTTGAAGACAGAAATTCTATTGAAATATTATCTATTTTCTTTTCTTTCTCGTTTCTTAAATCGGGCTCTCCTCTTAACTGTTGATAAATACTGGAAGAGTTACATTAATCATTTTGTTCATTATTATTATTATTATTATTTCCTTTGATTTTTGTTGTATACATATTTTCTTTCCAGGTCATAACCTGAGAGCTAAGATCAAAAATGGCTTCATGACATTTTCCATTGATCAAACATATTCGCAATGTGTGACCTGTGCTTTTCGTAGAATTTTTTAAGACCTAGGCTACCAGGAATCCCTTCAGCGAGCCTACCGGAACCATTTCCAATCAATTCGAGGGCTCCAAATACAACTAAAATTATTGATGTCCTCGTGTGCCACATCTTCTGAGATTTCCATTTCATGATCCTCGTATTTTGATTGTTTTTTACAGACCTTCAAAGATAGATTCCAATCTGCAGGGATTGCCATGTCAATAAGAAAGCACATTCTGTTTTCTTGGTCTTTGATCACGATGTCTGGGCGATTAGCTTTGATTGTTCTGTCTATGTGTATTGTAAAGTTCCATAAAATTGTTACAGGCCCTATCTCCTATTATTATTATTATTATTATTATTATTATTATTATAACATGAGATGATATCCTATCTTTGTCGATCCTTTTCAGCGGTAAACCTGGCTGTATTGAAAAGCTTTAAATCTGTATTATTTTGTGTTAATTTGATATTGTCAAAAATGATTCAATAAAATTGGTCTACAACTTTATCAGTGTTAATATTCACCTCATTTTAATGATTATGAAGCTTTGGGTTAATTAATTAATTGATTTGTTTTTCACTGTTTATCAACCCTTTGCAGGTTATTTAAAGCGAGAAAATATTTTTAAATTGTAAGAATTGTGGGGGTAGCTAATTATGTTTTATTAATAAAAAGTTTTACTAATTAACCCATAGCCAGGGGTCAAAGCGGTGGATTCATACATTTTCCAGGGGCATGTAAATGAATATAACGAACACAACGGTAATTGAAACTCTGGTCTCTATTTAACAATTCCGAGCCTTTGTTCATAACATCTCCTGCATATCCAAGTTTGCAGCAACTGGTATTCTTATCTAGGTACTGACTAGGCTGAACGTTGCTTAACTTCGGTGATCGTACAGGAACCGGTATTTTGACGTCATGTGACCGTAACCACCTTTTTTAATTAATTCCTGTTTGTTTATATCATCCATATGCGCATCCTCGTGAGGTCATCTCTTTTGCTGTTCGTTTGAGGTCTTGCAAATTGTTTTATTCAATTTGTTTAACTGACTCACCGGATCAAAATGCAAATTTTTTATTCAATTTCTTAAAATCCGACTGACTCACCGGATCAAAATTCATTATTTTTATTCAATTTGTTAAACTCAAATTCACTCATCGGACTAAAATGCAAATTGTTTTATTCAATTTGTTCAACTCAAACTGACTCACCGGAGCAAAATGCATTTTTTATTTAATTTGATAAACCCAAATTGACTCACCGGATCAAAATGCAATTTTTATTCAATTTGTTCAACTCAAACTGACTCACGGGATCAGACCTCCGGACTGGTTGCTTTCCCTTCGTGAAATATTACAATTAAGATCCTTTTTCTTTTCACACTGCTTGTTTTAATCATAAGTGTTATGATTTCACTGTGTGAGACAAATAGTGACAGGTAGATACATATCTGCATATAATTATCTTGTATGACAGCGGTATATAAAATATCTTTGGGTGTTTTCATGTTTTTTTTTAATTAGTCGTGTTTATTATATTTGATACAAAAGGCAAATATGAGCTTGGTTTAGTAAAATTTACTAGACCTTTATTTATTTGTCCGTTTTATACTTAAGTGAAAAAGCAAACATAAGTTGGATCCATACTTAAATCCAAATATTAGCATTGATCCAGTTCATCAGAAAATTACAGATTCCACTTTCCGTCAGAAGAAAATTTCCATTGCCGGAAATGTTAATATTCACCACGGAACGATTATCAGAAAGACCAGAATTCTTTTTCCAGATATTTCATGAGTGAGTTATCGATTGTTTTCTCTTGTTCAAATGTATCGGCCATTTTAATTTCGACTTTTGGTGATAACAAATTCACATTTTCTTTTCGTGCGATGTAAGATGAGTTTGGAACATTTGTAAATCGTGATTTTTCTCAGAAATCTGTGTAAACCAATGATGGTTGTTTCTCAGAGATAGAATTCTGGCTTTCATGTTTTCTGTTGAGTTTTGAGTTGATGGCATTTTGCGTCTTCAATGGGTGTCTGTTTCATTGCCTACGTACGAGTTATCTACCAAATTAACCAAAACAAACATGAAAGCAATCAAATTGAAAACGAACAAAACTAGCAAAGGTAACCTCAAAAAAGAAAAAAGTACAAACCAAGTATACCATCTTTACACCAATGTAAAGAGTCTACGTTCCAACTTTCCAGAAGTGGAACAGCATCTTTATTCTAAAGCTGATCTTCTGTTCCTGTCTGAAAAGGGTATCAATCTCTCAATCCTATTGCAGGAGCTCACAATCCCGGGCTACTCACCCATTATGACAAAATACGAACACCTAAATCGTCACGCTCACTTACTCGGTATCAAGAACGGATTTTCCCGTGGCAGGGATACCAAGAACAATGACCCTGACCATATGGATATGTGCTTCCACGGCATTTAACGATAGTACATTTCGTCCTATATTTATTACTCATCATCAGTGCGCATCCACTACCGAGAATTGAAACCCGGAGAATTACGTTATCAGGTAAACCTCATACCAACTGTACGTAACGAAGAGGTAGCGAATCAGCCTTGATATAGCGCCGCTTGATCACATATTCCGTGGTGGAACTCATCCGAGTTTCTCTTTTACCCATAGGACAGTGGGCCCCCACGAGCCACGACTACTATCCCCAAGCCGTTCCATCCAGATCATTAGAAGCCGGTTCAAGCAAGGATATACAAGTGATAGAAATTAGGAGGATTTTAAATAATTATAAGTCATTCATCAAGTCGAGAAGAAACCTCAACATAATGCAGAAAGCACTGGACACCCGTTTCGTCCTATATTTGGGATTCAGTGTGCATCCACTAACGAGAATTGAAACCCGGGCAGTTACGTTATCAGGCAAACGTCATACCAACTGTACAAACGGGCCTCTATACATATTAGTTCAAAACTTATTTTAGTGGATACCTGTATTTGAGTAAACGCTTTTCTTTTCTTTTCTTTTCTTTTCTTTTCTTTTCTTTTCTTTTCTTTTCTTTTCTTTTCTTTTCTTTTCTTTTTTAACAAATACAAGTATTCATCTAAAATAACGTTTGAAGTAATAAATATGCCGGATTAAAAGCAAAACTATTTTTCTTTCAGTCGTCTCCGGTATTGCCTCGCGATGCAATTTTGATGGGTGATGTTACGGCAGTTTCTCCATGTGAGTCAACCCAGGTTATTTGGGTGTACATCTCCAACGGATGCCTGTTTCATTGCTTACGAGTCATCCACCAATTTAACCAAAACAAACATGAAAACAATCAAAGTGAAAAACGAACAAAACTAGCAAACCCAACCTCAACAACAAAAAAGTTTGTTTAAAAAGTAAAAAAACAACGTTAGCAAGCGACTCAAGCAGAAAAAATGATGGAAAGTTTCAAGTTTTGTACGTTAATTTCGTCACGCAGTTTTGACTTCATAACAAAAAATGACCTCTTCTCTTTTTATTTTTTACTCCTCTTCCCACTACTACTATTCTGCACCCTCCTATCATTCGCTCTCGCGAATAAAAATATCTATTACAAATGGCATAAAAATTATTAGGTGCTATATGTAAGGTCTACCTCAATATGTCATCTACCCAGGTGCATCGAGGAGGTCTATCGTAACCCTCCCCTCACGTGGCATTAGGTCAGGTGAGGTTATGGATCAGGTCAGGTGAGGTCATGGATCAGGTCAGGTGAGGTCTAACGTGGATATTTGTTTCACATTTATTATAGTTTTAGTTTTGCTGCGGTAGACCTCACGCTATATTGAGGTAGACCTCACGCTATAGACGAAACAGGATGTAGACCTCACGCTATAGTATCACCAATTATTGATCGAGCATTTCTAAAAATATTTTATTTAAAAATTCTCTTGATAAACTATTATATATGCTGGAATTTCTTACAAAATACTGAAATATTTTAGCATGGTTAGAAAATTTAATTACAACATCAATGAAACAGACACATTAAAAAGTATTCATATGCTTCAACGGTTAGCTAGCTCGTCTCGCGACATCAGTTACGACTAAATTACGAGTTCAATCCTCACTGGGTGCCCAATGCTTTTGTCTTGTACCACATCTAAACTACACTTAGAAAATCGTCATAAAGAAAAAGTTTGGTACTGAAGCGCTTCAGTAAGGAATAATATCACTGGAAGGTTTTGGAATCAATCTGATACTCACAGGGCGAATAGAGGGAAAGAGAGACAAAGGAAAACAACGCGTGACCTAACTAGCGGGCTTAAGCAAGTGGATGACAGAACAGGGTCTAGTTGAAGTAACAAAGGGACAAAACTTATTTAGAGCTACAAGCGATAGGGAGAAGTGGAGAGCCATGATCGCCTACGCCCTGAAGGCACACGGCACATAAAAGAAGAATCAAAGTTGGAGTCATTCTTCCAACCCAAACAGGCGTCTCATGAAAGCGACCTCAACTAGCCATCACCACTGCAACTTTCTGCCCCCAGCACGCATTTGCTTTGGAGGAGTTCCATGACTTCCAGTAATTACTACTGTGAGGCCCCACTATAGGATCACGGCATTTTCACAGCAGCAGTATTAGACCATCAGAACAATGTTTAAAGGTAAGTTTAGGTAAACTTTAAAACTTTTCAAACTTTATTTAAAGGTATATAGTACCTTAAAAATAAAATACATATATATGTCTATATTTCTGAGGTGAAGTATTATGTACATTATTTATATTATTCGGACTATTGTCCTTATCTTTGTTGCCTTATTTATTACAAAGTTTCGGTCGTTGTACGCTCCAGCCTTCTTCAGGTGGTTGGAATGTCGAACTAAACCTTTTATTTCGCTCACTGAGGTAGACTGTTCTAGTTTCATGTGCTTTGTTGAGGACACATGGTACAGTGGATAAAGGCGTTGGTTAGATCCAGTGACAGGACCCAAAGAGTGTGAGTTCAATACCCAGTTAAGGCAGTGGAGAACTTTCAGGGGGAAATTAGGAGATAACTGCCCTCCATTAAACATGGCACGTGGAACTAGAACAATCTACCCCAGTAATGTAAATAATTAAAATACATATATAGTTTTGAGAAAACTGTATTCTTCAAAAGGCCAGACGGTTTGTGTGTTAAAATTTGTTCAATTTTTATGGCCTTTTAGGCTCAAGCGGTGAACTACCAAAATTGTTTGATCTATTTCAGATTCATTTTTTTTTCTTTGAACACTTGGAGAGGGTTTTTATATATTGGCCAATGAGAAACAAGTTATGAAAGTTGTGAAATTTTGGCTAGTGCTGATATGACGGTCACTTTTTCAATAAAAGGACTGCTATCAGTGGCCGAGGAAAGAGCAGACAGAATAAAAAGAATGTGCCATTGACGAGAATGGAGAGAGCATTATCACCCACACTTCAAAGGACGGACTCTAGCCGGAGGACATAAATCAGAGCTGACAGATTCGAGACACATCTCTACCCCCAAAACTTAAATTCCTTATGAGCCTACCGGAGAATTCTTCACACCGAAGATACAAGTGAATTTTGCCGCAATATTCTAAGAACCCTGATGAAAAAAGGTTGAAAACACAAAAAAACTTCCTTCGAGCTGAGATGTCCTTCTTGTATAAACTGTTATAAAAGGAGTTGGGTGCTATTTGAAACATTTCTGCCTCATGCCATTTTGTTATTCCTTGCTCCAAGTTTTCCCATTTTTTCTATTTTTGAAAGGATTATTTTTTTTTTATTTAATTCCTTTTCTTATCAAACTAATTATGACATTTTTACTTGTTTCTGTGGATAATACGTATCTGATAACCCAGAAATTATTATCCTCCCTTAGAGGCGCATATAAGAAATTTTTTATGCAACACTTGTACCTTTTCGTAATTGCATAAACTATAAATAAATGTGTTTTCCTTTTTAAATTTTACGTAGTCTTGATTTATTAAAAATTCTTATATTTTGCACAAAAAAAATTTGTGTTACTGTGGCAACATTTTTATATCTTGCACAAAACATATATTGTTAATTTCTGAATGCAAAAAACAAAATTTGTATGCGTTTTTTCAGACTCTGTTGGGTGAATTTTAAAATAAATTTGTATCGCATAGCTGGATAACTTTACTCATGAAATACTAGATTATCAAAATCAAAATAAAATTCAGTTAATTCGAATTAAAATATACGTACACACACACACACACACACACACACACACACATATATATATATATATATATATATATATATATATATACTTATATATATATATATATATATATATATGTGTGTGTTTATGGAGTATTTATATCAAATATGTGCTACAATTCAATTTATATTAGAATCAATCATTCATACAAAAAAGTAGATTAGTAAAGTTAATGATATGAAATGGCGAAAACTCTTCGCAAAACAAAATTTTAAAATTGCATTAACCTACGAATCACGCAATGAATGTTATGATCCTTGTTTTTAATAACTACAAGCTGTGCAAGGTCATTTTTTTTAATTCTCAAATTACCATATTAGTAAAAAACGCACTCTCTAAAATTTTCAAAAAAATTCAGCCTTAGCGTTGCGACTGCACGTTCCAAAAGTTTTTATCCGTTAACAATAACACATTTATATAAAAAAAAACGTATTTCGATTCGCATTTAATCTTTCGTCTCTGATACTTCCTGGTTTTGCTAAAAACACAATAATTTCCATGCCTGAGGATGACTGTGTGTACAGTTGAAAGTACTAGCAGATTAAAAAAGATCTTATGCAACTTGTAGTTATTAAAAACAAGGATCATAACATTCATTGAGTGATTCGTAGGTTAATGCAATTTTAAAATTTTGTTTGCAGAGTCTTCGCCATTTTATATCATTAACTTTACTAATCTACTTTTTTGTATGAATGATTCATTGTAATATATATATATACATATATATATATATATATATATATATAGTGATTTTCCAAGCGTAGCTCAGATGTGCCACAAGGTCGAAAGTATGGGGCACCTTTCGTTCTTGTGTCACATATAAGCTACGCTTGGAAAATCACTATATATATATATATATATATATATATATATATATATATATATATATACCCAATGGATGTATATGTATGTATGTATATAACCGAATGGGTAGATATAGGCATACGAGCGAGAGATCGTATACAAATATAAATACTCTAGTGAAAGAAAAAAAACAAGGCACAAAGTAAAATAATACAGCTATTTAAAATATATATTAAAAAAATGTATACAATATCTAAAATTAATTGCACAACTACGAGTTTCATGCCAAAAAATTTTCAAGTGCTGGAATAATTCTTTTTATTTTAGAAAATATTTAACCCTTGTATTATAGCTTTTTTCGTAATTGTATAAACTATAAATAAATGTGTTTTTCCTTTTTAAAATTTTACGCAGTAGTTGTCTTGATTTAGAATTTTGCGCCTCTTGTGATTTGCTGTTTCTCCTTTTACGTACTAGAGTTGATTCGAAAGTAAAAATTCTTATATTTTGTACATAAATGTTTCGTGTTACTGTGGTAAAATTTTTATTGTTTCAATTAATTCCCTTTCTTCCAGATGATACAATGAAAGTCATTTATTCTGGTTCGAACCGAATCAGAATAAAAGATCAATTAAGACGATATTTCTTTTAACATGGACACTGAAATAAGAACAACTTATCCTGGCAAATAAAAGATTCGGTTCGAAATTAGCAAAACATTCTTCCTCTATGCATCGTGTTGCTTCAAGACATTGGCGATCATAGTCCTCCTCAGCTTCTTATCCCTTGTGGCCCTTAGCAGTGTTTCTTCCTTTGCCAAGCCTCCCGTTCCACTATCCATACGCACAAGCTCAAGTGGCTCGGTGCCTTCCCCTATATTTCTTACTCTCAATATACACTTTGTGTGTTTAGTTTTCCATGCCTTCTTTCTCTATTATGTGTCCAAGAAATTTTCAGCTGTCTCTTTCTGTTTTTTTGTTGCAATTTTCTTTAAGACTTCCTCGCTGCTTACTATGGTATTCTCAGTATCCTTCTGTAGAATCACATTTCTGCTGTCTTCAGTTTTATCTTCATACAAAAAAAAAACACTTGAAGCTGCTGCACTGCATATCAGCTCAAATGTCCAGATTATCAACCATTATGAGGACAACAGTTTGAATAAATGAATTATTATTAACTTTGGAAACTGAACTGTTGAAATTCGTTCCTCACGCTTCTGTTAAAATCTTGAATATCAGGTATTTAATTATAAAATTCTATAAAATATATATATATTCTGTTCTTCATCCATTATCAGAAGTTTCATGGTGATTAGGGTAATATATTTAGGGTTCTCAAGTAGGAAAATGGTGGAAATAATAATGATTGTTACAAGGTTGGAGTTGCTTCCGAAAAAAACACCTTTTCATGACATTCCGTTGTACAGATTTTTGTGGGTGGGGAGCGTAAATAAAATATAAAAAATAAAAACACTTTCTGGTCTCTGGTTGTCAGTTCTCTTAAGGTAAATTAATTTATCACCATTCTTATCTGCAAAAAAAAACAACAATCCTTACACATAGTTTTGTATTTCATTGCCACCCGAAGAAGCCGGATCCAGCATTACGTCACGTCGGCGAAACGCGTCATTTAAAAGTTTTTTCCCTTTGTCTCATCATCCCAACTTATGATTCGTTTTAAGTGAAATAATCTGGATTTGGCGAAATTTGATAAACTCTATTGTCGTTTCAACTTGGCCAAGTGGGAAAATAATAAGGAATTTAGATATGCATTTGGAATTTTTCCGTATAAGAGCAGCAATAACTTAATTTACCTTATCAGATCCGACGACCAGAGACCAAAAGTATTCGTTTACTTGTTTTAGATATGATTAATACAAATATGAATTTGGTCATTTAGCTGATTGATGTTACCTTCAGCCCGACTCTAGAGTTTCGTAGACGTACTCTCCAGCAATCACTTCGTCTACTTGTAGAGCTGTCGATGTCTGTTGGATTTAAAATCAATTCAATCAGATTAGACGATTGCTTTTTTTTAAATTTCGTATATCCAATTGTGGTACTATTGGTTTTGCGATGATTAGTAATATTAGTAGCACACTACTATATACGAGCTAACAAAGAATAAAACATCTAAACATCTCGGAGTGGGCTGATTTAAAATCCAACATACACCAAGTGCTCTAAAATATATATGACTATATGTAGCAGCAATACATTCAATGCATGGGCGAATGGTAGATTTATAAATGTGTAAGACTCTGGCGGGAAAATTGTCTAACACTACACAGTGAATCAATGTTCCTAGCAACAGACCTATCAATTGATTCAATATACTCTTCCCGATTCATGTCAGCGGAAATTGCAGACTGTTCTTTGGATTTTATCAAGACTCTCTAAATATATAGCAAAAGCACCAGATCATATGCTGCAACACTATTCAAAGCAAGGATGAATGATAGACTTATAAATATGGAAGATAGTTTCTTTAGATTTTATCAAGAATCTCTAAATATATAGCAAGAACACCAGACCAGATGTTTATAGGATACAAATCCTATATCATTCCAACAAACGACTAAAAACCACAAAGTAGATTTGCACACCCGCAAAATCGGATCAAAACGACTAAAAACAGATTTCGCAATAAGGTGTGAAATTAATTTTCTGACCAATGAAAGGAGGCAATTTGCTAAACTAAAAAAAAATAGATAACGAGCCAGTGTGAAAAAAAAGTCAACAATAAATAGAGAGTTTCAAGTCAATCACCAGTCAGAAAGGCACAGAGATCATAGAGGACAGAAGACTGACAGTAAATTCCATCACTGACTCAACCCGACACTAAGAGCCGAAAGTGTAGTAGGGAAGGAAAACAACAACAACAACAACAAATTTACAACTGACTCCAAAACAATTCAACCCGATAAGTACATTTTCCTCTTATCTTTTATTTCTCATCCACACTCTCTTTTTCAACTTAAATTGATCGCCCCTTTCTCCTTTACACCTATACAAAAACAAAAGAAACAGACATTACTCTGCTACTCTGTTGAAAGACAGCTAACACAGACATTTTTGTCAAAATCACACTTTGCTTAAATGAACTAAAGCATTAATCTTTTTTACCCTATTCCCAAGATAATAAATATACAATGTTCTATTTTCTACAAACGTTCCCTATCGTGTTGTTTCTTCTTGAAATTTGCGTTGTATTTTGTGGGCAGGGTATCCCGTAATAAATTCTCCTTTTAATCCGGGTATGCTGAACCCTACAAGTGGTGACCAATCGACGTAAAATGAACTCGCAAATTTCCAACTGAAAGAAAAGCTTAAAAAAAATAAGCAACACATTTTTTTAACATATAGCCATAATGATCAAGACCCATAGAAAATGGATACACACACTACGGAACCTATGGAAGCCGCTATAACAATTAACTTATCAACTTACAACCCAACTAACGTACAAATTTGGTTTGCACAGTTAAATGCAATTTTCAATGCAAAGAAAATTACATCGCAAAGTTCAAAATACGCCTACGTTGTCGAAAAACTTCCCGCAGATGTAGCATCCGAGGTAGTGGATATACTTAATGACATGCCGGAAGAAAAACCTTATGACACGTTGAAAGCTGCAATTATTAGACGTGTCGGTAAATCGGAGGAAAGAAGGTTACACGACTTATTCAATAATGTGAACCAGGGATATATGAAACCTTCACAGCTTTTAAGAAAAATGCGTCCTTATTAGGAGACAACACCATGTCCGAAGTGGTGTTAAAGAAACTGTGGATGGATAAACTACAAACACATACAACACAGATACTCGCATCACTCCCCGATGATTTACAGCTGGAGAAAATAGCAGAAATAGCAGACAAAATACATGACAACAACCAAGACAAAAATGTATACGCCACATCACATGCACCAACAGATACAGCAACATTACCAGACAAGTCATCTGAATTGTCGCAGCTGTATAAGCAAATGGCGAATCTCAGCTTACAAGTACAGAGTCTGGTACAAGGACAGAAATCTCAGCGTTCTCGTCCAACATTCAGAAATAGATCCTACTCACCACACAGACGTCGAAGTAGATCGAATTCTTTCTCCAGAGAGCAAATTACACACGATACCTGTTGGTATCATTATAAATTTGGAAGAAGTGCAAGGAAGTGCACTGAACCATGAAATTTCAATTTGAAAACTTCTCACATTTCTACACAACACCAGGGGAACGACTGTGCCGGCAGCAAGTAAAGACGACATTAGCTGCTGGATTAAAACAAGAGTCGTCTATTTTACATCCGGGACAGAAGTAACGGATATTTATTTTTAGTCGACACCGGCGCTCAGATCAGTGTTATCCCACTAAATACAAAACAAAAACCTACATCCTCCACCCACACATTGCAGGCAGTAAATGGATCAAAGATAGAAACATACAGTGAGATATCACTAACGCTCGATTTGGGTCTAAGAAGATCTTTTCCATGGATTTTCACACAAGTAAATGGAAAAACACCAATCCTAGGAGCGGATTTCCTGTCCCATTTCGATTTATCAGTGAATATGGCTACACACACACTCATTGACAGTAACACAGACCTAAGAACAAAGGGAATCACCTCAATCTACAAGTCAACAGGAATTAGTTCAGCAATACCAACGGCTAATGGCCTACATGAATTGATAAAAAAATTTCCTACACTAACCACGCCTTTAAAACATACAGATGAAATCCGTCACACTGCTAAACATTATATCATTACAGCTGGACCACCTACACACACATCACCACGCAGATTACATCCGGACAAATATAAAATAGCAAAAGACGAATTTCAACATATGTTGCAATTAGGCATCATACGTCCTTCAAATAGCCCATGCTCCTCTCCGCTACATATGGTTCCGAAACCAGAAGCTGGCGCATGGCGACCTTGTGGGGATTTTAGGAATCTCAATGCAAAAACTGTTCTTGATAGATATCCTATACTTACATGATTTCGCCATAGGTTTGCAATGAACCACAGTTTTTACAAAATTGGATTTGGTTAAGGCGTACTACTAAATTCCAGTAGCAGAAGAAGACATGAGGAAAACTGCAATTACCACTCCTTTTGGACTCTATGAATTCACCAGGATGCCATTTGGGTTACGTAATGCCGCCCAAACCTTTCAAAGACACATTGATGAAGTTTTGAGAGGATTGCCTTTACTATTGCATATATCGATGACGTGCTTATCGCCAGTCGTGATGGAAAAGAACACCTATACCATATTCAACAAGTCTTCGAGAGACTGACACATTTTGGCTTAAAGATAAATGTCCACAAATGCGATTTTGCTGTTTCAAAGTTAAATTTCTTGGGCCATGTGATCGACAAAAACGGAATCACACCTATTCCAGAGAAAGTAACAGCAATAAAAAACTTTCAGCAGCCGACATCACTGCGTCAATTAAAACGATTTCTCGGTTTAATAAATTACTACCGTAGATTTATTCCAGGTTGTTCCAGAATTTTGACCCCACTCACAAACTTGCTGCAAAAGCAGAAGAAGAAAAATGCGAAAATACTGATCGACGGAGAAGCGTTACCTGCATTTCAAAATGCTAGAAAAGCGTTAGCAGATTTTACCAAGCTCTCTTACATCAGTGACGATGCTAACTCAACACTTACATTGACAGGAGATCCAATTGAAGCAGTTCTACATCAGAAGCTAAATGGTTCAGAAAAGCCAATCTCCTTTTTCTCGGTCAAATTAAACAAAGCACAGCAGAAGTACAGTACCTTCTCGAGAGAGTTACTAGCTATTTACTTAGCAATAAATTTTCGACATCTGCTCGAGGGACGAAACTTTACTATTTTCACAGACCACAAACCCCTCACTTACGCTTTACATGTGAACACAGATAAATACACATCCAGAGATACCCGACAACTGGACTACATATCCCAATTTATATCGGATATCCGCTATATTAAAGGTTCAGACAATATTGTGGCAGATACACTCTCGCGTTCGACGATACAATCTATTGATTATGAAACCCTTACCTTCGACCTCATTGCAGATGAACAAAAGGAAGATACCACATTATACAAAATAAAAGAGGACACTTCTTTACAATTGAAGGAACACCCCGTCCCATTTGGAACAAAGACACTACTCTGTGAAAAAATCGTAGATTTATACATGCCAGAATCTTGCATATTTACAAATCTACGATTTTTTCATTAACTGGCATGTCACAGTGAACCAACTTTCCTAGCAGCAAACCTAGAAATTGATTCAATATTATCTTTCCACATCATGTCCGTAGAAAATTGAAAATGTAATGGGTGTGCCATACCAAATAAGCTCCGTTCCGGTTTGGGTGTAAAAAAGAGAATAATCTAATCATGCCGGCACTTGTATTTGGTGCAAATGTGTGCTTCAGTTAATTCAGCTCTGGCAAACCTGCGTCAGTTGGCTGATGTAATTAAAAAATAATTTGGTGAAAGAAAAATTCCTCCTAAATTGTTGTTCTTCTTTTGCCAGCACTTACCAACATTATCGATTAAGAAATAAATATCAGTATGACATAGTTAACACATTTCCATATTCAAATACATTTAGACGGCTGTGTCTATCTTCAGCAAGTGTGCGTACAATCAACGTGGAAGTATAAGCAATATGTTTCATCTAATATATTAGTATGGCTGGTCGTTCGTATTCAAATATGCTTGGCTGCTAGGGCGACTACCTAATCCTTGTTACCGACGCTTGGTCAGGCACATTTGTGTCAGTTCACCACTTATATAGACCCACCTATGGTTTATAGTGGAACTATGCTGAGTGAACATTAGTTACAATTTCGAGGCGAGAGCACATAATCTGGCGTAATCAACAGTTTGGACAACACTCATATCCTCGGTCACGATGACTTGTGATTTCCTGCTAGCACAAACATCTGAACATTCCCATCTTCCCATTCACTCACAAGGGTTGGGTTAATACGTAATATAGTTTTCAGACTCTTTCCAAGTGTTCCGCCTGCTGGGATCGACTCCCCAGTGCGATATTATCAAGAAGCCACCTCACTGACAAATCGACCCTGATTAGATTCAAACATGAATCTTAGGGTTGTAATGCTAACATTCTAAACACTGAGTCATAAGCCCATTATAATCTAATATAGGAAGAACTGTAAATTCCACAAAATTGTAACATGTACACAATATTGCAGTTCACTAAGCGTAGCTTAGATGTGGCACAAGGTCGAAAGTATAGAGCACCCAGTGAGGATCGAACCCATCGCTTAGTCATAATTGATATAGGGGGACGGCGAGGTATCCAAACATATATACACATGTTGAAGTGCACAAATATTACAAAATTATATACAATATGAAGTGAACATGATATAATATTCTGTAACCAGAAAAAGAAAAAAAGAAAGAAAGAAAGAGAAATAGAAAGAAAGAAAGAATGATTGCAAACATCACACCATTACAAACATATATACAATATGAAATATACAAAGATATATACAATAATCTGCAACCAGCGAAAGAAAGAAGAAAGAGAAATAAAAAGAAAGAAATGACATTGATGAAGAATGTTTCTAACATTTTTTCAGTTAAAAAGATATTATTTCATACGAGGCAATGATTATCATTGAATTTGCTCCCTTGCAACTTATGATGGTAACTTTTATCTATTATGTACAAATGTGGAGCTATTTCATTATCCCAGATTCTTTTTGTTCATATGAACCATTTCTGGTCAGTGTAAAGATAGCTGCCACAGAGACCCCCAGGGGAAACTTGGTAGTTAGGCACTTGAAATTACTCTCTAGCAAGATAATGCCATGCATAATAATAATACTAATAATAATACTAATAATAATATTAATAATAATACTAATAATAATAGAACACTTAGCAAAGTGTGTGATTTAAGAAAAGAAAAGAAAAAGAAAAGACGCATTTTTTCTTTTCTTTCTTATTTTTATTTTCTTACCTCACGCTCTTCTCTAAGTGTTACAAAATATTGAAAAAGTCACATCAATCATTTTGACATGACTAATAATAATGATAATAATGATGATAATAATAATAATAATAATAATAATAATAATAATAAAAACTTTCTTAAGCACAGCATGGGGATGTTGAACACAAAACTATACCTTAGGCACACCGGGGGCACTGCTATATCCAACCGTCTGAATATCCGACGTGGAATTTTTCAAGGAGACTCTCTGTCACCCCTTCTGTTTTGTTTATCCTTAACCCCTCTTACACATGAACTGAACAACAGTAGCTATGGTTACAAAATAAATAAGAAAATTTTCAATCACCTACTATACATGGATGATCTCAAACTCTTTGCCAAAGACGACAATGAGTTGAAAGGCCTCCTCAATATTGTAAAATACTTTAGTGACGACATAGGTATGGACTTCGGATTAGATAAATGTGCAAAAGTAACATTCAAGAAAGGTAGAATTACAGAAACACCCTCAATAGATTTAGATTTTGTCACAAAGATTAGGGAATTGGAGCATGAAGAAGCTTATAAGTACCTAGGAATTAGCGAAGGAGATGGCATACAACACCCCCAAATGAAAGAAAGAATAAGAAAAGAGTGCTACAGGCGTGTACGTCTGATACTAAATACTGAACTAAACTCAAAAAATAGAATATCAGCTATAAACACATTGGCTGTCCCAGTGGTGCATTACAGCTTTAATGTCCTTAACTGGACCATAGCTGAAATTAAGCGAATGGACGGCAAAACGAGAAAGCTTCTCACTTGCTATCGCATGCATCATCCCAAAGCTGATGTTGATCGTCTGTATGTGCCCAGATCCGAAGGAGGCAGAGGATTAGTTCAACTAGAACTGTCCTACAAAACTACAACAATTGGCCTCCAAAAATACTTGGAAACTACAGAAGACTGGATGATGGTATGCGTCAAGGAACATGAAAGTAGTAAGCGTCTTTACTCCGTAATGAAAGAAGCCAACAAATTCAAACTGGAACTTCAAATGGGCGTAGAGATGCAACTACAGCACAATACACCGACTGAAACTGCAAAATACTTGAAAAAGACAGCAAAGACGAATGCAACCGACCAGATACAGAAGCGATGGCAAGATAAACCGCTTCATGGCCAATACTCTGCCCGTATCAACCAAGCTGATGTAGACAAAACCCGTACCCATCAGTGGCTACGCAGTGCAGGGTTGAAAGCGGAAACTGAAGGTTTTATCCTTGCTGCGCAGGACCAATGCTTGCTAACTAGGAATTATCAAGCACATATACTAAAATATTGTGTCAGCCCAAAATGCAGATTCTGTGATAAATATCCAGAAACGATTGATCATCTTGTATCAGGTTGCACCATGTTGGCACCCACTGAATATAAAACCCGACATGACAGAGTGGGCCAATATCTGCACTGGAAAATCTGCAACTTCTACGGGAAGGAAACTGAAAGAAACTGGTACCAACACCACCCAGACCCAGTTACGGAAATAGGACCTGTTACAATTCTATGGGACTACACAATTCACACTGACAGAACAATCAAGGCCAACCGACCAGATATTGTTATTAAAGACCACAAACAAAAACGGTGCCTCCTTATTGATATGGCAGTCCCTGCTGACTGCAATGTATCTTTGAAGATATTCAAAAAGCTGTCAAAATACAAGGACCTTGAAATAGAGGTCTCGAAAATGTGGCATATGGGAACATCAACAATCCCTGTTGTAGTTGGAGCCCTAGGACTGGTTGGAAAAGATTGCAGTAGACTAATTGCAGGGATTCCTGGAAGCCCATGCCTCAAGGAGATACAAAAAATTGTTCTGACAAGTACAGCCCACACTTTACGAAGGGCTCTATCTATGTAATTTTTTTTTTTTTTTTTTTTTTTTTGTCAGTGAAAAGGGTCATGATGCCATTTCTAACCTTAGGTCCCTGGGTGGGACCCGGAAAGAAATGTGTAAACGCCAGAAAGCAAAGAAAATAATAATAATAATAATAATAATAATAATAATAATAATAATAATAATGATAATGATAATGATAATAATAATAATAATGATAATAATAATAATAACCCATGTCTCTGTCGGTGCGTGTATATGTACATGTTTGCTAATATCTCTCTCTCTCTCTCTCTCTCTCTATATATATATATATATATATATATATATATATATATATATATATATAGAATGTACATGTGTATGTATCCGCATTGACAGAGATCATATTATATTATATTTGTTTTTGTTTTTTTCGTGGCTACAGGTGTAATTTTCCTACAATGCTCTGCCCTTTGACTATCATCTCTTTGAGTGAAAATTTAAAAATATATCTTTTAGCGGCTAGTAGGTTGAGAGATGACCGGAAAAGTATAACTTTTGTTCCCTTGCTCCTACCCCTTTGTTGAATGAATTCTTTGATATTCCCCCCTACCAATCTGTAGTATAAGTCCAGCCTACCCCATAAAATTTGATAAGTATCTGTCGTTGGCGACGGAAAATTGAACATTTGTGGAAAGTCACTTGTGCCATGCAATTCACCTTCTTTCTTTTTTTTTTTTTTTTGTCTATATACTAAAATCTAATTATCCCCCTTGGAGTGGTCACTAAAACTTAGTATTGTCTACCCCACTGAATACCATACACTGTTATGAACTATTCTAACTTCGATATATTAATAAACCCACAATCTCATTGTCTGGGCGTGCTCTTGTACCTTCTTCGAGACTCGTCCTAAAGCTGGTAACCTGAACATAATTACCCATTGGCGGTCAAGGTTAAAACGCATCTCTACCAATTTCAATGAATACGAATAATATTTCATACCGGATCGGCCGTCAACCGGGACAACAAGGGCCGCGTCCCTCAGAGAGGAACCAGTCTGAGGACGAAAACTGGAACAAACACTTCCACACACGAAGAGACACTAAGTCACCAAACCCGGATTATCGCCAACCTTGGACCAAGTGACTCAATACCAAATCGACTAGTAAAAAGTAAACGAACGAAATGGAGCCGCGAAGAGTATCGAGAAGTCATGACATCCTTCTTCACTGCACTCGAAAACCCAGGAAAGAACACCACCAATCAAACATACCAAATATGGAGAAGTATGGTGGGAAATGATATAAGACCTAACCTCAATCCAAACATGCTTGCCAATGTCCGTAGGGATATCATGCGAAACAACAGACTCTCAAAGGCAGAAATAGATAAGATAAAATTAGATATAAGACAAAATACTATGACCCATCACTCAAACTCTATTGAGACGAATGTAGAAATAAGGAATGTGACAGAGGATGAGGTGGACGCTAAAGGGAATGAAATACGAAATAATCTCCCAGGAAATGAAACCCAAGACTCTACCTTAGACACAACCTGCAGTTCTCCAGAAATTGTCACTGAAGATGACTCCAGTTACATTAAGTTAGAATTCCTTGAAAACCACGAAGCTGAAATCACCGAAGCAAAAAATGACGTCATCCAAGTACTCAGCAGAGTAACTTTCATACAATTGTCAGACAGAGACCAGCTCCCGAAAATCCATATGACGAATTTCAACAAGCACATCGTGAAAATATACAATGCTGCCTTGGAAACACTGTTAACAGATAAACCACCGGGAAACCTCACAGAAGTTAACAACGTCATATACGCAACAGCTCTAGCAGCGACTCGGAAGCTTGGGGTCAAGACAATAAATAAAATTAAAAGACACAGACAACCAGCTTGGAAAACCAAACTGATACGAGAAATAAAACAAATCAGATGTGAGCTTTCTATATTAGATGAGCTCACCAGAAACCCTAATATCCAAAAAGATCAAGCGGAAATATAGCATTAAATCACTAATTGATATTCCATCAATCAAGGAAATGCTGAAACAGAAACTTCAGCTAAAAGCACAGAGAACAAGACGATACGAAAAACGTTGTAGGTTCTATCGCCAAAATAAAATATTCCGAACAGATCTTAAGAAATTTTACAGGGAAATTGGAAAAACACCTATACATGTCGAAACGCCACCATCGATTGATAATGTACAGACATTTTGGAAAAATATTTGGAGCAGCCCAAAGGAATATAACCCAAATGCAGAATGGATACGGCGTGAGGAAGAACGACTGCTGGATACACCTCTGCAAGAATGGGAAAATATATCCACAGATGATGTTAGGCAAGCTCTAACGAAATCCCAAAATGGAAATCCCCAGGAAATGACAAGTGGCCCAATTTCTGGCTGTATCATCTCTCATCTACCCATGAAATTCTTGCAAAAACATTATCAACGCTTGTAAATAATCCCAATAAAATCCCGGAATGGGTTACTGAAGGTATTACATACCTCATACCAAAAACAACTGAAACAGACGACCCGAAAAATTATAGACCGATAACATGTCTTTCCCCAACGTATAAGTTGATCACGTCTGTACTGACGAACCGTACTTATTCTTTTTTCGAAACAAACAGCATTCTCCCGCTGGAACAGAAGGGATGCAGTAGAGGTTCATATGGCTGCAAAGATCAACTTCTGATAAATAAAATGATCCTGGAAAATTGCAGGAGACGACGCAGAAATCTCAGTGCAGCGTGGATTGATTATCGTAAAGCCTTTGATAGTGTTCCACATTCTTGGATTCTTAAGACTTTGGAAATGTACAAAGTCTCCCCTGTGGTATTAAATTTCCTTAAGCACAGCATGGGAATGTGGAACACCAAACTATACCTTAGGCACACCGGGGGCACTGCCATATCCAACTGTCTGAATATCCGACGTGGAATCTTTCAAGGAGACTCTCTGTCACCCCTTCTGTTTTGTTTATCCTTAACCCCTCTTACACATGAACTGAACAACAGTAGCTATAGTTACAAAATAAATAAGAAAATATTCAATCACCTACTATACATGGATGATCTCAAACTCTTTGCCAAAGACGACAATGAGTTGAAAGGCCTCCTCAATATTGTAAAATACTTTAGTGACGACATAGGTATGGACTTCGGATTAGATAAATGTGCAAAAGTAACATTCAAGAAAGGTAGAATTACAGAAACACCCTCAATAGATTTAGATTTTGTCACAAAGATTAGGGAATTGGAGCATGAAGAAGCTTATAAGTACCTAGGAATTAGCGAAGGAGATGGCATACAACACCCCCAAATGAAAGAAAAAATAAGAAAAGAGTACTACAGGCGTGTACGTCTAATACTAAATACTGAACTAAACTCAAAAAATAGAATATCAGCTATAAACACATTGTCTGTCCCAGTGGTGCATTACAGCTTTAATGTCCTTAACTGGACCATAGCTGAAATTAAGCGAATGGACGCCAAAAAGAGAAATCTTCTCACTTGCTATCGCATGCATCATCCCAAAGCTGATGTTGATCGTCTGTATGTGCCCAGATCTGAAGGAGGCAGAGGATTAGTTCAACTAGAACTGTCCTACAAAACTACAACAATTGGCCTCCAAAGATACTTGGAAACTACAGAAGACTGGATGATGGTATGCGTCAAGGAACATGAAAGTAGTAAGCGTCTTTACTCCGTAATGAAAGAAGCCAACAAATTCAAACTGGAGCTTCAAATGGGCGTAGAGATGCAATTCCTGGAAGCCCATGCCTCAAGGAGATACAAAAAATTGTTCTGACAAGTACATCCCACACTTTACGAAGGGCTTTATCTATGTAATTTCTTCTTTTTTTTTTTCTTTTTTTTTTTGTCAGTGAAAAGTGTCATGATGCCATTTCTAACCCGGAAAGAAATGTGTAAACGCCAGAAATCAAAGAAAAAAAAAAAATAATAATAATAATAATACATCTGAAGAAAAAGATCTCGAGGCTGACGAGAAGATGGAGATGTTATAAAAAATAAAGATGGTGTCATGCCCAGTTGTAAATGAAATACTAAGAACAATCTTTAACAGCTTCAGAAAAATGAGAATGGAATTGGAAATCATAAAAATTTGTTGGAACCATCCAAATAATAATATGCCTGAAAACTGCTGGAATAATAAAGGGAAAAAAGTGTGTCTGGACTTGTTGTCACTTAATCTCAACTGTCAGCCACCAATGGTTCCTGGTGAAAAAAGAAATGACTAAATAATAATAATAATAATAATAATAATAATAACAGAGATTGAAAATTTTGCAAAAACCTTCTTGAATCAGTGGAAAACCACTCTTTATTTTTATAAAAAGGAAAAAATTGAATGTTATATTAGTTCCATGATTATTGCACCCAGGGGTCTCTCACATGACAAGTGAGATTGATAGCCACTACACTAACACTAGGCACCAATAGAAAGTTCAAGATGGCAGATCAAATAAAAATTAGGAGTAGCTAAGAAGAAGAACACAAAACAATTACTACAAAACTTGATGACTACATATGATGGCATTGTTGAAAACAGTTTGAATACTAAAAAGATTGCTAGGTTATTCTGGAGACGTGTTGTTACTTAATCTGTAGTGTAAAAGCAACAGATTTCAGAGTGATATGAAACTTCATGAGTTAGAAACATCAAAATAATGGCATTGTTGAAAACAACTTGAATACCAAAAAAAAGTACAGAAGTATTCAAGAGACATGTTTTCATTTAATCTAAAGTGTAAAACCAACAGATGTTAGGGATATGGAGACTTTATAAACACATCCAGATGTTGGCATTGTTGAAAACTGCTTGAATACTAAAATGAGTTTTGATGTATTCAGGAGACTTGTTTTCAATTAATCTGAAGCATAAAACAAACAGATTTTAGGGATTTGAACACTTCATGAGTTGGAAACATCAAAATGATGACATTGTTGAAAACAGCTTGAATCCTAAAAAAATGTACACGAGTATTCTGGCAACTTGTTGTCACTTAATCTCAAGTGTAAAATCAACAGATGTTACAGATGTGGAGACTTTATGAAAGCATCCAGATGATGGCATTTTTGAAAACTGCTTGTATACTAAAAGAAATGCGGGTGTATTTTGGTGAATTGTTGTCACTTAATCTGAAGTGTAAAACCAACAGGTGTTAGTGATGTGAACACTTCATGAGTTAGAAACATCAAAATGATGGCATTGTTGAAAACAGCTTGAATACCAAAAGAAAAAGTGCAGTAGTATTCTGGGGACTTGTTGTCACTTAATCCAAAGTGTAAACCCAACAGGTGTTAGGGATTTGAACACTTCATGTGTTGGAATCACCAAAATTATGGCATTATTGAAAACAGGTTGAATACCAAAAGAAAAAATTACAGTAGTGTTGGAATCATCAAAATGATGGGATATTTGAAAACAGCTTGTATACTAAAAAAAAAAAATTACAGTAATATTCTGGGGACTTGTTGTCACTTAATCTGATGTTTATACCCAATTAGCAATAGTAATAATAATAATAATAATAATAATAATAATAATAATAATAATAATAATAATAATTATAGTAAGTGTTACGGAAATAACGATCTGATAACCTCTGTGAATTTTTGTAAATACTGACTAAGCATATTATAATAAATCAGAAGCAGTCTTAAAAAAAACTTTTGTCTTTGAAATTCAAGTAGATCCATTCTTCTAGACCAGAAAATCTGTTCCAATTATCTGAACCAAAGAAAAGAAGATCTGTCAGTGAATGTTGCCATTCCAGATATTGCAGAGCAAAACTAATTAGAAATATCTGTGGTGGTCGTTAAATATCTGGATATTGACATGAAATTGAAAACAAAATTGTCGAATATTATATGTCATTCCAGACACATCTTCATGATTAAAAATTGGCAAGAATGCTGAGGAATGTGCAGGTGTATTAAGAAACTTGCTGCCACTTAATTTCCAACGAAAGCTAATTACTATTCTGAAACTTCGGCGAGTACATATTACAACTACTAATTATTATTGTATTGAGAAGGAGGAGGAGGAGGAGATAAAGATTGTTGAATTATTAAAGAGAGTTTATCTTATCTCCAACGATAGTGATTTACAAAGGAAAGCTTATCTTAGATTTGGCACAAGGCCAATTATTTGGAGCACTCAGCACTCAGTTGTAATTGATCTAGTGAGACAAGCTTGCTAACAATTACACCACATCGAACTAGTCTTGAGTACCAGGAGTAGCGATTTAGCAAGTGTAGCTTACATGTGGCTCAAAGCCGTAAGTATGGAGTGCCCAGGGAGGATCAAACTCACTACTCTGTCGCTTACTAATCATTACACCACGTCGAAAAGTCCTTGATTTCCACTGATAGAGATTTAATAAACGTAGCTTAGTTGTGGCATTATGCCGCAGGTATAGAACACCCAGTGAGGACCAAACTCGCTACTCGATTGTAATTAATCTACAGAGACAAGCCTGCTAATCTTTACACCACGTCGAAAGGTTCTTGATTTCAAACGATAACTAGAAAGAAAGAAAGAAAGAAAGAAAGGAAGAAAGAAAGAAGGAAGAAAGAAGAAAGAAAGTAAAAACTAAGAAAGAAAGAAAAAGAAAGAAAGAAAAAGAAAGAAAGAAAAAAGAAAAAAGAAAGAAAGAAAAGAGTGAGAGAAGAAAAGATTAAATATCTCAACCTTGCTAAGAAATCAAATAAATTGTGAACCATGAAGATGACAGTCATAGCAGTCGTTATCAGAGCACTAGAACTAATCTCATAGAGCCTCGGAGAAAATGGATGAAGGAATTAAATTCCAAGGGAAGGGTCAGGATTCTCAATGCGACAGCATCACTGAAAACAACAAGAATACCGAGAAAAGGGCACAAGAATTCACAAGATATTCTGTCATTTAATCTCTATTTGTGACTGGAATGAAGTTTGAACACTCAACAAGGGAACAATAATAATGACTGACAGTTTCCCATCAAATTCTCTGATCGACCATTCTTCCCTTCATCTATGGATTAAATAAGAGAACTTGTAAAGGTGAATCATTGTTATTCCAATAAAAAATGTTAATGCAATATTCACTGGTACAAGAAAGGAATTATTTTATAAGATAATGAACAAATAAGAAACGTTTATCAATCTAACATGTTTCACAAAATTGAAAATAGCAAATAAAAGCTTTGTTCGAGATAGAGAGAAAAAAAGACAGAACTTTGGTATTTTCAATTTTGATTGAATCAATTCTCATTGGTTAGTCATGTATCACGTGCCTCAAAACCGTAGATAAGCAGGCCTCTGGTGGCAAATGTGTATTCGTAATTTTGTATGTGTCTGTCTACTAGTAGGAGGAGTTCTAATATCTTCACCTTTGTGCGGTCAGCTACTCCATTTAATCTGGGACTGTATTTTGGGTTTTTTTTTTTATACGCATATAGACACACTATTACCATATGTACCAGTGTTCACTGATACCTGTAGATTTCTTTGTAGCTATTATGAATCTACCGTATGTGCAAAATAACTAAAAAAAAAACAATATCAATAAATGCCTGATGAAATGTACTAAATTCTTCCTTTCCAAAAACTGTACTAGATTAAATCATAACTCACTCCTATTTAAAATAAAGTACCAGTGTAATATAATTTTTACTAATACTGTAGTGAGAATGTGAAATAAAGGTAAGGTTGTAATTTAGATTTTGGGGTTGTTGCTTTTTTTCCTAAGCATGGCACAACCTCTACCTACGCACTTGGTGAAAATAGCATTAAATTTTTATGCAGGAATTCGGAATAGGGTTTTCATTTTTTTTTTCTTTTTTTGTTTTTGGTTTTTGTTGTTTTTCTTTTAGTTTTTTGTTTTGTGTGTGTGTGTGGTGGAGGTTTTGTTTTTTTAATCTTTTTTGGTTTGGACGTTACAGAAACAAGTTGCTATCGAAATTTGAAAAAGGGACAACCTAGACTTTAAATTCGAATAAAATAATCTTCATAAAAAAATACTAAAATTTAAAAATAGGTTTTCCCACGGATTCGCTAAAAGATGAGCATTGCATAATGAATAATGGGTCAAACTTAAAGTTTTATCGTCAAACAAAATCTTTAGGAAAGACCAAAGTGTTTTTTGATTATTTAAATGAAATCACATTTTTTTTTTTTTTTTTTAGAACCTTCGAAATTTTGGTTAAAAATTTTCTTTTTCTTGAATCAAAGATTAGAAGAAATTCTAGAGTCTTTTTTTTCTTTTTTTTTTTGCGGTGAAAAACACATTGATTTGGAAATTGTTGCAAAAAAAAAAGTTTAATTAAGCTTTCAGGACATAATTCACAAATGAATGAAATTATTTTGGAAATGTTTCTGTTTTGGAAAATCAAAGAAAATGACCCCGAAATAGCACATACCTAAAAAAAAAAAAAAAAGTTCAGGGGCAAATTGCCGGTACGCCACATCAGTGTTCTTATGAAACACACTTCTTGGGCGATTTTGATTGAAGACTGACGAGGCAGAAGATTTACCAGCAGTAGGCTGCCGAATCATTTTTAAGTTTTTGCCAATGCTATAGGACACAGCCTGTCTTGTTAATCCATCTCATAGGTGTTGATACGGCTGAAAATATGGATTCATTCATAGCTTTTCGAACTCAACTGTATTTGCGCGCAAGTGGAAATACTACAATTTGAAAGCGGTTCTGCTATTTCTCATTCAGGGTCGTTATCCATCATTTCCACCAGACCAGACCAGAACGCACCACACATCCGACGGGGCAATAGAGATTAGTAAAGATAAATTTTAAAAAATTGGAATAAGGATGAATAAAATATCTTTTGGTTCCGCTGGGGATCGAACCCAGGGCCTCTCGCGTGTGAAGCGAGCGTGATAACCACTACACTACGGAACCTCAACTTGATACGCAGCGAAAAATCAACCGGTCATTTAAAAATTATAAAATTTGTGCAACGAAAGTTCGTGGCAAATTGGACACTACGCTTGATACTTGCAAATAAATAAATAAAGAAAGAAAGAAAGAATGTTAATTTAAATTTGGTCTCGATCAAACAAAATAAAATATTTTACAGTTCACACTTGACTAAAGATATGCTTAAAATCACCCATTCATCATTAGCGTTACGTCCCTTCAAGACATAGATAATCATGGCTCTCCACAGCTTCTTTTTATTTTTTTTAACTCTGCATTAATCTGACTGCGGGTTCTTAGGAAATGTGATGGAGTAGTGGTTTCCTCGTACTTTTTCTACGAAAAAAATTCCCGTTCTGCCTCAAAAAACATTCCAATTTTTCACATTACTTCTACATAAAATCAGAAAAATAAAAAAATATATTATAACCAACAAAAAGAGAATGCCCAAATATGTCGTGCCAAGAAATGTTGAGTTTTATCGTGTTTTTTAAGGCAGGTCGCTTCTTTTAAAAAACAACAACACATAGTTCTTGAAGAAGTGTCTGAAACTTTGTTTAACATACTGAATTACCTCCCTTAGATTTCTTCCCGCTATCAATGTTTTCCAACACATTTTTACCGACAATGCAAAAGAAATAGAATTCAGATTAATTCTGCGACGAGTCAATTGAAATTTTTCAGAATAAAAATAAATAAAATATAATCAAAGAGTAATTCATCAGTAATAAAATCACACAAAGAAAAGTAAAATACTAGATAACTTTCCTTTGACACAGTAAATGAAAAAAATAAAATCAGTAGTTGCTTTAGTTTTGCTGATTCCGCTGGGGATCGAACCCAGGACCTCTCGCGTGTGAAGCGAGCGTGATAACCACTACACTACGGAACCGCATTGCACGATCTTGTCTCGCTCACTAAAATGTAGACGAAGATATTAAATATGAAAAATTTATTTCTTGCGTACGATTTGAATTTTGTGACGTCTATTTCATTTTTCTGCTAATCACCGAGATACGTATTAGGCCTTGACTCATGTTTTCTGTTCTTATTTATAAGTCTTTAAGTTTATTGGGTTTTACTTTTATTTTTATATTTTTTAATTTTATTTATTTATTATTATTTTTTTTTTTTTAGCGATTTCTTTTAACAATTCCTGGTAATTTTCTATATTTACTTTTTGAACTTTTTCGTTGTTTTTCTCAAAAAAAGTTTTTCAATAAGTTTTCTTAGAAAACAAAAAGAGCAAACTATGGCGAAAAAAAGCCTCAAATTAAAAAAAAAAAAAAAAAAAATCAGTTTTATTGTCAAAATGTTTATATTGAAAACCCAAAGTATGTTTTTAATTATTTTTTTTTTCCTCTGTAGTTTCGAAATTTGGGTTAAAAAATATTTTTCTTGCATCATCGGTTGGGCCAAAAGTCCAAAACTTAGTGATTTTTAGCATCTTTTTCTTTCTTTCTTTTTTTCGCTTTAATAACACATTGGTTAGGAAATTATTGCAAAAAAAGACATAATTTACAGATTTTAATGAAGCTATCGGGAATTGTAGAGTAGGCAGAAGTGAATAACAACAAATCAAAGGAGCAAATGACAAAATTTAAACACACCGCGCAAGGGCTCCGCGCAGCCTTCCGGGATCCAAACTTACTTCAAAATTCTATTTAATAAAAATAAATAGTCAATAAAACCTTCTCCCGCCAGTAAATAAAGACAGGATTCTGGATTCTAAACAAGACCATAAAAACCAAACATTTATTCAACTCAGCAGAAGGACCGACAGCAGAAAAGAGACACGAGCCACCCTCGTCGTCCTGTCTTTTTCTCATCAAAGCAACAGTGGATCCCGTTTGATCTTGCCTCCCCACTCAACTCACTGAAAGACTATTCATGTTCCTTACAATAAAAGAGAACTTTCTAACTTTCATTTCATGATACATATTTGCAGTTAAATTTGTGTATCCTACGGTTAAATAAATATCATTTTATCTGAACACGCAAGATTTTCTCTAATTCTTTTATTCAAACAGTGACCCTTAGAATCTTTCACCCAAAAGACAATATTGTGACATATTCACAAATGAATGAAATTATTTTTGAAGTGTTAATTTTTCGGAAAATCTTGGGAAATGACCCCAAAATAGCACATATCTAAAAATAAAGTGATATTATAGGGGGCAGGGGGCAACTGGATTGGAAAGTATCTCTTACAGGTCCCTCGCACAATACAAAAATGTCGGTACGCCACATCAGATAGTCTGGGGAGCACTGTCCTTTTACGTGATACACGCTCATTTGATTCAAGACTGACGAGGCAAATTTACCAGCAGTAGGGTGCTGATTCTTTCTACCAAGGCTATAGGATCCAGTCTGCCCTGTTATCCATCTCATAGGTGTTGGGATGGGGCTGAAAATATAGATTCATTCATCATTCATACCTTCTCCAAGTGCATTTGCACACAAGTGGTATTACTGCAATTCGAACGCAGCTCTCCGGTTTCGTATTCAGGGCCTTTATCCATTTACACCAGACCAGACATCCGACGTGGCAATATTATAAAAATTATTAACCGATATTGTTTCCGCTGGGGACTCGAATCCAGCGCCTTTCGCATGCGAAACGAACGTGGTAACAACAGAAAACAGAACCGTTGTCTTTTACATTCCACACAAGAAACTGTGATTTAAAAATTAAAAAAAAAACTTGTGCAACTACAGTCGGTGACAAATTGAACACCACGCTTGATGCTTGCAAAGAAAGAAAGAGAATAAAGAAGGAAAGAATGAATGCATGTTAGTCAAATTTTGTCTCTGTTATAAAATAAAATAAGACATATCTCGGCTGATTTGCAGGCAAATAAACTAACATACTCAAGAGCGAGAGCCGGATGTCAACGGGACAAGGCCCCATCACAAAATGACAATTTTTGTCGTTTGCGAATAGGCCCGACGCACGGGTTCCGGTCGAAAAATAAAATAATATTTTAAAGTGTTTCTATTTTTCGACTAATAAAAATGCTTCCCCACTAATTATACTCGCTTCGTTTTTCGAGCCTGTTAAGCCATAAAAAACGCCATAAAAGGGGTCACACAGGGAAGTACTGGCATTCAAGAGCAGGCCAGGGAAGAGATCTGTCACGGTCAGTCTGGGCAGTCAGCAGAAGGAGCGCCACGCCAACCAGTGAGAACTATTATATTGGTGCAAAAATAATGTCGTTTTCTCACATAGTAACATATGTGAGAAAACGACATTATTTTTGCACCAACCTAATACTATGAGATATCAACCCAGATCGGAAGCCGGCTTATGAATTATATTACAAGGTAGCTGTCCCAAACCCACACGTTCCTATTGAAATAAATCACGTAAATCTATTTCTGATATTGTCGCATTTCCTTCTTGCAACCATACGCTTGTCTATAACATCTCGATCAAACAACAAAAATAATAAAGCAAAATTTCATTCACACTAATAAAATAATGATATGCTTAAAATCTCCTATTCATCATTCTTAAGCGTTACGTCCCTTCAAGACTTAGATAATCATGGCTCTCCACAGCTTCTTTTAATTTCCTGTAAACTGAGTTTTCTTGGGAAATATAATCGAGTAGTGGTTTCCTAGTACTTTTTCTACGAAAAAAAATTCCCATTATCGCCTCAGAAACATTCGAATTTTTCTCATTATTTCTACATAAAATCATAAAAATGAAAGGTTTTTACCTACGCTTAAAAAAAATATTATAACTCCCGAGCAACCAAAAGAGAATGCCAGGATATTGTATGCCTGGAAACATCTCTTTTTATTATTATTGAATTAATTGTATTTTTAAGACAGGTCGCTTCTTTCAAAGAACCAACACTAACAATTTTTTTACTCCTTGAAGTGACAGAAACGTTAACATACTGAATTACCTCCCTTAGATTGCTTCAGGATACCTAAGTTTTCGAACACATTTTTTTATTTTTACCTACAATGCAAAAAAAGATTAATTCTGCGACCACTGAATTTGCAGAACGAAAATAAATGAAATATAAACAAAAAGTAATTCATCAGTAATAAAACAAAAATAACTGATAACTTTAATGTTGTAACAAAAAAACACACTTAACTGATTCCGCTGGGGATCGAACCCAGGACCTCTCGCGTGTGAAGCGAGCGTGATAACCACTACACTACGGAATCCCACTAACGGTATTTTGTCCCTCTGTAAAATCTACACGAAAATATTAATATGAAAAATTCATTTTCTGTGTACAATTTGAATTTTGTCTATTTTATTTCTGCTAACCAGGCTTGCGAATAATAAATGCGAATCAGGCTTTCTTCGGTTCTTATTTATATATAAGAAAGTTTGTTGGGTTTTTTCATCTTTTATTTTTAGATTTTTTAATTTTATTTACATAATTTTATTCATAAAAAGATGAAAAAAAGGCCTCAAATCAAATTTGATAAAACAAAGTTTTATTGTCAACATATTCTGTTTATGTTATTGTTATTTATTCAGAGGAAAGACCAGAGTATTTTAAAATTATTTTGGAAAAATTGTGTGTGTGTGTGTGTGTGTGTGTGTGTGTGTGTGTGTGTGTGTGTGTGTGTGTGTGTGTGTGTGTGTGTGTGTGTGTGTGTGTGTGTGTGCACATAAATTGTACTTGGATACTTTAAGCAAAAATAATCGGGTATCTTCCATTTCAGCGCCCGAAATAACAAATATTTAACATTCCAAGTCTTGAATTATCTCCCTTAGATCACCTAACTTCATATTCTTAAGACCGCGTCTTTTAAAAAGTACCAAATTAAAAAAATAGAAGTTTGCTTGGAAAATCAAAACTAATTACGCCCCAACATTGAAAAACCAAGCTGGAACAATCTAAAAAGGATTTAAAAAAAAAAAAAAAATAATTACGTTAGGGTCGAGGTATTTGCGTAACTGATTTTCCCCATTATTGATACTTTAGAAATCCAATTGTTTAATCACAAACTGTAGAGATTATTTTCGTACAATTGCATGTTTTACTAATCTTATCAGACACGAGCCGACCACCAACAGGCAAACATGTTATCTCATTTTAAATGATGTTATCCAAATAATAATTTGACCAAGTAGAAAAATAATACTTTTATCCAAAAAGGTGAAGATAGAAGTGGCCAAAAAATATGAACATGTCAAACCCTGCAATCGGAAACCACAGTCAAATAAATCCAATTCATGACTATGAGGTTAATAGGAAATAAACCCTAATTCCAAAACAAATAAAATGCACCAAAGTTTATTTTCTACCCAATAAAAGTGTTGGAATTTAAATTGAGAACAACAATTTCACGAGTTCACATTCTCGCTATTTTTTCTATCCTCACTCTTGAACCTCTTTTTAATTTCAAAACCGGCTTCCAAGGCCTTCATTTTTATCAGAGATAAGAATATATTTTCTGACTAAGGAGAGAGCTGGAAAATAAAAAGGAATTCCACCACTATTATTCTTTCAATGGTGCCATAAAGTCTGGGGGAAACCTCACAGCTTCTTCACTTCAACCTGTTTTCAGTACCTTCGAAATCGGCTCCCAGGGCCCTGATTCTTATCAGAGATAAGAATGTGCTTTCTGACCAATAGAGGGGCCAGGAAATTTGTACAACAATTTTGGAGGGAAAAGTCCCCGATCCATCGGAGCCTCCCAAAACTCCATAAATTTGGAGAATCTTGTCACCGTCCCCACTTTTTCGCGGGAAAACAGCATAGCGTAATAAACAAATGCCACAAACTTACCGAAAATAAATTTTTATCGTCAAAACGCTTATGTTATTATTAAGATGAAAGACCAAAGTGTATTTTAATTATTTTTTGATATTTTTTAATATTTTTTAACACGTTCGAAATTTTGGTTAAAGTTTTCGTTTTTTTACGTCATCGCGGTGCTGTAAAAATAACATTGTTTTTTTTGCGCTTTTTTCCCGTTGAAAACCCATTGATTTGGAAATTCTTGTAAAATTAAAGTAATTGTCCGATTTTAATTAAATTTTCAGGACTTATTCACCAATGAATGAAATTATTTTTGAAATATTTCTTTTTAGTAAATTTTAGTAAAAAATATTTTTTTTTTTTAATATGTTACACCCCACTTACTTATTTTCCCGAAATTTCGTTCAATTCTTTTTATTTCCTTACAATTTTTTTTTGTTTAAAGTAAGAGTCATTGGAGATGGTAAATCACCTACTTTTTTTTTTCTAATTTGTTCCAACTTTTTTAAAATGAGCTTTGAATAGAAAAATAATGAATCCAATAAAACTATGATATTACTTAATTAGAAAAGCTTTTAATTGCTTTTGTAAATAAGTAATATTAAGGTCATTATTGCCTGAAGAAATAAATTTTTTCTGATGAATAATTAAATTTTACAAGAATTTTTTATTTGTTTTACATTTTGATTATAATAATTTATAATAGTTTAAAAATCGTGCAAAACTCTGTATTAGCTTATTTCCTTTTGATAATTAGTAATTAAGTAGAAACAAAATTTACGAGTTCAAAATTGCCAAGTTTAATAAATTTAGTGATTCCACTTTTTTTTCAAATAATTTTTTATGTTGTATTTTTCTACTTAATACATTCCTTATTTCCATGTACAGTAGACTGAAATTGCCATTATTATAAATATTATTCTAATAAATAGACATAACAGTAAAACTAAAAATAAAAGGGTTTACTCAGATTTCTAGTAATTTTCATTTATGGTCATCCGTAGTAGCTGTCATCACTTGTCAATCAACACACGGATCAAGTATCGGGATCAAAATTACGGTACCAATCGTTAATAATTCGTTGTATATTTCTTTTTTATGCTATAATTAAGTAATATTTTTTTTAAATCAGATTAATTTAACATTAAATTTTCTAATTTTACTAAAATGACGTGTCAGAAATTTTTTTAAATATTTTTAAAATCGATAAATTTGTGTTTGTTTACAAATTTCTTAAAATTAAGAAAATGGCGGGTTTTTTGAAAATTTAAAAATTTAAAATTAAATTTGACATTCCAATGTATATAGTTTCTATCTGAAATATACCAGAATTGTTTACTTAATGGAAATAATAAATTTAATGATTCAACTTTCAAGTAAAACTAAAATGAAATATTCAAGCATATTTTTTCATTTTAAAAAATGCATTTTAAACTTAGGTATCGATAATTTATGCCGAAAAAGTGGAGGTACCTCTTGTCTATTTCGACAGTGAGATTTCTGCCCACCGTCCGTGAGGTCGACATTAGGAAGCTCCAACACCTCTTTCACTAAAGAACTACTACTAAAAAGGGCTGTCAAAAAGGAATGTCGGTCCACTATTTCAAGACCAATCCAAAAAGCTGCATCCCTTCACCACTCCTTCTGACGATCCCACTGGACTTCTGTCGTCGACCAAAAAAAAAAAAAAAAAAAAAACTCACTCAGCTGCAGGCTTCCCTCATCTGCGAACAAATTTCCAAAATCGTTTAAAAAACTCTTTAAGCGCTCAAAGAAATATTTTGAGCAAGCCCTTTTTAAGTTAAGAACATTTTCGCTTTTCCCTTTCTTTCTCTCCTAATCGTCCTTTTATGATCTCTTTACCTTTTTTTTTCTTTCTGTATACCTTGTAAATAAACACTTTCTTCTTTTGTTGTTACTCACCGAGCAGGAGTTTTTTCTTTATTCGTATGCGCCTAAAAGAGAGAGTTTGTCCACTCTAATCTTGCAGTTTTACTTTAAATTTAAATCTCAACCCTATTTTTAACCACAACCCTTTGATGCGTTAAAGCCGGGACAAATTTCCTAGCAAAAGACAATATTTACAAACACGCAAATGAGAATCCACAATACAACACAAACCGTTTAAATCAAAGTATATTGGTTATAAATTAACGTCACTGTGTGAAATATTTGTCCAGTCAGAGAAAAGCTAACAACAGTTCAGTCAATCTCCGCTGACGGCCGGTCATCAACATGAAGAAAATCATTTCTAACAGCAATAAAGACGGTCAGTGGATTTTTGCTAACGATAAAAGTCTTTTATTAACCGCAGATTTTTTTATTTTTTTTTTTTACGGAGGACCAACTATTTAAAGTTTCGGCTAAGCCACAACCATTTTTCTGCGAACCAACTACCCAGTGATTTTAATTTGTCTAAAGACTATTTTACACCTTTTTAAATACAGGTACATATGTTTGTATATACAAGTGATTTATTTAACAGGCATACTAATGTTTTCTTTATTTGTATTTTATTATTGTCTGGAATTTAGACTTTCGGATTTTTAATATAAAAAACGAACATCTGAATTTCTTAAAGCCGCTTTAGGCAAACCATAAGACTAAAGAGTTATAAAATTAAAAGGGAGATAATCTCTCGAAACATGATATAAATTTTAAATTTTTGCATACAGGCTAACACACTTTGAAGAAAGGATATTTTGTAAAACGATACATATATTTTGAATAAAAGTACACTGCGACCACGCCAGATAACCGAGCCGGAATTTTACATTTCCACAGCTTCAAGAGTAGCGGGTAACAGTGTCTTCTGCACATCGATTGTCAACATTACATCCTGTCGAGTTAGAAATAAATTCGAATAATAGAAAGCAAAATTTAGGCCCCAGTTTATGAAAAAAAAAATTTTTTTGATTTTTAACTTAAGAACAAAGAAATTTTGCTTAGTTTTTTATAGAACAACATCAATGCATGTGAAGGGAAATTTTTTGCACATAAAGTTTACACATATATATATATATATATATATATATATATATATATATATATATATATATATATATATTTAGGCAGCAATCCTTCCTTTATGCATGTTTCAATAAAAATGTTTCGTACGAACAAAGCCACAATGTGCTAACCGTATTCAGAAATTAAAAACATCCCTACCACACACTAAGACATACACAGACCGCACACACTCAATTAAGCTGAAAAATCGAAACATCCTTGATAATGGCTAAAGGTATAGCCGAAAGCGCTCGGAACTATAAAACATTTGGACAGTTCTTACACACCCTTTGTCCAGAAAAGAAAGCTCTTGTTAGAACACAAGAAAAATTATATAAAAAACTTAACCGTAGTTAAACTTCAAACATTTTCTTAAATTTCATTCCTTGTTAAATATAAAATAAGCTTCGAGAAATTTCCATAACAAAACAATCAAATTTTGTGCAAAGTAGGCTCAGCTGACGTAAAAAAAACATCTTTCTCAAATTCATCCCTAATTTAAATGTTTCAAGAAATCCTATTGGCTAAAAATATATATAAAATACAACATTCGCCCACGCATTCCTCAGAAAAATTCGCAACAGCTACCAAGCCGAATTGGTCGTTTAAAAAACTATAAATAGAAACGTCCAACGTATTTTCGTCGCATCTGAGATTTCGGGTTCAATCCCTCCCCTCTCATTTTTCATCTGTAAATTTTGATGTATATATTGTATATATTTTATTATCATCAAATTTTTGAACCATGGGCGCGTTTTCTGTAGGTTCCTCTAAGAGGATGAGGTATAATGGTGGATGAAGGATTGATTGCTGACAGATGAGTTCTTGTGGTGAATGTACAAATTGTAACGAGTGAATGGGTCGTGAATCAGATTAGCTCAGTATGGGATAGTCAGTGTGGACCAGCCTCAACCACTTTCCCCTTTTTGGCCTTGTGCCATAATTGTATTCTATACAATAAATAAATCTGAGATTCACACAGGCGAAAGATACACACGGGAATAATGCCGCCAAAGAAACAAACTTCCTTTATGAGAGATTAGAAAAATTTACACAACAAACTTTTTCACTCAATATTTTTCATAGAAAAAACTTTTGTCTAAGTTAAATTCAACCCTTTAAATCAAAGACAGACAACTTTTTCAACATCGAATATTTCCGAAACAGAAAAGAACTTTTTTCTCTTTCATATCATTACAAACAAAGAAATAGTAAATTGTGTATAAAATTTAATTTGTTATTTCAAACGTATTTTTTGTTGTGACTGAATATCGTTACCATTTGGCCATTTCTTATAATTTATTTGTGGGTATTGCATATTTTATTTGTGGGTATTGCATATTTTATGTGTATCACAATCTTAAATATCCATGCAGCCTTCCTAGATCCACTACATATGTATGAATTAAAGATCAAATGCAAATCAAATATGAATTGGAATCTGACAGTATGACAAGATAATTAACATATAGGAAACGTTTATATTTCACTTTGATTAAAGAAAGCTTCCTCCGAGATTGAGAGAAAACAGGCCGAAAGATAATATTTTGGTATTTTCCGTTTTGTATCGATTCTCATTAGTCAGTCATGTATCGCATGCATTAAAACTGTAGATAATTCTATATGTAAGTTTGTAAAAGTTCTAATATGTCTAAGTGTATTCGTAATTGTGTATGTGTGTAAATGTGAAACACGTTATTGACAAACGTTTCCTATTTATTCTTTATCTTTTATATATATATATATATATATATATATATATATATATATATATATATATATATATTATATTTGTTGAAACCATCTAGCTTCATTTCTTAGTAACATTCTAATTTTCTTAATTAGTTTTTCATACCATTTATTATCTGTTTAATTAAAATTCTTTTTTCTATAATAGTTATTTATCCTTTATCGCTTTGGCAAAAGTTTTCTATTTTCTTTCTGTTATTTTTTTTTTTTTTGGAGGTGCGGTGTGAATATTCTTAATGTACACACACACACACAAACCCATATATATATATATATATATATATATATATATATATATGGGTTTGTGTGTGTGTGTTACCATGGAAATTTTGATTTCAATTATGAATATGCTATTAAAACACGTAAATTTCAGAAATAAGTTATTCCAAAAAAACATTTCGCTTGAAAATGGAACAGAGCTTACTTTAATTCAAATAATTATATTGAAGTTTTCGGCTCTTGTTTTGAAACATGAGACCTCTTATGTAGCGTGTTAGAATCATATTTTTAAATAAATAACTATATTTATGCTCTACTTTTGTATCGAGCACTATTTTTTAAAAATAATAACAAAAATACTAAAGAACTTTGGATTATTTACCTAACCAGTTCTTTCCTATATATTTTCACACACACACATACATACACACACATATATATATATATATATATATATATATATATATATATATATATATATATATATATATATATATATATATATATTCTGATGACTAAATAAATAGTTAATAAAATTTGGACAGTGACAATGTAAATTAAAAAATAAAATTTATTTACCACTGCTTTTTCAATTACTATATTTGCTATTATTTTTAAATTTTTGAAATCTTTGTATTTGTTTTTTTTTTAACAGCTAGCTAAAAAAATTATTTCTATATATATACTTTGGGTTTGCGTTATTTCATATTTAAATTTTTAAATTCATCAATTAAGAAAGCTGAGGTATGGGTTTATTTTTAATACATACGATTTCAAGATTTTACTGCTTTCTTTTTTTCTTTTTATTTAAAAAAAAATTCGGTATGGTTCCGCTGGGGATCGAACCCAGGGCCTCTCGCGTGTGAAGCGAGCGTGATAACCACTACACTACGGAACCAGACAAGAAAGTAGCTTTTTATTTATCTATTCGTTACCGTTGTTCAATCAACGTACGTCTTTTTCTTTTCGTTTTGTTTTTATTATAATGAATCTTTTTATTCACTTAAGTTATAAGTATCTAAAAAAGCCTAATTTTTAATGATCACAAAATTTAATTAAATCGTAATTTTAAAATTATTTATATAAAAAAATAAGATGTTTTTTTACCTACTTCTTTTTTCTTTCGAGGACGACGAGCCAAGGTGACTTCAACAAAGTTAAAAAAAAGTTAATCTTCCTCTCTAATTAAAAACTGTTTATGATAATCCATGTGAAAAGAGGAGAGATTAGAAACCATTAATCTTCTATTAAGAATGATTATTGTCAATTAATCTGTAATTTAATTGGTTATTAACTTTTAAATTTACAAAAAAAATAAATAAAAAACGTGTGAAAAACACTGAAAAAAGTTTTTTCTTCTGTTATTCAGTACGGAATACGGTTATATAAAATACAAAATAAAATAGTCATCAAAGTTTTCTGTGACGTTGGTACGAGAAAGTTAGTTTTTTTTATTCATTATAGTAAAAAAGACTAAATCTTACAAAAAAAGTATTTAAGTGCTTTTTAGTTGTATATTTTTTTTTTAAATCAAACATCTGAGGGGTGCTGAAAAATAGAGAAAAAGAATGCCTATTTGAGTGTAACCCGGATATAAGAGAAACCCGAATATAAGATATTTTCTCTGGTCCCAAATTAGAGCCATACTTACCTAAACAAAATAGACCAAACCCGGATATAAGAGACTTCTTATCCGGTCCCGACAACTCTCTTATATCCGGGTTACACTGTATCTGATTTTTTTTTTTTAACTCTTTCCTCCTCCTCCTATATTCCTTCATCAGGTTAAAAATTTATCGAACACTCGTAGTAAGTAAAGTTATTGCTTTATTTTCGGAATTGTATTTTTTTTTATTGTTCTTTATTTGTGGATATTGGCAAATGAAATAATGAATTTAATTTAGTAATCGGGGTTAATGTCGTTGAAAACAAAAGTTCATGGTTTGAGAAATCAATGTTCACGCGATATAATCGCAACCACTACAATGTTTAGTGATTGCGATTGTAGTGACTACATTAATAAATAACTCTGTCACATTTAAAACGACACACAAGAACTTTCCAACACCAGTTGTTTAATGTAGAAAGTGTTGTTTTTTTTTACTTTGTTTTTTTTTTTCTTTTTCTTTATCTATATTTATTTTTCGTGCGTCGATTTATGAGGAAAAAATTTAAGAAAAATTATGAAAAAAAAAAATATCACAAGTCGCACTTGCAATAAAAAATGAAAATCTTTTCTTGTTACAATGCAGTACAATGAAATTAAAAGACCCCCGGGTGCACCAACACACACACACACATACATATATATATATATATATATATATTATAAATTAATTGATTTAAAATATGTTTTTTTCGCTTTTCTCACCATGTTTCAAAAATGGAATCTGAAAGCTCCGAATTTAATTTTGTAATTAAATTAAAGACATTAGTTCCATTTCATCCTCAAGCGAATTTTGGAGTAACTTTTAAAATTACTGGGTTTTAAAGACACGGCAAAAATCATAATTCATGTTTCCAAGGATACCGAGAAATCCAATTCAACCAGACAAGGGGTGTTTGCGTGTTCATTATGTCTGTATTTTGATGTATCAGCTACTAGTTACGTTTTGGTAGGGGGAGGGATGTATTTTTTAATGAAATCTGACATCCGTTAAATGCATGTCATCTGGATTTTTTAAATTTTATTGTTAACGGTAAACATTCTTATAGACACACACATATGCACACACAAACACACATAGATAGATACACAAACACACATATATAGGCGCACACACATGCACAGGTATCACCACGAGATCGCTGGAAAATGAGTGTAGCAGGATAATAACGGCCTTAAACTTGATGAAAATAATTTTTTTTTTATCGTCTAAATGGTTATGTTATTATCAAGAGGAAAGATCAAAGTATTTTTTTTATTATTTTTTTACATTTTTTAATAATTTCTATCACGTCCAAAATTTTCGTTAAAAAGCTTGTATTTTTTTGATCAGCAAAATTGACAGAAAATCGATCGTCAGCCATTTTTTTAACTTTTGTTTACAAAAGTAAAATTTTAAGTTTAAAATTCGTTTAAAAAATCAATTATGATTTTTTTTTAATTACTTTAAGAAAATTATAAATTATGAAGTTTATTTAATGTATTTTGAAACAAACATAACTTACTTTCTGCGCTGAAAAAAAATGTACTTTCAAATGATAGAAAGCCGAGGTGTTGATTGACAAGTCAAAGTGACATGTGCGTAATTTCATCTTACGGGAGGAAAAGTTATATTATGGAAGGTCACAAGTGACAGTTTAGCTTTATGTGAACAACTTATTTACCTCGTTATTTTTAAGTAAGCATAGCATGATAAAAAAAAAACGGTTTTAAACTTGACGAAAGCAGAATTTTATTATCAAAATGTTTATGTTACTATCAACGCAAATCACATGACGGACTATTGTTTTCACGATGCTTCCGGTCTTCCGTATATTTGAATTTTAGCTATTTTGGGGTACAAAAAAAAGCATGTTATGTTAGATTTTTAGCTATTGGCAGCTTTCTGAATGTAACCAGCTTTATTTTATAATCTGTAAATGATATTTATCTACTTAATAACACCATTGACTAAGGTGTACAAGATTTTCATTAATTTTATTTAACAATCCTAATGTAAAAAATAATAAAATAATTTAAGAAATAAAAAATAATTGTTGTAAAAATTTATTTTTCATACAAAACGTTTCTTACTTTCAGAAAATATTATTCATATTCCTACAAAAAAGTAAAATCAAATAAAAGCTTTTGAAATTAAATAATATCTTTGTTTTATTGAGTTTTGCATGTTACAATTCAGAGCTGATTTTAACTAGAAGGGTGTCAACTAAAATAAAAAATGATTTGCTTTCTTCAAAGCCTTGTGCTTTTAACTAATTAATCACTAAATCTGTACAAATTAGAATTTTATGAGTTTTCATAAAATTAATTATGGGGAGGGTAATATATATATATTTACCATGACTTTGAAATAAAACATATTTATAATAATGTCCATCATTTGTGAATAGTTTCTGAAAGTTTCATTAAAATCTGACAATTATTTTTATTTTTACAAGATTTTCAAAATTAATGACTGCCATTAAAAAAACACAAAAATCCGCTATGTTATTTAGTAGGAAACTCGCTGATGAAGAGAAACGATGTTTTTCAATCAAAAGTTAGAATGTTCTATCTAAAGACAGAAAAATTTTGAAAAACAATTAAAAATTACTTTGTTCTTTCCTCTCAATAAAAACAAACATTTTGACGATAAAATTTTATTTTCGTCAAGTTTAAGGCCTTTATTATCCTGCTATGCTCATAATTTCAGCGATCTCGTGGTGATACCTGCACGCAAAGACACACGCACATGCACACACAGAGACACACATATATAGACACACGCATGCACGCACAGAGACACACGCACATATATAGGTACACACGCATGCACACACAGAGACGCACACATAAATAGACACAGACACACACATATAGACACATGCACACACACACACAAATGCATACAACACAAAACTGAAAATAAAACTTACATACACCATCGAATAAAGAAATAAGATCATTTCTTAAAAATACGTTGACAATTGGCAGTGTTCTTTTTTAAACGCAAAAGTTCAAGGATAAACAAAAGCTGTTTATTGCGCTTTGTTCTGGAACGAAAAGAACTAGATTTTTTCGTTGTCCGGTGTGTAGTAGTCTAAAACTTAAAAGTAGTAAACAAACAGATGAAACAAGGAAGGAGTACCCGGGGTGTGTGATATATATTTCATTATGTTTTCTGCTCTGCTGTGATAACTTATGCAAAAAAAAAATGCTTCGACTTTTTACTTAGTAACCCACAAAGGTCGTCAATCCATCAATCAATCAATCAATCAGTGTCAACGATTTTTAAAAAAATATAATTTTTTTTTTAATTTTTACTAAAAAAAGAAATTAATTATGAAGGAAATACTTTGTTGCAGGAATACTAATTGTGTTTTTAGGTTAAAAAAAACAAAAAAAAAAAAAAACACGTGTCTCCTGGTATATTTTCCCGTAATTATTGAGGACTCGAATATGAGTCTGAGTAATAAATAAAAACCACAAACAAAACAAAAAAACAAACAACAATGTATCTAACAAAAAGAATTAAGAAAACATTTAAAATTATTTTAAATGTGTTTGTGTGTATAAAGTTTGTGCAAGAGAGGTCCTAGAAAAAAGTAGGACATTGAAAATGCGAAGTGTGTGTGTAGGTGATTCCAGTGGCGAGACACTTTTTTTTTTGCCAGGTACGACTACATAGCTGGAGTTGTAAGTGGAGCAAAGTATATTTGTTGCTATTATATACAACAAAATGTGGTTCAAGGCCGAATCAGAGGAGGGTAAGGCTGGTCAACATTTAACTATATAGACCAAGGCAAGCTCATGGCCCTTACAATTTGCTAATTCTCAAAAGAACTCATGCATCCACCATTCGCTAAAAATACTATTGACAGAGAACCTGGAAAAAGCCCTGTAAAAATGTCTTTATATAGAAATTGTTCAAATGTTGTTGTTTTTTGTGGGGAAAGGAATATTAGGCCCGATCCTCAAGACTTACATCTCCTCCTCCGAGTAGGAGCTTGGGTTTTATTCACTCAGCATCTGCTGAAGCGAATCCGTAAGTCCCGAAATGAGTTAAGTGCCGAGAAGGCTCGAGCAGTTTTTATACGGCTACTAAATCCTAAACCTGGACCTTGTGTCGCTAGTTGTATGTGTCGAGCGTACCCTGATCTTACTGACCTTTGTCCAGCCAGAACCCTAAACGCGGTTAAAAAAAAGTTCTACATAGCTCTGAAAAGGGTCGGCGCCTGGCCAAGCAGAATCTCTTGCAAATTAAGTGCGGCTGCCTGCTTTTAGGTGTCACCAAAAAGGTTTTTAGAGGCTTTTAGAGAGCACTGAAGACTTTTCCTCCTCTCGTCCGATTTTAAAAGAAACCGACCTTTGTTCGACAGGGTGGGTGAATAAAATAACGATGTACTTTTTTGTATAGAAAGCAGAAAGTACATTTCTTACCTAAAGTCTTCTTCTTAACTTAGAACTAAAAAACAATTCATAAAAAAACTGTTTTTAATCGTTAAATTTCGGTATTTTTTTGTTATGAATTGCTTTATTTTTGTTACAAAACTACCTTCTTAAAAATTTTATATCGTTTCTTTCTATATAAATCCTTTTTATAAAGATTTTTTTGCCCGGCGAAGGTGTACAGGGTGGTCCGAAAGTCTTGTCACCACATACCTCTCTTCAAAAAACTATAGGCGCTCGTGTCAGCCATTTGAAATAGAAAATTTTGTTGACAAGACTTACGGACCACCCTGTAGAATAGACAATGCGACCAGTTTCTTTTGCTTTTTTTTACATAAGTAAGCAATCTGAAATGAATATTAGAAAAATAATTAAATTTTAAGTTAATTAAGGGGTCAGATTGTTAAATCCATGTAAAATGATCCCCCACTCTAACAGTCTACGAATGGAAAGCAAACTGCAAAACAAAGCACGCCTTGTCCACGTGGTTAAAAAAAATTTAAAAAAAGAAGAAAAGAAAATGAAATTCGTAATAAATAAATAAAAATACGTTTTTTTGTCTTCATAACAAATCATTTCAGATTATAAATTTAAAAAAAAAAACTCTTTATTTTATTTCTTTACAAAAAAAACACATAAGAACACATATTATTTTGGCTTCCGTGGTGGAATAATTAATCTTCAAAACAAACTGAACTCTCGAATTTGATATAAAATTTCGTAATCTTTTTTTATTTATATTTTATCCGTGGTACTTACGAAAATTAATAAGGCGAACCAAATCTGATCGCTGTACCTATTATTGTACAAGGACATCTACTTACATATTTCATTTTCTTAAATCAACGAATAAAAAATATAATTAAGTAAAATAAACACAAATTTAATTGTGTCTATAAACAGTCACACGCAAGGGCAACACATTACACACCATTTACAGAAAAATATACCGTCCGAAACGAACTGCTTAAATATAAACATATGCTGATGCTGCTTCTATCACCGGCCGAAATAGCTCAGTTGGGAGAGCGTTAGACTGAAGATCTAAAGGTCCCTGGTTCGATCCCGGGTTTCGGCATCCGGTGGCTGGTACCATTCTTTTTTTATGTTATTAAAGTTAATTGTTGTCATTAAATTAAAATTAATTTCCTGTGCATATCCATTATTATTTTCTTTTTCTTTTTTTTTTTAATATTTAATTTCAAACTGTTACAGTTTTCAAACTGAACATTCGTTTTTTTTTTTAACACATTTTATTTTAAAATAGAATCTAATAATTCGTGGAGACCAGTTTTAAATTGGTTGGTCCCTCTCTTGCAGTACGCGAGTAAAACTAAGCTTGTTTTTCTTCACACGAATATCAATGTTAGAATAAAAAACGTTGTTTAAAGAAATTAAATAAATAAAAATATTTTTTAAATTGCGAGCGAGCACTCTACAAAAGAAAACATATGCATCGTGGATTTTTCAAGTCTACGATATGGATGGTTATTTCTAAGTTAATTATATAATTAAATTATAAATTATTAATCATATTTTTAAAAGAATTAACGATTTTATAATCATCACAAAAACAATCTCTATAGAAAAAAAACATGTACTCTGAAAAAAAAAAAAAAAGCAAACAAACTACAGACCAGCTCGCGGGTACCTAAACACGAAATATTTTTAATTACTTTGAGAAGGAAGATTAACGTCAGACTTGAAAGCAATTTTCGTAGGAATGCAAAATGCGAGAATTTTAGCTACCTCCAAAAAAGATATGCTTAAGTTTAGCCTTTTAAAAGTGAAAAATCTTCCTGAAGCTTTAAATTTAGAAAAAAGAAAAACAAAAAGTATGGTTATGTACCAGCCACCGGATGCCGAAACCCGGGATTGAACCAGGGACCTTTAGATCTTCAGTCTAACGCTCTCCCAACTGAGCTATTTCGGCTGGCGTTCATTTTGCTTACCATGCTCTTTAAATCGAGTTGTCTCAATTATGTACGCTTGAATAGAATAAAAAATAGATCATAAGCGAGTGACTAAAAGCGAGAACTTACGTCAATTTCTAACATAACGAAGCAAAGGTGAAATTAATATATATCTATCTTTTAATTCTCATACATTAGGTTGTCAATTCACTTTTATACTATTTTTAAAATTTCATTCTTATGTCGCTTTGGCTGACGACAATTCAATATTGGAAATATCTTATTTCTTTTCTCCGTTCAATCAGTTTTTCGGACCATCAGTCGGTTTTTTTCTCTTTTCTTGTATTAATTTTTACCGATTCGTACCACCAAAAATAGATGCTTTTTTTTCCTGAAATGAAAACCAAATAATTGCTGCCCAGTTTTTTCAAATATTTGCTAAAAATCCGCGAATTATCCAAGCCAAACAAAATATTCAGTACTTATGAACTAAGTTTTTCTTACTGGAATTATTATTATTATTATTATTATTATTATTATTATTATTATTATTATTATTATTATTATTATTATTATTATTATTATTATTATTAATAATAATAATAATAATAATTTTGTTTTTCAATTAACAAACACCATTTTCTTTAAATCAAAAAATAATTTTAAAATGATTTTTAAAATACCTTTTTAAAAAAAGGTATTATTACGTTACCAACCCCAGCATATTTAAACGATTGTGTACTGTAGATAGAATAATGTATTTGTTTTTTTGCATTCATTTTTAATACAGTGTAAAAACCGGATACAGTTTAATCCGGATATAAGAGAAACCCGGATATAAGAGATTTCTTATCCGGTCGCGACAACTCTCTTATATCCGGGTTACACTGTAAGAGAGTTGTCGGGACCGGAGAAGTCTCTTATATCCGGGTTTCTCTTATATCCGGGTTTTGTCTATTTTATAGACATTATGCTCTAATTTGGGACCAGACAAAATCTGTCTTATATCCGGGTTTCTCTTATATCCGGGTCTCTTATATCCGGGTTACACTGTATCTAAACTTTTAAAAAATAAAATGGTAAAAAGAGAGTGAATGTATCAAATTGATCCCAATCAAAGAATTCAACAGGAAAGGTTTGAAAAAATTACAATCTGATATATAAATATTCCCCAAAGCTGCAAAGCATAAATATTTTCCTGAGACGAGACTCTACCCTTCGACATAGCCTCGTCTGTGGATCATCTCTGCCCGGAGGCAGAGAGTTTGACCAGCACAGTTGGAGACAAATATCCAACGGCAGACCAACATACAGTATTTACTACTGTATTTATGTGAATGTGGGCATACACATTGTCGTTCGTAGGTATGCTACAACATTTAGTAAAAGTTTTATTAATAAAAAATAATATAACAAAATCTGACTGAACATTGTTTTTTTCAGAATGAGATTGTGAGGTGACATGCCAGGCGGTTGTATCGAACGGAGTAAATGTATAAATCATTTTTTTTTTTAAATCAGAAAATAATTATTAGATGGACATTCCACTATTTAATAAAATAAGTATATTGTGTATCAAATTAACACCAAAATATTGCAAGTGCTATCACGGAGGGAAGTTATACACGTGTTGACATCCCGACAATTCTGGGCAAAAAAGGTGATTCAACCTTGGCGCGATGTCCGTATTTCCGACAGAAACAGTCCCTGTTGTATGCTGGGAGTAATTTTATTATTATTTTTTTTTTTTATCTATTTTAAACATGGTCTAAATTTTATTTTATTTTATTTATAATTTTCATTTTTATTATTATTATTATTATTATTATTATTATTATTATTATTATTATTATTATCATTTTTATTTTCTTTGCTTTCTGGCGTTTACACATTTCTTTCCGGGTCCCACCCAGGGACCTAAGGTTAGAAATGGCATCATGACACTTTTCACTGACAAAAAAAAAAAATAAAATAAAATAAAATAATTACATAGATAGAGCCCTTCGTAAAGTGTGGGCTGTACTTGTCAGAACAATTTTTTGTATCTCCTTGAGGCATGGGCTTCCAGGAATCCCTGCAATTAGTCTACTGCAATCTTTTCCAACCAGTCCTAGGGCTCCAACTACAACAGGGATTGTTGATGTTCCCATATGCCACATTTTCGAGATTTCTATTTCAAGGTCCTTGTATTTTGACAGCTTTTTGAATATCTTCAAAGATACATTGCAGTCAGCAGGGACTGCCATATCAATAAGGAGGCACCGTTTTTGTTTGTGGTCTTTAATAACAATATCTGGGCGGTTGGCCTTGATTGTTCTGTCAGTGTAAATTGTGTAGTCCCATAGAATTGTAACAGGTCCTATCTCCGTAACTGGGTCAGGGTGGTGTTGGTACCAGTTTCTTTCAGTTTCCTTCCCGTAGAAGTTGCAGATTTTCCAATGCAGATATTGGCCCACTCTGTCATGTCGGGTTTTATATTCAGTGGGTGCCAACATCGTGCAACCTGATACAAGATGATCAATCGTTTCTGGATATTTATCACAGAATCTGCATTTTGGGCTGACACAATATTTTAGTATATGTGCTTGATAATTCCTAGTTAGCAAGCATTGGTCCTGCGCAGCAAGGATAAAACCTTCAGTTTCCGCTTTCAACCCTGCACTGCGTAGCCACTGATGGGTACGGGTTTTGTCTACATCAGCTTGTTTGATACGGGCAGAGTATTGGCCATGAAGCGGTTTATCTTGCCATCGCTTCTGTATCTGGTCGGTTGCATTCGTCTTTGCTGTCTTTTTCAAGTATTTTGCAGTTTCAGCCGTTATTATTATTATTATTATTATTATTATTATTATTATTATTATTATTATTTTATATTTTCTTTCCATTTATAAAGATAACAATGTTTACACAAAGTTATAAAACAATTCAATTTAAAAGAAAATAAATCAATGTTAATGAAATTTCCAGTGGTGGTTAAGAAGAATAATGTCACACTTCAGATTACAAGATCATGATTATAAAAAGGAAATATTTAAAGGTGTAACTGCTGTAAAGATATATTTATTTCAGTTTAAAGCTTCAGATGACACAATACTCTTGGTCTTTCCCTCTGGAATAGAGACCAACAAGGTTTCCAAATCATGAAAAAACAATATAAAGCTGCTTATGTGAAAAGACAGTGTCTGCTAGATTCAGTTCAACAACTTTCACTGATTATCCCTGATATTTATAGCCATGGCAAAGCCGATTCGAAACTGGAGCCTTTCAAATTCAAATGGAAAGTCAGTTGGTATTCTGTGTATGAAGCAGTTAACTCCAGCATATTTTCCTGACATAATTGTTGCTTCCAGAACATTGGGCATCATATTTTTGATGGTAAGTCTTGTGCCATTACATAGTTTGGGTAGATCGAGGTTACAATGCAGTATGATTGGTGCCACAATAGTGATAGTAAATAAACGCAGAGAACCGAATGTTAACCCGAAGACGTTCAAAGAAATAATGTCACAAATTGGTTTGTCCGCATGAGGCTCCACGCATTTGTTCCGGTTAAAAATGAATAAATTAGAAATTCTAATAAATGGTGCAGGGTGTGAGTGAGGTTAGAGGGTGCAATGGGTGAGAGAGGTTAGAGGTGTAGGGGTAAGAGAAATAAGAGGGTGCACGGGGTGAGAGAGGTAAGTGACTTCAGGTGTGAGGTGAGAGGGTGCAGGGAGTGAGAGAGATAAGAGAGTGAGAGTGTGCGGGAGGTCTTAGTCAAAAGCGTTAGCGCCCAAATAATAAATGATGTTCACTGAGCAATTTTGATCCCCAAAACAACTATAAAGAGACTTCATTTTCAATCAAAATTCGGAGGGACGAGGAGGAGGCTTTCTCTTCTTCTTCTTCTTCTTCTTCTTCTTCTTCTTCTTCTTTTGTCGAATTCTTTTTCTCCGGACGGAGAGTAACCCAGACGAGGCTATGTCGAAGGGCAGAGTTTCGTTTAGGGAAGTAGACAAACGCGACCTCGTGTATACAGGGTCTACAGGCAATTTTTACCCGAGCCTACGGGCTCGGAACGCCCCACGTTAAAAACTGGCCTTGTGCCACATACTGCTTGGTGGGAAGCTTGTTAAATAGACAGGGAAAAACAGACTCCAAAGAGGACAGATCATATCAAAGGAATCGCAACATAGACCGTTTATCTCACTCACACCCGGTACTCTCTTACCTCTCTCGCCTCCCGCACACTCTCACTCTCTTATCTCTCTCACTCCCTGCACCCTCTCACCTCACACCTGAACTCACTTACCTCTCTCACCCCGTGCACCCTCTTATTTCTCTTACCCCTACACCTCTAACCTCTCTCACCCATTGCACCCTCTAACCTCACTCACACCCTGCACCATATTACCTCTCTCACTCCTTGCTCCCATAATAAATAAATAATAAACCCAGCATTGTCCAATGGCGTACTATAGAGATATCTGAGATTACAAAGTCTCTACTACAGCGAGCATTACACAAGGATTCGATCATCAGATTTCATCACAATGAAAAAACTAAAAACACTATCATGTTTCAAATGTTGGCACTACAAAAGCAACAACAAGAACAACATTTGCAGCAACAAAAATGACAACACGAACAGCAATTACAATTGCAACTACAACAAAAGAAATTTTTTGAGTTTTTAACCAAAACCATGGAAGGAAAAACTTCAGATTCATTCACTCCAGATGCTGTTGCTAATTCAGTCAGCGAATTTCTATACAATCCAGAAGATGGGATAACATTTCCAGCTTTTTTTTTAGAAGATACGAAGGGATCTTAAAAAGGGATTGTTCGCATTTGAATAATGAAAAGAAAGTTCGGTTATTATTAAGGACATTTTTCCCTGCGGGACATGAAAAATATGTGAATTATATTTTGCCAAAAACAAAACAAAAAAACAATAAAGATAAAAATTTTGTCCAAAACTTTTTGGTAATAGGAGTTGATTATTTAATACACGATGACAATGTCTTATTAAAGTCCGACGATGGAGATTTTGTCACTTGCGCAGGAGTCGTGAATCAAGAATGTGAAAAGTTCAAATTATGTGAATTAACTCCTGATTTCCTTAAAAATGCCTGACAGTCGTACAGGGTTTGACCTCTAAAAAGAACGCGGAGATAAAATCCAGGGTACTTGCTGAATTAGAACGTATTTTAACTGCTCTATAAAGCTGTCTTGAAACCACCTCGCTCGTCAGCCGAAATAGCTCAGTTGGGAGAGCGTTAGACTGAAGATCTAAAGGTCCCTGGTTCAATCCCGGGTTTCGGCATCCGGTGGCTGACACCGCTATCTTTTTATTTGTTTATTTTTTTTTTTCGCCAATGGTTATATTAAAAGGTAATATTTATTTATTATTAACCGGGATTTTCTAATAAGTTCAAAAGCTGTCTTGAAATCGACTGATAGTCCACTTTTTTCTTCCCTATTGGTTATATAATAAAACAATGTTTATATATCATCAGCTGGATTTTTTTAAATCAGTTAAAAATATGATTTGAATTCGTCGATATGACTGTCATCCGAAATAGTGGAGTTTGGTGACCGTTCGTCTGCAAAGCTAAAAGTCCCAGCTTTCATCCTCTGTTTCGTTATCTGGTGGCTGTCACCAATAGACTATATTTTCTTCGCCAATGACTATACCAAAGTTTAATAGTTCGAATTCCAGTCGAATCCACTACATTTACTTACCTGCTAATACTCTTGGGAAAGGTATGAATCTTCTTCTTCCCCCCGCCAGCTCTGGGTAAATAGCAGGACAGACCGGGTTCTATAGCCTTAGATAGAAACTGGAGAAATGGTAACCTACCTAAAATCAACAGAAATAGCTCAGTTTGTGGAACTTTATACTGAAAATCTAAAGGTCCCTGGTTCCATCACGGGTTTACATCATTCCAACGTATTTTCACTGCTCTAGAAAGCTTTTATGTCGTCTCTAATTGGACCTGACTTTTGTTTATATATACATATATCCTTCAAAGGGCATTTACTACTGACCTTAAAGATTTGTATTTTGAGTTATAAAACTTTTGTTTATCTTACTTAATATATTTTATTTCATGTCTATTTTATCGTGTGGGTTAGTTTATTGAAAACCTAAACCCCAAGCTTCATTAAAAGAATATCTGGAGAAGTCCCTTTCGGTTCAAGACTATCGAGAAACTCAGCTGGATGGTTGGTAATTTGGTCCCAAGAACTGATATTATCAACTAACTCATAGGATCTTTCCTCTCCAGGTAACACATTCTGAAGTCTTATGTTCATTTCTTTTACAGAAACATTTTTGGGGCTAAAATTGCTCGATCACAGAGCCATTTGTTATGTTAAGTCTTGGATATAATCATCTGGAAAGACTCTAGCAGTCAGGTCTTCAATTTGGTTTGAGAGGGCAACTGAATTTGGTTATGAGAGTCCTTTTCCAGAAGTCCATTCTCCACATTTAGAAGCTGGGCAGCAAGTAAATAAAATCGATTTATGTAAGTTAAGATCTTGTACCTTCTTTTCAAATTATTATAAAAAAGTAGTAAATAAATTAATTTTTACATAGTTATTTCTTTTTAAAGAAGCAAAAACTATATAACCTAATTTTTATTTGAAAAATATAGGGGAGTGGGCTTAGCCCACAAATCCACACTCCAGACCGGCAATGAAATTAATTTTCAATTGTCTTTTATTTCATCGTTTCCAAATTTTCCTAATTTGTCAAAATTACCGGATTTACCGTTACCGAATTATCCGGACACCAATTAATCCATAGCTGGTAGTTGAAGAGATGGATATATACCTTTCTCAAGAGTATTTGCATGTAAATATAACAGACCCAATGGGAATGGTAACTCGTCTTTTCGATTCCGAGACGTCATCACTGCGCATTCAAGAATGACAGTACCTGATATTCACAAGTGGTCACCTATCAGGGTACTGACTAGGGTCAACATTGCTTAACTTGCGTGATCACACAAGAACCGCTTTTTCAACATGATGTGGCCGTAAGCCTAATAGTAAAGTTATAATATCTATTTTATTTAACAAAACCAAGTGAGCGAGAAGGAAGCTTATGTAATGTCAAACTTCAAAGAAATTTTAAATGAAAATCTACATTCAAAATGCGAGCCTCTTCTTGGCATTTAGGTACCACACCCCACAAAAAACAAAACAAACAAAAACAATGCTACACGGAAGTTTAAAAGGGATCATTAAAATTGAAAAATCTTCTTGAAGCTTCACTTAAAAAAAAAAAAAAAAAATTATGTACCATTTACCGTATGCCGAAACCAGGAACTCTTACATCTTAAGTCTAACGCTCTTCCAAACTGAGCTTTATCGTCTGACGATAAGCCACATTAACATGCACTTTAATCCATTAACTGCCATGAGCCCCATTTGGGGATCTGTTTACTCACTACATGTTATTCCTTGTATTTACATTGAATTACTTACATACATTGCATTTGCAGAGGCATATTTTACAAAACTTAGCATTGAAAGTTTTTATTATTAGCCGAAGTTTTAAACTTTTATCTGTCGTAATTTTACATTTCACGAGTAGAAAAATAATGACTATTTTGAAAGGTATTTTTTTATTATTTCTAATCAATATTATTTTTTGATGTTTTATACACATATATATTTGATGTTCTAGTTTCTATAAAAACGAATATGGTAACTACTGAAATTAAAAAAAAAAGGAATAAATAAACTGCTAAGACACCTGTCTGGGCCAAAAATGTGCATTAAAAAAATTTGGCACTTAATGGGTTAAGTCGGGTTGAATAAATTCCTCGTTGCGCGTATGCTTCCGCTGTAAGTCTATACTGGCGAGTGGATGAAAATTTACACTCTGTTATTACATCGTGATTTTCTGAAATGACACAGCTAAGAAATATTAACATAAACTTAATATTCATGATCTACATTAGGTTGAAAAAACATTTTTATGCTGTTTTTAAGGCTGATAAATATTAATTAACTTTTATAGCTATTAGCAAAGATTAAAACCAAAACGGGACACAATTCCGCAACCCAGAGTTTGAACCAATGACTTTTACATCTTCAGTCTAACGCTCTCCCAATAAAACTATTGCGGCTAACGATGAGGACAATTTCAAGATTGCTTTTAAACCTATTAGAAAAGCTGGTTGATAATAAAAAGAAAATTGATTTTTAATATAACCGTTGGAGAACAAACAAAAAAAAGCATTTTTTAAACATTGTGAAATCTTTTCTAATATTATTTATTAAGACAATTGAAAATGATGCAATAGCTCGCATTTCATTACTTCATCTTTATCAAACAAACAACAAGTTACTACTTGTGTCATCTTTGAAGGAATGATGAAATATTGCATCATTATTGAACAATTATAAAACGATGATACTTTGAAAATATTCAGTTGTTTTGGGGCCTTAGCGTTGTAATCCTTTGACAAATGTCAAAGAATTGAGTTATTTAAAGAATGAGTGAAAAAGAAAATTAAAGGTGCCTGACAGAATCCGCCGATTTCAAGACAGCTTTTGAACTGATTACAAATCCCAGGCTGATAATAAATAAACATGAGCTGACAATCTCACGATTGGCGAGAAATAAAGTAGAAAACGGTGTCAACCACCGGATGCCGAAACCCGGGATTGAACCAGGGACCTTTAGATCTTCAGTCTAACGCTCTCCCAACTGAGCTATTTCGGCTGACAATGTGTTTTCTTTCAAAGCTGCTTTTAAACTGATTAGAAAAACCCGGCTGATAGTAAAAAGAATATTAATTTTTAATATAACCATTTGCAAAGAAAACAAATTTTTGGTGACAGCGAACTTATGCTGACCCCGCCGATGGAAGCAGGGACCTTTAGCTTAACGGTCAAACAGCTCCGTTATTTCGCAATGACAGTCATAACGATTTCAAGACAGCTTTTGAACTGATTACAAAAATCAGGCTGATACTAAATAAACAATAAGTTATATAACCAATGGGAAAGATAAAAAAAAGTTGATAGTGTCGGCCTTTTTCAAGACATTTTGTGAACTAGTTAGAAAAACCAGGCTGATAATAAACATTAACTTTTAAAATATATCCATTGGCGAAGAATAAAATTAATTCTTAACATAACCATATGAAGATTTAAACAACGGAGTAGAAAAAAAGTTAAAAGTTTCAGCCGTTTTCAAGACAGTTTGTGAATTGTTTAGAAAAACTAGGCTCATAATGAATAAACATTTCCTTTTTTTTTTTTTCATTGTTTATTTCACCTCATCCTGTCACTTTTTTAACCCAGAGTCGTATGACTGGAAACAAGTTAATAACTTCGCTCAACCAATATTTTCAATGGATCCATGATTTTTTTTTTTTTTTTTTTTCAAAACTAAATTTTTCACCTTTGTAGTCATTCTCTCCGAACTTTTTTTTTTTTGTGACTGTTATTTTGTTTTTTCCATTTTCTATCAACGACACAAAGGAAATAAATTTAGAACAAAAACATTGGTGGGTGACTTCTCCTATTACCAAGTGTGTCCGTTGGACTCATAGTTGAAATTTTTATTTTAATTAATTAAAAAATACCATCCATTCTAAATAGGTGCCATCATGTAAAGCCTCTTTTTTTTTTTTAGTAAAAGGCTTTTCAAATTAATCTTTTTTCTTAGTCATACAATGCATGGAAAAGATTTCTAATAGTATTTACTAAGACATTTGAAGATAATGCAATACCACCCATTGCTTCATCTTTATGAAACAAACAATTAGTATTGCATCATCTTTGAAGGAATGATGAAACATTGCATCATCATTCAACAAATATAAAATATAATGATAGCTTTCCAACTATTCATTTGTCCTTTGGTCTTGCAATTCTTCCATAAAATGTCAAATCTTCAAAAGATAAACCATGAAGATATTTCACAATTGATATCCAACTTTGATGAAGAGTGGGAAGAAGAAATTAGTGATGAATCTTATTTTTTCTGAAGATGATAATGAAAATGATAAAGTCATCATTATTTTATTCAGAATCGGAAGATGACATGAATGATGACAATAAAGATGAACAAAAATGATTCTTCAATGATGAATGAAAAATATTATCCGACGATTCAGTCTGAAATTTGGTCTTCTCTAAACCAATTGAAAAGGAACAAGAAAAATTCCATCCGCCAAAAGCCGGGATCATCACGTTTTGCAACAAAATCTTGTGATTCAGCTATTTCATCATTTATATTCTTCATAAAACTAAATCTTCTTGAAATAATCCAAAAATGGAGAAATGCTGAAGGAATTCGGTTCTATAAAAATAAGTTGATAGAAATAGATTCTGTAAAATTTAGAAAGTTTATTTTAGTGATTATCTTCTCAGAGTTTACAAATCCAAACATTATTAACCTTACTCAACTTTAGAGTCTTGAAGATGGACGTCCCCTTTTCAACAAAAAGAGTGCTACGTTTTGATGAAGAAGAAAGAGGAATAAAAGAGATAAGCTTTAACCAATACGAGGACTTTTTGAAATGTGTCATTTGAATTCAGAAGCTTGATATATATCCTAGTTCTTGTTGACAGTTGACGAACAATTAATCGCGTTTTGAAGGCGTTGAAATTTTCGAGTAAATATTCCATCCAGGCCTGGAAAATATGGAATCAAACTTTGGACTATAGGTGAAATATTGTAGTCGGCCGTGGTTGTGATGTTGTTGAGTAGACGTAGAAGAAAACATGTTGGTTCAGATTTTTCCTGCTAGCCGGTCCAACTACATGAGAAAGTTGGACTTTAATTAAGTCCAAAGAAGAAGGCAAAGAAAAACAAACACAAGACCGATAAACATATGTATACAAATATATATTAATGACAAGTCACATGGAAACAGTTACAAAGGACAAAGTGTGTGTGCGAATATTATATATGTGCGTGTGTGTGTGTGTGTGTGTGTGTGTGTGTGTGTGTGTGTGTCGTGCTTAGCGTGTTCCCATCATTTGGGAAACGCTATCCCTGTGAGCGCTTACATTTTCGAGGTGGTAAGGCTGAAAGGCTGAGGAAAAAGAGAGATTTGCCTCCAGGTGTCGACTCAAAGGCCTGAGGGAAAAAGAGGAAGAGGCGAAGGAGGAGTTAACTCCAACATTATCTTACGCCTGGAAAATTCAAGTCTGTCCATGAAAAAACCCAGAGAAAGGATTAGAAGAGAAGCAATGTTTAAGGGTAGTTCAAGATATGGTTCAAGAAACTGAAAATACTGGTAGAAATATCCCATGCGACAATTTTTTTAACAGTTTAGCCAGGATTCTCCTAAAAAAAAAAGATTACTCTGATTGAAACAATAAAAAAAATAGAGTTGAAGCTCCACGCTCCTTTACAAATAGAAAAAGGAAGCGAAATAAATAGCATTTTATTTGGATTTCAAAAGGATCCTATGATTCTTTCTTATTGCCAAAAGAAAACTATTGTGCAACACTTTTGAGCACAATGCATTCCTTCTCGTACAATTCAGTCAGCAGATTCTTCAACAAAACCTGAAGTAATTTTTGATTACAATAAGACAAAAGGAAGCGTAGGAACACTTGATAGAATAGTAAGGATAGATTCTTGAAAGAGAATGACTAGGAGATGGCCTTTGTCTCTTTTCTACAACATGATGGACGTCAATGGCGTTAATGCTTTCATCATAGCCAAAGATCTTGGATTAGAATGTACGAGAAAACAGACAGAAATTCCTTATATGTCTTGGAAAAGAACTTGCAGCTATTGATAAAAATAAAAACTCTAGTGAACGACACGCTTCCCAGGAACCATCCGATGAGAGAAAGAAAAAAGATACACATTGTGTATTCCTAAAATTGATAGAAACACGCCAATTGCGTATTATATTTACCCAAACATTTCTGTCAGTCATTTGAAAGTATAATTTATACTAGAATTTTACATATCTAATAGCATCAAAAATGCAAAATGTTAAAAAAAAGAAAAGAAAATAGATCTCAAACGGTATTTAATGGAACTTCGTTTTCTTGGTAGACGGAGTGTTTTAAGGGAAAAATCTGGAACTGATGTTGACTTCATCAAAGATTACCTAAAAAAATGTGATTGTTTAGAATTCCGTAGGACTGGATTCTACGGTGTTACAGAAAATCGAGAAAATATTGTAAATTTGAGTTTCCTAATTCTCACATAAACTTTGGCAACAAATACAATCTCTTTTCGTTTCGAATAAGCCAAGAAATTAAATAAAACTAATGTTAAAGTTGTGATTGGTTAGAATTGTGTTATATAGGAATAAAGTGTCGCTGCCGACACTTGAGTTTGACCATAGATCGCCAGTGAGCAAATACAAGCGATCACGTTATTGAATTAAGTAGACCTCGTGACCATGGAGGAAACGCATATATGTAGGAAGTAGCTGAAGACTAATGATCTCTGTTTCTAGTCTATCTTCTATTACTATACGAACCGCTATTTCTAGTCTATCTTTTATTGTTATGCGGACCACTATTTCCATTCTATCCTCTATTACTAAACGGACCGCTCTTTCTAATCTATCTTCTATTACTATACGGATCGCTATTCTCTACTCTATTCACTGTTTTTCTATTCGGATCACTATACGGATTACTATTCGAGCGAGTATTATCGAGCAAATACTAATGCGAGTGCTATTCGAAGGCGTCTGACACCAGCATTGTCCAATGGCGTACTATAGAGGTAGCTGAGATTACAAAGTCTCTACTACAACGAGCATTACACAAGGATTCGATCATCAGATTTCATCACAATGAAAGAACTAAAAACTATCATGTTTCAAATGTTGGCACTACAAAAGCAACAACAAGAACAACATTTGCAGCAACAAAAATGACAACACGAACAGCAATTACAATTGCAACTACAACAAAAGAAATTTTTTGAGTTTTAACCAAAACCATGGAAGGAAAAACTTCAGATTCATTCACTCCAGATGCTGTTGCTAATTCAGTCAGCGAATTTCTATACAATCCAGAAGATGGGATAACATTTCCAGCTTTTTTTTAGAAGATACGAAGGGATCTTAAAAAGGGATTGTTTCCATTTGAATAATGAAAAGAAAGTTCGGTTATTATTAAGGACATTTTTCCCTGCGGGACATGAAAAATATGTGAATTATATTTTGCCAAAAACAAAACAAAAAAACAATAAAGATAAAAATTTTGTCCAAAACTTTTTGGTAATAGGAGTTGATTATTTAATACACGATGACAATGTCTTATTAAAGTCCGACGATGGAGATTTTGTCACTTGCGCAGGAGTCGTGAATCAAGAATGTGAAAAGTTCAAATGATGTGAATTAACTCCTGATTTCCTTAAAAATGCCTGACAGTCGTACAGGGTTTGACCTCTAAAAAGAACGCGGAGATAAAATCCAGGGTACTTGCTGAATTAGAACGTATTTTAACTGCTCTATAAAGCTGTCTTGAGACAACCTCGCTTGTCAGCCGAAATAGCTCAGTTGGGAGAGCGTTAGACTGAAGATCTAAAGGTCCCTGGTTCAATCCCGGGTTTCGGCATCCGGTGGCTGACACCGCTATCTTTTTATTTGTTTATTTTTTTTTTCGCCAATGGTTATATTAAAAGGTAATATTTATTTATTATTAACCGGGATTTTCTAATAAGTTCAAAAGCTGTCTCGAAATAGACTGATAGTCCACTTTTTTCTTCCCTATTGGTTATATAATAAAACAATGTTTATATATCATCAGCTGGATGTTTTTAAATCAGTTAAAAATATGATCTGAAGTCGTCGATATGTCTGTCATCCGAAATAGTGGAGTTTGGTGACCGTTCGTCTGCAAAGCTAAAAGTCCCAGCTTTCATCCTCTGTTTCGTTATCTGGTGGCTGTCACTAATAGACTATTTTCTTCGCCAATGACTATACCAAAGTTTAATAGTTCGAATTTCAGTCGAATCCACTACATTTACTTACCTGCTAATACTCTTGGGAAAGGTATGAATCTTCTTCTCCCCCCACCGCGCCAGCTCTGGGTAAATAGCAGGACAGACCGGGTTCTATAGCCTTAGATAGAAACTGGAGAAATGGTAACCTACCTAAAATCAACAGAAATAGCTCAGTTTGTGGAACTTTATACTGAAAATCTAAAGGTCCCTGGTTCCATCACGGGTTTACATCATTCCAACGTATTTTCACTGCTCTAGAAAGCTTTTATGTCGTCTCTAATTGGACCTGACTTTTGTTTATATATACATATATCCTTCAAAGGGCATTTACTACTGACCTTAAAGATTTGTATTTTGAGTTATAAAACTTTTGTTTATCTTACTTAATATATTTTATTTCATGTCTATTTTATTGTGTGGGTTAGTTTATTGAAAACCTAAACCCCAAGCTTCATTAAAAGAATATCTGGAGAAGTCCCTTTCGGTTCAATACTATCGAGAAACTCCGCTGGATGGTTGGTAATTTGGTCCCAAGAACTGATATTATTAACTAACTCACAGGATCTTTCCTCTCCAGGTAACATATTCTGAAGTCTTAGGTTCATTTCTTTTATAGAAACATTTTTGGAGCTAAAATTGCTCGATCACAGAGCCATTTGTTATGTTAAGCCTTGGATATAATCATCTGGAAAGACTCTAGCAGTCAGGTCTTCAATTTGGTTTGAGAGGGCAACTGAATTTGGTTATGAGAGTCCTTTTCCAGAAGTCCATTCTCCACATTTAGAAGCTGGGCAGCAAATTCATCATCAATATTTAAATGCACTCGCAAATTAATTGTAAGGCTCATTTTTTTTTAATGTGATCCCAGAGATAATTTTTTAGGCAGGCATTGATCTAATCAGCTCTAGTTCCCCAAGTAATACGGAAAATTCGCCCCGCTTATTATAAAAGATAATTCAATAAAAATGATTTTTTTTTTTGTTTTAGAATTCATTCTTCTTGCATATATAAAATAAAATTCTGTGACTTCCTTTAGTCCGTCACACCCAAAAATAGCCATATTGACCGATCGGTAATGGAAAATTCGGCAACAGAAGAAATGTTTTTATTTTAACTATGGGAGTCTAGATAAAGCCACACTACAACAATACCAGCCCGATACTTTCTGGAGGGAAGTTTAGGAGGCTAATCCACACTTCCAATATTTTTAAATAAATATTTTTTAAATAAGTATTTATTTAATTACTATACTCTATTGTTTACAAGTAAATAAAATCGATTTATCTAAGTTCTTGTATCTTCTTTTCAAATTATTATAAAAAAGTAGTAAATAAATTAATTTTTAAATAGTTATTTCTTTTTAAAGAAGTAAAAACTATATAACCTAATTTTTATTTGAAAAATATAGCGGAGTGGGCTTAGCCCACAAATCCACACTCCAGACCGGCAATGAAATTAATTTTCAATTGTCTTTTATTTCATCGTTTCCAAATTTTCCTAATTTGTCAAAATTACCGGATTTACCGTTACCGAATTATCCGGACACCAATTAATCCATAGCTGGTAGTTGAAGAGATGGATATATACCTTTCTCAAGAGTATTTGCATGTAAATATAACAGACCCAATGGGAATGGTAACTCGTCTTTTCGATTCCGAGACGTCATCACTGCGCATTCAAGAATGACAGTACCTGATATTCACAAGTTGTCACCTATCAGGGTACTGACTAGGGTCAACATTGCTTAACTTGCGTGATCACACAAGAACCGCTGTTTCAACATGATGTGGCCGTAAGCCTAATAGTAAAGTTATAATATCTATTTTATTTAACAAAACCAAGTGAGCGAGAAGGAAGCTTATGTAATGTCAAACTTCAACGAAATTTTAAATGAAAAATTGAAAAATAAAAAATCTACATTCAAAATGCGAGCCTCTTCTTGGCATTTAGGTACCCCACCCAACAGAAAAACAAAACAATGCTACACGGAAGTTTAAAAGGGATCATTAAAATTGAAAAATCTTCTTGAAGCTTCACTTAAAAAAAAAAAAAATATGTACCATTTACCGTATGCCGAAACCAGGAACTCTTACATCTTAAGTCTAACGCTCTTCCAAACTGAGCTTTATCGTCTGACGATAAGCCACATTAACATGCACTTTAATCCATTAACTGCCATGAGCCCCATTTGGGGATCTGTTTAAACTCACTACATGTTATTCCTTGTATTTACATTGAATTACTTACATACATTGCATTTGCAGAGGTATATTTTATAACACTTAGCATTGAAAGTTTTTATTAGCCGTAGTCTTATCTGTCGTAACATAAACTTAATATTCATGATCTACATTAGGTTGAAAACATTTTTATGCTGTTTTTAAGGCTGATAAATAATAATTAACTTTTATAGCTATTAGCAAAGAATAAAACCAAACGGCTAACAATTCCGAAATCCCGGGTTTGAACCTGGGACCTTTAGATTTTCAATCTAACGCTTTCCCAATAAAACAATAGCGGCTGACGATAAGGAAAATTTCAAGATTGCTTAAACTTATTAGAAAGCTGGCTGATAATAAAAAGATTGATTTTTAACAGTTGGAGGACAAACAAAAAAAAGCATTTTTTAAACATTGTGAAATCTTTTCTAATATTATTTATTAAGACAATTGAAAATGATGCAATAGCTCGCATTTCATTACTTCATCTTTATCAAACAAACAACAAGTTACTACTTGTATCATCTTTGAAGGAATGATGATGAAATATTGCATCATTATTGAACAAGTATAAAAAAAACGATGATACTTTGAAAATATTCAGTTGTTTTGGGGCCTTAGCGTTGTAATCCTTTGACAAATGTCAAAGAATTGAGTTCTAATATAAAGAATGAGTGAAAAAGAAAATTAAAGGTGCCTGACAGAATCCGCCGATTTCAAGACAGCTTTTGAACTGATTACAAATCCCAGGCTGATAATAAATAAACATGAGCTGACAATCTCACGATTGGCGAGAAATAAAGTAGAAAACGGTGTCAACCACCGGATGCCGAAACCCGGGATTGAACCAGGGACCTTTAGATCTTCAGTCTAACGCTCTCCCAACTGAGCTATTTCGGCTGACAATGTGTTTTCTTTCAAAGCTGCTTTTAAACTGATTAGAAAAACCCGGCTGATAGTAAAAAGAATATTAATTTTTAATATAACCATTTGCAAAGAAAACAAATTTTTGGTGACAGCGAACTTATGCTGACCCCGCCGATGGAAGCAGGGACCTTTAGCTTAACGGTCAAACAGCTCCGTTATTTCGCAATGACAGTCATAACGATTTCAAGACAGCTTTTGAACTGATTACAAAAATCAGGCTGATACTAAATAAACAATAAGTTATATAACCAATGGGAAAGATAAAAAAAAGTTGATAGTGTCGGCCTTTTTCAAGACATTTTGTGAACTAGTTAGAAAAACCAGGCTGATAATAAACATTAACTTTTAAAATATATCCATTGGCGAAGAATAAAATTAATTCTTAACATAACCATATGAAGATTTAAACAACGGAGTAGAAAAAAAGTTAAAAGTTTCAGCCGTTTTCAAGACAGTTTGTGAATTGTTTAGAAAAACTAGGCTCATAATGAATAAACATTTCCTTTTTTTTTTTTCATTGTTTATTTCACCTCATCCTGTCACTTTTTTAACCCAGAGTCGTATGACTGGAAACAAGTTAATAACTTCGCTCAACCAATATTTTCAATGGATCCATGATTTTTTTTTTTTTTTTTTTTCAAAACTAAATTTTTCACCTTTGTAGTCATTCTCTCCGAACTTTTTTTTTTTTTTTGTGACTGTTATTTTGTTTTTTCCATTTTCTATCAACTACACAAAGGAAATAAATTTAGAACAAAAACATTGGTGGGTGACTTCTCCTATTACCAAGTGTGTCCGTTGGACTCATAGTTGAAATTTTTATTTTAAAATAAAAAATACCATCCATTCTAAATAGGTGCCATCATGTAAAGCCTCTTTTTTTTTTTTAGTAAAAGGCTTTTCAAATTAATCTTTTTTCTTAGTCATACAATGCATGGAAAAGATTTCTAATAGTATTTACTAAGACATTTGAAGATAATGCAATACCACCCATTGCTTCATCTTTATGAAACAAACAATTAGTATTGCATCATCTTTGAAGGAATGATGAAACATTGCATCATCATTCAACAAATATAAAATATAATGATAGCTTTCCAACTATTCATTTGTCCTTTGGTCTTGCAATTCTTCCATAAAATGTCAAATCTTCAAAAGATAAACCATGAAGATATTTCACAATTGATATCCAACTTTGATGAAGAGTGGGAAGAAGAAATTAGTGATGAATCTTATTTTTTCTGAAGATGATAATGAAAATGATAAAGTCATTATTATTTTATTCAGAATCGGAAGATGACATGAATGATGACAATAAAGATGAACAAAAATGATTCTTCAATGATGAATGAAAAATATTATCCGAAGAATCAGTCTGAAATTTGGTCTTCTAAACCAATTGAAAAGGAACAAGAAAAATTCCATCCGCCAAAAGCCGGGATCATCACGTTTTGCAACAAGATCTTGTGATACAGCTATTTCATCATTTATATTCTTCATAAAACTAAATCTTCTAGAAATAATCCAAAAATGGAGAAATGCTGAAGGAATTCGGTTCTATAAAAATAAGTTGATAGAAATAGATTCTGTAAAATTTAGAAAGTTTATTTTAGTGATTATCTTTTCAGAGTTTACAAATTCAAACATGACAACCTTACACAACTTTGGAGTCTTGAAGATGGACGTCCCCTTTTCAACAAAATTATGAACAGGCAACGATGTCAACAAATTTTAAGAGTGCTACGTTTTGATGAAGAAGAAAGAGGAATAAAAGAGATAAGCTTTAAACAATACGAAGAATTTTTAAATGTGTCATTTGAATTCAGAAGCTATATATATATATCCTAGTTCTTGTTGACAGTTGACGAACAATTAATCGCGTTTTGAAGGCGTTGAAATTTTCGAGTATATTCCATCCAGGCCAGGAAAATATGGAATCAAACTTTGGACTATAGGTGAAATATTGTAGTGGACCGTGGCTGTGATGTTGTTGAGTAGACGTAGAAGAAAACATGTTGGTTCAGATTTTTCCTGCTAGCCGGTCCAACTACATGAGAAAGTTGGACTTTAAGTACAAAGAAGAAGGGAAAGAAAAACAAACACAAGACCGTTAAACATATGTATACAAATATAATGACAATTAATATTAATATTAATAATTTCCATCTATCCTCTATTACTATACGGATCGCTATTTCCATTCTATCCTCTATTACCAAACGGGCCGCTATTCTCTACTCTATTCACTGTTTTTCTATTCGGATCACTATACGGATTACTATTCGAGCGAGTATTATCGAGCAAGTACTATTAATGCGAGTGCTATTCTTAGGCCTCTGACACCAGCATTGTCCAATGGCGTACTATAGAGGTAGCTGAGATTACAAAGTCTCTACTACAACGAGCATTACACAAGGATTCGATCATCAGATTCCATCACAATGAAAGAACTAAAAACTATCATGTTTCAAATGTTGGCACTACAAAAGCAACAACAAGAACAACATTTGCAGCAACAAAAATGACAACACGAACAGCAATTACAATTGCAACTACAACAAAAGAAATTTTTTGAGTTTTTAACCAAAACCATGGAAGGAAAAACTTCAGATTCATTCTCTCCAGATGCTGTTGCTAATTCAGTCAGCGAATTTCTATACAATCCAGAAGATGGGATAACATTTCCAGATTTTTATAGAAGATACGAAGGGATCTTAAAAAGGGATTGTTCGCATTTGAATGATGAAAAGAAAGTTCGGTTATTATTAAGGACATTTTTCCCTGCGGGACATGAAAAATATGTGAATTATATTTTGCCAAAAAAAACAAAAAAAGAATAAAGATAAATTTTGATGAAAATGCTGTAATACTACCAAAACTTTTTGGTAATAGGAGTTGATTATTTAATACACGATGACAATGTCTTATTATAAAGTACGACGATGGAGATTTTGTCACTTGCGCAGGAGTCGTGAATCGAGAATGTGAATAGTTAAAAATGCCTGACAGTCGTACAGGGTTTGACCTCTAATAAGAACGCGGAGATAAAATCCAGGATACTTGCTTAATTAGAAGGTATTTTAACTGCTCTATAAAGCGGTCTTGAAATCACTTAGTTCGTCAGCCGAAATAGCTCAGTTGGGAGAGCGTTAGACTGAAGATCTAAAGGTCCCTGGTTCAATCCCGGGTTTCGGCATCCGGTGGCTGACACCGCTATTTTTATTTATTTATTTTTTTTTCTCCAATTGTTATTTTTATTTATTTATTTTTTTTTGCCAATGGTTATATTAAAAGGTAATATTTATTTATTATTAACCGGGATTTTCTAATAAGTTCAAAAGCTGTCTTGAAATCGACTGATAGTCCACTTTTTTCTTCCCTATTGGTTATATAATAAAACAATGTTTATATATCATCATCTGGATTTTTTTAAATCAGTTAACTTAAAAATATGATTTGAATTCGTCGATATGACCGTCATCCGAAATAGTGGAGTTTGGTGACCGTTCGTCTGCAAAGCTAAAAGTCCCAGCTTTCATCGTCTGTTTCGTTATCTGGTGGCTGTCACCAATAGACTATTTTCTTCGCCAATGACTATACCAAAGTTTAATAGTTCGAATTTCAGTCGAATCCACTACATTTACTTACCTGCTAATACTCTTGGGAAAGGTATGAATCTTCTTCTCCCCCCACCCCGCCAGCTCTGGGTAAATAGCAGGACAGAGCTGGTTCTATAGCCTTAGATGGAAACTGGTCTACTACAAAGAGAAATGGTAACCTACCTAAAATCAACCGAAATAGCTCAGATGGTGGAACTTTATACTGAAAATCTAAAGGTCCCTGGTTCCATCACGGGTTTACATCATTCCAACGTATTTTCACTGCTCTAGAAAGCTTTTATGTCGTCTCTAATTGGACCTGACTTTTGTTTATATATACATATATCCTTCAAAGAGCATTTACTACTGACTGTGACGCCCCCGGTATCGCTGCGCCAAATGTGACGTCTGCCTGGCCGCGCCACCGTGCCGTCCTGTCCACGGCGCCAGTTGTGACGTCACTCCGTCTGTTTCCGCGCCGTCGCCGTCCTATCCTGTCCTGTGACGAACAATGTGGCTTGGTATAGGTCGCGGCACCAAACGTGACGTTCTAACCCTTTGCTGATTCGGATGGGGATCTGGTTAGATTCGGTATTAGCCTTGTCGTTCCCAGCTCGCCTCCAACGTCTGGTTACCGAAGTAACTGTTTTGATTTCTAGTCTAACCTACCCACGTTGTGATTTGATCTTAGGTAGACGAAATCAATCAGTCGCCGGGCCGTAATGCAAGTCTATTTCGAACAAGGGTAATACCACAAAGAAAATAAAGTAATAACTCGAAAAGTTCAAATGTGTTAAAAAAGGATAACAATATTTTATATCTGGTTACTGAATACAGGACTGCGTCTTTCTACCAACCCGCTAATATGGATTCGTGACACTTTGTGTTAGGCGACTCTTAACATCTTAAATTGTTTTACAGGAAACTGGTTTTTGGTGTATCTTCAGGTGATATTCGTAAAACTTGTTTTTGGTGGTGTGAGTCTAAGTCGTTCTTCAAAATAAATTGTTCTTGGTTAGAAGTTGAGTTCGGAATTGCGTGAATCTTAGTCAGCTTCTGCGAGGCGGGTCCTCAGAGCTTTCAGCTCACTGCAACTGCTTGCCTGTCTGTCTCCAACCCCAACTGCTCTTCACTCGCTGCGACTCTGCTTATATGGACGCCGACCAAAACCGGGGTGGGCTTGTCGGGGTTTGAGGTTCCTTGATAATTCTAAATCCACAATCCACTTCTTTGTTTTCGGTCAGGAAAATTTATATTTTCTATTTTTGGAAGTCCTTCCAGATTCTTCCTTTTTCATATGGGTATCTCACACAATCCCTTCAGGGGGCGTCAACAGGTTTCCCCTCTCTCTCACAGTGGCATCTCATACCGATCCCTTCAGGGGGCGTTAACAGTCCTCCCCTCCTTCTTCATAGTTTACCTTCGCCTAACTCTCACGCCAGCATTCAGCCAATGGGCGCCCAGCAGTGTGGGTGTGGCCAGACTAGCCTCGGTTTAAAAAAATCTTGCTCAAAGAAAAAAAATGATCTCCTTTTTTTTTTTTTCTTTTTCTTTTCTTTCTTTTCTTTCGTAGTGTGGTCTCTTAATCGCAATTCTTATCCTAAATGTCACCTAGAATTCATCATTTTTATTTTAATTAAATCAAATTTTCATCCATTCTAAATGCAAAGCTTCTTTTCTTTAGTAAAAGGCTTTTCAAATTAATCTTTTTTCTTAGTTATGCAATGCATGGAAAAGATTTCTAATAGTATTTACTAAGACATTTGAAGATAATGCAATACCACCCATTGCTTCATCTTTATGAAACAAACAATTAGTATTGCATCATCTTTGAAGGAATGATGAAACATTGCATCATCATTCAACAAATATAAAATATAATGATAGCTTTCCAACTATTCATTTGTCCTTTGGTCTTGTAATTATTCCATAAAATGTCAAATCTTCAAAAGATAAACCTTGAAGATATTTCACAATTGCTATCCGACTTTGATGAAGAGTGGGAAGAAGAAATTAGTGATGAATCTTATTTTTCTGAAGATGATAATGAAAATGATAAAGTCATCATTATTTTATTCAGAATCGGAAGATGACATGAATGATGACAATAAAGATGAACAAAAATGATCATTCAATGATGAATGAAAAATATTATCCGAAGAATCAGTCTAAACCAATTGAAAAGGAACAAGGAAGAATTCCATCCGCCCAAATCCTGGATCTTCTCCTTTTGCAACAAGATCTTGTGATACAGCTATTTCATCATTTATATTCTTCATAAAACTGAATCTTCTAGAAATAATCCAAAAATGGAGAAATGCTGAAGGAATTCGGTTCTATAAAAATAAGTTGATAGAAATAGATTCTGTTGAATTTAGCAAGTTTATTTTAGTGATTATCTTTACAAATCCAAACATGATTATCTTTACAAATCCAAACATGAAAACCTTACACAACTTTGGAGTCTTGAAGATGGACGTCCCCTTTTCAACAAAATTATGAACAGGCAACGATGTCAACAAATTTTAAGAGTGCTACGTTTTGATGAAGAAGAAAGAGGAATAAAAGAGATAAGCTTTAACCAATACGAGGAATTTTTTAAATGTGTCATTTGAATTCACAGACTAGTTCTTGTTGACAGTTGACGAACAATTAATCGCGTTTTGAAGGCGTTGAAATTTTCGAGTATATATTCCATCCAAGCAAGGAAAATATGGAATCAAAATTGGGACTATATGTGAAATATCTTACGTCTGGAAAATGCAAGTCTGTCCAGGAAAAGACCCAGAAAAAGTATTAGAAGAGAAGCAATGTTTAAGGGTAGTTCATGATATGGCTTAAGAAACTGAAAATACTGGTAGAAATATACTATGCGACAATTTTTTTAACAGTTTAGTCAGGATTCTCCTAAAAAAAAGATTACTCTAATTGAAACAATAAAAAAATAGAGTTGAGCCTCCACGCTCCTTCACAAATGGAAAAAGGAAGCGAAATAAATAGCATTTTATTTGGATTTCAAATGGATCCTATGATTCTTTCTTATTGCCCAAAGAAAAACTATTGTGCAACACTTTTGAGCACAATGCATTCTTCTCGTACAATTGAGTCACCAGATTCTTCAACAAAACCTGAAGTAATTTTTGATTACAATAAGACAAAAGTAAGCGTAGGCACACTTGATAGAATAGTAAGGATAGATTCTTGAAAGAGAATGACTAGGAGATGGCCTTTGTCTCTTTTCTACAAGATGATTGGCGTCAATGGCGTTAATGCTTTCATCATAGCCAAAGATCTTGGGTTAGAATGTACGAGAAAACAGACAGAAATTCCTTATATGTCTTGGAAAAGAACTTGCAGCTATTTATAAAAATAGAAACTCTAGTGAACGACACACTGCCCAGGAACCATCCGATGAGAGAAAGAAAAAAGAATCACATTGTGTGTTCCTAAAATTGATAGAAACACGCCAATTGCGTATTATATTTACCCAAACATTTCTGTCAATTTCATTTGAAAGTATAATTTATACTAGAATTTTACATATCTAATATCATCAAAAACGCAAAAAGTTTAAATAGTTAAAAATAAAATAAAATAAAAAAAGAAAATAGATCCCAAACGGTATTTAATGGAAATTCGTTTTCTTGGTAGACGGAGGGTTTTAAGGGAAAACAAATCTGGAACTGATGTTGACTTCATCAAAGATTACCTAAAAAAATGTGATTGTTTAGAACTCCGTAGGACTGGATTCTACGGTGTTACAGAGAATGGAGAAAGTATTATAAATTTGAGTTTCCTAATTCTCACATAATCTTTGGCAACAAATACAATCTCTTTTCGTTTCGAATAAGCGAAGAAATTAAATAAAACTAATGATAAAGTTGTGATTGGTTAGAATTGTGTTATATAGGAATAAAGTGTCGCTGCCGACACTTGAGTTTGAACATAGATCGCCAGTGAGCAAATACAAGCGATCACGTTATTGAATTAAGTAGACCTCGTGACCATGGAGGAAACGCATATATGTAGGAAGTAGCTGAAGACTAATGATCTCTATTTCTAGTCTATCTTCTATTACTATACGAACCGCTATTTCTAGTCTATCGTCTATTACTATACGAACCGCCATTTCAAGTCTATCAAATATTACTATACGGATTGCTATTCTCTACTCTATTCACTATACTATTTTTCTATTCGGATCACTCTACGGATTACTATTCGAGCCAGTATTATCGAGCAAGTACTATTAATGCACATATCCTCCCAAGTTGATTTGGAACGAGTTAATCACACACACACCTCTCTTTTTTGGTTTAATTTGTAGAGGAGTGGTCCTCTGTTCTTATGTTAATTGCTTTTCTATCCTTTCTGTAAACTCTTTCTACTGTTGTTGTTTTCTTATATAAAAGACATCAATATTTTACCCATTGTTGTTCGGCTTCTGCAGATATTATTTCCTTGTTTGCCACATTCTAATATTCCTGCTGCCTAGCCTCACAGCCGTGCCTACATCTCCAATCGACCGTGAACGTATGGACAACACCCCGCTTACTGGATCTAAAACTGACACAACGTGGGCAGCAGGCGGAACTTGGCCAGTGACCGGTCGAACAATCTATGGGTACTCAGGGAGCGTGCGGCGAGCTACCTCTGAGTTCGGTTCAGACCGAGTGGGCGCCTCAACCCAAAGAGGAAGACGCCGGAGGTTGAGGGGTTGAAGGGACGAGTAGTAGACTGGGAAGACGGCGTTATTAAAAAATGGATCGGCAAAATGACATACATGGTACAGGGAAAAATGTAGGAACATAAGCGACACCATAATCAGTTAAAACGGAGTTTTACTGATTTAGTAAAAGTCCACGAAAAGAGGTACCGATGGAAATATTGTATTACATATTTGACGTACCCACGCCACCAGAAATTAGTGAACCAAGGAGGTACAGTAAAAGAAAAAGAACAGCAACAGAATATTTCAATATTGAACCAAAGCTGAAGAAGTATAGACTCCAGAGGAAGTCATCTCAAAGGGGAGGTGTTATATAGGAATAAAGTGTTGCTGCCGACACTTGAGTTTGAACATAGCTCGCCAGTGAGCAAACACAAGCGATCTCGTTATTGAATTAAGTAGATCACGTGACCATGGAGGAAACGCATATATGTAGTAAGTAGCTGACGACTAACGGTCTCTGTTTCTAGTCTATCCTCTATTACTATACAGATCACTATTTTTAGTCTATCCTCTATTAATACTCGGATTGCTATTTCTCCTCTATTTTCTATACTATACGGACCGCTATTCTCTACTCTATTCCCTATACTATTTCTCTATTCGTTTTACTATACGGATTACTATTCAAGCGAGAATTATCGAGCAAGTACTATTAGTGCGAGTGCTATTCGAAGGCGTCTGACACCAGCATTGTTCAATGGCGTACTATAGAGATATCTGAGATTACAAAGTCTCTACTACAACGAGCATTACGAAAGTGACAACGAGTATTCGTTGACATCGCAAAAGTGGCGACAAGGATTCGCAAGGATTCTCGAGAATTCCTTGAACTTACACAAGGATTCGTTCAGCAGATTTCATCACAATGAAAGAACTAAAAACTATCATGTTTCAAATGTTGGCACTACAAAAGCAACAACAAGAACAACATTTGCAGCAACAAAAACGACAACACAAACAGCAATTACAATTGCAACTACAACAAAAGAAGTTTTCTGAGTTGTTTGCCAAAAACATGGAAGGAAAATCTTTAGATTCATTCACTGATAGCGTTGCTAATTCAGTCAGCGAATGTGTATACAATCCAGATGGGATAACATTTCCAGCTTATTTTAGAAGATACGAAGGGATCTTAAAAAGGGATTGTTCGCATTTGAATGAAGAAAAGAAAGTTCGGTTATTATTAAGGACAATTTTCCCTGCGGAACATGAAAAATATGGGAATTATATTTTGCCAAAAAAAAAAAAACAAAAAAAAAAAAAAAAACAAGAGAGATAAATTTTGATGAAAATGTTGTAATACTACCAAAATGTTTTGGTGATAGTTCATTATAATACACGATGACAATGTCTTAACTGAGTAAAGTCCGACGATGGAGATTTTCTCACTTACGCAGGAGTCGTGAATCGAGAATGTGAAAAGTTCAAATTAAGTGAATTAACACCTGACTTATTTAAATGCCTGACATTCGTACAGGGTTTGACCTCTAATAAGGACGCGGAGATAAAATCCAAGATACTTGCTGAATTAGAAATGGATTCCAAATTAACTCTCCAGAAAATAGCGGAAGAATGTCAACGTATTGTGAATTTGAAACCGATACCGCAAGGATTGAGGAAAAGGACAATTCACAAGTACATAGTGTCCGACCATCTAAGAGAAAAAACTATAAGCGTTTTTCAAATCCTAACCGGGCAGGGAAAAAAAAAGACGATAACTCCCCCTCCCACCTTCAATGCCTTTTACTTGCCATTGTTATGGGGGTAAGACTTTTAAAGGTGATTGTTTTTCCAAGAACAAAAAATGTTACGAATGTGGAATATTAGGACACAGAAGTACGTGTTGCAGATACAATAAATGGAGAACAGGACAAATACATGGAGTAACGATAAGAAGCCAAAAGGCGAAATTAACAAGACATCTCAAAAGACGAATTTTGTTTTTGTGCAAATTAATGATGCAAAAATAAAACTGCAACTAGATACAGAATCTGATATCACTTTCATAAATGTAAAGACACGGAGAAAAATGGGTAAACCCCGTTTATTGACTTCTGGTAAAGTTGCGCATGGAGTCATTTACAACAAGATAAATGTTATAAAGACCAGTACTAATACAGCAACTGAAAAATTAAAAAATGAACCGAAAAAGAGTTTTCCAGGAGTTTTCTCAGAAGGTCTAAGGACATGCACGAAAGCAAAAGATAAGTTTGAGTTAAAACAGAATTTAACACCGACATTTAAGCCAAAAAGGAGTCTACATTTTGAGGCTATCGATCTAATTAATAATGAATTGGACAGAGTAGAAAAATCAGGTGTGATCTCAAAAATAGACTATTCCGAATGGTCATCACATACAGTCTACGTTAAAAAAAAGAAGAAAAAAAAAATCCGCGTATGTGCTGTTTTTTCATCGAGGTTAAATGAAAGTTTAAAACAACATAACTACCCGTTACCAAGTCCAAATTGAATGGAGGTAAATTTTTTTTTCTAAATTGGACCTGTCAGACGCTTATCTACAAGTACCAGTAGACGATAACTGCTCAAAATATTTAACAATTAACTCTCATAGAGGGTTTTACAAATTCAACAGACTTCCTTTCGTTATAAAGGTAACCCCACGCATATTCCATCAGGTAATAGATACTATGCTTGTGGATTTGGATTGTGCTCAAGCATATTTGCCTGACGTACTTATTAAAAGTAAGACCCGAAAGCAACATACAAAAGATGTAAAGACAATATTTGAGAGAATAAAAGAATATGGTTTTAAGATTAATAAAGGAAAATGCGAATTGTTTATATCCGGACTTAAATATCTAGGACAAATTATTGATGAAAACCAGATTCTTCAAGGGCGAACGCAATAAAAGACAAGCCCTCTCCAACAACTGTAACAAAGTTGCAAGCATTTTAAGGGTTGCTAATTACTCTCTCTCTCTCTCTCTCTCTCTCTCTCTCTCTCTCTCTCTCTCTCACACACACACACACACACACATATATAAATATATATATATTCTTCCTTTTCTTGAGCATTTTTGTCAATTACACTTAACCATGGTCGTTTACACTACACTCTAATGATTTTATACACAAGTTAGTCGTTGCTTTGAAATTTTCCGTGCAACAAAAAGATACTATCATTATTGTTTCGTCCGTGTATTGTTTGATATAATGAAAAGTAATTGTCATCTTTGATAATGGCTTATGCAAGCCGAAAGCTAAGATTGGATTAAAACATGTATCAGTATGGTGATTTCTTTTCGGCTTTCAATGATAATGTCATTAAGCTTATCAGACAACATGAAAGGAACTTACTTAAAATAAATAGACAAAACTTGTGTCTATTCATTATTTAATGAAACATGCATTAATATATATATATATATATATATATATATATATATATATATATATATATATATATATATATATACCTAACATGCACGAATTAAGAGCACCCTTGAATAACCTGCTAAAAAGATGTGAAATGGAATTGGACAGATAAATGTTAAAGTGCTCTCGAAGAGATCAAGAAAGTCTTAATATCGGATTTTTCACAAGCTCATTTTGACGATAATTAAAGATTGTGGTTGCATCAGATGCAAGTGATTCGGGTATCAGAGTAGTACTACTACACAAATATGAGGATGGAACAACTAAATCAATAAATCATGCTCCAAGATCATTGATTACAGCTGAAAAAAGCTACAGCCGGATAGAAAAGGAAGCATTGACCATCATATTTGGTATGAAAAAGTTTCACATGTTCATGGATGGTAGAGAATTCATACTACAGACAGACAATCGTCCATTGTTGTCCATATATGGATAAAAAAGGGGTGTTCCTACATGTACAGCGAATATATTGTAGCGCTGGGAAACTATTCTAGTAAACTATACTTATAAAATGGAGTTTCTAACATCCTAAAAATTAAGTCACGGATTGTTTCGACTAATGCCAAGATTCTGCGAACCACTTGAAGACATAGTAACTGCGGTGATAAGGACCGAAAATGAAATTAGTATTGTCTTATACAATAGTGTAAGAGAACTGACCATAACACTGGAAGAAATAAGAATTAAGTCAGAAAAAGATGACTTTATAATGAAAATGAAAAGGCAATTAAGATTTAAAGGAAAAATATTACCAGAAATAATGCATTTTCATTATGTAATGATGTACTTAAGTACGCAGAAAGAATTGTGATACCAGCATCGTTGCAAAAACGTATGCTAAAGGAATTTCACATAAGACATCCAGGAATTTCAAGAATTATATCCTTAATGAAGTGTCATACTTATTGGCAAAAAATGGATCAAGATATTGAAAATTTGGTGAAATCAGCAGAGGTTGTGCTCTGGTAGCGAAGTCACCGCCTATCAAAATTCAACCATGGTCGAAAACCGATATGCCATGGACAGAATACATATAGACTTCGCAGGACCGCTAAACGGAGCATACTATATAGTAGTAGTCGATACTTACACTAAATGGCCAGAAATATTGAAATGTAGAAAACTGACTACCGCGATAACGATAAATTTTCTACACGAGATTTTTGCAATGTTCGGTGTTCCTGACTCTATCGTTTCACATAACGGGACTAAATTCACGTCTAGTGAATTTAAGTTTTATTTGCAAATCATTAGCTATAGTACATATTACAACACCCGCTTATCACCCAAGATCAAACGGACAAGCGGAACGGTTTGTCGATACGTTTAAAAGGGCACTAAAAAAGTTGGAGGGAGAGGAGTCAGATAAAATAATGCTACAACAATTTCTGAGTGTTTACAGAATAACACTAAACCCAAACACTGTGTCTGGAATGTCGCCTGCACAGATGATGTTCGTCAGGAAGATTAATTCCGTATTTAACAAATTACTACCAGAACGGAAGACGAGAACATCAAGGAATCAAAATTGTATAAATAAATATTTTAAACCTGGTGATAAAGTGTTTTTTTAATATGTACCAACTTGGAAAGGAAATCTGGTGTATCTGAGAGAGGTTGACGCACATGAATGCACACACGCAAATATAACGTTTATTGATTGAAGATGGAAAACACAATCTTCCGTGAAAGTTACAAACGGTGTCAGCACTATTAATAGGAAAGAATCTAGAACAATGATATATGAAACGTGAGATGGCTGATGGATAAAGAATACATTTCAAATCGGGTTGGCGAGGACTTGTTTATAAACAAATGCAAAAGGGCAGGAGGCGATGTTTAATTTGGGTCATTAAAAAGAAAAAAAAAATAGACGAAAATAATATTTTTGATAAAAATATATTTAAGTAAATTGGACCGGAGAGGTAAGATCAGTATATGTTTACCGCTAGCGAAATCTTGCATCATTTCAACGTATTTTCGCTATTAAGCAGTCTTGTAAGCGTCGATGCTTTAGCCGAAATAGCTCAGTTGGGAGAGCGTTAGACTGAAAATCTAAAAGTCCCCGGTTCAATCCCGGGTTTCGGCATCTCGTGAATGACGCCTTTAACTTGATGTTATTCGACAATGGAAAATGAATATTTATCTTAATCCAGATTTTCTTTTTCTTTTACATCATTTCAACGTATTTTCACTATTAAGCAGTCTTGTAAGACGATTCAATCGTCAGCCGAAATAGCTCAGTTGGGAGAGCGTTAGACTGAAGATCTAAAGGTCCCTGGTTCAATCCCGGGTTTCGGCATCCGGTGGCTGGCACCTGTAATTTTATGTTCTTCGACAATAGAAAATGAATGTTTATTTTTTATCACCCAGATTTTCTTTTTCTTTTACATCATTTCTACGTATTTTCACTATTAAACAGTCTTGTAAGGTGCGTGACCGCCAGGCGAAATAACTCAGTTGGGAGAACGTTAGGCAGGAAATCTAAAGGTCTCTGGTCCAATCCTGGTTTTCTGCATCTGGTGGCTGACATGTCGAATTTTATGTTCTTCGACAATGGAAAATGAATGTTTATTTATTAGGTTGGTGCAAAAATAATGACGTAATAATGTCGTTTTTGATGTTAAAAAATACGTAAATAAACGACATTTTTTTTGCACCAACCTAATATTATCACCCAAATTTTCTTTTTCTTTTACATCATTTCAACGTATTTTGAGTATTAAGCAGTCTTGTAAGACGATTCAATCGTCAGCCGAAATAGCTCAGTTGGGAGAGCGTTAGACTGAAGATCTAAAGGTCCCTGGTTCAATCCCGGGTTTCGGCATCCGGTGGCTGGCACCTGTAATTTTATGTTCTTCGACAATAGAAAATGAATGTTTATTTTTTATCACCCAGATTTTCTTTTTCTTTTACATCATTTCTACGTATTTTCACTATTAAACAGTCTTGTAAGGTGCGTGACCGCCAGGCGAAATAACTCAGTTGGGAGAACGTTAGGCAGGAAATCTAAAGGTCTCTGGTCCAATCCTGGTTTTCTGCATCTGGTGGCTGACATGTCGAATTTTATGTTCTTCGACAATGGAAAATGAATGTTTATTTATTAGGTTGGTGCAAAAATAATGACGTAATAATGTCGTTTTTGATGTTAAAAAATACGTAAATAAACGACATTTTTTTTGCACCAACCTAATATTATCACCCAAATTTTCTTTTTCTTTTACATCATTTCAACGTATTTTCACTATTAAGCAGTCTTGTAAGACGCCTCGCTCGTCAGCCGAAATAGCTCAGTTGGGAGAGCGTTAGACTGAAGATCTAAAGGTCCCTGGTTCAATCCCGGGTTTCGGCATCCGGTGGCTGGCACCTGTAATTTTATGTTCTTCGACAATAGAAAATGATTGTTTATTTTTTATCACCCAGATTTTCTTTTTCTTTTACATCATTTCTACGTATTTTCACTTTTAAGCAGTCTTGTAAGGTGCGTGACCGCCAGGCGAAATAACTCAGTTGGGAGAACGTTAGGCAGGAAATCTAAAGGTCTCTGGTCCAATCCCGGTTTTCTGCATCTGGTGGCTGACATGTCGAATTTTATGTTCTTCGACAATGGAAAATGAATGTTTATTTATTAGGTTGGTGCAAAAATAATGACGTAATAATGTCGTTTTTGATGTTAAAAAATACGTAAATAAACGACATTTTTTTTGCACCAACCTAATATTATCACCCAAATTTTCTTTTTCTTTTACATCATTTCAACGTATTTTCACTATTAAGCAGTTTTGTAAGACGTTTCGCTCGTCAGCCGAAATAGCTCAGTTGGGAGAGCGTTAGACTGAAGATCTAAAGGTCACTGGTTCAATCCCGGGTTTCGGCATCCGGTGGCTGGCACCTGTAATTTTATGTTCTTCGACAATAGAAAATGAATGTTTATTTTTTATCACCCAGATTTTCTTTTTCTTTTACATCATTTCTACGTATTTTCACTATTAAACAGTCTTGTAAGGTGCGTGACCGCCAGGCGAAATAACTCAGTTGGGAGAACGTTAGGCAGGAAATCTAAAGGTCTCTGGTCCAATCCCGGTTTTCTGCATCTGGTGGCTGACATGTCGAATTTTATGTTCTTCGACAATGGAAAATGAATGTTTATTTATTAGGTTGGTGCAAAAATAATGACGTAATAATGTCGTTTTTGATGTTAAAAAATACGTAAATAAACGACATTTTTTTTGCACCAACCTAATATTATCACCCAAATTTTCTTTTTCTTTTACATCATTTCAACGTATTTTCACTATTAAGCAGTCTTGTAAGACGTTTCGCTCGTCAGCCGAAATAGCTCAGTTGGGAGAGCGTTAGACTGAAGATCTAAAGGTCCCTGGTTTAATCCCGGGTTTCGGCATCCGGTGGCTGGCACCTGTAATTTTATGTTCTTCGACAATAGAAAATGAATGTTTATTTTTTATCACCCAGATTTTCTTTTTCTTTTACATCATTTCTACGTATTTTCACTATTAAACAGTCTTGTAAGGTGCCTGACCGCCAGGCGAAATAACTCAGTTGGGAGAACGTTAGGCAGGAAATCTAAAGGTCTCTGGTCCAATCCCGGTTTTCTGCATCTGGTGGCTGACATGTCGAATTTTATGTTCTTCGACAATGGAAAATGAATGTTTATTTATTAGGTTGGTGCAAAAATAATGACGTAATAATGTCGTTTTTGATTTTAAAAAATACGTAAAAAAACGACATTTTTTTTGCACCAACCTAATATTATTACCCAAATTTTCTTTTTCTTTTACATCATTTCAACGTATTTTCACTATTAAGCAGTCTTGTAAGACGTTTCGCTCGTCAGCCGAAATAGCTCAGTTGGGAGAGCGTTAGACTGAAGATCTAAAGGTCCCTGGTTCAATCCCGGGTTTCGGCATCCGGTGGCTGGCACCTGTAATTTTATGTTCTTCGACAATGGAAAATGAATGTTTATTTTTTATCACCCAGATTTTCTTTTTCTTTTACATCATTTCTACGTATTTTCACTTTTAAGCAGTCTTGTAAGGTGCGTGACCGCCAGGCGAAATAACTCAGTTGGGAGAACGTTAGGCAGGAAATCTAAAGGTCTCTGGTCCAATCCCGGTTTTCTGCATCTGGTGGCTGACATGTCGAATTTTATGTTCTTCGACAATGGAAAATGAATGTTTATTTATTAGGTTGGTGCAAAAATAATGACGTAATAATGTCGTTTTTGATGTTAAAAAATACGTAAATAAACGACATTTTTTTTGCACCAACCTAATATTATCACCCAAATTTTCTTTTTCTTTTACATCATTTCAACGTATTTTCACTATTAAGCAGTCTTGTAAGACGTTTCGCTCGTCAGCCGAAATAGCTCAGTTGGGAGAGCGTTAGACTGAAGATCTAAAGGTCCCTGGTTCAATCCCGGGTTTCGGCATCCGGTGGCTGGCACCTGTAATTTTATGTTCTTCGACAATAGAAAATGATTGTTTATTTTTTATCACCCAGATTTTCTTTTTCTTTTACATCATTTCTACGTATTTTCACTTTTAAGCAGTCTTGTAAGGTGCGTGACCGCCAGGCGAAATAACTCAGTTGGGAGAACGTTAGGCAGGAAATCTAAAGGTCTCTGGTCCAATCCCGGTTTTCTGCATCTGGTGGCTGACATGTCGAATTTTATGTTCTTCGACAATGGAAAATGAATGTTTATTTATTAGGTTGGTGCAAAAATAATGACGTAATAATGTCGTTTTTGATGTTAAAAAATACGTAAATAAACGACATTTTTTTTGCACCAACCTAATATTATCACCCAAATTTTCTTTTTCTTTTACATCATTTCAACGTATTTTCACTATTAAGCAGTCTTGTAAGACGTTTCGTTCGTCAGCCGAAATAGCTCAGTTGGGAGAGCGTTAGACTGAAGATCTAAAGGTCCCTGGTTCAATCCCGGGTTTCGGCATCCGGTGGCTGGCACCTGTAATTTTATGTTCTTCGACAATGGAAAATGAATGTTTATTTTTTATCACCCAGATTTTCTTTTTCTTTTACATCATTTCTACGTATTTTCACTTTTAAGCAGTCTTGTAAGGTGCGTGACCGCCAGGCGAAATAACTCAGTTGGGAGAACGTTAGGCAGGAAATCTAAAGGTCTCTGGTCCAATCCCGGTTTTCTGCATCTGGTGGCTGACATATCGAATTTTATGTTCTTCGACAATGGAAAATGAATGTTTATTTATTAGGTTGGTGCAAAAATAATGACGTAATAATGTCGTTTTTGATGTTAAAAAATACGTAAATAAACGACATTTTTTTTGCACCAACCTAATATTATCACCCAAATTTTCTTTTTCTTTTACATCATTTCAACGTATTTTCACTATTAAGCAGTCTTGTAAGACGTTTCGCTCGTCAGCCGAAATAGCTCAGTTGGGAGAGCGTTAGACTGAAGATCTAAAGGTCCCTGGTTCAATCCCGGGTTTCGGCATCCGGTGGCTGGCACCTGTAATTTTATGTTCTTCGACAATGGAAAATGAATGTTTATTTTTTATCACCCAGATTTTCTTTTACATCATTTCTACGTATTTTCACTTTTAAGCAGTCTTGTAAGGTGCGTGATCGCCAGGCGAAATAACTCAGTTGGGAGAACGTTAGGCAGGAAATCTAAAGGTCTCTGGTCCAATCCCGGTTTTCTGCATCTGGTGGCTGACATGTCGAATTTTATGTTCTTCGACAATGGAAAATGAATGTTTATTTATTAGGTTGGTGCAAAAATAATGACGTAATAATGTCGTTTTTGATGTTAAAAAATACGTAAATAAACGACATTTTTTTTGCACCAACCTAATATTATCACCCAAATTTTCTTTTTCTTTTACATCATTTCAACGTATTTTCAGTATTAAGCAGTCTTGTAAGACGTTTCGCTCGTCAGCCGAAATAGCTCAGTTGGGAGAGCGTTAGACTGAAGATCTAAAGGTCCCTGGTTCAATCCCGGGTTTCGGCATCCGGTGGCTGGCACCTGTAATTTTATGTTCTTCGACAATAGAAAATGAATGTTTATTTTTTATCACCCAGATTTTCTTTTTCTTTTACATCATCTCTACGTATTTTCACTATTAAACAGTCTTGTAAGGTGCCTGACCGCCAGGCGAAATAACTCAGTTGGGAGAACGTTAGGCAGGAAATCTAAAGGTCTCTGGTCCAATCCCGGTTTTCTGCATCTGGTGGCTGACATGTCGAATTTTATGTTCTTCGACAATGGAAAATGAATGTTTATTTATTAGGTTGGTGCAAAAATAATGACGTAATAATGTCGTTTTTGATTTTAAAAAATACGTAAAAAAACGACATTTTTTTTGCACCAACCTAATATTATTACCCAAATTTTCTTTTTCTTTTACATCATTTCAACGTATTTTCACTATTAAGCAGTCTTGTAAGACGTTTCGCTCGTCAGCCGAAATAGCTCAGTTGGGAGAGCGTTAGACTGAAGATCTAAAGGTCCCTGGTTCAATCCCGGGTTTCGGCATCCGGTGGCTGGCACTTGTAATTTTATGTTCTTCGACAATGGAAAATGAATGTTTATTTTTTATCACCCAGATTTTCTTTTTCTTTTACATCATTTCTACGTATTTTCACTTAGTTTTAAGCCATCTTGTAAATACCGGGGTTCGGCAGGCGGTGGTTAACATACTTTTTCATTTTTTTCTTCGCCAATGGATATATTATAAGTTAATATTTATTATCAGCCGGGATTTTCTAATTAGTTACAATTACAAAGCTGTCTTGAAATCGTCTGACGCAGTTAACGTCTTTTTTTTTCTCCTTTGGTTATAAATCATAATGTTTATTTATCTTGTCAGCCAAATTGGCGACTCTGGGTGAGTGTTAGCCTGAGTGAAAAAAGCTAAATATTCTCTGTTTCGGCAACTGGTTGCTGCCGCCATCAATTTGTTTTTCTTCGCCAGTTGTTATAATAAAAATTTATATTTATTTTTTATCAGCCAAGTCTTTCTAATGGGTTTAAAAGCTGTCTTTAAGAAAGCGTTACAGTGTAATGTTCTCTACTTCAATCACAGCTTTTGGCGTTCGGTTACGTAATTGTCTGTTGAAAGAAGGGCAGCGGTGAGAAAATATAAATCTCCTTTTTTTCAGTTTCTGTATTTGTCATCGTTTTTTATATATTTTTATAATGAGTTAACCTCCAGCAAGGCAATAAATCCACTAAGACGCAAGTGTGGGATAATATGAGCACCAAATATTAAGCAGAGAGGACATAAATGAACACTGAACAGCAATTAAGAAGACGGTGTTACCTCATGTTGTCAATTTTTGTATCACTGGAATGATGTCAAAAAGAGAGAGACAGAGAGAGAGAGACAGACAGACAGATTTTGGACGCATTCCAACCGTTCGTGTTTATTAAGTTGAAGTACATCTCTAAAAAAAAAAAGAAGCCACAATTACGTGCAAATTTTTAAAAAGAATCACCAATTCTCCAAATACTGAACAAAAACGTGCCTGTCGCCAGTTAATGGCATATACCACATTTTGCATGTCGATTGGCAAACTTAATTGCCAATTATTTCTAATTTTGCTTCCTTTGTCTTGTAACAGATATCGGTTCGGAAAAAAGATATTTGAGAGACAAGTTCGAACTGAAGTCGGATTTGTTACATTCGCAGACCCCGGAAAAGGTATGAATCTTTAGTAACCCTCATTTCAATTTCAAATATTTTCTTAAATTTCATTGATTGTTAAATAAAAATAAGCTTCGAGAAATTTCCATAACAAAACAGTCAAAATTTGTGTAAAAATAGGCTCAACCGACGTAAAAAATCTTTCTCAAATTCATCCCTAATTTAAATGTCTCAAGAAATCCTATTGGCTAAAAAATATAAAATACAACATTCGCCCATGCATTTCTCAGAAAAATTTGCAACAGCTGCAAAGCCCCGTTGGATCCGATTTCGTTGTTAAGAAAACGATAAATAGAAATAGTAAACGAATTTTCGTTGCATTTGAGACTCACACGCGCGAATGATACACACGGGAATTATGTGCCGCCAGAGAAGCAAACTTCCTTTATGAGAGATTAGAAAATTTTACACAACAAACTTTTTCACACAATATCTTTCATCGAAAAATCTTTTGTCTAAGTTAAATTCAACCTTTTTAATCAAAGGCATAAAAGTTTTAGACATTGAACATTTCCGAAACAGCAAAGAACTTTTTCTCTAAAATATACCTTTGCACACACCATTACAAAGAAATTGTAAATTGTGTATATAAAATTTAATTTGTTGTTTCAAACATATTTTTGTGGTGATTGAATATCGTTACCATTTGGCCATTTCTTATAATTTATGTTTGTGAATATTGCATATTTTCTTTGCAGCACAATTTTAAATATTCACGCAATCTTCTTAGATCCACTAAAAAATCCATCTCTTCTCGCCCCAAGCTGGGTAGATAGATTGGGCCCTATCGCATACCGCGGGAAAATCTTCTGCCTCATCATGAATCGAAAGAGTCAAGCGTCTGATTATTGCAAACCCGAAAATCTAAGACAAATAATTTGAAAGTGAAACTTGTCAAAAATGAATAGCGGAAACCGCATTATATTATTACATCTAAATACGACAATGCAACTGTAATTATTCTTCTAAGATAATGGTAGCATCTTCGTTGGTTTGAATTTGAATCCTTCCCGACAAGAGCAACATCTAAAATAGTGGTTCCCAAACTTGATTTGTCTGTACCGCATTTTCGGAATTCAAATTTACTTGAGTCTCACCAGATTTTATGTGATAAAAACTGCAATAAAAAATAAAACAGAGTAGAAGTGTAAAATGGAGATAACTGTGGATTCCTAGTCAGAACATTATCATTGATAACTCTCTCCTCCAATTTGCAGAGCTTAGTTACTATACATACTTGATACAAGGCAAAAATATGACAATGATAAAATCGGTCAATAATTATTTATAACTATTTATACTGGGACTCATCCATACAATTAAAAGTAATCCATAATAATATTTTAAATTTTGAAATCATATTTATTTTTTTTGGCATATGAAGTTTTTGAAACTTTTTCAAAACCTTTGATTGTCTTTCAATCATTCTGCCTCACCTGCTATCCTCTTCCGCCTCACCGGCTATCCTCTTCTTTCGCACCGTTTAGGAACCACTGATCTCGAATGACTCAGCAATACGATTTTTGAATGATGGTCCCGTTCGTAGGTCAGTCAGTCAGTGTTTCATGCGTAATAGACGCTTAGGCGATCATGTATCTTTCGATACATGACTGACGAGGCAGATATTTTCTCCGCAGTAGGTTGTCATTTATTTCTGCGGTAGATCAGTTGCCATCCAAGGTTATAGAACACAGTTTGTCCTGTTATCTACCCATAGCTGGGAGGGGGAGAAGATGAGGATTCTTACCATTAGTATTAGCACGTAAATGAATGTAATAGATTTAACTGAAATTCGAACTCGGCTCTCCGACTGCTCAATTCGAATCGCTATCCATTACTCAATCCGTGCTCCTTAATGCATGCAAAACTGGTGTCTTGACTGTGAATCCGATTATGGTTTGCTTTCTTGCGTCTTCTTTCCTCCATCGGACCTGATGGTTATCGTCCTTGCCTCTCTTGATGCCCCTTTGCCGCTCGCAACTTGCTACCAGTTGTCTGTTTCCAGACTCAAATGGTTACTAGAAAGTGAAGGAACCGGCAATCCAACAGTTTCAAGCCGTGTTTACGGACATCCTAAAGCACAGTTTGAAATTCAAAGATGAATGACAACTGTCCCTAATTCATGTAAGAAATATTTTTATATCTAACACAACCAGTGTAATAAAAAGCAACGCTAATAAAATGAAAAGAAGGATCTGCAATGTTATTGGTCCTGACGAGGTATCTCGGCTTCAGTCACTTTCCCATGTAGCTTCCCTGTGCATTTTCTTAGAAATACTTTCATGGTAATTGATCTTATTAACATTCCTCTAGTGTCAAGGCTATAAATTTAAGCGCAGTTTCGAGATTTGAAACAAGGTCTCATCCTTTTACAGTTGAAATGGATAGATGTGACCCTAAGTTCTAATCTAATAGTTTATTTTCTCGCACTTCCCGCTTGTGAGACTCTCTTCCGGTTTCTTGCTTTCCAGTCAACATTGATCTTCAAACATTTTAATATTAGGTTGTGCAAAAATAATGACGTAATAATGTCGTTTTTGACGCTCAAAAATACGTCAAAAAACGACATTATTATGTCATTATTTTTGCACCAACCTAATACAATTTTAATCGTTATCTTCTGTTATAGAGTTTAACCTCTGCTTGCCATTGATCCATAAGCCAGTTATTGTATTGTGATTTAACTATATTTTCATTGGTTAACAAATATTTAAATATATTTACTGTGTATTTAGATTTCATTACACTACATTTATTGATCTCATTCCTGTTCATTTGTTGTTCTCATTCCTTAATAACATTTTTATTTTCTTATATTTTTTCATTCTTCTCGTATTCCATCCATACAGATTTCATTCAGATATTCGTTGTCTTCTGCTTTCTTAATTCCACTTCTTTTATCGTTCTCGTTCTTTAATTATGTTTTATTTTTCTTATATTCTTATACACTCACCTTGTTTCTTAGTGGCTTTATTGCCTTACTTGAGGTGAAATGAATAAACAAAAAATAATTATCCGGAAAGATTTAAAAGAATTAGATTGAAATTCTTTTTCAAGGGAAATAACTCTGCTATATGTGAAAATGAATTCTTTCCCATGAATTACTCCAAGATGTCTGATGGAAATAATTATTTAAGTAAAATAGATTTTTAATATTAAAACGGTTTGGGAACATTTTATTAAATGCAGCCATCTGAAATTATATTTTAACATTTCTGATTTCCTTTGTCGGTGATGTTGAAGGATAGTCATTTGCCTAAAAAATAATCTTTGAAAAACATTTTTTTACATGTTAAAAGCACTTGTAAAAAACAGGAAATCTTTTTTTTTGCAAATTATCATCGATGAAGCACTCCACAAAATTATTATTATTATTTAAAATTTTAAGAAAACTCGTGTATGAGAGCATTTTGTCTTGGCTTCCGTAAGGTGAGTTATTTTTTTCAACTATTTTACAAAGCAAACAGGACACCCTTAAGTTATTAACTTTAGTTTTATAAAATTAATTTTTTTTTTTTAGATATTCGAGGCTTGGAGTGTTGGATATTTTGAAAATTTTAATCAATTCAGCTGAAGGAAGGCGATAACACCACTAAGACGCAAAGGGTTACTAGAAAGTAAAGCAACCGGCAACCCAATCTTCTTCTTTTACCGTGTGTCCTTTCAGAACAAAAGCGATTATGGCCCCCATCATTTTCTTATCTCTTGTAGCGCGTAATAAATTTTGTCTTTTTATTATTTCTCCCAAACCCTGTTCTCCTATTTCTTATTTACTTAAGCTCATCAAGTATGTTATGCGTAACTTTTCCTCTGTCCCACTTTCCTTCAGTCTGTCCTCCTGTGAGTATCAGATTTTCCAAGCCCCCCTTTCTTTATTACGTGCCCAAAAGTTTCAACTGCCTCTTCCTCATGTTAAGTATATAAATTTCCATTCTCTCGCAAATCTCGTCGTTGCTCAGATGTTTGGCAAACAAGAAACGAACCATAAATCACTCCACCCGTTCGAAATACCGGACGAGAGGTATAGGAAAAAAAAAAAAAAAAAAAAAAAAGAAAGAAAGAAAAAAAGAAAAAAGAAATTGAAGATGTGTTTATTTCCAGTCACAGTGACTATTATTGCGTAAATCTACCATTTCGTGAATTTTTAAAAAATATAGAATTGACTCAGATTAATTTTAATTAAAACAACGACGCCATTTTACAAATCTAGTAAAAGTAACAAAATTATTGTAATTTAAAAAAAATCATATGATTCAAGTTTTGTTTATTGCTTATCTATCAGAAAATGAAACATACGCACGTTAAATTGATATTTTACCATTATTACAAAGACCTCACTACAACCAGAGAATTTTCAGAGGTGGGTCTTCGAGTATTTTCTAAATATTTTATGCATTATTTCAAAGGGGATCCGTTTACTCAAAACTGATCCACAAATTTATGTCCAGTCCAGTCCTTTGGTGTGAACATTTCTCATTCGTATCAAGATAACATCAAGATTTACAGGACAGTAAGGACTCTGATCAGGAGCTTTTGAGGAGCATGGAAGCACCTCTTAATTGCTGTTGTTCCCAGGTCCACCCTGACCTGGGATGAGAGCACCTGTTAGGGTCCCAGCTATGGGTAAATAGTTAACTTCCAAACTGGAGTCCAAACGTGTGAAAATACGTTTTAATACCAGCAATACATTTTTGTAAAAACTTTTTACCAGCAATAAATTTTTGAAAAAAATCTTATCATCAAGCAAAACATTTTATTACCAGCAAGACTTTTTAGGAAAAATATTAACAGCAATACATTTTTGAAAAAAAAGAAAAAAAAAAAAAGAATAACAGCATTAAAACTCTTGTCGGCATTGAATAACCGATTGAGGTTGATACGCCATAAACAAATCAAACCAAACAAAACCAAACCATATATATATATGTGTGTGTGTGTGTGTGTGTGTGTGCGTGTGTGTGCGCGCGTGCGTGTATTGTGTGTGCGTGTGTGTGTGTGTGTGTGTATGTATGTGTGTGTGCCTGGGCGTGTTTGTATGTGTGTGTGTGTGCGCGCGTGTATTGTGTGCGTGTATGTATGTGTGTGTGTGTTTGTGTGTGTACGTGTGTGTGTGTGTGTGTGCGTGCGTGTATTGTGTGCGTGTGTGTGGGTGTATGTATGTGTGTGTGTGCGCGCGTTTGTGTGTGTGTGTGTGTGTGTGTGTGTGTGTGTGTGTGTGTGTGTGTGTGTACTGATGCGTTGATTCCCGTTCTTTTTGTCCTTTTCTCAATGCCTCCTGTAACCATTCTATTACTTTTACTGGCACTTTGTAACCCTCCTGCGCACTAGTGGCACTCCCGCTTTGTTTGGGTGAAATGATTAATATATATATATATATATATATATATATATATATATGTATGTGCGTGCGTGTGCGTGTGTAACATTATATATGATTAATACAAATATAATTCTTGATGTTATATTCAGAACCTCAACTCCAGTTTTGTAGACGAAAGTTTTTGCTATTGTTCAATCCACTCGTCAGGAGGTTTCAGCAATTATTTTAAACATTATTATAGTGAACACTTCGCATTTGAAATAGACGCCCCATTTTTATTTTTTTATTAAGCAATGTGTATTATATCCAAAGGCCTGCGCGTTCAGGAAATCATCAGAAAGAAAATGTCTTCTCTGACAGGGATTGAACCTCCGTTTGTTCCGGTATTCTTTATCCCCCCCTCCCCAGCCGGCCACAAAGAACGTAATAGAAAGGAAGGCTCTATTTTCTTTTTCATTCAGATTATTTCTGACAAAGCTCATGTCTGCTCAGTTTCTGTTTCAAATAAGAAGTATCCATTATAATAATGTTTGAAGTAATAAAAATGCCAGATTAAAAATAAAATTAATTTTATACATATATATGTGTGTGTGTGTATGTATGTATGTATATATCATATAGTATTCCACATACAAGCCTGTTTCGCTGTATCACAGCTCATCAGTGTGATAAACATCTCATTGCTTGAAGCCGGGATCGAAACGCGACCGATTTGGAATCAGTGAGAGACTCTACCCCTACACACACACACACACACACACACACACACACACACACACACACACACACACACACACACACACACACACACATATATATATATATATATATATATGAATAAAGATCAAAAAGTCGCTTAAGTTGTGAGTTCAATCCCTGGCCGAATCAGAAAGAACAAACACTTGGAGAGGAATTAACTAAAAAAAAACAAAAAACAAAAACGGAGATATCCAAAGGCATGGCACGTGGAATTAGAACACTCTACACACGTGGGCTAAATAAAGGGTTCGCTTAGAAATTCCAGCTAATATCACCTGGAGAAAGCTGGAGCACACAACGGTCGAAACGTCGTGAATATGGCAATAAAGAAAAGGAAAATAGTCTGAACAATGTAAATCGCGTAAATTCTTTTGTCTGTGACAAATTCTTTTTCGTGTTTACTGATTACTCTCTTCTTTTAATGTTGGTTGTCATATATCACTTATTCAAGGTCAGATATCAACAGTCATAATAGCACCATCATTTTTAAATCGAAGAGCAATGAGCTGTGTGTTATAATTATTACAGAGCTTGGTGGAAGAGTTAAAACAATTGAAATTTCTAGAACACATAATGAGAAAAGAGGACTTGGAAAAAATTGATACCTACAGGACAAAAGGAATAGAGAAAAACAATGCATAGAGAGCTTGAGTAAATGGAAGGTGGAATAAGGTTTAGGAGAGATAACAAAAATACAAAATTTTTAAAGCTACAAAGGAGAGCGGATTGTGGAGAGTCATGATAGTCAACGTCTTGAAGGAACACGGTACATACAAGAAGAAGAAAGAGAAAAAAAAATGTTGCCCAGGAAATTGAAACCGGAAGAGAAAAGCACAAGAGAAGAAAATCTTTGCATAGAAATTATGGTTACATCTAACAATTTCTACAGTGAAATGATGGAACCTAACTGCCAATCTAGTACTGCACTTAAATTCATGAAGTCGGGGTATCAAAGATAAAACTTTATCAGAACAATTACCATAAAAATATTTGTAGAAAATGCTCAGGGAAGCTACGTTATAGCGGTGGAAAAGTGACGGAAGCCGAGATATCTGATTAGGACCAATAACATTGCAGATTCTTCTTTAGATTTTGTCAAGACTCATACAGTATTAAAATACCAGTATATACAGTATCGTTCAAATTAATTGAAATAAAATGAATAATTCCGTTATTTTTTTTTCGTATTTTTCCAGTGAAACATGACCCAGTACATATATTAGTAATTCGTATGTCCATTCCACGAAGTCGTTCCTTGCAGATCAACTACAGATAATCAATTGGATTTAAATCAGGAGAGTTCCCGGGCCAGTTTGTAGTACTTTGATTTACTCACTGCTAAGGTTTGCCAGTGTGTTCGCGCAGCGTTACAATTTTGGTAGGGTTCCTTGGAGTATCGCCCACCGCAGATAATGACCGTAGGACAACTAATCGACAGTCAAGACAATAGTGTCTGGGCGTGCTAAAAATCTGATTCAATCACGGATGACGCAATATTTTTCAAGGCCAAACAAACTAAAACTGACCGTATGGTGAAAGAAAGGAAACTAAAGCTGTTGTTTCAATTAATTTGCACAAGGGTGTGTGTATATATATATATATATATATATATATATATATATATATATATATATATATGTTTTGTCAAGACCCATATAGTAATAAAGTACTAGTATACATATATAAAGATATCACAAGAAAATAACATTCAGACTCAAAATCCACTGAGACCTGAAAGTGTAAAGAAAGTAGAATTTTTTTCTCATTTTAATTCTTTTCGGTCTGATATCTGCAATAAATATAACCTCTTTCTTTCTTTATATATTTTTCCTTCAGCTTTGTTTTGAAAAAATGACGATTTTAATGTCTATAGTAAAATTTTGTACCGACAAGAAAACATTTAATGTACGTATGTATGTATGTATGTATGTATGTATATATATATATTGGCCCAGCAAGAGAATTAAGTTGCAGGTGCAAGTGCCTTCAGGCCTGTGCATGCCCAAGGGAAACATAAAAAAAAATATATATATTACTTGACATTAGTTTTGTCTCGATCTCTGCTATTCGGGCCCACGTTGACGCATCTCAAATAACAGAACTAGATTTTTACATACAGCAAAAAAATCTAAAAACTTTGTAAAACAAATATCCGCCGCTCCAATACACGGAATCTACTGAGGGCACACCGCTGCAGCTGCTCTCTCTCTCTCTCTCTCTCTCTCTCGCTCTCTCTCTCAACATATATATATATATATATATATATATATATATAGTGTATATAAAAAAAACTTTTAGAAATTTTAGAGCAGGTTCTTCACTAAAAAACAAGGACAAAAGACGATATAAACATATGTCGCGATTTGTGCAATAAACCACTGGCAAAAGTTATCCCATGATGAGTGATCAGAGGACGAAAAACCCTGAACATTTTGCAAATGATACATGAGCTTCTCTTGAAGTACCCTACATGTGGTACTATGTGGTGTACGGCATGCTAGGGCCAATTGACATATGATGCTGATACATGGATCGTCTCCGACGCAGAATCCATAGATTGTGGTGCCACGGATCCTGTCTTAGCAACGCGAGGATAAACAGCAGCAAAGTTTGGATGACTCAGCTGCCTTCAGTCTGAAAACGCACTCTGATACAGCCGTGCAGCCTCGCGTCAATTACCATTCGCACGGCTGTACGTAAAAATCATATCTGCCTGCTCACGATATAAATAACCTGCCATTGTTAAACGTAACTCTTCTCAGTTAACTCATTACTACAGACGTTAAACGTTAAAGACAGACTAGCCACAAATGTACACGAATGACAAATGTAACCTAGTCTGCATGACAACACAACGCCATCTACCGTAAATTTTCTTTAAACTTGAAAACTTAAAAACGAAGGATTTGTGGACATATGTTTATAGGGATTTTGTTCTTGTCTTGGTGTGAGGAACCCGACTCCAAGATTTGTAAAAGTATTTTTTTTACATCCTATAATGTATTCGACTCTCCCGTCGAATTCGACGTATGAGGGTCAAGCAGATCAGTTCCTAGGAAACCGACAGCCCGACACCAGCACATGAGATTTGATCATAGTAGTGAAGGCTTCGTGCAGGACCATCCCTTTTTTGAAGGGCCGAATACAGAGACCTGGTGCACTACGTGCCACAAGGTCCCCAAACGACCCTCCGCAGGTTTTGAATTCAGAGTTGTCCTTCTCCAAGACCAGTTGCCATCCAAGGCTATAGAACTCAGTCTGTCCTACTGTTTACCTGGAGGGAGAAGAAGAGGATTCACACCTTTTCCCAAGTGAATGTAATGGATTCGACTGGAATTCGAACTCGGCCCTCTGAAGCCAAGCCGCTATCCATTACTCCACCTATATATATATATATATATATATATATATATATATATATATATATATATATATATATATAAATAAAGAGAGAGAGAGAGGGGGGAGAGGAGCAGTGTGCCCCAACAAGTTTCGTGTCTTGCAGATTTTCTTGCAGTATGTAAAAAACTAGTTATTTGACATGGGCCCGAGAAGCAGAGATCGAGACGAATCTAATTTCAATTGTTACATATTTTTTATGTTTCCTTATTGCGAAGGGCTAATTGGACCTCTGGCCCAAAACTGAAAGGAACTCTTGTGTAGCTTTGAAAACAGCAATGATAATTTTGAAGAAATAACTTCGACTTCCTCAAGACACAGTATAGAATTTTAAAAGCTCACTTTAATTCTGATTCGGGTTATAAGCCCCATTCCGGCCAAAAAGACCGATATGAGCTGAAATTCAAATTCAGGTTGAAATCTGAGTTCTTCAAATCACAAATTCAGTGGAACTTTAATTGAGTTCTTTAAATCACAAACTCTGCTGAACTTCAAAACCTCACGTCACGAAACCTCTCACTTTAATTATGATTCCTTGGCATTTTGAAGAAATTAAAATTGATTCCCTTGAGTCATCAAATTTCGGAGATATTTTAAATTGAATTTAAAAAAAAATTAAATTCACAATGTTTTTGTGTTACTTTAAACTCAATATAAATTAAAAACTTTTAAAATCACTAATTTTTTTCAGTTATTTTAAAATTTGAATTTTTAACTGTTCCCTTCTCATCCATACACAAATCCCAATGGTGGATGGTCAAGCATCAGATGAAGGGTAGATTTTCAATCGCGGGATCATCCTTATTCCAGAAAGGTATATGTCTATGTAGAGCAACTGTGACCCTAATCAGAGGGGTTTCAGACATACCGACGGATAGACAGAATATGCCGTTTATTTATTTAGATATAGACAAATTAAATAGATTTTCCATTTTCCCATTTATAGAATAGAGTAGATTTCCTCATAAATCTCAAATTCGAGGTGTATGTCGCTTTCAAAAAGCTAAGCCAAGTATTAAGAAACAGAAACATTTTATCATAAACAAAGAGCACTGAAATGTTTTCTAATATCAGCTATCCTTTTTTGAAATTAAATTTATCCCAAGTATCGTAGTACCAGTAAGAAACAAGGAGTCACTGGAAAAGAAGTTACTTAGAAAAAAGAAAGCATTATCAAGGAGCGAGAAGAGTAATCAAGAAGATGGTAGATAACAGGTGACATTACATTTAAACTTTTGAAGATCAAAGTTGGCCCGAAAGCATGAAACCAGAAGAGAGTTCCATAAGCAAGAAGTGCGAGAAAACAAACTGTTAGCATAGAACTTACGGTTACATCTAGCCAATCTAACTGTAAATTGATAGTACCCTGATGCTATCCTAGTATAGCGCTTAAATTCATAAAATCTAGGTACCTTAGCGAAGATTCTCTGATGATTAATAGAGAGCAGTTTAGTTTTAGAGGCGTTAAAATTAACAAGCCTTTCGTTGCCCCAGTTAACAACAAGTCGTTTTTGAGATCAGCCACCAATTTGACTAGACAGGAGTAAAGGGTTGGCTCATCAGCATAGATACTAAGTTGAGAGCTGTTTTTCTCAGGAAGATCATTAATGAAATTTTAAAAGAAAATAGAACCAAGGATAAAGCACTGGAGTTCACCTGCATTAGTAAAGAAGAATCTGTAAGAATGGATGCTAAGGACGCTGTTCATTTCACGATTTGATGAGAAAAACTGAATCACTTCAAAAATTCACCCGGAGACACCATAACTTTTCAAGGTAGTCAATGATATACAATCTAAGCACAAATGAAGAATAGACTTGAGGCAATAGATACATGGTTCTATAGAAGGATGCTGAGAATACCATGGGTCGAGCCTGTGGCCAACGACAAAGTTTTAGAGAAAATGGAAGCAAGAACGGAAACTTATACTTAACACCAGAAAAAGAAAGTTGAAATGTCTAGGGGGCATAATAAGGAAAGACGGCTTGGAAAATTTGAGATTCTCAGGAGAGACTGAAGGCAAGAGGGACAGAGGAAAACAATGCATAATCTACCCAGCTAACTTGAGTAAATGGTTGGTAGAGCAAGATTTAGAAGCAGTAACAAAAAGACAAAATTTATAGAGAGCTACAAAGGACTAGAAATTGTGGAGAGCCATGATCGCCAACGTCTTGAAGGGTCAAGGCACACAGAAGAAGAATGAGCTTGAGTAAATGGATGGCAAAGTAAGGTTTAAAAGAGAAAACAAAAAGACAAGATTTATTAAGAGCTACAAAGGACTAGAAATTGGGGAGAGCCATGATCGCCAACGTTTTTTTAGAGCCAAATTATCAGTATCAAGGGTGACCTCATTGCAAAAGTAGGAAGGTAATATGATAATGAAATCATTGACAGTTATAGACTTGGATCCCGTAACGAGAAGAAAAATGGTTTCAAAGGTTCACGAATGGAGATATAGCAACCAAAACGAACGTTCAAGACGGCAATATACACGGAAAATCCCCTCAGAGAGACAACTTAACCATCAACAAACGATCTATAAATGCAGTTTTGCGTTGTCAAACATAGAGGCAGCTGATCATATTTTTTATATAATGATGTTCACTCAGTAAACGGCCCTAGGTCCACTCGAAGTAAAAGGTTACAGAGTAGGGGAGGGTACAGATTATGTGGATCTATGTGAAAGATAACGGATAACATTAGACTTGAACAGGTTAGGGTCGTAGTGATCGGGAAAGCAACCTCTCTTTGTTGGTTAGGGCCACAGACTGAACACGGAAGCCTATATAAAGTGTCTTGCGGAGGTAGTGTTGCCCTGGGTCAAGATTGTGGCTGCTGGAAGACCCTGTGTCGCAACAAGAATCTACACCATGCCACACAAGAAGGAGAACCCAGTCGTAGCTGTCAGACAATTTCTGCGACAACATCACTCCTTACATCTAGCAACATAACTCTCAAGACTACAACCACCTTGATTATTATGTGTGGGGCGCAGTTGAGAGAGAGACTAGCAAAACTCCTTGCAACACCAAAGATGAACTAAAGGCAAGTATTATGGCAGCATTCGTGGGAGTCGGTTACACAGGGAAGTGGTTAACGAGAAGAAGCTGCTTGAGCGAAACTTACATCTCGCCAAAGGACTGGGGTGAAGAAAAACTGTGGATGCAAATTGAGGAGGGCTTTTTGTAGACTTCAAGCAACGCTGAACGCTAATTACCTGCTGTCAATTCTGGAAATTTCGACTGCTCTTGTATAAGCCTTCGCCACTAAATTCAAATATGTGTGTAGATACACCAATATGTATTTCTTAACATTTGCTTTATCTATAGAGAAAGAATGATCAATATCGGATACAGAAGCTTTATAGATGTATACAGTGGAAGCATAGGATTCAACAGTGCATGGTGGCTTTCAGTTTCACGCTCCAGTGCCATCTTCAAACCAAGTCTGGGCTTGAAGATCGCAAATTACATTCACGATACAGTGTTGATTTTTATGTTCGCACACACACACACACACATACACACACACACACACACACACATTCGACAAATGACCTCCCTTCAGTTCTTAACTGAAATGGCTCGTAAAACTTAACAACTCCTAAACAAAGTTGCTATCCAGCCCTGTCGGCTGGGGCTTTAGAATATGCCGACTGCACCTCTGTAGAGGGGTAACCCCCCCCCCCCAATGAGGCGTCCTGGGTATGACGTTAAATGGCATCCAACAGCAAGGCCTCTGATCTGGAGGTTTTGAGGAGCGTGGAACCACCTCTTAATTGCTGGTGTTCCCAGGTCCACCTTGACCCGGGGTGGTAGCACTTGTTAGGGTCCCAGCTATGGGTAAATAGTGAACTCCTAGTTTTCCAGGTTTTGCTCACGTCCTGGGTATGACAGTAAACTACATCCGCGTCCTGGGTATGACGGTAAACTACATCCGCGTCCTGGGTATGGCGATAAACTGCATCCAACAGCAAGGTCTCAGATAATGTTTTCAGAAAAATAATGTTGCCAGCTCTAAGTTTTTGAAACGATAATGTTGCCAGCTCTAAGTTTTTGAAACAATAATGTTGCCAGCTCTAAGTTTTTGAAACGATAATGTTGCCAGCTCTAATTTTTTGAAACAATAATGTTGCCAGCTCTAAGTTTTTGAAACGATAATGTTGCCAGCTCTCAGTTTTTGAAACAATAATGTTGCCAGCTCTAAGTTTTTGAAACGATAATGTTGCCAGCTCTCAGTTTTTGAAACAATAATGTTGCCAGCTCTAAGTTTTTGAAACAATAATGTTGCCAGCTATACGTTTTTTATTCCATACAAAATAGGCATTTAAAATTCATATAAACTGGATTTGGCATTAAATAACCCACAGTGGTTGATATGCCATAAAACTCAAACAAACAAACAAAAATTGCTATCTTTTAATCATGATAGAGAGTCATTTCTCCCTTCCGTCAGTATGGCTGATGCTAACCTCCAGGTCGTTGAGCCATCTTGGTCTCACGTTTCATACTCACATGAAATGAAGTGATTATATTGAATTAATTGGAAGGTCATTGAATTTTGTCAAGACTCATATAGTAATAAAATACCAATATATACAGTTTTGTGCAAATGAATTGTAACAAAACGAATAATTCCGTTATTATTTTTTTCTCTCGTATTTTTCCAATGAATCATGACACAGTACACATATTAGTACTTCGTATGTCCATTCCACGAAATCATTCCTTGCAGATTGGCCAAAGATACTCGATTGGATTTAAATTAGGAGAGTTTCCGGGCCAGTCTATAGTACTTTGATTTGCTCACTGCTAAGGTTTGCCAATGTATTCATGCAGCGTTATAATTTCCGTACGTTTCCTTGGAGTAACGCCCATCGCAGACAATGACCGTAGGACAACTAATCGACAGTCAAGACAGTAGTGTCTGGGCGTGATAAAAATCTGATTCAATCATGGATGATGCAATATTTTTTAGGGCCAAACAAACTAAAACTAACCGTATGGTGAAAGAAGGGAAACTAAAGTGGTTGTTTCAATTAATTTTCACAAGGGTATATATATATATATATATATATATATATATATATATATATATATATATATATATATATATATAAGTCAACATAGAAGTCAAAACTGAGAGGCTTGTAAATCTTACCGCCTCCGAAACAAAATTGCTATCTTTTAATCATCATAGACAACCATTTCTGCCTTCCGTCAGCATGGCTGATGCTAACCTCCAGGTCGTTGCGTCATCTTGGTCTTACGTTTCATACTGACATGATGTGAAATGATTATATTGAATTAATTGGTTGTTCAGCTGCTAGGAAGTGTTCATTCTTCGTTTCGTGCCAGACAATTTTTCTCGCCAGAATCCATTTTGCACATTCATAAATCTACCATTCGTCCGTGCATTGAGTATTGCTGTCAGATTTGGTCTGGTTTTCCAGTTATATATCTCGAGATTCTCGAGTAAATGAAAAGAAGGAGCTGCAATATTATCGGTCTTGACCTGGAATCTCAAATTCAGTCACTTGTATTCCCTATTTATTTTCAATAAATATTTCATGGTCCTAATAATCTCTTTACCTTGTTAACGTGACTGCATGGATTTAAGCGCACTACTAGACTGACAAAGAGGTCTCATCGTTTTACTATTAAAAAACTAGATATACCCGTGAGTTTTATTCTCATTTCTCGCACTTCTCGCCCGTGAAAATCCTTTCCCAGTTTCTTACTTTCCTACGTTCTTCAAAAAAATTAAATACGTCAATAATCATCTTCAGTCTACCTGGAACCTGTTCTTTTATTGTCCTTTCTCCTCACTAACTTCCTGTCAGTCTTTTTCTCCCGTGTGTCTTAGTGGCATTATCAGCGTGCTTGACGTGTGTGTGAAATGATTTTATATATATATATATATATATATATATATATATATACATATATATATATATATATATATATATATAATGATGGTCTCTCCGTCGTTTTCGACGTATGAGTGTCTTTCAGTTCAGTTTTTATGTTTACGTTTCAAATGAGAAATCAATCCTCCACGGGATTTGCAAACAATATATATATATATATATATATATGTGTGTGTGTGTATGTGTGTGTGTGTGTGTGTGTCTGTGCGTGCGTGTGTATTAATCGAATTCACCACAAACAAGGAGTAAAGCCACTAAGACAAGTGTTTACTAGTTATGGTAGAATTAGAAAACAAACATTATTAGTGAGCGAGAACAATAAAAGAGTAATCAAGAAAACAATAGATAGCGATTGACATTGCATTTACATTTTTGAAGATTCACTTTAGCCCTGTGTTACTGAACAATTTGAACCCTTCTGCCTGAGTCAAAATTCGCAAATAATTGGCATGTAATTTTTCAAGGTAGATATAAAAATAGTTACAAGTGTTTACCCATCGTTCAACTGGTAACTGGGCATTAAGTCATTTTTCTCTACCACTATTCAACCGGTGTCTGGGCATTACGTCATTTTTCTCTACCACCATGAAAGCACTGGTCAGGGCTCAAAAGGTTAAAGTTGACTGAAAAGCATGAGGCGGGAAGAGAGTTTCACGAGCGAGAATTGCCATAAAACAAACTGTTATTATAGAACTTACGGTTACATCTCGCCAACTCAACTGTATATGGAGGAGACATCGTTGCCAGTCGAGTAGTGCGCTTATGAACATGCTGCCATGGATATGCTGCTATGAACACGTGACTCTTTGCATAAAGTTTCTCATTTTCTTTTCTTTGATCAACACAGGATATAACAAGGCCTACTAATAATTAAATAAAAATAAAAATTCAATTAATTGTTATTGGATAAATCTAAATAAACAGTGAAATTATATTTTTTTGTCTTGAATGTCGCCTGGCCAAAAATCTATGTTCAGGGTCATGACCAAAAAGGTTTGGCAAACACTGTTTTCGAAATGATATTGTTTTTTTGTACTTGTTAACCTCTTGTTTGATATGATGTCAAGTTAATGTTTTCCTTTCCACCAAAATACTCACCTGCCAACAAAAACGTAATGTCATATCAGTGCTTGTTACAATGAATGAAAGCAACAGAAACATTTACATCTACTCACACGCTGGGATAGTGGAGTTTGTTGCATTCACTTACATGCAAACACTCTTGGGAAAGGTATGAATCAATCTCCTCCGTCAGCTATGGATTAAATAGTAGAACTTGTATCTGGAAAAATCATTGTTTTTTTCAAATATTGTTGATGCAATATTCATTTTTACAATCCAAAATTATTTCGGGTTTAAATAACCCACAAAGCGTTGATAAACCATAAAAAACAAATTAATTAATCACACACTGCGAACAACTATGATTAGATACATCATTTCTAATGAGCTAGCCCGAATTCATTTAAATCTTCTTTTATATGGTTTGTCTTTTCAGGATGCAAACGATCATGGCTCCCCACAGCATCCTGCTTTTTCTTACTAAAAAGTAACTTGCCTCTTTAATAACCCACTTTGCCTTGTTTTGATATCCATTGACTCAAACTAAGTGAATAGGTTGTTCACTGTTTTCCTCTCACTAGTTTTGCTTTTAATCTGTCCTGTGAGTGTTAAATTCTCTTGCTCTTCTTTCCTCATTATGTGTCGCAGAAATTTACATCTTTAAATATCATTTCCTTTGTAGTTTTTACTCTCATTAAATGTTCCTTGTTCTTTGCATATTCTCTCTGCAGTATTCTCAGCATATATTCGTAGAACCGCATTTCTGTTACTTCAAGACTTCTTTTCACCAATGTGCAGATTGTCCAGCATTTACGGCCATGTAGATGATCAGATAGGACATAACAGTTCAGTACTCGTTTCATTGTTGCTAAAGACATTTTCCCATCTCTTGACCAAAAAGGTTTGGGAAAATACTGTTTTAAAGCCGATATTGCTTTTTTGACAACTTGTTGATCTTTTCTTTGATACGATGTCATGTTAATGTTTTCATTCCCAGCAAAATAGTCGCCTGCCAGAAATACAATTTTAAAGCCAATTACAACGAGAGAAGGACACAGAAACAGCAAAGAATACCCATTTTTTCATACAACGCGAACATCTGTCATTAGGTACATCATTTCTAATGAGCCTGAAACTAACCGTAATTTATTATCTTCTTTTGCATACCATGTCTTTTAAGGATGTAAACAATCATGGCTCCCCATTACGTACTTTTATTAACTGTCGAAAAAGAAATTTTTGTCTCTAATAACCCACTTTATTCTTGTTATAAAATCCATTCACTCAAACTAAGCAAATTAATCGCAGATCCCCTCCTTGCTACTTTTGCTTTCAATATATCCTGTGAGTGTTCGAATCTCCAACCCTTCTTTTCTTATTATGTGACTAAGAAATTTCAAACAATCAGTTTTCTTTCAGTTCCTATTTTTCTTAAAACGTTTTATAGCGCAGCCATATTTGGTATGGTGCTCCTGCTATTCATCTTAAGGTGATATCCAAAGAAGGATCTGCAATATTATCGATCCTGAGTTGGCATATCGGTTTCAGTCACTATCTCACCGACGTGATGTGGCTTCCCTCTGTCTTTTCTAGAAACATTTTTATGGCAATTGCTCTGACAAACTTTTTCCCTGGTGCCCCGACATACATGAATTTAAGAGTGCTACAAGTTAGAATGAAAGAATAAATTGTTTGATGCAATTTTATAAGATATGAAGAGATAAGACTGGTGTTATAATAATAATAAAATTTACTTAAACCTTACACGGCGGGCGTCATCAATTGATGCGATATTGGAGAAACGGCCTTTTCTAATGATACTGACATTGTTCTTTCTTGATTAGGGTCTAAACGACTAACTGAGAAATCTAGGATTCATGAGGCCAATATTTAATAAGTTTCATGCAAATACATTGTTTCCTGGATTATTTGTCTAAAAGATAATGCTTGATGAACAAGCCATTGCTACAGCTACATTATGACTTTTCGAAGAGTAAGGAGGAAGAAAAATGGTGGCAGTTTGGCGCAAAGAATGCATTACTCTATTATGCATTCTATTGTTATTAAGTAACAAACTCATCCCCACCACAAAAATATTAAATGTTAATATAGTTTGAGTATCTTTTATCCGAAATTTCCAATTCTGAAAACCTCGCAAATCCGAAAGTTTTTCAGGTGCTGTCATGACTTGTCAGAATGCAACATGGCTACCCGTAGCTTTGCAACATTACAAATAAAATGCTGACTTTTTTCAGTTTTCATTACGTTTAACTTCAATCAGAATCCAAATTTTGTTTTTATACTAATACTATATAACATTTTAATCAAAACACAACATGGTTGGTAGAGACATAGCTTATCGAATTTTCCTTCTTACACTCACCGTGATGTCATCGATGATGTAACATCTCCCTCCAGTTTCTCACATCTTATGTAGAAGTAGTGATTAGTTTTGCATTTTTATATTTTTTGTAAGTAGGGATCATGTCTTTTAGGTTTTTTTTTTGTATACGTACAAAAAGTACAAAACATTGTTTTTACGTGAAATTTTAATGTCACCACTTAAAAATCCGTGTCAGTATTACATGACTAGCATCATTATTTGTATCTGTATGTACACAACATTTATTAAATTTTATATAAAACTATTTTCAGGGTATATGCTATTTATTTAAAACTATTCTCAGGGTATATGTTATTTATTTAAAACTACCTTCAGAGTATATATATATAAGCTGTGTTATGGAATATAAAGGGGTATTGTGTTTATGCTTAGGTTCCATTCCCAAGCTGTTCCATTTTATAAATGTTGTATACAAATTAAATAACCTATATTTAAAAATCTGAAAAAAAATTGAAAACCAAAGTACTTCTGGTTGCAAGAATTTTGGATAAATGATTGTCAACCTATAAAACAATTAAAATGTATATTTAAGTCTTAGATGTCAAGTTTCACCAATTAATATTTTGTTGTTAGTCAGTGGATATCATTAACTGATGACTTAAACTTTTTCCAACAATACTAGTATCATTGATTCATGATTTGAATCTAAATGACTAATTGGCAACTCTAAGATTCATGGGGTTATGTTATTTCCAGGAGTCATCATTATCATCATCATTATAACCGTGTTTTTTGTTGATGCAGGGCCGGGATTAATCCCACATAAAGGAAGGTAGATCCCGCCTGATAAAGGATTTGTTATAATCATTTGTTGTAGTCATGGTCATACATGACCGGGTGCTCTTACTGATTCCCAACTCACGATAGTCCAACAACGCCGAGTGTTTTTTTTATCGAGACATCTTCTCTAGGAAGGTTGCCACTAAAGGCTTCAGACCAAATCCTAGCTTTATACAGAGAGAAAGAGAGAGGGAGAGAGAGAAAAATAGAGAGAAAGAGAGAGAGAGAGAGAGAAAAGAGAAAAATCAATTTAACACCATCAATAGGAGCATCACTAGCGCATAAATTAATTAAATCAAACTTAGCCTAAAGATAACGAAAAATGCCCAAAACGGCAATCAATTGGAGTTTAGTTCTAAATATAACATCAACGAGAAAAGTTTTTATTTATATTAATCCTCCCTCTATCTCTGTGCCTCTGACTCTGTCTGTCTGCCTCTCTCTCTCTCTCTCTCTCTCCATATATATATATATATATATATATATATATATATATATATATATACATATATATATATATATATATATATATATATATATATATATATATATATATATATATATATGTATTTGTGTATTTAGACAGCAATCCTTCTTTCATGCACATTTCATTGAAAATGACAGACAAGGTGCTTTTATTTAGTTTTTTATACAATTTCTCATGCAATCTAATATTTTTTTTAGGGGGTGATAAATTATATAAAAACTGTCCGAATGTTCTTTTTATCTCAGCGCTTTGGCAACCAAGAAGGAAAGCGACACTATAACTTTCAGAAAAAATCTTGTTCTACGACAAATAACTGAAGCTAAGAACGAAACCGATCATATAAATAATGAAATCCAAAAACATATTGCAGTACTAAAAAACACTTTAACCGAAACTGAATATAATGAAACACAATACCACATCAATATAAGTATTAATAATGATGAACTTGACCGTCGACAAATAATTACAAAAAAGCTGTGCAACTTATACCAAGGAAATATTCTACTTCCCAACAACCATGATAAATACATAAACCTATTCACTCACATATTAACGGATGATCAAAGGGAATTTCTAAATCTACGACCAAATTGCCATCTCCAACCTAAATTCGACATTCTCACATAGAAGACTAAATTTGAAATCTTATATCAATCATTATGTCAACTGGAAAAGGACAAATTGATAATACTCCATCCAAACCTCAAAGATCTTCTCAAGGTCTAAAAGATTATATTCCAAGTACTAGAAACAAGAACATTCCAACAAAACTCAAAATTGCTGCTACAGAATTAAAAAAACAACCCCAATATAGTCATCAGAAAAGCTGATAAATCCAATATTTACGTAATTTTGGATAAATTGGATTATCACAAAAAACTTCAGCATCTCATTGATAATCGTTCTAAATTTATTAAATTGAATAAGAACAACACTGAATCTCTAAAGAAATATGTTAATAAACTTATAACATCCAGGTATGCTGTTGCAGGATCCTTAAAAATATTATTGGAAATCACCAACCTGGCTACTTATACGGTAATGTTAAACTACACAAACTGAGATACCCATTATGACCTATCATTTCTTAGATACCAACATGCATATACCAACTATGAAAATTTCTCACTGATATTATGACCCCATATCTCCTTCCAAACTATAGCATTAAATCTACCCATGAATTCCTCCAAATACTGAAAAGCACAAAATTAAAAACAAACCACGGCATTCTTGCGTCACTTGACGTAGAGAATTTATTTACTAATGTTCCCATCTCAGAAACTATTGATATTATTATTAATTCGTTGTATAAAAATAATTTAATTCCACCTCCATCAATCCAACCCAATATTTTAAGAAAACTATTGCTCGCTTGCACCTCTAGAGTTCCTTTTTATAACCAGAATGGTACTATTTACACACAAACTGATGGAGTAAGTATGGGAAACCCTCTCGGGCCGTGCTTCACCAATTATTATAGGTACCAACATGAGATCGCTGGAAAAATGAGCATAGCAGGATAATAACTGACTCAAACTTGATGAAAATACTTTTTTATCGTCTAAATGTGTGTTATTATCAAGAGGAAAGATCAAAGTATTTTTTGATTATTTTTTTTACATTTTTTAATAATTTCTAGCACGTCCAAAATTTTCGTTAAAACGCTTGTATTTTTTTGATCAGCAAAATTGACAGAAAATCGATCGTCAGCCATTTTTTTAACTTTTGTTTACGAAAGTGAAAGTTTCCGTTTAATATTCGTTTTAAAAATCAATTATGATTTTTTTTTTAATTAATTTAAGAAAATTAGAAATTATAAAGTTTATTTAATGTATTTTGAAACAAACATTACTTACTTTCTGGGCTGAAAAAAAAAGTACTTTCAAATGATAGAACACCGGGTTTAACAGAGGTGTTGATTGACAAGTGACATGTGCGTGATTTCATCTTACGGTAGGAAAAGTTATAGTACGGAAGATCACAAGTGACAGTTTAGCTTTATGTGAACAACTTATTTACCACGTTATTTTTAAGTAGGCATAACATGATAAAAACGGCCGTAAACTTGACAAAAGAAGAATTTTATTGTCAAAATGTTTATGTTACTACCAACTACGTGACGGACTGTTGTTTTCATGATACTTCCGGTCTTCCGTATATTTGAATTTAAGCTATTTTGGGACACACAAAAAAAAACAAAAAAACAACAAAACATGTTATATTAGATTTTTAACTATTGGCAACTTTCTGATTGTAACCAGCTTTATTTTATATGTAAATGATATTTATCTACTTAATAACACCATTGACTAAGGTGTACAAGATTTTCATTAATTTTATTTAACAACTTTAATGTAAAAAAATAAAATAATTTAAGAAATAAAAAATAATTGTTGTAAAAATTTATTTTTCATCGAAAACTCTTTTTTGTTTTCAGAAAATATTATTCATATTCCTACAAAAAAGTAAAATCAACTAAAAGCTTTTGAAATTAAATATGTTTGTTTTATTGAGTTTTGTATGTTACAATTCAGAGCTGATTTTAAGGTAGAAGGGTGTCAACTAAAAAAAACGATTTGCTTTCCTCAAAGCCTTGTGCTTTTAACTAATTAATCATTAAAACTGTACAAATTAGAATTTCATGAGTTTTCATAAATTAATTATGGGGGGATAATAAATATAAAAAAAATTTACCATGACTTAAAAAAAATAAACATATTTATAATAATTTCCATCATTTGTGAATAGTTTCTGAAAGTTTCATTAAAATCTGACAATTATTTTTTATTTTTGCAAGATTTTCAAAATTAATGACTGCAATTAAAAAAAGTACACAAAAATCCGCTATGTTATTTAGTAGGACATTCGCTGATAAAGAGAAATGATGTTTTTCAATCAAAAGTTAGAATGTTATAATAAAGACAGAAAAATTTTGAAAAATAATTAAATATTACTTTATTCTTTCCTCTTAATAAAAACATAAACATTTTGACGATAAAATTTTGTTTTCGTCAAGTTTAAGGCCTTTATTGTCCTGCTATGCTCATTTTCCAGCGATCTCATGGCGGTACCTAATAGACCACACTACAACATGTTTGACATGCAGAATCACTTTACACCTTTCTGACCATAGCTCAAATAGATCTCATTTAAATATTCATGGAGACTTACCGGACACTATTCGGAACATTCTTGTTGACAACACTAATATAGTAGCATCATCTACATGCAAAAAAAGGCTAAAAATAATGGAAGCCTTATTAATAAAAACAAACAAACCAACACTTAATACTATTAACTTTGAATATGGACATAATATCTTGACCGTGTTTTGAAAAATGAAAACATTTTATAAAACATACATACATCAAACTATTTCTTATTTTAGCAGTTAAAACATAATCCTTGAAACTGGCTAAATGTATAGCCGAAAGCGCTCGGATAAAAAAAGAACATTCGGACAGTTTTATATAATTTATCATCCGAAAAGAAAAAATATATATTAGATCGCATGAGAAATTGTATAAAAAGCTAAATAAAAGTACCTTGTCTGTCGTTTTCAATGAAATGTGCATGTATATATATATATATATATATATATATATATATATATATATATATATATATATGTGTGTGTGTGTGTGTGTGTGTGTGTGTGTGTGTGTGTGAGTGCGCGTGTGTGTGTGTGTAGATATATATATAATCACTTTAAATGTTATTTTTAGTGGATATTCGTATTCGCGTTAGTGCCTCGTTTATTTATTAAACAGTATATTTGAAAAATCTTATTAAAGAAAAATTTGCCCACACGAGCAGGAATCAAACCTGCATCTCTCAGGGCAGAGGGGGCTACCGTTTAGCCCGGTACACCTTACTGACTTGGCCATGGAGTGATAAAACCTATCGCATTCATAAAAAAAAACATTAACTAAATTCTCTTTGTGTGTGTGTGCGTTGGCCGTTGACTCCTATAAGAAGCCCATCCGCCCTTTGACAGGTTTGTTTTTCGTCCTGCGGGGTGATATGTTACACTCCTCAACAGCAGAAAAGACGGTTTAGACGCCAGCCATACCCCCGTATATGCGTCAGGTTTTATTCAGTTACATGTTACCAGTAGCAATCATAAGCCTGATTTGACAGGAAAGTAAAAATGAAACTTGAAGAACAAGTCAAAGACAATGCTATATCTGCATACGTACTTAGTGGCAACTTAGTGCAAAGAATGCACAGTTCCATTGTGCACGGAATGATTCAAGCAATGTTCTACTGTTAAAAATATTAAATTTAGACTCCTAATATTTGTTTTCCATTTTGTTATTTATTTTTAAAATCTAAAAGTGTTCAAATATCCCTTTTATAGTTTCTGTATATAATTAATGATAAGCATACAACTACTCTTTAACTAAATGAATTATCTCGTTTTTTTTACCTGCTTTTCGTGCGCGCGTTCGTCTAACCTTTTCGCGCTACTTAAGGGTTACTAAACAATACAATTTCAAAGGTCACATGTGGTAAATATCGCAAAACATTCATACTCATCAATGTGTGTGTGCGCGCGCTCCCGAGTGTGTGTTAAAATAACAGTAGTAAAAAAATAACTGACCTTGAGTGAAAGTGACATATGACTAGGGCAACAGTTTAGAAGCAGAAATCAATTTTCAGGAAGACGATGTCAAAAAATTTTGTCACGTGATCAGCAAATATGCCTAAAGAAAAGAAGAAGCAAAAGCTGATTAATGGCGTCCTGTTAAATATTGTTTCTCGCTGGAATTTAGAAATACTAAAGTGTGGATATCGGTTTAAATATATGCAGTGTAATCTCGAAAGAGAAGACCAAAGTGTTTACAAATTGATGGGCTGTTTGTTGATTGGACAGCAATATTTCTCTGTTTTCTAATTGAACAGAAAAAAATTATAAGAGGAAATTCAAATTTTTGTCTGTTTTTGATCTTCATTTTGCGTAAAATTCTTGCTGCATCTAAAAATACAATTACGTTGTCGACTTTTGACTGGGATCAGTCATGTCTCGGCTTTTAGCAAGATACAGTGCAAATAAAGTATTCTAGTTTCCCACGCAGCATTGCTTTAACAGCACAGCGTCAGGTGTGCTCCCTGAAGCCCCAAGGTGATAAGGTTGGTCAATGTCTTGCCGTTATTCATACGTGCGCGTGTAGCCTCTCACGATAAACCTGACCTCGTACCACAATTTGTCCCTCGCAGAGACACAAATTCCCGATAGAGTAAAAAGAAAAAAAAATGAATGTTCAATTCTACTTTTCTCTATTTTTAATATCTTCATTTTCTTTTGCTTCATAACATTTCGACCGATTACTTCCTCAGGTTAAATGTTTACTGTTGCTCAGCCCATGACACACAGTAATCAAAATACAATACAAGCCTGCACAAAAATACGCTCCCAATAAGACAAACGTAAACGCGCGTACACACAAAGGCAGACCTATGCACATACAGACATATTAACACTTTCCTTACACGGAAGAAATTGCCATTCACTGACCGAGCAGCCATTGTCCGTTGAAATTTATAAAATATTTCTATTAAAACAATTATATTTACACTATTTACATTGTTCGGACTGTTTTTCTCATCTTTGTGGTCATATTGACGACGTTTCGGCCGTTGTACGCTTCGGTTTTCTTCAGGTGATAAAGGTTGGGATATCTTGAATATGACAACAAATATGAGAACAACAGAAATATAGACGGATGTTAAAATAATTGTTAGGAAAATAGGTTTCTGAAGTCTAGTAAATTTTATTGCTCTTTCCAATATTGATGGGGGTGATTTCTTTCCACATCCTTTGTTTGAAGTTGTGTCCAATGTCAACATCTTGTTTATGCCATTAGGCTTCTCTTCGAGTTATATGTGCTCTACACTTGTTGCTGTTTTTGAAAGTCCTTAAGTGCAATTTCTGTTGTCCTCAGTTTTGTTGTCATATGATGTGCTTTCGCTTCTTTGTTTTTGATACTATAGCGCCAGTCTACGATGTTCGATGAAGGATGTTACCCGCTAAGGCCTACTGGCTTTATTCGATCAAAATCATTTTTAATCATTGATCTGAGAAAGCGGTTTCAGACAGATTCATTAGCTCGGAGCTACTTTTAACTCATCATCTTAGAAAGCGGTTGTATAGAGCTGACAATTTAGATATGCGTGAAAGAGTTTAGCGTCTTTCATGACATTCATATGAATGTCTCGATCTGACGAGGCTATTAAAAAAAGACACGAGATGTTTTGTTTTTGTAGCAACTGGTGGTATTGGGAAAAACTACCTCTAGTGCACCCTATTCCATGTGATATTTCATTTTCTCTTATAACTGATTGATATACTGATGTATTTGAATTTTTTAGCATTTATTAATTCCAGCCCTGAAATTTTATGATGGATTTACGCTAAGTGCTATCACAGTTTTGAGTTCTAATTCCAGGTCATAGTTTCTGTTTTCGAAAGGTTTTATCTTGAGTTCTATTTCTTGGAATATTTGCTAGAGGATGTTGAATTTTCTTCCAGAGCATTCTTATCCCAACTAGGTATATATTTGTAATCGTCTATTTTCTTTTACGTCTGACTATTTAACCCATAGCTGGTGGAGGAGGAGATTGTTTCATATTTTTCCCAAATGTATTTGCGTGTTAGGCCTAAACGTCTGAGGTCAGCCTCTGGATTTTGAAGAATCGCCTTAAATTTCAAGGGTTTAGAAGGGTCCCAAGTGTCATCATTTTACAGTTAAAATGGCGAAATCTGACCATAAGTTGTCTGCTAACAGTTTCTTCTATCGCACTCTAACTTGTGGGACTCTCTTCCGGCTTCTTGTTTTCCGGTCAACTTTGATGTTAAAAAATTTAAATGCCATATCAATCGTTATTTTCTGTCTTCTTAATTTCTATTCTTTTACTGTTTTCTCTCATTTATAGTTTTTTTTCTTCTTCTTTGCTACAAACAGAAATTTTCAGAGACGTATAGACTTCCATTAATCATAATATTACTCCTGGTAAATCAACACATATTCATCTATGTCCGTACATTATCAAATTCAACAAGCCTTTGAAGAAGGCCAGAGTGTATTGTAGCGTACGTACCAAATATAGCGTCGGGTCGATTCACTAAATGTAGCAGGAACACCAAAATATATATGTACTACTACTATTTATATTAACGATTCTGCCACGTACAGGATTCAAGAAATAATAACAACTCCAATTTGTTAACCAACAAATATATATTGAATAAAATACAACAAGAAGCGTGAAATAATTTTGTATTCACTATGTAGATTAAAGAGAAGGAAGTTGTTTCCCTTTAACTGTAGATTGATTTTAATAAAACGTTTGAAGAAAGTTCTCTTGTGAGATAAATGTTCCGAAATAATTGTTAGAGCAAAGTTTGCATGTGAAGAATGAATGACACCAAGAATATAATTGCTTGAAATGTGTTGTGAATAAACTGGTTTGAATCAACAAAGTTCTGATTGATTGTGCTTCGTGAATGTTACAGAGAGAAAATGTAAGTTTTTAGTTACGAAATTCCGTGTCTGTGTGTGCGTTACAGTGTGATGAGCAAGATCGTGGATTTGTGTTGACGGCTGGGATTTTACTGGATCTTACTATCGGGAAAACTTAATCTTACATTAAAAATATGTGATTGGTTAAAAATTAACCAATCACTAAACACGTACTAAACAGAATAGGTAAGTATGCTCAGAACCAAAAGATTCAAAAGAACGACTGCGATGGCTAAATTGTCCTATACAAAGGTAGTAGTAATTTATTAGCCAATCGCAGGCGAATAAAATGACTTGGAGTGTATGTGGGTGTGAAAAACATAGCAACCGCTATAGTACAACGGCTGAAAACAATAATTCATATATTTGCCAAGATTCAGACATAGTATGCAATATTTGTGGGGTTTAGATTGGCGGGAAGTTCTCATTATTTTACACTTGAATTGACTAAAATATAACCGTAAGTTCTATGCTAACAGTCTCTTCTCTATCACTTCAAGCTTGTAAAACTATCTTCCGGCTTCTTGCTTCCCAGGCAAAATTGATCTTCAAACAAGACGTCTAAATCTGTTAGAATAAATTAAATATTGATAATTTCTCATTACACTGTACACTGTTATTTTCATAGCAGTAAATTATTAGCAATTTTCAGAGCGTTTCACTATTACTAATTTTCAAAATGGTACGCAGTTACTAATTATCAAAGCAGTACTTTATTACTAATTTTCAGAGCAGAAAACTATTACTAATTTTTAAAGCGGAAGACTATTACTAATTTTCAAAACAATACTCTTTTCAGAGCAGTACATTATTACTATTTCTATTCCTAATATTAATATTAGTACTAAACCATCATCTTTGTTCATAAAATAACGAGTGTGTAAAGCCTTATTAGTATAGACTATCGACCAGACAGAGTTTACCGACTATTTTGTGTTAGGAAGAATAACGTGTTTTAGTCTTCCAGTAGTATACCGAGTACTAAAATTAGCATTCGCGTAGCCATTGATGCACTAACACTGAATACGAATATAGAAAGACGAGATACGCGACCGTAACAAACAAAACATTCAATAAGGCAAACAACTTACATATATTAAAAAAGATTTACATATGTCCCAATCAAATCATTGTTCATATTGTCCCCAAGGAACGAGAAGGTTTACAGAACGAGAAGGTTTACAGAACGAGAACAAAGAAATAACATACCAGCTTTATGGCCTTTGATAGTCCACAGATAAATGAATTGAAATTACTTTTTTCTTTCGCTAGGCTGTGCACATGTTGACCAGTTTCCACATGTGTGGACGCCCTGGTGCCAGGATGGTAAAGAGGCAGTTCTTCTTCTTCAAAAAAAAAAAAAAAAAATGGAAGTAAGAACTAAAAAGGGACAGAATAGTTCTCCTCACTAAAAGAGCCAAACTCCCATGAGCTCAACTCAAGGGAAAACAACTGTGGTCTCCCAACAGCCTTTAAAGAAGTATAGTAGTAATGTTAAAAAACTATAGCAGTCAAGATGGTGTCACGTATTCGAATAAATCAACAAATAATAACGATAATTTCTCATGTCAGAAATGCAAACAGAAAGGAACACCTCGCTATGGAACACTGCTTAAATCAGGATTATTGTTGTTAATTCAGTCCCAATTCAATGTCTGCATACTTGTAGCCTTCTTATTAGGTTGGTGCAAAATTAATATCGTTTTTTGACGTATTTTTTAACGTCAAAAAACGATATTATTTTTGCACCAACCTAATACCATATTCATCTTAGTTCATCTCTTGCCAGAAGTTGATCATATAATCAGCTTCATATCATCGTCTTGCTTAAGAAAGACTTTTACTACTGAACTATTATTGCAGTCATATGTCACTTTCATTCAAGGTTAGTTATTTACTACTGCTATGTTCGAACACGCATGTGCACACAAACACAAGGTGAGAAACATTTTTTTTCTGCACAGAAACATTTACTATACATTGTTATCCTCATAATTTACGCCATCATTTCTAATTTCAAGTTTAATATTAAAGAAAATTATCCTTCATCAGACCCTATAGACTGGCGCTAGAAAATCACAAAGTGCTTCACCAAATAAAAAAAAAACTCATAATTTAAAAAACGCCCTATAACATAAGAGTTTGTCATTAAATGTAAAATATATATACATTCAAACACAAAGAAGTGTTTCTGTGTAGTGGAAATTTTCTCCATTTTTTTTCAAAAGTCATAAATTTTACGAAAACTGTTGACCACCCACCCATTTTAATTTAATAATTTAATGTGTGGGTAGTGTAACGGTTAACAGTTCGGAAAAAGAAATCAGCGAATCGAGTTCGAATTCTGGTCGAGTTCCTTACATTCGCTTTCGCGCAGATATCCTTGAGTAAAGTATGAAAACATTTCTTCTTCCCCACACCCCAGCTATGGCTTAAATAGCATGGTAGATTGGGCTCTATAGCTTTGACTGGTAACGAGTCTTGAAATAAAAAAAAAAATCTCACGTCTCCCAGCAACCTGGGCTACTTCTGATGATGCAGACCCCAAGACTGCACCATGACTGAAATTAAGTGAGTTGAGCAATCTGCTGTAAACAAAGATAGCGTCTACCTTTTTATAAATTGAATAGTTTGTGTGCGTGTGCGTATGTGAAGGAGTACCTGATTTTATGATAATTTCATGATTAAGAAAAACTTTATAAACATGTTTAAATGCGGACTTTTCCCTTGCAGTGATTAATGATTTTTGATGCCATTAACACAACGGGAATTGTCTAAATTCATTTAATTACATACTTTGAACGATGTTTTTCTTTCAATCAATAAAAGAATTGGAGGAATTTTCTACTTAATTTAATCTTAATTGAAGAAAGAACTTACTCAAGAACGATCACTTAAGCCCCTGTCTCTATGGAATAAATTAAAAAAAAAAAAAAAAAAAAAAAAGAGTTCATATAATTTTTTTTTTGCATAGCCAACATTTTTTTTTACATAATTATGTCGTATGTGTCTTGTTGTCTTATGTTTATTTTATTATTTATAATTATAATTTATCTTCCATGGGGTTAACCTCTAAAATGCACGATAAACGAGAGACTATTAGATAGAAAATATTCTAGAAGCAATTTCGCCCTAATCTAATTTTGATTGTCCCTTCGTTCGCTGACTCATAAGGCATCTCGGTGAAATGCGCACTATACGAAAGCCTTGAAATAGTCAACATTTCTAATTATAGGAAATTAGTGTTTAATTTAAATTCAATCGAAGAACGAAATTACCAACTAGGCCACTGAACTGATCCGTAGAATGCGAAGAGTCTACCAGCATTTATAAAATAACGTGTCATTCTTTGAAATTCTTTGAACGTTACCAAAAATAGAACAGACAACCGAAGAAATGTTGTGACTATAACAACGAAGATGAGGATTCTTTCCTTTTTATGTGCCATGTCCTTTCAGGACGTAGGCGATCATAGCTCTCCACCTCCTTCTATTCCTTGCAGATCTCAACAAGTTCCTTCCCTCTGCTACCCTCCCCCAGACCACGTTCTGTCACCTACTTGCTTAAGCCCGTCAGGTATGTCTTGCGTTGTTTTCCTCTGTTTCTCTTTCCCTCTATTCGACCCGTGAGTATCAGATTCTCCAGGCCCTCCTTCCTCATTATGTGTCCCAGAAGCTTCAGCTGCCTCTTCCTGATGTTAAGTATAAACCTCCTCCTTGTTTGCAACTTCTCTAAGACCTCCTCCTTGCTCACACGCTCGGTCCATGATATCCTTAACATCCTTCTGTAGAACAACATCTCTTTCACCTCGAGTCTCTTCTTCATCTTTGAGGAAATCGTCCAACATTCGCTGCCGTAAAGAAGGACAGATGTCACGTGACAGCTCAGTATTCTTTTCTTTGTTACCAAAGAAATCCTCCTCTCTCGTAATAGTCTGCCTAGCTTTTGGAATGAGTCCTTGGACATCCGATACGTCTACGGATCTCGGTGTCTGTTGTGGAGTTATTTCGCGGTGGAGGCTTGTACTTGTACCCTCGTTTCTCTTACTACTCCTGCTTATATTAGTTGGGAGAGTCTATTAACTATAGAATAGGTGTGTTTCACCATAACAGTGTCTCACTTGCCGTCTTCTGTTAGAACGTTTCCCAGATATTCAAAATACCGAGTCTACTTGATTCTGTTGTTCCCGACCAGCAAATCGCATTTTGGGCTCATCCTTTTACTGAGGACCATGCATTCTCTCTTTTTGTAATTTATGCTTAGTCCTTTCTTCTCACTCTCTGTCGCTACCTTCTGTGGGAGATTTTGTAGTTTCTTTTCCGTATCTGCTATCAGTACTGTGTCATCTGCGTATCTTATGTTGTCAAGATTGTGGCCGACAATGCTAAATCCCGGTTGGGTTTCTAAATCCTCTCAGAATTGCCTCGGTGTATAGGTCGAACAGGTCAGGTGAGAAGCCGCATCCTTGTCTTACGCCCTTTTCTATTTTTGTATATTCGCTGAACTCGTTCTCTATGCGTATGCAAGCTCTTTGCTGCCAGTATAGGTTCTTTATTATTCTGATATCTTTCTCGAATATATCAAGGTTGCTGAGCAATTCCAGTAGATCCTTGTGGCGTACTTTGTCGAAGGCCTTTGCATAACCTGTTCAAATAAATCAGTGTTTAATAAGTATAATAGCTCATCTCAGACAGAAATTGCCAGAGACGTACAGACTCATATTAGTCATGATATTACTAGCTGGGATGTGGGGAAGAAGAAATGTCTTCATACTTTACTCACGTTTCGAACCGTTAACCGCTACATTGCCCGCACATTAAATTCGTAAATTAAAAGCGAGTGTCGGGGGGGGGGGAATATTTTCGTAAAATTTATTTCATTGAAAAAAAAATAATGAAGAAAAAGATGACATAAAAAATTATTATGTTGCGTTTGTACAGTTTGCCTGGTGGTTTCCAGTTCAATCTCTGGATCAAGCAGTTGACTCTATTTCAGTGGAACGAGCAGAAGAGACATCACAAGTACGAAATAAACTCGGAAGGAAATGAGGAGAGTTATCGCCACTCTCACGGAAAATGGGAATAAGAACGTTCTTTTGCCATGGATAGAATAAAAGGGTTCAGTTCGAAATTCCAGAAGTTTGAAGTGTGTAAAGACCCAAATCTTATGCTTATAATAATCAAGATGAGAATACTACTACCTCCATATTAGTTCACGTTTTGACGCTCCAAGTTTCGTAACCGTTTCACACCAACAGCGTTGCTTGGAAAGAGAGAAGAAATATCTTAGACTCTTCCAGACTCATACCAGGAATCATCATATCCGTAATATACCAAAGCCATAAAATGATAGAAGGAAAGACAAGAATAAATCCAATAATTTCCAAAAGAAATTGTGTATTGAAAGAGCTTAAATACAGCACTAAAATACGCAAATATCATGAAAAATGTTACACTTTATATATATATATATATATATATATATATATATATATATATATATATATATATATATATATATGATAAATATACTCTTAAGGCGAGCTATATTTATAGGATTAAGTACTCAATACCAGAGTTAGAGCGTGTGTAAATATAAAAATGAACATTGAATTCAACACTTAGAGGCGATAGGCTGTTTCATGCTAGAAGCAATCGTCAGGCCACAAGTGTTGTTTTTTTTTCGGATATTTATATATACGGGTCAGTGGTGCATTGTGGATAGCCTATTTTGGCGGTTATTTTAATGGAAGTCGTTTATTTGTTTATTTATTTATTTGAGTTAAGTTATTTTGCTTGTTTTTATTTATTTTTTACTTTTATTTTTATTTCTTATCTTAAATATTCATTTATTTTTATTTTAATCGGTGTTTTATTAACGTAGTAAAAATTTGTTTGTATCACTTATTTAATAGTTTTGTTTTTGGTTTGGGAAGATAATTAAAGATATTTATTCAATTTTGGGGTTGATTGCTGTAATTTATTCTGTAGTAGTAATTTATTTTGGCGGGAGCAGTTTTCAATTCGTTTATTAATTCCTTTATTTATTTGGATTGATTATCTTGTTTTTTCTAACGGTTAATTTATCGAGATCGGTTTGTTTATTTATTTGGATTAATTGAGATTATATATATATATATATATATATATATATATATAACGAAACTGACCACAATTTTGACATAGGGAATGCTACTTTGATTAAAAGAGAAAATAGTCCACTGTGACGAAAATGTCTGGAAATTGCTTTGTCCGCTATTTCAGCCGCGGTAAATTTGCGTCCGGTCTCTTAGAATATATCACCATTTTTAGTAGATTTTCTGTTGTCACAATGTGGGATAGTCAGGGACAAAAGTGATGGAGAGGAAAAGAAAAAATATAGATGAATTTGTCTAGATTGAAAAAAAATTTCTTTCAAAAAAATATTTTTGAAAAATTTTGAATGTATCAGCATCTCTCGTGCATATGTCGACGTGGCAACATCAACAAAGCCCAGTCCGATGAAATCCGAACTGATGAAGTGCGTCACAAACCCTTTTTTCAGTTTGTCATACTATTTTTCTAAATAGATATCCCCACCCACACACACACAGACACAGATATATATACATATACATATATGAATAAATTGTAGCTCAGTTACTTTCACTAAATGTGGGGTTAAAAGGCGTCAACTCTATAGTAATTTACACACTAAAAGCTCAATATCTATATTATATTATCTACTTCTTGGCGATATCACCTTTGCATATTAATTTTAAAAAAGTATATTTCATTAATTAGCTATCCTTCATTACGGTTTTTTTATTCGAGGATTATTTTGATTTTCATATTAAAAATTGTTCTGTTTAAAAATATTGTCTTATTTTGTGCAGGAACAGTGTTTGAAATTTGTATTGTACTTGGCTTTCAACAAGTTGGAATCTATTTGTAAAACTTCTCTTAACTATAACAAGCCTGTCCCCATAACCGACCAATTAATTTCTTCTGTCTTTACAGTAATATTCTTTGAAACTAATATATTGAACGTCCATAGCCCCTTTAGCATTGCATAAATAGTGAACATTAATCCCATAGAAAAACAACTAATTTTTCCTAGAAAAATTACCAAGTTATTTTTCTAAGGTAAATATTTATCAGTTTATATATCTGGCATCCATAATTATCTGCTTTGTTACACAAGTTACAGTGTGAAAATTCGACAAACTACGGACTTTTCTGAGTAAGTAGAAAAAATAAAAAAGCAAACATTATTTCATACACAAATGTGTCCATCCCCCACCCCGAAAAATATGAAAAAGCTTCCCTTTTTATTTATTTATTTATTTTTAAAATGTCTTAACACAAATAAGCTAATGACTAATTTGCATACACTGCTTAAATATCTTCTATTAAAAGCTTGTCCTTTTCTTTTAATTTTATTTAGAAATCCATTCACAGTTATTATCAGTTAAATGTCTATAAGTTTTCTTCTTGATATTAATTTCCACTAGACTTACTTCAAACGAAAACTTTTTTTTCTTTGGTGTGTGTTTTCTTTTATTATATCTGTAAAAATACTTTGAAAGAATTGTAATTCAAGTGAAAACTTTGCTTTTAAAATATTCTAAGTCCATGAAAGTTTTCGCAAATCTGTCAAAAAAAGAACACGAATTTATTTATTTACTTTTTTTCTTTTTGACAAATACCTGTAGGTTTTTCGGTAGCAAATGTATCTAAAATAAAATATTATGTTTGTGCAAAAATAATGTCGTTTTTTCACATATGTTACTATGTGAGAAAACGACATTATTTTTGCACCAACCTAATATTAAAAGGCTTTAAATAATTGCTGCAATATTTTATGATAACAAATAAATGTTTACTTTTTTAACAAGATACTTGCAATTTTGGACATATTAAAATTTTCTGACCCTTTTAAACGAAAATTATAAAAAAAAACTTTTTACTTTATATATTAATTTTATATATTTTCCATATGAAATAAATTATCTGTTAAACTTTTATTTTATACATTTTCCATGTTTGCAACTATATTATGCATAAAATGTGTATTATTTAAACAAAATAAAATATACAACACGAAAGAATTGTACTGCCGTTAATTACTTTTGCTGTTTGTTTTCTCCATTGGTGAAAACGATTGAAATATTATTTCTGTTAATCCTCAGTGATGAATGTGTTAATCCTCAGTGATGAATGTGTTAATCCTCAGTGATGAATGTGTTAATTCTCAGTCATGAAAGCTCCAAAAAGAAAACCACTTCATGATCCCCAGATGAGAGCATAACGAGCCGCTGAAACTCAATTACAAGACAGCCACAGGCTTGGTTGAGATATGCCAATGTACAACATATACCTATTGTTAACTTCCACAAAGCTGCATTCCAATATAATTGCAATACTGATTATGCAAATCATCAAACGGTGTCCCTTGGACCAATAAATGTCCAGTGCTAATACTGCAATGCCATAAGATTCAAGGATGAATCTAATAATATGTGTTATAAGAAAGGAAAGAAAAGATTCAACTAGCAGAACTTCCAATACCTCCTGGGTCACTCTTCTCTCTCCTGAATGGGATTTCTCAAGAATCAAAGGATTTTCTCCAGCACATTAGGGCCTATAATAATTGCTTTGCTATGACCTCATTTGGAGCAAAAGATGCAACACTTCCATGATGAAAATCAACTTTCAGAGTTGAGAGTTAGGTTCACCAAAGGATTGGTTCCTTTTTACCATTATCTAATAAGCCACACCAATTTCTTCAAATCTACTTCATAGAGAACTACCAAGCACAAGTAGAGACCAGAAGAAATACATTTGATAAACTGAAGTTTGACATTATATTGACTCTTTAAGAGTTTTTGCATGAGAAAAATGTTTATGTTAGGGAGTTAAAATCAGCTATGGAAAGTGCCGGACGTGAAGATTTCAGAATTGTGATTAGAGCGTTGACAAAACACCTGGCGAGCACTAGAGGAGGTTCAATACAACATGTACCAATGAGGTAGCTATCTTAAATATTGGCCAAGAATGTGACAAAAGGGATATCATTCCCCAGAGACAAGATGGAAGTCTTCAAAAAATTGCAGAAACTCATAGAGCTTATGCTGCCTTACAATATCTTCACATCTTTTGGCAAGGAACAGATGGATTCCATTTTCTTCTCAGGCAAAGACATTTGAACACTGGATTAACCACAAACAAAAAATATCAGCCATGGACTTCTATGCATACAGAATTATGATAAAGAGTTAAGGTTATAATTATCTCTTCAGATTCAAGCAATTATTCAACAAGTTCTTGGTGGATATGAAAGGCAAAATTTAAATAAGAAAAGTTACTTTTTATTAACATGAATCAAAACAAACGAAGAGCAGAAACTATGGATGCAATTCCAAATAATGGCAATGCTGTCAATGCGGGACACATATTTATTCTCCCTTCAATATTCACAGGTGGACCAAAGTACATGCATGATAGATTTCAAGATGGATTGACTTATGTCAGACATTTTGGCAAACCGGATTTGTTTGTTACATTTACTACAAATCCGAATTGGTCTGAGATTAAAAAAAATCTTCATCCTTGACAATCTGCAATAGACAGGCATGATATTGATGCTAGGATTTTTAAACTGAAGGTCAACAAACTGATGGATCTCATCAATAAAGAAAAAATATTTGGACCTGTAAAATGTCACATGTATTCAAATGAGTGTCAAAAGTGGAGACTGCCATATGTACATTTACTTTTATGGTTAAGGGAGAAGATTAATCCAAATCAAATAGATTCTATCATTAGTGTAGAACTGCCAAATCTTAATTAAGATCCAGGGCTTTTTGAAATAGTAAAAAGACACATGATTCATGGACCATGTCGTTATTAGAATTTCAATTGTCCCTGAATGGTTGTCAACAGATGTACAAAAAGATTTCCAAGAAAATTTGTCAATCACACAGGTGGAATTTTGTAACAGTATAAAGTATGTGTGTAAGTACATAAATAAAGTCGGTGACCAAGCTGTGAAGGCCATTGACATTTTCAGTCAGGAAAATTAATTTCTAGCAATGAGGCTGCCTGGAGAATTTTTTCATTTAACATTGACAACAGACACAAATCAGTTCAGAACTTGAGTGTTCATCTTGTAAATGGACAGCGGGTGTATTTTTACTAAAGGCAATGCTCAGAAATTGATTGAAACTCAAAAAAAAAACAAAAAAAACACCACCCTAATCTTTAATCTATGCACTGTAGATGACTTTGCCAAAACAATTCTCTATTCTGAAGTCTTTAAAAATTACACATTCAAATCAGGAAAGTTCCACAGACGAAAGCAAGGAGAACCTCATCCAATTGAACCTGTTATTAAATGTAGTGATGTAACTTGGTCGGGTTTATACAGTACATCCCCAAAAATCTGAATGCTTTTTTCCTCAACTTCTTCATAATGTCAGAGGTCCAAGATCATTTTAAAATTTGAAAACAACCGATGGAAATATTCTTGAGACATACAAACAGGCATACATTCAACTTGGCTTTGCAGAAAGTGATGAACGTTGGGACCAAATTTTACAAGAGGCGGTTTTATATCAATCACCAAAGCAAATAAGGGATCTCTTTGCTGTTATGATTGCTACGTTTCAAATTTCAAATCCAATGGATCTGTGGGTGAAAATATTCTTCATCATATGCAACTGGTTCATGCAGGACTAACCATACGAATGAACCCGAGGATTATGAACATTGCACTGTGTGAAATAGAAGATCAGGTACAAAATGTGACACAAAAAGAACTGTCCCATTTCGGACTTTCCAAACCAAACAGAGATTCTGATCCCTTAAACAGAAATCATAAGAGAGACTGGATACAACCATGAACAGCTGATCCATCAAATACAGATTAATACACTTCTTAAAATACCAGAGTATCATCTACAATGAGATTATGTTAAGGATCATAAATTCTTGCAAAACGTTCCTAACTAACCTTTTATCTTCAGTTAGGGTGCAAGAACAGTGGCTTTAGATGTAGCATCATCTGGAATAATAGCTACTTTGCTGGTGGAAGAACTGCTCACTTGAGATTTAAACTGCGATTAGAATTGGTTTATAATGAAAATCCAGTGTAAAAAATAGAGATACAAACTTAGCCAAGCTATTTCAGGTGACTTGCTTCATAGTCTGGGATAAGTGCACTGTGGCTCACAAGGATGCATTTGAGGCTTTAGACAGAACACTGAAAGATATAAGACATAATGATAGACTAATGGGATGAGTAACAATTCTGCTATCTGGAGATTTCAGACAAACACTCCTTGTAGTCAAATGAGGAACAACTGTAGATGAACTTCATGCCTGCCTGAAAAGTTCTTATCTGTGGGATCGTATTAAAAGACGCTTTTTGATCACTAATATGAGAGTTGAACTCAGTGGAGATGGGACAGCAAAGGAATTTAGTGACCTCTTTTTAAAATTTGGAAATGAAGAAATTTCACATCATCAAGATGGACAAATCAACTTTCCTGAAGTCTTCGGCACTCTGGTCGAGGGCTTTGAGATATTGCTTTTTAAAGTATACCCCAATATAGGAGATAACTTCCAGAATACAAATTGGTTGTGTGAGAGATCACTTTTGGTTCCCTGAAAGGAAATAGTACAGATCATCAATCAGAAGACATACCTATCGAATAATAAAACTGTGGATCCAGATGAAACAGTTAAATTCCCTATTGAATTTTAGAATTCTTTGGATCTTCCAGGAATGCCATCACATAAATTGGGATTAAAACAAGGAGTACCGTTAATGCTGCTAAGAAATCTTGATCCCCCAAAGTTATGCAATGGTATACGTCTTATTATGAGGAAAATGTTAATTCACTTATTGGAAGTTCTTATTATAACTGGTCAAGGGAAAGGAAAGACTGTACTGATTCCAAGAATTTCATTGATTCCAAAGCATTTTCCTTCTATTTCACTTCCGGTAACAGCTTGCGTCTTGGCGGTATTATCTCTTTGATTGGAATGGTGCTTCGAGTGGCTCTTGGGCATTGTACTTGGTGAAAAAGTAAATACGTCCTGTAAAAATAGCAGTAACCGTCTTCTGAAAACCTATAATGCAAAAAACATCCGACAGCTTTGATTCGGCAGCTGTTTTCCTCAAATTCAAGCTAACCAAATTGATTGCGTTTGTTGTTACGTGCAAGCGCTTAACTTAAATCCAGCCTCTTAATATAACTTATTCATTTAAGTCTGCAAGCAGTAAACTGATACGTAAGAAGGAATCTTGTTTTCGATGTAAATCCATATTGTGGTAGAATATTCTGTAATTCTATATGCGAATTACGTGCTTATTTCTGTATAAGAATTCTTCGATCTCCCACACCAGGTTCCCCAATAAGTATTTACTATGCTTTGCTTGGCCGTGTGTATTGCAGCAGAGGCGAGACGCCCAGTCTGACTTTAACTCACGAGCAAGCGTACGGGCTGCTACAAAAGAAATATCTTACATACCTTGTATGGAGAGTTACGTGTATCAATAGACATACACAAACAGAAATAAAGAAAAAGAGGTCGAGCAAAAAGGTAGGAAGACTATGCAGATAATCAAGACAATAAAAAAAAAATTAAATTAAAAAAGAAAACATACATTACATTCAAAAATGTTTGGAGACGCCCATTTGCAGACAGAGATTTCTTTTATCAGTAACTTTTGACCAAAGTGTGAATTCTAGGATAGTCATTACTCTCTAGAGAGTTGGGAGGGAGATGGACAGTACTAGCTTACTACTTCTTCATTTTTAAATGGTGGTGGTGGCTGGTGGGGTCGTTTCAACAATTTCTCCTTTCCTTTTCAAAAAAGAAAAAAGAGAAAAGAGTCCGAATACCAAATCTTTTAAAGAACGTTTGCAAAATACCCAGTCAGTAGACACCAAAGCGAAAAAAAAAAAAATAAATGCAGCGACACCAGTGAAGATATATATATATATATATATATATATATATATATATATATATATATATATATGTTCATAGCAAAATCCCTATGTTAATCTGAAAGACAATTTTTTCTTTAGAAATAATGAATGCTACATTCTTATTTACATTATTCGGACTATTGTCCTCATTTTTGTCGCCATATTTATTACAAGGTTTTGGCCGTTGTACGCTCCGGCCTTCTTCAGGTGGTTGGAATGTCGAACGTAACCCTTTATTTCGTTCACTGGGGTAGACTATTCTAGTTCCACGTGCCGGGTATTGAACTCTTACTCTTTGGGTCCTGTCACTAAATCTAACCAACGCCTTTATCCCCTGTGCCATGTGTTCTTGAGGAGATCTGTGTAGGAATTTCTGAGTGTGAGTATATATATATATATATATATATATATATATATATATATATATATATATATATATATATATATATATATATATATATATATATATATATATATATATTAATTGGTCGAGCACTATAGGGATTAACGAATTTGTAAACCGTTACTTTTATAGATGATAATGCAAGACTCTCTTACCGATTTGAGATCTCTGAGTGACTGGAGTGTTTATGAAAAAATAAATACGCAAAAATTTTCTTTTCTCTCACTGTCGGGTGTTGATGGCCTATGGGTTAGAATGTCCGACTGATACCAAATCGGTCGGGTTTTAGTCCCGGCCTGAAGCGATGTGGATGTCTAGCCACACTGATGAGCTGTAACACAATGAAACAGTCTATCTGCGGATGTCGATATATATATATATATATATATATATATATATATATATATATATACAAACAAAAAATCTGTGCATTTGGTGGCCGAAGCTCGACTCTCCAAATAAGTTTTCTGAAAGAAAGCTCATTCTTTAAAATAATTTAATAGTTTTTTTAAAAAAAGAATTAGATAGGCCCTTCTATAGGTCGGTCCATACTCCCCCCTCTCAATTAAACAGAAATAGAGTCTTAACCCTGGTTTCTTGTTTAGGAAGGAGTTCTCGGTTACTTTTCTTTTCTCAGGCCTTGATAGTGGTGATGTCATGTCTCTGCAAACCCTTACGTACTAGTAGTACCCCCGCCTTGCCTAGAGTGAAATGATTAATATATATATATATATATATATATATATATATATATATATATATATATATATATATATATATATATATATATATATATATATATATATTATGAAATATTTAAGTAAATGCTCTGTTTATAATAAACAGTATTAAACAACATTTACCGCCCTGAATGTCCGAGAATGCTCTGTTTATACAGGTTCGATTCCTGTCAGAGGACGAATATTTTCTATGAAAATTTCTCGGACATTCAGGCCGGTAAATGTTTAATACTGTTTATTATAAACAGAGCATTTACTTAAATACTAGTATCTATAAAAAGAATGTATAAACATAAAAATGTCTAAAAATAATTGTCGGACTTTGTCCATTTCATGATGTGTGACGTCATTTGTTTACATTTGGATACGCCATAAGCAGATATGAATGTACGTGAGAGAATCATGGAAGATTGTAGTTTAAAGACAATAAAATCGACCTTGCTCTCTGGCCCAATCGGTTTATATGACGGTTCCGTATAGGATACAGGTTCGAATCCTGTCAAAGGACGAATATTTTCTGTGAAAATTTCTCGGACATTCAGGCCGGTAAATGTTGTTTAACACTGTTTATTATAAACAGAGCATTTACTTAAATATTTGTATCTCTAAAAAGAATACCCGCCCGGCCCGGTGGCTAGGATCAAAGTGTAGTATCTGTGATTTGTGAGCTGCCGGGTCGGGTGTCTGTCGAACTCTCTGCTTGCAGAGAGGAACCCGGACGAAGCTCCGCCGAAGGGTAGGGTTTCGTTGGGGGAGGTTGACGGAACTGGCCCCCTTCGGGGGGGGGGGTTGGATGGTTATTTATTTTTGGCTGAGCCTACGGGCTCGGAGATACCCACATTAAAAAGGCCTTGTGCCACATTCAATCCTCGTGGGTGGATTGATAAATACCATATATAAAAAGAATACCCGCCCGGCCCGGTGGCTAGGATCAAAGTGTAGTATCTGTGCTTTGTGAGCTGCCGGGTCAGGTGTCTGTCGAACTCTTTGCTTGCAGGGAGGAACTCTGACGAAGCTCCGCCGAAGGGTAGGGTTTCGTTGGGGGAGGTTGACGGAACTGGCCCCCCTCGGGGGGTTTGGATGGTTATTTATTTTTGGCTGTGCCTACGGGCTCGGAGATACCCACATTAAAAAGGCCTTGTGCTACATTCAGTCCTCGTGGGTGGATTGATAAATACCATCTATAAAAAGAATACCCGCTCGGCCCGGTGGCTAGGATCAAAGTGTAGTATCTGTGCTTTGTGAGCTGCCGAGTCGGGTGTCTGTCGAACTCCCTGCTTGCAGGGAGGAACCCTGACGAAGCTCCGCCGAAGGGTAGAGTTGCGTTGGGGGAGGTTGACGGAACTGGCCCCCCTCGGGGGGTTTGGATGGTTATTTATTTTTGGCTGAGTCTACGGGTTTGGAGATACCCACATTAAAAAGGCCTTGTGCCACATTCAATCCTCGTGGGTGGATTGATAAATACCATCTATAAAAAGAATGTATAAACATAAAAATGTCTTTATATATATCTATCCCTGTTCAGGGATATTTATCAAGGCCTCTGTTCAGGAGGTTTTTGAGGAGCATGGTACCACCTCTTAATTTCCGATGTTCCCAGGTCCACCCTGACCAGAGATAGTATCACTTTATTGGGATCCAGCTGCGGCAAGTGATTGACTGCCAAACTGGGGTCGAAATACTGTGAAATTGTTGAAATAGGTATTAGTACCAGCAATGTATTTTTGAAGAAAAAAATTATTACCTGCAATACATTTTTGAAAACTATGTTATCAGCAGTACAGTTTTGGAAAAAAAATATTACCAACAATACATTTTTGGAAAAAATATTACCAGCAATAAAACTCTTGTCGGCATTGAATAACCCATTGGGGTTGATATGCCGAAAACAAACCAAACCTAACCAATCAAACCAAACCAATCAAACCAAACCAAACACATACCTATAGTACGTTATTAAGACTTTTTATTTTCTCCGGTCCTGTGTCGCTTATATCCTCGAAAACAGCATAAAGTAAAGGATCGCTAACAGTAGCCATTACTCAACAACGAAGGGTCATATATTGAACTAGTTAGCTTGAGATGTAGCTATTACCTAAATTTTATTCTGAAAGTTTTGCTTATTAAATCTCGATCTATGGAATTAATAGCCGCATCTGAATTACGTAAAGTTTTTAATCCTGCTTTTCGTCTTATTCAAAAACCAAGAGCCCTTCAAGCTACAAGATACTGATTAACGTTGTGGCAAGGGCGTAATGAAAGGAATTAAAAATTGGATAACATGGGGACATGGACTCATAAGAGCTAGCATTAAACTTTAAAAGGGGAAGATTGCAGTGATCTAAGAAGCATTCTCTTGAGTGTCTGTTCGACAATTCATTGATTAATTTGTGTTTTAAGGCTTATTATGCTTTTGTGTCAAATCCGATTCATAGAATATATTTTGAATATTAATAATTTTTTGGAGGATAACAATGTTTTTCTAGATGCAAGTCCTACTATTTAACCCATATCTTTGGGAGAATAGATCGATTTATACCTTGCGCAAGAGTATTTGCGCTTAAGTGATATGTAACGAATTCGACTTGGAATTTGAACTATTTCTCCTTCTGAGCCGCTATCATCCGCACATCCTCTTTTCTCCAAAGTAACAGTTTTTGTTTGGTGGGGTGGGGGGTAGCACTCTAAGTGGAACTTCCTCCTTACCAATGGAATACGAAAGGGACGAGGATCAATCAACACAATATACGTGCCACGGCAGTCCCTAGCTGAGAAGATCACAATTGGTGGGCCTCCTGCCCCGAGAGTAACTCTGATCAGTTTGATATGGACAAAATGGCAGCCGATGTCCAAAACGACCCGGAGTTAACTGGAGCAAAAGATGGCTTGTTAATTTTAACGTCTCCAAAACTAAACTGCTCTCATTTAATCAGCTGAGAGACCGATCTCTGCCGTCCATCAGTATATGGCTGATGCTAACCTCCAAGAAAGTGACTCATTGCGCCTTGTCGTGTTAATGTTTTCAGCTGACATGAAATGAAAGACTATACTGAATCCATTGCTAGGTCAGCTGCTAAGAAAGTCGGTATCGTAAGGTTGCCTTTCCATAAATAATTTCACGGTAATTGCTCTGATGAATTCTTCCCGATGATACTTAGACATTTTAAACTTAAGTGCAGTACTAGATTGTAAAGTCTCACCAATTTACACTAGAACTCGCTAGATGTGACCGTAAGTTCTATGCTAACATTTTCTTGTTTCGTACTTCTCGCTTGTGGAACTCTCTTCCGGCTCCATGCTTTCCAGTCAACGTTAATCTTCAAAAATGTAAATGCAATGTCAATCGCTATCTACTGTCGTCATTACTTTTTTGTTTTCGTTCCTTAGTAATGTTTCTGGTTTTTAATTCTTCCACATACAGTAACCAATTGTGTCTAAGTGGCTTTATTGCCTTGCTTGGGATAAACTCGATTAAAAGTATATCGCTCATCTGAATATTTACCATGGAAATAGCAACGGAGTAGCGAGACACTGACAGTGACAACTCGAATAGATAGCAGTTCAAATAGTTGACCTTTGTATCGTAACTTATCAAATGTTTCGGCATAATCTATGAATCAGTTATATATCCGTCTGTATTGATCATGCTGGTATAAATATTACATTTCTTTAATGAAGCATTTATGTTGTGGGAAGCAAGCTTTTCCGGAAACACTTTTGTATTCGGAAGCATTGTTTTTCTCTAAGAAAACAACCCGTCAATACGAGCAGCGGAAAAAGCTTACCTCCGCTAGAACACATCATCTTCCACCCTTGACTGTCAGTCAGTTGTGTGTCATGCGTGATATACGCTTAGGCAATCATGTATATTTTGATAAAATAGATTTAAAAAAAAAAAGAAAAGCACTTCCTGAAGCTTTAAATTTTAAAAAAAAACAACAAATATCCATTAACCCCCGTTATAGGAAAAATAAATAAAAAGATTTTTTTAAATGCGAGCACTATACAAAAGAAAGCATATGCATCGTGGATTTTTCAAGTCAATAAATGGAATATTTACCAAAATTAACTTACAAATTACTAATCAGTATTTTTGAAAGAATTAACAACTTTAAAATATTCATCACAAAAACAATCTAAACAGAAAAACATTGTATTCTGAAAAAGCAAGCTCTAGGCAGGATGCCGAAACCCGGGATTGAACCAGGGACCTTTAGATCTTCAGTCTAACGCTCTCCCAACTGAGCTATTTCGGCTGACAATTCAACTTATTACCATGCGCTTTAAATCGATTAGACTCAAATCATCGTTCTATGGACGCTCAAGCCGTCAGTTTATGACACTGACTAAATTTACTCTATCAATTTCGAAGACAAAGTATCTACGAGAAATAAAAGAAAAACTGACTTTATGTTTTTTATTTATTACATTAATTTATCAATTAATTTTTATACTATTTCTAAAATTTTACTCGGCAGAAGAGGTCAGTTATTTCAAGTGAGGGAATGAGACGGCAACATTTACAATATTAATCGCTCTCCTGGAGAATGTACAATACATGGTACGATGGATAAATTGTCGTCTAAATGACGCAAAAATTAAAATAACACTGACATTTCATTTTAACACATATACAGGCTGCGATGGATAAATTGCCTAAAAATACTTCATGAAGCTTTCAATTTTGAAAACAAAGACGTTTGTTTATATACAGCAGCCGCATGCCAAAACCCGGGATTGAATCAAGAACCTTTAGATCTTCAGTCTAACGCTCGCCTAACTGAGCTATTTCGGCTGGCGGTCTAACAAGTAACAATCTTAAAAAATATCTTATTTATTTTTTTCAATAACGAGGGTTTTAACATGGATATTTGTGGGAACAAAAACGCTAACTTTTGCTAGTATATTATAAACATAGGACGAGCGACTAACCAATTTTAGTGCATTTCACGAATGGTCTCCAGGAATTAGATTTTATTTTATGAAAACGAACGTATTGACCATTGTAACAATTTGAAATGAAATATGTTGAGAAAAAAAAAAAGCAAATAATAATAAATATGCACACAAAAATCAAAATATATATGATATTTTATATTAATAACATAAAAAAACAATAAGTATTGATAGCAATAAGCGGATTACGAAACCCGGGATTGAACCCGGGACCTTTAGACCAACGCTCTCCCAATAGATAAGACTCAAATCATCGTTCTATGGCCGGTCAAGCCGTCAAATGATGACACTGACTGATTTGTGTCAATTTCTAAGACAAAAAGAATTTAGTAGAAATTAAAGAAAAAGTAACTCAATCTTTTTTATTTATTTTATTTTAGCCATTACTTTTTAATTTGTATTTATTGCCATGCGTGATACATACTTAGGTGCTCCTGTATCTTTCGATACATGACTGACGAGGCAGATTTTTTCCCAGAGTAGGTTGTAATTTCTTTCTGCGGTGGACCAGTTGCCATCCAAGGCTATAGAACCTGGTTTGTCCTGCTGATTACCCGTAGCTGGGGAAGAAGAAGAGCATTCATACCTTATCCAAGGGTATTAGGACGTAAGTAATGGATTCGACTGGAATTCGAACTTGGCTCTCCGATTCCTCAATCCGACTATCGATTTTGTTCCATTCTTCTTTGCATATTGTCTTCAGATCCGGGATGTTTGTTGGAGATCTTGATTGGATTTGAATTTTCAAATTGCGCCACAGATTTTCGACTGAGTTTAAATCTGGGAAATGACTTGGCCATTTCAGGATGTTTATATTATTTTTAGCAAGCCATTTCTTCGTATATTTTGCAGTATGATAAGGACCATTATCTTCTCAGGATGACTAAATTTCACTGTTGGAACTGAGTTCTTTTGCTTGAAGTCATGGCCATCTTTCCTTTATACATGATTTCTAAAATTACGTCCAAACAACTCAATTTTAGTTTCGTCTGTCCATAATACTCTTTAGTCTTTCCCAATTAGTTTTACCTTATCATTATGTTCACGAACGAATTTCAACCTGGCATCTGTGTCTTTTCAATAACATTGGAGTTTTTCGAGGAGACCGTGACTTTAGATTGTTCCTATGGCTTTCATTGCTTATTGTCCGTTTAATGGCACAGATTCCAGATGCAAGCAAATCATCCA
>OZ010590.1:7642559-7740059 GCA_963932145.1 Acanthosepion lycidas
AGGTTCCCTCTTTTCCGAAAGTTAGTGGTTGGGGACATAAAGTCAGAATTAAAAATAAACTTGTGGGTATGTCTTGATTAACCAATTAAATGTCAGATCTACGCTAAATAGAAAGGTAAACTCAGAGGGTGGAGGTGAGTGAGTTATTTTTTTGATGTCACGAAAAACCGGAACATAGACAGGCCATCATTGATGATTGCGGCAAAATATGATGGCCTGTCTATGCTCCGGTTTTATCGTGACATCAAAAAAAAAAAAAAAAAAAAATCATCCACATCCACCTTCTGACCTTACTTTTCTATTTATCTTAGATCTGACATTTAATTGGTTAATCAAGACATACGCACAAGTTTATTTTTAATTCTGACCTTATGTCCCAAAACCGCTTTAAATTTCGGAAAAGAGTTAACAGTTTATTTTTAATTTTTCTTAAAAATCATTTAATCACCAGTTATTTACCATTGTCTGAAGAAGTACAATCAAAATATTGAAACATAAAAGCTTTCGTGTAGCGATTTGAACATGTTTTTATTATAATCTCTTATGATAGAAATAATAATAATATTTAAATCATTCTCAAGATACAAAGCCTGTATTAGATAACCTCTGTTTTTGTTCTGTTCAAAAGCGTCTTATTTTCAGAAGTCTTATATTCTGGTTATTATTCTCAAAATACTCAATTTCTGATGACCTTTTTCCCGTATGAGACAAATTTCTGCACTAGTCTTTAAGTTTTTCAGTTGATTTATTTATGGGAATATTATCTACTCTTTTAAAAAGTTGACCTTACTAACCGACTAAGAGAATGGAATTCCGCTGCCTTTAGAATTTTGTAAATTTCTAAACAGTTACAACTGGTCAAGTGAAGACCAGCGGTGTGACTGCTGACGGTAGTTTGTACTTTAGCCCTTATTAAACTTTTTTTCTTACATTATCCTAAATCTATTGTACATCTTGCCGTGTCACTACATCACACCCATTCAGTGTTGCACACAGAGTCTTGCCTTGGGGGTGTTAATGTTTCAAGGTCGTTAAGTGTGCATGAATCGTCAAGATTGAGGAAAGCGAAATGCTCCATACTTTGTAACTGTCCACATTGGCAGTTTGGGATCATCATCGGTGGCATATACCCCATTTCTGAAGGTCGGCTATACAGCGTCCAAGAGTAGTTCGGGGGCGATTCAGGCAAGACCAGAAGGGAGCTAGTGGGGGACATTCTGTAGGTCTGAGAGAGAGAGTGCCTATGCTCCACGTTGTTAAGGTGGCTACACCAGAGGAACAGAACTAGGAGCTCTTTTCTTCAGTGGTTCGATTGAATGTAGAAATCTATGTCTTGACTTGATCCTCTTTGTTATTGGTTCACAGCCATGGAGTGGATGATGAGGGTCAGTTTTCTGCTTCAACATCTCAAGTTGAGAGTGGACTGTTCTTCTGATGTAATATTATCGCTGATTAACCAGAGCACAAAAATAAAACAATGTATCGTATCCTTGTGTATAATAGATTTTTTAGATTCATCAAGGGTGGTCTTCAGTGATGCACTGTCTTCATCGCCGATTTCGGGTTTTGCATCATATCATAAGAGTAACCCAGATCTGACGAGTCAGGCCGCCACTTTGGAAGCTCGACATTGCACACACACACAAACACACACACACACACAAAAAAAAAAAAAAATAAAAAATAAAATAAAAAAATAAATAAAAATTTAGTCTAACTTACAACTTTTCTAAAAAAATTATTTATTATTCGTACTATCAGATAAATCTTTAAGTTTATATTTACCTTATTAAGCAATTTTTTTCTATAGGTGCATGTACACACACACATCTACATATATATGTACTTACACATACATGCGCGAGAACACATGCATATATTTATCTATGCCCCATTTACATTAACTTTTAATTTTACGAAACCAGAGTTACCAGGCCGACAAACGAGCCATTGCAAAATTAACTCGTATTATTTGTCTGAAATTCCTTCTCCACTTCATGACCTACCGACTAAATTAATTCAATGGCTTAACCTAAAAAAGAAAATAACTACTCAATTAAGAAACCTACACACATATTTGCTATCTGTTAAGTATTACACGAAATAAATCTGACCAAATAAAACTAGTATCGACAAAAGACATTTTCAAAACTCTATGATTCCTGCTGACGGAGTTAGCTCTTCCTTAATTCCCTAATTGTTCACTAGGGGACGCTCTCACTACACTATAAATACTGGGCAACTTCTTGCCTCGTTCTCTTTTTCACTTTGTATTTCAGCGAACACATCTACAATGTAAGCTCACGCAAAAGATAGCGTGTCCCCACTTGTGGGAAGACGCCGTGAACATTAAACACACATACACATACGTACGAACAATGACCAAAATACAAACTCTTTACGTTCACACACAAACACAAATTTTGATGTCTTTGTCACTTGTAAATTTGTTGTTTAATACATATATTATATATATTTGTTGACATATATATATTTCGGCCTTGTTTGTTTTCTTTACATCTTCGGTTGGACAATTTTAGTCTGCTATTTTCTTGTAGTTAGACCTTCTTCTAGTAGGAATAAACAACACGTGTTCCTAATACAACACACAAACCTACACGCTCCCTCTACACTACACTACTACTTAATATAATAATTTAAGTTTTTGCCCCCTGAACTTATATTCAAAAGAATAGACAAATAGGCATGGATACGGAAATAAAAACGGCAAACAAGCGAAAAAAATTGGAAATAAATAAACGAAAAGCATAAAAAAAATTCACATCCATGGAACTCCCTCCACATCCGCCAACAATTTTCAACTCTTCCTGCCATTTCTCGTTCTTAAGCTACTGTACCTTTTTCCATTCCGCCATTCAGTCGAGACCTTAAACCCATTATCCGTAACCATTCAACTGCCCTGACCTTCCATATTAACCTATTATTCCCTTTTACTTTGTAACCCACTCCGCTCCGGATCCCTAAATATGTTTTCCAATTCATAATGAAATAAAGTCAGTACACTATTAACTAAAGTCATCGGTCGGACTTTCACTAGTTGTGATGAACGGATGTTCCCTCTGGGAAGCACCGTGCCTTGAATGCCTCTTGGGACTTAAACTCTGCCCAGATATCAAGTACAACTTGTACGTACGATCCATCGCTAAAGATGCTGGAAAAATGGTCGGTCCCCTGTACCGCTCTAGTAAGTACCTGGCTCTACTGTTATCCTCTACTTTTACAACAGCCAGATCAGTCCGAAAATGGAGTACCACTGCCATATATGGACAGAGTTTCCCTGTCTTCACTTTCCGCACTTGAAAGTGTCCAAAAGCATTTCCGCATCCTTGTGGGTGATGAATCATTTTCCACCCTACAACCCATTTCTCACAGACGAAATGTCGCAAGCCTCGAGCTGCGCTATCGCTATTTCCATGGTGAGTGTTCAGATAAGCTAGTCGCCTTAGTTTCACCAGTCCAAACCTTCACGGCTAAAACCCGCCATGCCACGCACATAGTAGCAAACCATCCTCATTTCCTTCATATTTCCTTGCGGTGATGTAAATTTCAATCGAACTTTTCCTTCCCAAGATACACAACCATGCGGAATCGACTGCCAAGTGGTTGCTTCCCGATAACTATATAATCTTAAACTGTTTAAGTCTACAGTTAACTGCTTTCTTCCACATGTCCGCATAATAAGCTGTGCTGCTTACTTTGTAATTATCTGCCTCGAGTGAACATCATTGTAAAAAATGTCTTATAATATATTTATTTAATGACGTGGTAATAATTAGAAAGTGGAATTAATTAGAATAATAAAGAAAGAGAAAAGGCAGCAAAGCTACAGTAGAAGCAGCAAAAACTATAGTAGAAAACTGAGTCCCTGTGGGAGTAGTCAGCTGTAAGAAGCTGTAACGGCACCACTCGTCTGCAGACAGATTAAGTTTAAGGCTCCAGGTTATCCACTTCATCAGTTTTTATTCGACACCTGGCGATTACGTTGTGCACGAAACTCCTAGTTGTACTACCGGTGATGTATATATATATATATATATATATATATATATATATATATATAAATGGTGGTACTCGTTTGGAAAAAACTTGGATAGCTTGACTTGCAATAGAACAAATCGGTACCCGAGGAAAAATGGGGAATAAAAAAAGGAAAGAACCATGAACATTAAAACAAGGTGAAAACAATCGTCCAGTGTTTAAGCTCCAAGTCCAAAGAAAAAAAACTCAAAATGAGTAAAAAGACAACTACATAAAGTGCTCAATACACTAAGTAGAGCAAAATCTAAGATAATCCTAAGGAGCCAGGCAAACTTACCTAAGTTTCACCTAAACGGATCTTCAGGGCAATCCTGGCTCCAGGATAACCCTGAAGATCCGTTTAGGTGAAACCTAGGTAGGTTTGCCTGGCTCCTTAGGGTTATCTTTTATATATATATATATATATATATATATATATATATATATATATAAAGAAAGGAATGCATTTTTTATTTATTAATTCGATAGATTTTTATTACTTAAACGTTATTTTTGTGGATACTTGTATTTGAGTAGACGCACTGTTCTTTTTTTTTTTTTTTTTTTTTTTTTAATAAACTGTATATTCATTTTCATTTACCGGTCAGAATATTCGAGCAATATTATTAGAGAAAAATATGAGCAGATAATGTCTATTTCAACAGTCAGAGACAAATCTCTGTTTAAAGGCATTATTCAGCTTGGCTATCGGCGCGCTCTGTAGCCGAGAGGTCAAAGTACGTCAGATCTAATGACGTTTTTCCTTGTGGGTGGGTAGGCGCAGCTTCAATTCCTGCCGGAGAGCGCTTATTTTTCTAGATTTTTTCAGGCCGGTAGACGAAAATAAATAAATTTACTTACATTATTTACATTATTCGGACTCATCATCTTCATTGCCATATTCAAAGTAGAACCAAAGCGTTGTGAGTTCAATGCCAGGCTGCAGCAGTGGTGAACCAAAATTGGAGAAATGAGTTAAAGGGAAATAACCGAGGCATGGTACGTGGAACTAAAACAATCTACCCTGGATTCGGTTTGACATTCCAATCGCCTGAAGAAGGCCGGAGCGTACAACGGTCGAAACCTTGTGATTATGGCAATGGAAATTTGGATAACAGTCTGAATAATGTAATTAATGTAAGTAATCATAATATGTCATAGATATAGACAAATAAATCTACTGCTTAATAAATAAAAGAAGCGTCTACTCAAATACAAGTATCCACTAAAAATAGCGTTTACTTAACACACACACACACACACACACACACACACACACACATATATATATATATATATATATATATATATATATATATATATAAGGCTCGGATAGCGGCTGGGTTTGGAAAGCCGAATTCGAATTTCAGTTGAATCCATTACATTCACTCACGTGCTAGTACCCTTGGGAAAGGTATGACCCCCCCACCCTTCAACCAGCACCAGCTATGGGTTAATAGCAGGACAGACTGGGTTCTATAGCCTTGGATGGCTACTGGTCTAGGAGAACGACTACTCTGAATTCAAAACCTGCGGAGGGTCGTTTGGCGAATTTATGGTACGTAGTGCACCAGATCTTTGTATTCGGACCTTCAAAAAGTGTGGTTAGTTCTGCAGAAAGCGTTCACCAGTATAATCAAATCATATGAAACAACGGTTAATATGTTGTCACCGAAGTTAAGCAACATCAAGCCTGATCAGTACCTAGATGGGTGACCGCTTGGGAATACAGGTTGTATGTCTTACGGCTGCATCACATTGAAACATTGGTTCCCATACGATCACCAAAGTTAAGCAACACCGAGCCTGGTCAGTACCTAGATGGGTGACCGCTTGGGAATACAGGTTGTATGTCTTACGGCTACATCACATTGAAACATTGGTTCCCATACGATCACCAAAGTTAAGCAACGCCGAGCCTGGTTAGTACCGAGATGAGTGCATATATCTGTCGTTCACCTGGTGACACCAAATTTTATAAGAAGATTTTAAAGTTCGGAAACTATGATCGTGCAACCAAATACGGAAATATGAATATAAGAATTTATTTCCTTCTCAATTAATAATGCATTATCCACGATATTCTCAAGATTAGTCAAAAGAGGTAATTCTGGATTAATTAAAGTCGTTGTTCATTTTTAATTAAATTGTTCAGCATTCTATGCTATATAGGAAGGTAGAGATTAGATAAGAATCCAACACATTGTCGTTATCTTCTAAGGATATTTTTCAATTCATTTAGACCATGATTTCGAAACTTCTACCCGGGAATACAAATCTTTACGTGAGTTTTTATAGTTACGAATCTATAATTCTGAAACTATTAGGTTGGTGCAAAAATAATGACGGGATAATGTCGTTTTTTGACGTATTTTTAAACGTCAAAAAACGACATTATCACGTCATTATTTTTGCACCAACCTAATAACAGCAGAAATCCGAATGGTAAAATTTATCCATTTTTAATCCCTATTGACATTATTTACCAACATTCGTCGATTGAACCAACGTCGGTCGCTTCAGGACTTTGCTTCAACAATTACTACGAAATTATGTTTTCGGTTGCATAGACGTGTAGCCATTAAATAGTAGTGCGACACCCTTTTCTTTGTTATCAAGAATATTTTTCCATCGATTAAAAACAAAGTTTTGAATTTTCTATTTCCACAAACCTCCGTGGAGGATCTGAAATTTAGAAATCAATAATAATTGAAACCTATATATATATATATATATATATATATATATATATATATATATATATATATATATCAGAATCTCTCTCACTCTCACTCTCACTCTCTTTCTCTATACATATATATATATATCATTAATATATATATATATATATATATATATATATATATATATTAAGCTTAGCGCCCCGAGCAAGGCATGAAGCCACTAGGATGCAGGGGGGTTGCAGAAGATTTGTAGCAAGAGCAGATAGGAGTGATAGAAGAAAGGATGAAGGCAAGGGTAGTGTGTAGATCAAGGTAACTGGAGATGTCGATTGACATTACATTTGAATAGTTGGAGATTATAGCTATCAGGGAAACAGTAATTGGGAAGGGTGTTCCACAGGCGAGAGGTGCAAGGTATGAAGCTATTGGAGTAGAAGAGACGGCTACATTTTAAAGTTTCTACAGTGTAAGGGTGACAGCGGGATGCCAGCCTCGTAAGGCGCTTGTCTTCATGGAGACTGGGGACCAGGGAAAGCAGCTCATCGGTGCAATTGCCATGAAAGTATTTGTAGAAGAGACAGAGAGAGGCGACGGCGCGTCTGTGAGATAGTGGCTTCAGACGAGACGCCAGATCAGGGCCAATCACATATCCGTCTCTGGATCTTGTCAAGAACTGTGAGGTAAACAGAAGGTGCCCCAGACCATATATGGCAGCAATACTCCATGCAAGGGCGAATGGTCGTTTTGTATATTTGAAGTATCGATTCAAGGGAGAAAAATTTCCTGATATATATATATATATATATATATATATATATATATATATATATATATATATAGTGTATTGAAGAGTGAATTTGAAATCGGGGTATGCGTTTGATGATGACCGTTAATGGATATTAACGATCTATTAAAGTAATATTTTACATTGCGACACGGAAATGTCTACGTTTCAGGACTTAAATTTGTTTCGTCACGTCATCAGGCAATATTCGGTAACTTTTGATGAAAAATGATTTACTTTTGAAAACAGAAAACAATACGTTTGCTTATTAAAGAGTAAGTAGGAGTGGGAATCCAGATTTTCAAATCTTATGGGTGTGTCTCTTTTGACTAATCAAAAGACAGGTCGAAGCTAACACAGATAAGTTAAAAATATAGGTTTATATTTTGCGGTGCATCTTCATACATGTCTCGGGGGACTGTCATATTAAGACACGGCATCATACTTCCTGTTAAGAATATGCATTTAAGTTAGGAAGAAATAATATGAGAGATATGAGTGTCTCTAACAATAAGTTATTTTTCTTTTTTTAATTATTTTCATATATTTTAGAACTATCTTAAATAGGCCTCTGGTATGATTAAATCATTTTTATATAATTTTGACCTACAATATAATACTTATTTTATTCATTGGGCCTTAATACCCGGCAATATCAAAATTAAAAAATCAAGGAATTGAATCAATACTACATGTACCATTACATATAATGAAATAATGGATATATAATTGTAATACATACATTTTTATGAAAAATCCATTAACTATATTCTAACGTAAGCATAGTATAATGTCTATATATTACAGTCATCTCATTACGCTGATTTAATAGAACATTATTTTTAGGAAACTTAATAATATGTAGCTTTTCATGTAGACACGGGGGAGATGGGTCATTTAAGGACTTACAAATTCTCGTTTTTTTTTAAATATTTTCCATTTTGCTGTGGGGATTTTATTGATTTCCTTTAAATACCAAAAATATTTAGATAGGGGTGTTCGGTTACAGTACGTATTGCTGTTAAAATAAGAAATATGTTGTTACCATCTTAACGTAAAAGAGTTTTTTTTTTGTGCTTCCAATATAAAATTTCCTAACATCTGGGTTTTCAGTAGATTAAATAGTGCATTGATAAGCAATAGATTCAGTAAGACATTAATTTTCCAATGGGCAATTTATGGGATTGCTACAATTACATAAATTATTTTCAAAGTTATTGATTTTCGTTTTGGAATTGCTATTATTTTTTATTTAGGTTTAAGCGTTTATTTAAAATTTTATTATTATGATTTTTTTTTAATAATTTTTCTAGATTATCAGTACAACTATAATTAATTTTAGCATATTTTTTATTGAAAATCTTCCTTATTGGATTATTACTCGGAAAATGTTTGCACTCAAAGCAAGAAAATTTTGTCCTAACTTACAGCTTACCGTTTGGTTAAATGGGGGTTTATACCAAATGATATTTTTTATTTTTATTCTTTTTCTGGTTTTTAATATTATCTTTTCTGAATTTAATACCGGGGAATTTATATCCACTACTTTAAATCATTATTATAAAAATTGTAGTGTTTATAAAATACATCTCTATTTGGGTGATTTACTACTAATTCTATATTCTAAAGATGAAGGTACATATTTTATTATTGATTGGGGATGATTAGACTTTGGGTGGATAATAAAGGATTTGTATTTGTTTTTTATATGGTTGGTATATATTATTTACTAAGTCTAATGTTACATAGAGGAATTTAACCTTTGTAGTATTGTATTGATAGTAACTTTTGAGTTTAGGTTTGTTTTTCAATTGTCTATATATTAATTTTCCAATTTTGTCAGTTTTGAAGTTTGTTGAATTCCTCACAACCCCAAGGCCATCATCCCAAAATAATCTTATATCCTCTATACTGAGGTCATGGTGGACATTAAGATTATATAAAATAAATAATCCATCGAGATCGGCATATATATATATATATATATATATATATATATATATATATATATATATATATATATAGACGGAACTGTTTCGCTGTATCACAGCTCCTCCTTCTTGCGACTAGACAACCGAATGCCTCAAGCCCGGATCGAATCCCAACCAATTTGACGTCAGTCAGAGTTACTATCACTGAGCCATCTTCACTTGACAGAATGAGTCAGCTAAATCTAGCGTATTGTTTTTACAAACGTAAACAAACGCCAAGCAGCCAAAGGTTTCTATACATATATTAAAATAATTAGAACAGTAAGATTTATAATCGGCTGTTCTTAGCAATTATTTTTTACTTAAAATTAAACAGCTCTCGATACAAACAGTACAGCAAACTATTATTTTTATGATTTTTATTTAAAAATATTTTTATTTTAAAAGATTAAGAACGCTCTACCTTAATTGGGAGACAATGTACACATATTAAAATAATAAGAAAAAACAGTAAGTTTTATAATCCGGTGCTCTTAGGAATTACTTTTATTTTGGTCTATTGTTCGTATCGAGCACTGTTTCAGATTTGCTCATTCTTTCGTCGATTTATATATATGCTCTAATGTGAATTTGGTTGTCAAGCACTTTCGGTCTTAAGGCTTCAGCTCCGGTTCCGTTACACTAGTTTCACTTGTTATTGAGCACTTCTTCGCCATACTGTCAAGACTTTCCAGGTGAAACCTTTTTTGTTTTTGCAGCCATTTTAGACCTTGACTGGATGATTTATCCTCGCCACAAGGCGAGTTTGTTTTGTCTGGCAAATTGAACTCGCCCGTTAGTATACAGGGTACTCACCTTACTACTACACCTACTGGCTACCCGAAGATCAGGTAGTTAGGCAGCTGTAGCTGGCCTATCGGGCAGAGAGGAACCCGGACGAGGCTATGCCGAAAGAGCAGAGTCTAATTTGGGGTGGTAGACAGACCCAACCACGTTTATGCGGGGTCTACGTGTAATTTTTGGCAGAGCCTACGGGCTTGGTTTTTCTCACATTAAATTCGGTCTTGTGCCACATCCTACCTCGTGGGGAGATCGGTAAATATTACTGGCTGCCTGATGATTGTGTGCAAGCACATGGAACTAGTGACCAGTCACTGCCAACCTGATATTTAAATTAATATATATATATATATATATATATATATATATATATATAAACCTATATACATATATATATATATAGGTTCATATATATATATATATATATATATATATATATATATATATAAATCGGGGTATGCGTTTCATGATGACCGTTAATGGTTATTAAAGAAATATAAGAAGATCATAAAAGCAACAAATAATGATGTACTTAAAAGTTATTTATTTATAAATTAATTCAATTGTTCGTTTCCTTTCGGCAAATTCATCGACCACTTTCCTGTAAAAAGCTTCAATACCGCGCTCTACTTTTATCTTCTTCAAAAGGCCTTTATTCCTGGAAATGAAAACCAAATTACTCAAGCTCTCTTCTTGTTGAGAACAAGAAGCAGCAGCTAACTGCATTTACTTTTCTTTTTTACTTTTCTCGTTCACTTAGCTTTAACCCTACAACCTTCATTCACTCATTTCTTCCATATTTTCGCTACCTATGCATAAAACAGGGGCATGACTAGTACAAGGAAGTAAGGGTCTTTTCTACTTAGGCTATTCTATTAATATCTCTTGTATACAATTTATCATGAGAAATGAAGGAAGGAGAGATGTTCAAATTCAACACTCGTGGATAGTAAGAATATTCAATTTTTGTTGCACACAAATCTAAGACATGCAGTACAAGCATTAAATACATAGACACTTCGTCGCTACTGATATATATATATATATATATATATATATATATATATATATATATATATATATATATGTATATATATATCTATGATATATATATAATTTTATATATATATATATATATATAAATGCATATATAGATAATATTAGTGGTCAATATATATATATATATATATATATATATATATATACACATACATAAATTCCCAGGAGGATAGAATCCAGGTAGAACTCAATGTCCAAGACAGAGTATGAGTATAATACAAAAGGCTAAAACACTAATATTCCATGGTTATAATTTATTACATTGGAATCGTAATCACGACCCAATTCATGAGACCTACAAATTTGTAGGAATTTTAGTGTTTAAGAATTTATATATATATATATATATATATATATATATATATATATAGAGAGAGAGAGAGAGAGAGAGAGAGACATATATATACGTGTGTGCGCGCGAGCGTGTGTGTGTGTGTATTCAACATTTTAACATATGCATGTTATAACATCACTACAAAAATTGCCATTTTGTTTCAACACTTTTGGTGTCTTATCAAGTGATGGTGTTGATTGCAAAACAAAGGGTTTAAGAGTTCAAAACCAACCAACACCCACTCAATAGGTGAAACATTGTTACGTAACCTATGATGACCAATCAGAGTAAAAGTATATGGTAATTCAAAATAATGTGACATCGTACCTTATGAACAATCTATTAGTGCATTAAAGTTAAGATTAGATTAAATTAGAAATCAATATAACTAATATATTTTTGCTTATTGGAATTTTATTCCATCTGCGCCAACCATGTACTTGGTTATTATATATATATATATATATATATATATATATATATATATATATATATATATATATATACATTGGTAAAAATACATTAGTAAAAATAAATACATTGGTAAAAAATGAATTGATTACAAAAGAAACGAATTGATTACAAATGCAAAAACAAAAAATAAATTGATGACAAAAAGAATATATGAAAGTATGTATTCATATTTGCACACAGATACATACAAATATACACACATATATATACAAAATTACATGCGTATAGAAATATATTTATACAAAAATTGATTAAGATTAAAAAATATATAAAAATATAAAATTTGATGCATATACTAAAAAACGTGTTGATTAAAAAAAAGAATGAATTCCTTTTTTTATAATTGTGTTAATTATGTCTATCGGCTCGTGCATTCGAAAGACGTATTAAATTAATTTACTCTCTTGCCAATGTCACATGTTCTGTTAAGTGGTATTCTCGATATTTGGTGTGAGAATCAGTTTTCAACCGCTTGAAGTCTTTTCTTAATTTGTGATTAGGTTGCTTAGCATTCACTGCCATATAGACAGTCGTTAACTGGCGAATGTGTCAACTTGCTGGGCGGAAATGGGCTCCAGATGGAGTTACCATTACCCAATATTAAATAACAAATGCAATAAAGAAACATATGCAAACATTTCCTTTGGTAATAAAAAGGAATAAAAGCTTTATAAAGACATTTGCACACTGTTCAATGTGAGAAGACGTTTTAAATCTAAAGGATCATAAAGACATTGTTAAGAAATTCCCTGTCTGAGAAGAATTTGAAATCGTATATGTTGCAAAGAAATTGTTAAATGAACTGGATGCAGATTCGAACAATCATTCAGTGAACACAAATGTTTGCTCTTAATATAGTGAAAATGAAATGCTCTATTGTGCTTTTGAAATATCTGTTAAAGTGAAAATTCTGCAATAAACTATTTAAAAATATCCACGCATTACCTGAATTTACACAAAGAAAAATACAGAGACAACTGTTTTCGTAATAAAAAGGAATAAGAACATTATAAAGACATTTTCAAATCTAAAGGATCATAAAGACATTGTTAAGAAATTTGCTGTCTGAGGAGAATTTAGAATCGTATATATTGTTATCCATTGGAAAGAAATTTTTAGATGAATTGGATGCAGAAGTAGTTATTAGCAGATTTGAACAGCCATGAAGTGAATACAAAGGATTTCTCTTAATATAGTGAAGTGTATACAATGATTTATTGTGCTTTTGAACTATCTGTTAATGTGTAAATTGTGCAGTAAACTATTTTAAAATATCAACCAATAACTTAAAATTAAAAACATGAATAAAAAATTCAATTATAACATCGTGTATTTACATTTGGTATCTATTGCCAGTCATATGTACAGTACATATGTACAGTCATTAGTAAGCAATACACAGTTTCCGCAAAAAAAGTAATTGGACCCTTTTTTACATATGTATTTTTTGAAAAACTTATTTATTCGTTATAAAAAATTAAATAATAGCATTGTAGTTGTTGGTGGGTCCCATTTTTCTCCTAGCAACCAATATTTTAGACCCAATCCACCACTTTCATATAGGAGTGTACATATGACATTATTAAGGACGCAGCATCTTTCGTTATTTCTATGCAATTTCTAGCATTCTTAATACCTTGAAGATAGACAAGAGATTCTGAGGCAAATCGTAAGATTTCTAGAATTTGCTGTTAGAATCATCTTGTATCTACATCCGCCCAAGAATATGTAACCATAAGTTATGCCGATGGATGTGTATATCTTGCATCCCTAAGCAGCCTTCGGAAGAATGGAGGCAACAGATCTCGCGACATTTAATAGTTTGCAAACTAGGTTTCGAATTTGCCATCTGTTGCTATAATATAAACCTTCAGGGTTAATTGAAAAGTTAGGAATCGATGATGCTGAAATCAGTAATAGAAATCCGAACGATAAAATTTATTCTCTACCCAATGAGGTAAGCTTTGTACGCGGCATCCTCAACATTCGGTGAGTGAATTATATTGCCTAAGATTCACTGCCATTTAGGAATGTCCGTATGGCATTAAGAATGAAGCAGCCTGTGCTATTTTCTATGCGATTTCTAAACGTTGAAGATAAACTGAGCAAAATATTAATTTGAGGCAAATATTACGATTTACAACATTTGCTCTTATCATCAACTTGTGCCCAAGAAAATGTAACCATAAGTTATGCCGACAGTGTTCAATATCTACTATCTCGAATCTGCATTGGGAAAGATGGAGACAACAGATATTGCGACATTTAATACTTTGCAAACTATGTTTCTAATTTGCCATCTGATACAACAAATCTTCATAGGAGATTTGAAAGTTAGAAATCTATGATACTGAAACCAATAATATATATATATATATATATATATATATATATATATATATATATATATATATTGTAATTTTATCATATAGACAAAATAGTTTACCCACTACAAAGACGCAACTTCGTTTCGCTGCATTTCAACTGAATCTCGACGGGTGAGAACCGAAAATGGTTATCGAGTCATCTTTTGTATTAATGCTGTAAACGTTAGAAATTACATATTACTTTCGTTCTCATTGCTTCGGATATATATATATATATATATATATATAAATGCGTACATTGAAGTCAACACCTAGAGGCGATAGTTTGTTTAATTCTTCAGAGCAATCGTCATGCTTGATGATTGCGATAAAGCATGAAACAGGGTGTCGCATTTGGGTGTTGACTTCAATGTCTATTTTTATATTACATACGCCCTAAACCTGATATTTAGCAGTTTAACCCACAAATATAGCATATCTTAAAAATTCATATATATATATATATATATATATATATATATACATATATATATATATATATATATATATATATATATATGTATATATATATATATATAGGCATATACATATATATCTATAAATATACATATATATATATACATATATATATATATATATGTATATATATATATATATATATAGGCATATACATATATATCTATAAATATACATATATATAACTATTTCTATATATATAGACAAATACATATTACATATATATCTATATATACATATATATATATATGTATATACACACACATATATATATATACACACACACACACACACACACACATATATATATACATATATATATATAGAGAGAGGACTCTCCTGTCGTAAACGACAAATAAAGGTTAGCATTGGATGGCGCCTTTCGTTTTATACTTATGGATGCTAGCAGGGTGTATTGTGGAGAAAATCAGGTATGGGAAAGACATATATCATTTGTGCTTTGTAAAGTGTGATACTAGTCCAGCTTTGCTAAAATTTGTTAAAGCAGGATTTTGATGGTGTTTCTGCATCAGAGCCTAACTCAGCTGATCATGGTGCTTCATCTTGCTATCTTCAGAAACGTTTGAGTTAATGAATCATGTCTTACGCTAATCCTTTTGGTCTGATGCTTGGGCTTCCCAGGTTTTCAATTTGTCATTGTATATCTATCTATCTATCTATCTATCTATATATATATATATATATATATATATATATATATATATATATATATATAAATACTTGCATACATACATACCTATATATATATATATATATATATATATATATATATATATATATATATATATATATCAATGGTGAAGAGTGAATTTGAAATTGGGGTATGCATTTGATGATTCCCGCTAATGGCTGCAGGAGAAAAGTTAGGAATCTATGAGTGTGAAATCAATAATATAAATCCGAATGATAAAATGTATTCACTTCCCAATGTTGCGTGTTCCTTTAATGGTATTCCCACTATTCATAGAGAACTAATTCTCAGTAGCTTCAAGTCTTTTTGTTTATTTGTGACGAAATTATTCAATATTCACTGCCATAAAAGGAAAGTAGACCTTAATTCCCAATATTGCACTCTTCGCTTTATTTCTAAGGAAAATTTTTCACTCCCTTGCAAACAAGGTTTCGAATTTTTCCAGCTGGTAATTCAGAACTTCATTGGAGATTTGAAAGTTTGCATTCTATGACGCTGAAGCAAATAATAGAAATCCGACCGATAAAATGTATTCCCTTTCGCATGCTTTGTTCATGCTATTCTCTGCCTTCTCCAGTAGAACTAATTCTCGTCCGCTTCAAGACTTTTTGTTCCGTTCTGATGTAATTGCTCGTAATTCGCTGCCATGTAAAGAGACAATCACGATCCAGCATTCTTTGGTTTCTAATGGCAGGTAAGCCCGAGGAATGACTATATTTCTATAATTATTAGCGACGCTATCTTCTCTTTAGTTTTTATTAATATTCGTATCTTACGCCATCGACACGTTTTTTTTTTTTTTTTCATTTGTTTTACCAGCCAGCAGATATTATTTTTATGGATGCAAGTAATTCCGAAGAGTACTTTTTTATATATATATATCGTTTCACCCCAAACAAGGCAATAATGCCACTAGAACACAGCGGGTTAGCAGCTAGTGAAAGAGAATGAGAAGACTTTAGTGTAGATGATTGAGGAAAGAACAAAAAGGAACAGGGTCCAAGAAGACAGAAGATGGAGATTGACGTTGCATTTAAATTTTTGAAGACTGTAGTTATTAGGGAAGCAAGAAATAGGAAAGGATTTTCAGAGGTGAGAAGTGTGAAAAAAGAAACTGTTAGAGTAGAAGTTTTGGTTACATCTAGCTAGTTCAACAGGAAAACGGTGAGACCTAGTTGCCAATCTAGTATCATCTTTAAATTCATGTAGTCGAAAAAAAGCAGGGAAAAAGCACACCAGAACAGTTGCCTTGAAAATATTTTTTTAGAAAAGACTGAGAGAAGCCGCGACGTGTCATTGAGAAAGTGGCTGCTCGAGATGATTGGTTGGTTTAACAGGTTTCTGTTAAAAGTGACAGCTAATTCTTCTCTGAGAAATCTTCTTCAGTTTGCCATATGACGTTCCGCTACAGGACACGGGAGATAATGGTTCTCCACAACTTTCTATCCTTTGTATCTCTTAGTAATATTTGCCTTTTTAACATCATTTCTACTCTCCGTTCTGCTATCTATCCGCAGAAGATCGTTGTCATGCTTAAATATATCTTGTGCGTGTCACTTTTTCCATGCACTCTTTCTTCATTATGCGTCCCAAAAATTTCAGCTGTTTCGTTCTACTTGTAAGTCAGCATGGCCGAGATACGAGCCTCCATAAAAATAACTCATTCCGCCTTCTCAGGTTTACATTCCAATCTCATCGCAGTGGGAGACTTGGTGAAAGACATATCACTTCTCTGAGATAAGCAAACTGAACTCTTTCACGAATTCATCGGCTGTCTTCTTATCAAAATTGGCTGCTCCATCGTATCCCATGACGCTGTGTAAACCAGTTCGCTTCTTGAAATTGTTGAACCACCTCCGACTGGACTTAAACACGTCTACTGGAGACTCCTGCGTTGATGATCCATATTTCTGCTTCTGGAGATCCCCGTACACTAAACGGGCTGCGAGGTGCTTATCGTTAATTCAAAGGAGAAGCAGCTTTTCCATCTTCTCATGGATATTCGTCCTTTGCCTGGACAGCCTGGAGACACCATTTGCGGGTGTAACACCCTTTATCTCGGCTTTCTATTTCAGGATGTTGCAGATCATTGATTTTGCAGGAACCTAAAAACCAAGGTGCTCGCATTTTGAATGTAGATTTCCTGTGAAAATTGCTTTTAATTCTGACGTTACATAATCTTCCTTCTCGAAGTAAACAAGTAATAAAAATATTCCGTGTTTTGGGTCTGTAGTTTGCTTTTTCAGAATACAATGGATATTTTCTTAATATTTTAGTTTCTATTGAATATTGTAAAATCGTTAATTCTTAATAAATTATATTTTAAATTCTTAATTTATATTTATTTACTGTTTTTATTATTAATAATCCCCTCCAAAATAAATTTAAATAAAGAAGTAAGACTCATTATAGTTTTCCTTTAGAAAAATAATTAAATTAAATGTGTTTAAATATTTCTTAACTTAGTTTACATTATGTTTTATTAACCGGACACAAAGACAATCGAATATTTGAATAAATAAACTTTTTTCAAATAATTGTATTTAATATTCTTCTTCTTTTAAATTTGCTTTGTTGTTTTAAATTACATTTTTTTTTAAAATTACGTTTTTATTTATTATAGATGTAAAAATAAATTCAAGAGAATAGAAATTTTAAAAATACATACATGCATAGCAGTTAGCAGACTAAAAAAGACAAAACGAACGGTCATGCGATTCGGGAATAATAATTCTTACCGTTCGTTTTTACTTTTAATTCTAAGAATTTCGAATACATTCTGATGCTTTTTAATTTTAAAATATCTTCGTAAATACAAATCATACGATAATAAATTTTCACAGAAATTTGGCTCAAGTGATAATGAGTCTATATACGTATTTACTTTGTCATAAACTATTGTAGATTTTGGGTTTAGCCGAACACACTCACACACCATCACAAACACAATTGCGTCAGGTTTGAAAAGCGCAAATTTCTTTGTGGCTGAATGGTTAACAGCATATCAGATCAAACGACTGATTCCATTAAGCGTTACAGGTTCGATTCATGTCGGAAAAGCGCACATTTTCTATCAAATTTCTCGAGCATTCAGGCCAGGAAATGTAATTAATACTTTTTTATAAAAAAGAACAATTACTTAATCTTTAAAATAACGTATAAACTAATATATTAAAATAATTGACGGGCTTAATCCATTTTATAATAAATATATATAGTTTTCCTGTAGAGCTTTTTTATTATTACAGAAAAAATATAAAAAAAAAACACCCGAATAAATTAAAACAACATGTAACTGCAGAATAAAAAGGAATGTCTTTCAAGTGGCAACTGCTTACAAAATACTGTAAGCCATGGTAAAATCACAGGACAACAAAGGTAAATATATATAGAAGTTAATGAAGGACCCTGGAAACAAAGAAACTATGCACAGAAAGCATCTTTCAGAAATAGTAAATACGCGAACAGCACAATGATTTACAAGTATATCTGGGAAATTGAAAGCAAATCACAAAAAAATATCACGGTGTCTTATCAAGTGATGATATTGAATGGAAACAAAATGACTATATTTGTAGTGATTTTATAACATATTTATGTTATAACTTTTAAATAAATAATTATATCTGCTCTACACTGTATTGAGCACTCTTTTAAGAATAGTAATTGTTGGTTATTGAAATTTATTCAGCATACACCAATCATATACTTCGGGATATATATATATATATATATATATATATATATATATATATACACGCACACACAGAAAGTATGCAATGGGTAAATAGTATTTATATTTTAATTGCGCGCATGCGCGTTGTTTGATTTTTTATTTTGTCGACGGTGAAGTATAGTAGAGTCAATTGGACATCATCTGTGAGAAAAAGAGCACCATGACACAATTTACTCCAGCAGAAATTTCAAAAACAGGCATGCTCAAATGCTTGGGCATTCGCGTTGGAAGCCTCAATACGAACATTTCATAGTGTTTGTGTCAATCTGACGACAGTGCAAAGGATTCGGAAAGAGTTTGATGAGCCTAATGAGCGTTATGTAGGTGTTTGGTGTGATCACTAGTGATAGCAAAGTTATGCCTCCATTCATCTTCCCATTGGTCCTCAACACGGAAACCTACATCATGTGATTTGAAGAGGTAGTGCTGTCAAGAAGGCGGATGTTAGAAGACATTATGTCTGGCAAAAGGACTCTGCAACATGCCACACAAGCAGGAGAACTCAGTCGTGGCTGTCAGACAATTTCTGCGACCACATCACTCCTTACATCTGGCCACCATGCTGCAACCCCCATGATTATTATGTGTGGAGTGCAGAGTGAGAGACCAACAAAACTCCTTTTAAACAACAAAGATGAACTGAAGGCAAGGATTATGGCAGCATTCACCAACTTAAATAAGCAGACCATCCTGAAGAGATGTTGGAGATTCCAAAGTCGTCTGGGGGCCGTGGTTGGTCAATTCAATGGCGATTTTGTTGAATAAATTTACTCTTTAGTAATTAATCATATTTTTGTGTAATTCTGGTAAATATATCTTTTAAAATGAAATGTTTGTATTATTTTCATTTTGGCGTCATTTAGACGACAATTTACCCATCGCACCCTGTATATCAGGTATGAGTTGTCAGTGTTATTTTCATTATTATTAGGTTGGTGCAAAAATAATGACGTAATAATGCCGTTTTTTGACGTTAAAAAATAAATCAAAAAACGACATTATTACGTCATTATTTTTGCACCAACCTAATACATCATTTAGACGACAATTTATCCATCGCACCCTGGACATTCGTTGAGAGAGCGATTAATATTTTAAATGTTGTCTCATTCCCGGCCTTAAACTAATTGGCCTCTTAAAGATTGGTACGGCCGAGAAAATTTTTTTTAAATAGTATAAAAAGTAATTGATAAACCTATGTATGTAGTAAATAAAAAGATAGAGTTTCGTTTTCTTTAATTTCTCCGAGATTATTTGTCTTCGAAATTAACACAGTAAATTATCAGTCCTTACTATCATCAGTTAACGGCTTTTAGTGTGCCGAGAACGATGATTTGAATCTATTCTATTTAAAGCGCATGTTAAGCTACATTATCGCCAGCCGAAATAGCTCAGTTGGGAGAGCGTTAGACTGAAGATCTAAAGGTCCCTGGTTCAATCCCGGGTTTCGGCATCCGGTGGCTGGTACGCAACTTTTTTTTCCTAAATTTAAAGGTAGAGGCACATTTTTCGTTTTTAAAAGTCAATTTTAAACTTAGTTATATCAATTTTGGAGGTACATAAAAGCCAAGACACTCGAATTTTGAATTTAGATTTCCTGCGAAAATTGTTTTCAAGTCTGACGTTATATAATCTTCCTTCACGAAATAAACAAATAATGAAAATATTCCGTGTTGCGCGTCCGTAGTTTGCTTTTTCAGAATACAATGGATATTTTTTTATATTTTAGTTTCTGATGAATATTGTAAAATCTTTAATTATTATTATAAATATATTTTTATGATTTATTTAATTTTCTATTTATAATAATGCCCTCCAAAATAAATAGTAAATATTTTCTAAAGTAAGGCTCGCTATATAAATTTTGCTTTAAAAACGATTAAATTAAATGTTTTAAATATATCTTAATTTAGTTTATTTTATTTAGATGTTTTAGCCGGACACACACACATTCGAATATTTGAATAAATAAATATTAAACTTTTTTTCCCCAAATATTGCATATAATATTCTTCTTCTTTTAAATTTGCTTTGTTGTTTATTCATTTTTTTAAAGTGACACTTTTATTTATTATAGATGTGGAAAATAAATTCAAGAAAATAGAAATTGCGTTTAGCAGAATAAAAAAGTAAAAACGAACGGTCATACGATTCGGGAATACGAATTCTTACCGTTCGTTTTTACTTTTTAATTCTGAGAATTTCGAATGAATTCAAATGCATTTTAATTTCTAAAATATCTTCATAAATATAAATCAGACAAAGATAATTTTTTACAAAAAGCTGGCTTAGGTGATAATGAGTCTGTATACGTATTTTATTTACCTTGTCATAACTATTGTAGTTCTTTTAGTTTTAGCCGGTCACACACAGAGAGAGAGAGCGAGACACACACACACACACACACACACACACACACACACACACACACACACACACACACACACACACACACACACACACACACACACACACAAAACTGCGCTTTATATATGTATACATATTAAAGAAGCGTCCGGTTAGAAAAGTCCGAATTTTTTGTATTCTCGGTAACATTAAAGCAACGACGAAACAGGTGTTTGGTATACAAATTCTTAAATCACTTGCCCATGAGCTGCAATATAGGTGTCATATTCGGTGGCAGCCAGAGAACTTGATCCATTCTACAAAAAAATGCCTTGTGACCCAGGCCTGAATTTTAGCCCTCCTCGTGAGCTGCAGCTGCCTCTTCTGAATCTTATGCACTTTGAACATCCAGGGATTCTCCAAATGATACACAAGCAGGGGCTTGATTAGCGCAGAATATGACGGTTAGCCTATCTTTTATAGGCTTGTGGCCTGACATGATCCTGGGCATTCTCTTCCAGAAGATTCCAGTCTCATCGCAGTTGATAGACATATCACTTCTCTGAGAAAAGCGAACTGAACCCTTTCACGAATTCATTGGCTGCCTTCTTATCAAAACTGGCTACTCCATCTTATCTCATGACGCTGTGTAAACCAGTTCGCTTCTTGAAATTGTCGAATCAGCCCCGACTGGACTTAAACACATCTACTGGAGTCTCTTACGTAGTTGATCCATATTTCTGCTTCTGGAGATCCCCGTACACTACACGGGCTGCGAGATGCTTCTCGTTAATTCAAAAGAGAAGCATCTTTTCCATCTTCTCATGGATATTCGTCCTTTCCCTGGACAGTCTGGAGACACCATTTGCGGGTGCAACACCGTTTATCTCGGATTTCTGCTTCAGGATGTTGCAGAACGTTGATTTTTTTAAGTATATCATAAATATATATAGTTTTCCTGTAGTGCTTCTTTATTATTACAGGAAAAATATCAACATACCACCCGAAGAAATTAAAACGACGTGAAATTGCAGAATAAAGAACGCATGTCGCTTAAACGGCAATTGCTTACAAAATAATGTCATATACGAAGCCACTGTAAAATCGCCAGACAACAAAGATAAATATATATATATATATATATATATATATATATATATATATATATATATATAGGAGTTAATGAAGGACGCTGGAAACAAAGAAACTATGCACAGAAAGCGTCTTTCACAAATAGTAAATACGCGAACAACACAATGATTTACAAGCAGATCTGGGAAATTGAAAACAAAAAGCAAATCACAAAAAATAGTACGAAAAATAAAAGAACCTCAGACTACAATAATCAATCGAAAACTGCAAAGACTGCTTGGAGGAAAAAATAGCTATAATTATCTTTCCAGACCAAAACAAACTACTAAACGATCAGAAATGATCTTGAAATACAGTCACGAAATCAAATTTTTACTGCGTTACTTAAAAATCGAAAACTGAAAAGAAAAAAAAAATCAAATTAAAAATAAATAAACAAAAACAAGTAAAATAAATGAATCCTAATAAATAAATAAAGTAAATAATAAAACAGTATTTACATTATTCGGACTATTGTCCTCATCTTTGTCGCCATATTTATCACATAATACACAATAATAAAAGAATTAAAAAATCGACAACCCCCAAAATAAACGCTAGAATAGACTACCCACAATGCAAGAGACTACTCACAATAGACTAGAGTACTTACAATGATTCACTGACTCGTATATATAATCAGTAGAGAAAAAAACACAACGCATGTGGCCTGACGATTGCGTTTAGCATGAAACAGTCTGTCGCCTCTGAGTGTTGACTTCAGTATCCACTTTTATATTTTATATTTACATAGGCTCTATCTCTGATATTGAGCACTTTATCCCCCAAATATAGCATATTTTTTCATAAACATCCATCCATCCATCCATCCATCCATATATATATATATATATATATATATATATATATATATATATATATATATACGCACACACACAAAATAAGCGATGCGTAAATAGTATTTATATTTTAATTGCGCGCATGCGCGTTGTTTGATTTTTTATTTTGTCGACGGTGAAGTATAGTAGAGTCAATTGGACATCATCTGTGAGAAAAAGAGCACCATGACACAATCTACTCCAGCAGAAATTTCAAAAACAGGCATGCTCAAATGCTTGGCATTCGCGTTGGAAGCCTCAATACGAACATTTCATAGTGTTTGTGTGTCAATCTGACTACAGTGCAAAGGATTCGGAAAGAGTTGGATGAGCCTAATGAGAATTATGTAGGTGTGTGGTGTGATCACTAGTGATAGCAAAGTTATGCCTCCATTCATCTTCCCATTGGTCCTCAACACGGAAACCTACATCATGTGATTTGAAGACGTAGTGTTGTTGTGCGAGAAAATGAGCTATTGGATTCATTAACAAAGTGAATAGCAATACAACATAAACACACACACACACACACACACACACACACACACACACATATATATATATATATATATGAAATGTTCATACAAGGTGTGTATGTGTTTTTGTAAGGGATTTGATATCTGAAAAAAAGTAATCTTTAGTACTTATCTTATGTTGATTGTCACGAGCCTAAATAAGTACGTCTTCCTAGTTTGACCGTAAGGAACCAAAGAGAATGTTTGACTTTCGCGCCTAACGATCCCCCGAGCAGTTCACGTGACTATCTATATATCTATTTTTAGATTTATTAGGTGTTAGTCAAAAGGAGATAAGCTTTGCCTCCCTCAACAAACCTCCCTGCCTAGTAGCCGAGTCTAGTAATAGTGATATTGGCTGTCTCCCTTCCAAGAAATTTTTCTACCTACTTTAATATGACTTGGCTTATTATTCTTGTCTATGTTTTCTGTATCCATTATTATTAGGTTGGTGCAAAAATAATGACGTAATAATGTCGTTTTTTGACACCTTTTTTAACGTCAAAAAACGACATTATTACGTCATTATTTTCGCACCAACCTAATATTTTGTCGTTCTGAGGTTGCTTTTCAGTTATTTGCTTATTAGTTTTAGTTTCTACGTGTGGTTTTAACCTATCTATCGATACTGTTTGTTTTAATTATATTTATCGGTTCTACGTAACACTTCGAAGGGATCCGTGTAAGGTGCTTCCAAAGGTTTGAAAACTCTGTCTACCCTTAGCCATACACTCTTACATGTCGTAAGTTTGTCTGGGATGTATTGATGCAATTTGTTTATGGAGCTATAATCTTTGTCTGTTGGCTGTAAGGAATGTAAGGTACGTTGCAATTCCTTAGCAAACTTTTGATTGTCTATGTCATCGTTAGTATCGTCTACAAGCAATTGAGGAATCTTTATATGCGTGCCCGTAACTGCAAAGAATGGTGAGGTATTAGAAGAATTAGGCGCGGCACGGATACCCATTAATATTATATGGAGGGCGTCGAGCCATGATTCCTTTCTAGTCATTATTGCCGTCTTCATTGTTCTATGAGCACGTTCGACATATCCGTTAGTTTGCGGATGGTAACTAGTTGTGCGAAATCTATAGAAACCGACTATTGAGGCTATTGCGGAAAAGAATTCGCTCTCAAACTGAGTACCACGATCAGTTATTACGTGAAGAGGAATATTCCATTGTGTGATCCACGCATGAACAAATGCATTGGCAACAGATCGAGCTGTGATACCTGGTAATGGTTCTCCCTCTATCCATTTAGTAGTGCGGTCAATACATGTTAATACATATCTGTAAGGAGCGTTGTACGTTTCATGACGTCTCTTAGTCACAGGGAGAGGACTGATTAAATCTAAGTGTACCGTATTGAAGCGAATAGTCAGCAATTCAATAGGGTGAATAGCAGATTTAGTGTGTCTCTGAATTTTGTTTTTCAGGCAAGTTTGGCATTCATTACACATGTCTTTTATTGTTTTGTCCATATAAGGCCAAAAAAATCTTGTTTTGATAATTTTACATGAAGTTTTAATTCCAGGATGTGATATTGTGTGAATACTATTAAAAATAGATTTTCGTAATTCACCAGGTATATATGGTTTGGGAACACCAGTATTATTATCACAGTATATGGAATTATTGCCAGTACTAAAATTGAATTTTTTTAATTCGGGGAATTCTTTTAACTCAGAGTCCTCAAGTTGTGCAGCCGCTATAGCTGGCAAGTCACACAGATCTACCGTAACTGCTAGAGTAGGTCTCGACAAGCAATCAGCTATAACGTTTTGATCACCCTTTATGTGGCTTATATCTGATATATATTCAGTTAGAATTGCAAATTCTGTTGCTGTCTATCTGATTTAGCAGTGTTTAGGCTACGGAATGCGACACATAAAGGTTTATGGTCAGTTAAAAGTAAAACTTGTTTGCCTTCAATAATATGCTTGAAGTATAAGGCAGCTGAATAGGCTGCAAAAAGTTCCTTGTCAAAAGTTGAATATTTCGTTTGAGTTTGCGTCAACTTCTTAGAGAAGAAACCTATTGGAATTGGTGTTCCTTCTACTATTTGATGTAGGGCTGCAACAATAGCATAATTATTGATATTAGTAATTAACTGATATTCAGTCTACTAAGGCCGTTGGTGAACTAGAGATGGAAATTTGTTAATTTTGTTTTTAACATTGTTAAATGCCTGTAATTCTAAATCATTTAGTGTAAATGTAGTGTTACTGCATACGCGTATTTTTATGTCAATGGCATGACTATGTCTGCGAAATTAGGGATTAATTTTCTGTAAAAAATCACCATGCCTAAGAAACGACGGAGATTCTTACTATCTTTAGGAGGGGGGAAATTTTGTAATACGCTAACATTATTTTGTGTGGATCTAATACCATCCGAGTTAATGTTATATCCTAAGAAATCGACTAAAGTTACATCGAAGGTTGACTTTTCTATTGAAATGTTTAAATTCTTGTCATGTAAAATTTTTACAACAGTTTCAATGTCTTTTATGTGTGATGACGAATCATCGCTGAAAATGAGAATATCAACAATGTATGTAAATACACAGTCAACATGTTGAAAAATCTTATCTATGTATCTTTGGAAGGTGGATGCTGCATTCTTTTATCCAAACGGCATGTATTTATATTTATGTAAACCGAGAGGAGAAATAAGTGCTGTTTTTTTAATGTCTTCTGGGTGCATTTTGATTTGGTGGTAGGCTGATACCAGGTCAATTTTGCTGAATCTAGTTTTGTCGGCTAGTTTATCAGCGATTGAGTTAATATTCAGGATGGGGTATTTATCAATTTCGTGATGTTATTTAATGTGCGGTAATCACCGCAGCATCTGAAGCTTCCATCCGGCTTTCTGACTACGTGTAGGGGGCTGGCCTATTCACTATCAGAAGGTGTAATAACACCATTTTTCTGTAACTTAGAAAATTCCTTCTTCACTGCCTGGGTTTTTACTTCTGACAACTGTCTAGCCTTAGCAAAGGTAGGAGCATGACTGCCTGTGTCAATTCTGTGTTATACTCCTGCATACGTGCTGTCTGGGTTAGTATATGGTGATACAATGTTGGGATACTTTTTCATCAAGTTTTTAATTAATTCGGGCTTATTATTATTTACGACCAAGTTGATAGAGTCGTTAAATATTTTCAATTTCTTTACACACTCTGTTGTGGGGTCGACAATCTATTAGTAAACCGAAATTATTTAAGAAATTGAATCCTAGTAGGGGGTATTGGATGTCCGCTACTACAAACGTCTAAGGAAAAGATTGTCGAAGGGTCGGTAAGCTTATTTCAGCTTTAAGCTGCCAGTAGCAGCATATTTCAAACCCCGTAACCGTCGTCAGAGTGACTGGTGTTGGATCCGTAGATAAACCCTTAACGTGACCATGGGGGATGATAGATAGGCTAGCGCCGGTATCTATAATGAATGAGAATTTCTGTGTCCCCAACATTGCTGCTATCTGTAGTAATGGCTGACTTGGACGCCCAATCAGTTTCCCGCGTCACTTGGAGCTGGCGAAGATGGACGCGAGTTCGGCTGTTGTATAAAGTCTCTATTTTTGTTCGGCCATTTGCACCAATTTTTTACATGTGCGCGCTGCGTCTGCATAGTAAATGTGTGTCCTACATATCTTCTGTAGTTGTCCCTTTTGAAAGAGTTTAAGACCATACGGTAGTGTTGCTGGAGTTTTAGGAGGCACTCCTTTTGTCTTAATGTGGTTGCACGTGGTCGGCCTTAAGTTTTATTGCATGACTAACACAGGACTTATCGAAACCGGCAACGCCTGAAAAAAAATTGTGTAAGACAATTTCGTTGCTGATTTCTAATCTCGATGCTATTGACAGCATTTCCTGAAGATAAACTGAAGGTCGACCTGTAATAATGGAGGTGGACATTAATTTGTCTAGCATCTCTGATTTTGTTTTCTCGTGTGATTCTATAAGGGTTTGTTTCAGTTCATCATAGTTGTGAATACTTAAAACGTTGCCAGCGATCTCAGCCACTATTTCTGTCGGTAGCGAATGACGTTGTAAATTTTTGTAGTTTGTGATGTAATATTTCTAAAATAAAATTGTGATTCAAAGATTGTAAACCAACTGGTAATGTTGGCTTGCATGAATTCTGGTGTCTTGATAGTTATCTGTTGGTCAGTCGTCTCGTGATGCTCTCGTTCCATTCTGTTTTATATATATATATATATATATATATATATATATATATATATATATAGTTTATGAAAAACTAGGTAATCCGTATGGGTAGACCCAAGGATGATAAAATCCAGACAGCTCAATGTAAATCCAGATCAAATAATTTAAATAAAAACAGACAACTTTAAGGTTCCATGTAATAAATTATTTCACCACAGCCCTTTTAAAGGACTGCGGATCATCAGACTTTACTTCCAAAGGTTGAAACGAAAAATGAAAAGAAATTTACACATTTTTGACGGGTCGGATTAAGAATATGTAAATAAACGAAGAGAGAAAGTGGGGGGGGGGAGGAAGAAGACATGAGTGAGTTAGATGTAATATTTAATATTTCTATTCTTTCATACATAAAATTACTTGACGAGGTCCAGACATTGACACATTTAAACGGTTAACTTAACGGAAGTTATATATTGATATAGAAGGGGTAGAGGAGAAAAAAGACATAAAAAGAAAAAGAGAGAAGGAAGTCATAAGAGAAGGTGTCACTAATTTTCTTTGAAAAAAAAAGGCTAGAAACAGACGCTGTTATTTTGGTTTACTTTGAAAGTGTTCTTTTGCGGGTTCATAAAGATTATAATGTTTGATATAAATTTGAAATGTCTAAACTGTCTACAAATAATTTAATTTGATGCTTGTTAGTGATTTAAATTTAAAAAAAAAATTGGGTATTTATATATATGTATGTATGTATGTATATGTATATTTTTGGGATATATATATATATATATATATATATATATATATATATATATATATATATATATATATATTATAAAATGTTATGGCTATTAAAGTATGTCTTTTTTTTTGTTCATTGGGGTCACCATGTTTGACTTTCGCGCCTAACGATCCCCCGGGCAGTTCACGTGACTATCTATATATCTATTTTTACCTTTTTTAGGGGTTAGTCCAAGGGAGATAACTTTTGTCACCCTCAACACTGTCAAGAGTGCGGATGAAGGAAGACATTATGTCTGGCAATAGGACGATGCCACACAAGCAGGAGAACCCAGTTATGACTGTCAGACAATTTCAGCGACCACATCACCCCTTACATCTGGCCGCTTAACTCCCCAGACTGCAACCCCTTTATTATTATGCGTGGAGTGCAGTTGAGCAAGAGACCAACAAAACTCCTTTTAAACAACAAAGATTAACTGAAGGCAAGGATTATGGCAGCATTCACCAACTTAAATAAGCAGACCGTCCTGAAGAGATGTCGAAGATTCCAAAGTCTTCTGGAGGCCTTGGTTGAAATCAATTAGTAGCCAATGGCGATTTTGTCGAATAAATTTACTCTTTAGTAATTAATCATAGTTTTGTCAAATTTTTGTAGATATATCTTTTAAAATGAAATGTCTGTATTACAGTGTAACCCGGACATAAGAGACCCGGATATAAGAGAAACACGGTATAAGAGAAACCCCGATATAAGAGAGATTTTATCTGGTCCCAAATTAGAGCCTGTGTTAATCTATATAAATTAGACCAAACCCGGAATTTAAGAGAAACCCGGATATAAGAGACTTCTTCTCCGGTCCCGACAACTCTCTTATATGCGGGTTACACTGTATTTTCATTTTGGAGTCATTTAAACGACAATTTACCCATCGCACCCTGTATATCAGTTAAAATGAGATATCAGTGTTATTTTTCTTATTACGTAATATAGGCGACAATTTATCCATCGGACCCTGGACATTCGTTGAGAGAGCGATTAATATTTTAAAAGTTGTCTCATTCCCGGCCTTAAACTAATTGGCCTCTTAAAGATTGGTACGGCCGAGAAAATTTTTTTTAAATAGTATAAAAAGTAATTGATAAACCTATGTATGTAGTAAATAAAAAGATAGAGATTACGTTTTCTTTAATTTCTCCGAGATTATTTGTCTTCGAAATTGACACAGTAAATTATCAGTCCTTACTATCATCAGTCAACGGCTTTTAGTGTGCCGAGAACGATGATTTGAATCTATTCTATTTAAAGCGCATGTTAAGCTGCATTATCGCCAGCCGAAATAGCTCAGTTGGGAGAGCGTTAGACTGAAGATCTAAAGGTCCCTGGTTCAATCCCGGGTTTCGGCATCCGGTGGCTGGTACGCAACTTTTTTTTCCTAAATTTAAAGGTAGAGGCACATTTTTCGTTTTTAAAAGTCTATTTTAAACTTAGTTATATCAATTTTGGAGGTACATAAAAGCCAAGACACTCGAATTTTGAATTTAGATTTCCTGCGAAAATTGTTTTCAAGTCTGACGTTATATAATCTTCCTTCACGAAATAAACAAATAATGAAAATATTCCGTGTTGCGCGTCCGTAGTTTGCTTTTTCAGAATACAATGGATATTTTTTTATATTTTAGTTTCTGATGAATATTGTAAAATCTTTAATTATTATTATAAATATATTTTTATGATTTATTTAATTTTCTATTTATAATAATGCCCTCCAAAATAAATAGTAAATATTTTCTAAAGTAAGGCTCGCTATATAAATTTTGCTTTAAAAACGATTAAATTAAATGTTTTAAATATATCTTAATTTAGTTTATTTTATTTAGATGTTTTAGCCGGACACACACACATTCGAATATTTGAATAAATAAATATTAAACTTTTTTTTCCAAATAATTGCATATAATATTCTTCTTCTTTTAAATTTGCTTTGTTGTTGTTTTATTATTCATTTTTTTAAAGTGACACTTTTATTTATTATAGATGTGGAAAATAAATTCAAGAAAATAGAAATTGCGTTTAGCTGAATAAAAAAGTAAAAACGAACGGTCATCCGATTCGAGAATAAGAATTCTTATCGTTCGCTTTTACTTTTTAATTCTGAGAATTTCGAATGAATTCAAATGCATTTTATTTTTTTAAATATCTTCATAAATACAAATCAAACGATGATAATTTTTTTACAAAAAGCTGGCTTGAGCGATAATGAGTCTGTATACGTATTTTATTTACCTCGTCATAACTATTGTAGTTTTTTAGTTTTAGCCGCTAACACACACACACACACACACACACAAAAACAAAAAAAACAAAACAAAACAAACTGCACTTTATATAGGTATACATATTAAAGAAGCGTTCGGTTAGAAAAGTCCGAATTTCTTTGCGGCTGAATTGTTGACAGTATATCGGATCAAATGATGGAAAGACGTGGTGCAATGGTTAGCAAGCTTTGTCCTTTCGGCAAAACGATTACGACTGAGTAGTCAGTTCGATCCTCAGTGGGTTCCCCATCCCAAGGTCGAAAGGATGGGGAATGCCACAACTAAGCGATGCTAGAAAATCAACATTAAATCAAATGATGGTTCCCAAAAAGGGTTACAGATTTGCTTCCTCTCGGAGGACAAATTTTTTGACATTTCCAGGCCCGTAAATATAATTAATACTGTTTAATAAAAAAAGAACATTTACTTAAATTATATCTATAAAAATAACCTATAAACGGAAAATATATTACATAATTATATATATATATATATATATATATATAGTTTTCCTGTTGTGCTTTTTTTTTTATTATTACAGGAAAACTATCCACAAACAAACCGAACAAATTAAACCCACGTGTAACTGCAGAAAAAAAAAAGAACAAATGTTGTCACTTAAACGGTTATTACTTACAAAATATTGTAATATACCAAGCCTCGGTAAAATCACCAGACAACGAAAAAAAAATATACATAGGAGTAACTGAATGACCCTGGAAACAAAGAAACTACGTACACAAAACCTCTTTCACAAATATAAATAAGCGAACAGTACATTGCTTTTCAAGCATATCTGGGAAACAGAAAACAAAAAGCAAATCACGCAAAAAATATGGAAAACAGGGAAAAGAACCTCAGCCTACAACAATCAATGGAAAAACTGCAAACTCTTCTTGGAGGAAAAAATAGCTATGCTCCCAGAAAAATCAAGCTACTAAACGATCAGAACTCATTTCAAAATGCAGGCACGAAATCAAATTTTTACTACACTATTTAAAAGAATAAATAAAATTAAGCATAATTAAAAATAAATAAAGAAAAACAAGTAAAATAAATTGGTCCTAATCAATAAATAAAGTAAACATATGAATTTCAATACATATTTCAATACAAGATATAAATACATATACAAGATTAATATGTATCTACACTAACCTTCCCCACTCCTTACATAAGTTTATATGTAAAGGAGCCATAGTTATAGAATCAATGATGGTATAAAGTGGGTGACTGGAAAGTAGCCCTCTGTGTACACGGCAATACTTCCATTACTGAATAGTGTGTCATCAGGGAAATATTAGGTGGTAGAACATATAAAAATATAGTAGCTAGGTGATGGCTGTCAAAATTTAGTGTTAAAATGTCGGCAGAGGGCCTACTCATCCGAGGAGTGGTGTTGCTGATAATTGGTTTCCTTGTGGAAATTATAATCTCTGAGTAAACCCAAATCTCACTTTAGTCCCTCTATGTGGGAATTTACTTTTAGGGTATACTTCAACACCGATCTGTGTGTATCTTCTCGGATAGTGGACCCAGAGGCTAAAAGCACGCAACCGACATCGTCGATGCTATGACCAGATTGGTCGAAGTGTACAGAGACCGGTAAATTGTTGTTGTTATCCTTGATGATTTTCTTGCGGTTATTGAACCTTAAATGGAAGTCTGTTCCGGTTTCTCTCACATAATTCCACTTCTCTCATTTATGACAGAAAAAAAAACATACGAGATTGGAAACGTGACAGGTTAGAGCCGGCGGGTTGAATACCACGTGAGCACCGGGGTGTGTGTGAATATAGTGAGGGATGATGTGTTTGAAGACCGGGCACCGGGATTTGAGGTAAATGACATTCCCTTGGTGAGAAGATGAGTTGCATATATATATATATATATATATATATATATATATATATATAATATTCAAGAATTATAACATAAACATGTTATAACATCACTACAAAAATAGCCGTTTTCTTTCAACACATTTGGTGCCTTATCAAGTGATATTGTTGAATGTAGAATAAAGAGTTTTAAAAGGTTCAAATCAACCAAACACTTCTCAACAGGGGAAACGGTGTTACATAAGTTACAATGACCAATCAAAATACAAGTATATGAAAATTAAAAAAAAAATTGACAACGAACTAAGTTTATAATAATTAATACATTTATGTTAGTGTTAGACTAAAATAGAAATCATTCTGATTTTAAATTTTACTATAAAATAGAACATAAAATTTATCAATTTTAAATTTAACCTGTGCTAAATTTAAAATATTATAAAATTATCTATAGAAGGAACTTAGGAAATACATACATATATCTTATTTATTTTGTTTTAATAGAAAAAACAAAATCTCGATTATAGCAAACGCTAATTTAAGGAGAGACAAATATTGGAACAACTTAGATACATTTGAAGTGATGATGTGGGCAGGGGAAGAAATTTTACAAATGGCAATAGATACACAATCATATTATATATATATATATATATATATATATATATATATATATATATATATATATATATGTATGTATGTATGTATATATATTTATATATAGAAAATCATACACACATCAATAAAGACATAGAAATATATACATAGACAAACCCACAAAGATACAAATCTGAAAATATTAATAAGCGAATGCAAACTATTAAAATATTACTTACATGGGCAAAGCTATATATCTTTCCCTATGTAGATTAAAAATTAATAAATTATAAATTAATAAATTATAATAATAATAATTCAAATAATAATTTAAATATTTTAGATAAAAAAAGGGTTTAATAAAAGTTGCGAGTGTTGGAATAGGAAAACAAATATTCCCAAATGAACAAAGCAAAGTGTTGTGGAAATCCGGTTCCAATAAATAACAAACACCACGAATGAATATATGCAAATAATGTATTAACGTAATAATGCAAACTGGTAAAGCAAGTTAGTAGTTCCAGGAATACGGGTTAGTAGCAAAATATATATACAGTCTTTGGTATTGAAGTATCGCTGTATGACTTCTTACTGAGTCTACGTGCTCGCTCACTGTGACTTCTACAACGCTGTTACCTCACCCTCACTCTTTCGCTTACCTACAACCTTTTACTCAGTTACTCTGAACTGGACTCGACTCGACTCGACTCCTCGGGTATTCACTGGCAGTAGTATAAATATACACTAGGTGAGTCCATTTGCATAAAAAGGGGAGGACCACTCAACGCAAAGAAAAAACAAACAAACATATACAAATGTACAGAAAAAATATATACGCATATAAAAAAAAAACAAAAAAACTACTAATAATATTAGCAAAATTACTATAAATGATTCAGAGCTAATTTAAGATTAGAATGTAACGAAACACAACTGTTAATTATTAAGTACACAAGCAATTATAAAATCACTATCAAACAAAAGTAGATTATACTTATCATAGATAATCCATTTGAAAACATTAGAATATACACATATACACACATATATACGCCTAGATACCTTCATATATATATATATATATATATATATATATATATATATATATATATATATATACTTACATAAATATACATGTGCATAAATATATAAACAAGCTCATACATAACATTCTTAAATACACACACATATATACATGTATACAAATTTATAAATACAAGTACAAATATATTCATATATGTACAAGTGCCAGCAAATACGCACACAAACACACACAGATACATCTTTACATAAAAATGCACATGCATGTGCACATACAAACAGCATTATAAGCGGTTACATGCATATATATACATAAATAGGAGGATTAGCCGATAATATAATTGATTACATACTAAAATACAATAATTTTTCATTTTAGTCGAAAATATTACTACACCTATAGTTGGTTAAATTTTGAGGTATGCTTATAGCTAACAGTGAGTTCATTCCGTTGATTTAAGAGATGGGTCTTGTCTTTAAATCTAATGATTACAATTTATTTTATTAAGACGTAAATAACAAGGGGCATATAGAGAATTACATGTTCGAGCTCTCTTAATTAATTACCATATGTTATATATATATATATATATATATATATATATATATATAGAAAGAGAGAGAGAGAGAGAGAGAGAGAGAGAATAACATGATCGAGCTCCTTTAATTACAATATATATATATATATATATATATATATATATATATATATATATATATATATATATATATATAAATGCTCAAAAAATGGGGGCGGTGGGTAGATTGTTGCAATTTTATATTTTAATTTCGCACATGCGCTTTGCTTATTTTTTATTTTGTCGACTGTACATTATTGTAGGGTCAGTTGAACACAATCTGTGAGAAAAAAAGCACCATGACGCAATTCACTGCACCAAAAATTTGGAAACGGCATGCTGTGTTGCTTTACATTCGCGGCGGGAGCCCCAATACGAACATTTCACAGTGTTTGTGTGTCAGTCTGGAGACAGTGCAAAGGATTCGGAAAGAGTTGGATGAGTCTAATGGTGATTACGAAGGTGTTGGGAGTGATCACTAATTATCACTCCAAATGTTATACCGCCATTAATCTTCCGACAGGGCCTCAGACTCAACACGGAGGCCTACATCAAGTGCCTTGAGTAGGTGGTGCTGCCCTGGGTTAAGAGGGCGAATACTGAAGGACATTATATCTGGCTACAGGACTCTGCACCATGCCAGACAAGCAGGAGAACTTAGTCATGGCTGTCAGACAATTTCTGCGACCACATCACCCCTTACATCTGGCCACATAAACACCCCTGACTGAAGACCCCTTGTTTATTACGTGTGGGGCGAATTTGAGAGAGAGCCCAACAAACCCCTTGTAAGACCATAGATGAACTGAAGGCAATGATTATAGTAGCATTCACTAACTTTAAACAAGTAGACCGTCCTGAAAAGTTCCGGGAGATTCCAAAACTGTCTGGAGTACGTGGTTGAAGCTAAAGGCGATTTTACTGAATAAATTTACTCTTATTTCAAGATATTTTTGTGTAATTTTGGTACATATCTGTTAAAATGAGATCTCGGCATTATTTTCAAGTCTGCGTCATTTAGGCGACAATTTACCCACCATACATTGTAGTATATATGTATTAAAATGAGATGTCAGTGTTATTTTCATTTTTGCGTCATTTAGCGACAAATTATCAATCGCACATTCACCGGGAGAGCAATAAATATTGTAAATGTTGCTGTCTCATTCACGGGCTTGAACTAACTGACTTCTTAAAGAATGATTCTGCCGTGTAAAATTTTGAAAATAGTATAAAAAGTAATTGATAAACCTATGTAGTAAATAAAAAAGATAAAGTTACTTTTTCTTTAATTTATGCTAGATTCTGTCTTCGAAATTGACACAGTAAATTATCAGCCACTGTCATCAATTCACTGCTTGAGCTTTCCATAGAATGATGATTACAGACTCTACTCTATTTAAAAAGCATGGTAATAGCAGTCACTGCCAGCCGAAATAGCTCAGTTGGGAGAGCGTTAGACTGAAGATCTAAAGGTCCCTGGTTCAATCCCGGGTTTCGGCATCTGGTGGCTGGTATACAAGCATTACTTTTGTTTTTACAAATCAATTTAAAAGTAGGGTATATCTAATTTTGAAGGTAGCTAAAAGCCAAGTGTCTCGCCTTTTGAATTTAGATTTCCTATAAAAATTGCTTTTAAGTCTGACGTTACATAATCTTCCTTCTCGAAGTAGATAAATAATATTCCATGTTAGTTTGTACTGTAGTATGCTTTTTCAGAATACATTGGATATTTTTTTATATTTTAGTAAAGTTTCTATTGAAATTGAATTGTAAAATCGTTAATTTTTAATATCTTAAATTCTTAATTTATGTTTATTTAAGTTTTTATTAAAAATAATCCCCTCCAAAATAAATTTAAATAAAGAAGTAAAGCTCGCTATAGTTTATAAAAATGATTAAAATTGTTTTGTTGCTTTAATATTCATTTTTTTTAAAGTCACGCTTTTTTTTTTATTATAGATGTGAAAATAAATTCAAAAAAATAGAAATTTAAAAAATAAATTGGATAGCGTTTAAATGAAAAAGTAAAAACGAACGCTAATCCGATTCGGGAATAATAATTAATACCGTTCGTTTTTACTTTTCAATTCTGAGAATTTCGAATGCATTCTAATGCATTTTAATTTTAGAGTATTTTCGTAAATACAAATCATACGATGTTAAATTTTTACAAAAAGCAAGGTCAGATGATAATGAGTCTGTATACGTATTTACTTTGTCAACGAAGAAAAATATAGATACGAATTAATGAAGCACCCTGGAATCAAAGATACTACGAACACAAAATATATACCCGAACAGGACAGTGCTTTCCAAGTAAATCTGGGAAACTGAAAACAAAAAGCAATCACACCAAAAATATGGAAAATAAGGAAAAGAACCTCAGCCTACAACAGTCAATTGAAAAACTGCAAACTCTGCTGGGAGTTAAAATAGATGCAACTTACCTTCCCAGACCAAAACAATCTACTAAACAAGGTACATTTTCAATAATTCGCAAACAAAAAACAAAAAAACAAAACAAACAGTATATAGCATGATGACAAAAGGCCCTAAACCTAATAAAATCAAACAAACCTCAAAATTTGATGTTATTATTAAGAGGAAAGAACAAAGTATTTTTTTTAATTATTTAAAAATTTTTTCCTTCTTTGTAACACGTTCTAAATTTGGCTAAAATTTTCGTATTTTTTGTCAACTTTGTAAGACTTGTGGTAATGGCCATTTTTAGTAAAGCAGTTTCCAGTGTAAAAGTCATTAATTTGGAAATTCTTGCAAAAATCAAATAATTGCCTGATTTTAATGAAACTTTCAAAACTTATTCGAAAATGAATGATTTTAGTTTTGAAATTTTCATTTTTAGAAAATCTTGATGAAAATTTTTTTACATTTATTAAGTCCTCCAACCCTCGCACACCGCCATAAATTAATTTTATGAAATTTTCTAGAATTTAAACAGTACGCAAATTGTTTTACATTACTTATAAGCAGGACTCCCTGGAGAAAATAAATCATCGATTTTTTTTTCATAACTACTCCAAACTTTTTTTTAAAAATCTGGTCAAAATCAGAAAATAAAACTGAAATAAAACTGTCTAATTATCTAATTAGCTAGGCTTTTGTTTCCTTTTACGAATAATATACATTAAGGACCTTATTGTCTGAAGAATAATAAATTTCGATGAATAATTAATTTTTGCAAGAATCGAATGCATTTTTCTTTAATTTTTCAAGAATTATTTTCACTTTTCTTTATGTTTAAAAATGTTTTATAATTCTTCCAAACAAAGTACAAAGTAGGTTATTAAGTTATTAATTAAAGACTATATTTACTAAGCGAAAACCAAAATCTTAATACAAATCTCCTTAAATTTTTTTATCATAATTAAAGACGTTTTTTGTGCGTCAAAATGTTATATTTTTTTAGTATGGTGTATCGTAAGTGACATTATGTTTAAAAGGTCACATGTTTCAAGGCTTGTCCACCTTAGAAAAAACTCCTTGATGTAAAGTTTTTCGACTGCGAGTAATACTTTCATTTCACTTCTGTGTTTCATCGTTCCTACATTTTAACAGGGTTCTTTTTAAATCTTGAAGGGATGATTTCTAAAGTTTTTTTTCCAGTATCACTAAATATTTTTTTCATTTTACTTTATAGTGTGTATACTTTTCATAGTGTGCGTTATGAATAATTTGTTTTATTTATTAGTTTTTTACACAGGAAAATTATTTAATTTGTTCTTTGTCTTATTTTAAGTTTTTTTTACGTTTTTTGCGAGTTAGATAAAATAACTTTAACAATTCATAACCATCAAAGTATGGCGATTAATAATAAAGAATGTAAATATATTATCTCAGTTACAAATTTAATAACTGAGAGTGAAAAAAAAAGTTCTTAGAATTCACAAATTATATCAATTCTGGTGCACCATACTAAAACTGTCAACACATTCAGTCATCAAATTATCGATGGAGACATGAAAATAACAAGACCCTGAGGTCAAGAAATATTTGTCTTGAAAATTTTATGCTATAATCAAGTGACATTTGTATCAGAACAGATTAATTTAACTTTAAATTTGTTAATTTTATGAAACTAACGTTTCAGAAATATATATCTTATTTTAGCGGGATTTTCAAAAACGAAAAAATAAGTTTAGTTTACATTTGTTTGAAAATTTAAAAATGACCGTTTCGATTGTTTTTTTTTTTTTTGTTTTTTTTTGGAAGAATCGACTAAAAATTATTCAAATTTCTATTTGAAATACTCCACAGTAATGCTTTTTTTTTTTTTTGAATGAGAAAATTTAATCTTTTAGATTTCAATTAAAGCTTGGAGAAAACATTAAAACAGATTTTTCCTTTATGAAAACTATATTTAAAACTTAGGTATACCGAATTTTTGGAGGTACCTATACTAAACGATCAGAACTCATCTCAAAATACAGACCCCAAAATTAACATTATTTAAAGACCAAAAACTGAAAAGAATAAATAGAAATAAAATTAAAAATAGATTAACAAAAACAAGTAAAATAAATTAATCTTAATACATAAATAAAGTAAATAATAAAAGAAATAACAAAGGACTCCCCTCAAAAAACCTTTAGAATAGACAACCTACAATGCAATACATTACTCACAATACCTGAGTGACCCATATATATAAATAGTTGAAGAAGAACACAACGCATGTGGCCTGACGATTGTGTTTAGCCTGAAACAGTCTGTCTCTTCTGAGTGTTGAATTCAGTGTCCTCTTTTATATTTTATATTTACATACGTTCTATCTCTGATATTGAGCACTTTATCCCATAAAATAACATAGCGTAATACTATATTTCTTTATATATATATATATATATATATATATATATATATATATATATATATATATATGATAATTTCCACTTCTTTACAGAAGACAACCCTCTCTTCTTTTAAAATGAAGATTTGTTTGTTTGTTTGTATAAAAGGATCTTAAAATGATAATAAAAAAGGATGAAATATGGTAAATTCGTATTTGTAAACAATTTATAAAAGCCTATCCTTAATTCTTAAGTGGTAAAAACATTTACAGTTAAAAGAATATTGAAAAGAATATAAAAGAAGGAAATCAAGTAAAAGGATAAAAGGAATAACACTTAGTTAAGAAAAGCGTTAAAACAAAAAATAAAGCCAGTTCACATTTATGACAGTCACTGCAACTTATAATACATTGTGACGTTCATGTGCACGCAAGTGGCTCTTTAACCCTGCTGCACTCTTACAAGCTTTCTTGCATAAATAACAAATGAATGGTTTAATGAGAGTTTGGAAGGTTATTTTGTCTTGATGAAGGCTATTAGGATGTCTCTTTAGACCAGCTGATGATTTCTCAAATTTTGTCGCAAAACTGACAAAGGGCTACAGTTGTTCTGGGAGGAAGGAATTTAGTCTGAGGAACATGGTCTATATTATTGTGGCAGTGGTATATCATGTACTGTTTAAACCAGCTTTGGACAAGCAGATTCTGCTGCAAAACGTACATTCATGCTAGGAGTCTAGAGGCTACAGATTAGCATCACCTTTCCTTAAGGACCGTTTCACTTTTGCATGCTCAATCTTTTTTTTTCCAAAACTTTACCATCATAAACAAGTTTTCACCAGTTAGACTTATCACTTGCCTCCTTCTCCCAATTGTCTGTACTTATCCCATAATTTTTAAGTTTGTTTTTAATGACATCTTTGAAGCACATTTTTGGTTTGCGTGGAGGACGTTTGCAGCTTGGCAATTCATGGAACAATTGTTTTGGGTGGCAATCATCCTCCATCCTTATAATGTGACCAGACCAGCACATCTGTTTATGTGTTAGCATCGTTTCAACACTAAGCGTATTTACCCTTACTAAAATTGTTGTGTCCGACACAAAAGATTGCCACTTAATACCTAGAATGCTTCGAAGGCACTTTAGATGAAAACGTTACAAAGTTTGGATGTGTCGTCGGTAAGTGGTCCATGTATCTTAGGAGTATAGTAGAGTAGTTAAAATGCACATCTCATACACACTTAACTTAGTTTTGACTGAAATACCTCTACCTGACTCTACGCTCAATTCTAACAATCCAAAGACTTTACTTGCTTTGTGTATACATTGACTTATTTTGGCATCAAGAGAGACATCTCTTGAAAGAAAACTGCCGAGATAAACAAAAGTATCAGTAACTTCTAATCTATATCCATCAACAAGGATATTTTGTTCACTATAATACTGAGAGTGGTATGGTGTATACATGACCTTTGTTTTCTTTAAGCTTATAGGAAGACCAAAAGACGAACATACCTTAGAGAATATGTCTATGACAGCTTGCATATCTTCCTTATTGTAAGACAACAAATTTATTTTAGAGTTTTTTGAAAACTTATTGTATTTGCCCTGCACGAATGAATCACCAACAGCCGCAAAAACTAATCAGTAAAAAGAATAGAAAGACAATTTTTAGGTCACATTTTCTAGACCTCTCCCCGAAAGGTGTCAGCAGTGCACTCCCTAAAAAGGGCTGCTCTGTCAACGAAGACCCCACCGACACAAGCTGCTGCCCAGTCAACTAGTGATGATGTTAGGATAAGTCTTGGGCCTCCCATATGCAGAGTTGTAGACTGTAGATTCTGGGATCTTGCTAGAAAACCATCAGTTTCTTCAGCATTTGTTAGAGGAGGCGCATAGACGGAGATGACGGTCATAAAATACATATAAGTCAAGGAAAGCCTCAACACTGACACGGTAACTAATACCTTGTGGCAACTAAAGGTCTTTTGTAGGATCAAATCTGATAGTAACACCTGCCTCACACTTTAAACCCTCAACTTTCCCTTTCAAGAAGAACGTGTATCCAGCACCTTTTTCAATCATATTGTCTTCCTCTAAGAGCATCAATATCGATTTGATAACGAGCTAACTTTTTAGCAACAAGAGCAGCCCGCCTTTCAGGACGATTAAATTATGACGATCAAGAAGTGTTCTTATATTCCAATGACACAAATTGATTTTACAGTTTGTTGAAAAATATTTTCGAGAGAGTAAACGTTTTGTATTTGCCCTGCACGAATGAACAAACATCAGCCGCAGGAAACTGACCAGTAAAAAGAACGAAGAAAAAATTTTTAAGTGAACTTTTCTAGACCTCTCCCCGAACGGGGTGATCAGTACACTTGCTAAAAAGGGCTGCTTCGTCACCCAAGACCCCACCAACACAAGTTGCTGTCCAGTAAATAAGATGTTATGATAAGTCTTGAGTCGCCCATGTCCAAAGTTTTGACTGTAGACTTCCAGATTGTTAGACTTGTGTATATATGCATACAGACGCACATGTAAAGGGTGCGATAGGTAAACTATCGCAAATTTATGTTTTAATTTCGCGCATGCGCGTTTGTTTTTTATATTTTGTCGAATGTAGAGTATAGCAAGGTCAGTTGGGCACCATCTGAAGACAGTGCAGAGGATTTGGAAAGAGTTGGATGAGTCTAATGGGGATTACCATGGTATTTGGAGTGATCACTAGCGATGGCGACGTCATGCCCACATTCATCTTCGCACAGGGCGCCAGAGTCAATATGGAGGTCTGCATCATGTTTGTTGAGGAGGTAGTGTTGTCCTCGGTCAAGAGGGCAGATGCTGGAAGATATTATGCCTGGCAACAGGACTATGCACCATGCCACACAAGCAGGAGATCCCAGTCATGGCTGTCAAACAATTTCTGTGACCACATAACTCCTTTTATCAGACCATCTAACACCCCAGACTGAAAGTCCTTTGATTATTACGTGTGGGGTGCTGCTGAGCGAGAGACCTACAACCTCCTTGTAACACCAAAAATGGACTGAAAAGGATTATGGCAGTATTCACCAACTTAAACAAGCAGACCATCCAGAACAGATACGGTTAATTTCAAAATCGTCTGCAGGCTGAAGTCAATGGCGATATTATTGAATAAATTTACTCTAGTATTTCAAGATATTTTTTGTGTAATTTTGGATAGATATGTTAAAATGAAGTGTTAGTATTCTCTTCATTTATCCATCGCACACTATACATTCGCCGAGAGAGCGATTAAATGTTGATCTACATTTAATTGACTTCTTAAACAGTGTTTCTCTACCGAGTAAAATTTTAAAAACAGTATAAAAATTACTTGATAAACTAATGTAGTAAATAAAAAAAGATTTGAGTTGTTTTTTTCTTTAATTTCTTCTAGATTATTTGTCTTCGAAATTGGCAGAGTAAATTATCAATCACTGTAATCAATTGACGACTTGAACGTCCACAGAACGATAATTTGAGTCTATTCTATTTAAAGCGCATGGTAAACAATTACCACGCCAGCCGAAATAGCTCAGTTGGGAGAGCGTTAGACTGAAGATCTAAAGGTCCCTGGTTCAATCCCGGGTTTCGGCATCCGGCATAGAGTTTGCTTTTTCAGAATACAATGTTTAGATTGTTTTTGTGATGAATATTTTAAAGTTGTTAATTCTTTTAAAAATACTGATTAGTAATTTGTAAGTTAATTTTGGTAAATATTCCATTTATTGACTTGAAAAATCCACGATGCATATGCTTTCTTTTGTATAGTGCTCGCATTAAAAAAAATCTTTTTATTTATTTTTTCCTATAACGGGGATTAATGGATATTTGTGGGAATAAAAGCGCTTCCTTTTGCTAGCATATTGTAAGCATAGGACGAGCGACTAACCAATTTTAGTGCATTTCACGAATGGTCTCCAGGAATTAGATTTTATTTTATGAAAACGAACGTTCACTATTGACAATTGTAACAATTTGAAATGAAATATGTTGAAAAAAAAAAGCAATAAGAAACAATGTCTATAAGCGGATGCCGAAACCCGGGATTGAACCAGGGACCTTTAGATCTTCAGTCTAACGCTCTCCCAACTGAGCTATTTCGGCTGCCGGTAAAACCATTTACAATGCGTTACAAATAGGGCAGACTTAAATCATTGTTCTATGGGCGGTCAAGCCGTAAATTGATGACAGTGATTGATAATTTACTGTCTAAATTTCTAAGACAAAGAATCTAGGAGAAATTAAAGAAAAAGTAACTCTATCTTTTTTATTTACTAAATCAGTTTAACAATTACTTTTTAATTTGTATTTATTGCCATGCATGATACACACTTAGGTGGTCTTTATCTTTCGATACATGACTGACGAGGCACATCTTTTTTCCGGAGTAGGTTGTCATTTCCTTCTGCGGTAGACCAGTTGCCATCCAAGGCTATAGAACCCAGTTTGTCCTACTGCTTCCCCATAGCTGGGAGAGAAGAGCATTCATACTATTTCGGCCGGCTGATTAGTTTTAATCAAATGTCAACTATTTTTAATAAGTACTTCGGTTCGGTGATTTACGGACATAATCTATTTTGTTTCTATTTTGTCTAATTATATTTTTTATTCGTCGATTTATAAGCAATTGATTTCAATTCCAAACAATAACGTACATCATTAACCCTCCAAAGAAATTCCCTTCGAGTTGAGTGCACTTTTCCATCCGTATCTGCCACGCTTCTATGCATTGCTGGAAGGATTTTTACTGAGCAAAATAATAGATAGAAATGACACAGGACTCTACAGGAACGATGGTCTCATAATCTTAAGAAACTGTAACAAACAAAACAGAAAAAACTAGAAAAGCAATAATAAAGATTTTTAAAAATAACGGATTCGACATAGATATAAAAACTAACCTAAACGAAGTAGATTTTCTAGATGTTACCTTCAACCTAAGAGAAGGCACACATAAACCATATAGAAAACCTAATGACAAACCACTCTACATACACACATCTTCCAACCATCCACCTTCTATAATCAAACAGATACCAAAATCGATTAACCGCAGGCTCTCTGACAATTCCTCCAATGAATCCCTATTTAACAAAGCTAAGAAAGACTATGAAACAGCCCTAAAAGATAGCGGATTCCCAGAAATACTCACATACTCACCACAGAATAAAAAAAGGCCAACAGAAGAAGAAATATCATATGGTTCAACCCACCGTACTGCAAGAACGTAAAAACAAACGTAGGGAAAATATTCTTCAAACTCTTACACAAACACTTCCCAGAATCAAGCACCTTACACAAGATATTCAACAAAAACACTGTAAAAATCAGCTACAGCTGCACCGAGAGCATGGCACAAATAATAAAAAAGCACAATAGGAAAATTATCATCAAACCACACGAACAAATTAAACCCACGTGCAACTGCAGAATAAAGAACGAATGTCCCTTAAACGGAAATTGTTTACAAAACAACGTAATATACCAAGCCACGATAAAATCACCAGATAATGAAGAAAAAGTATACATAGGAGTAACTGAAGGACCCTGGAAACAAAGAAATTATACACACAAAACATCTTTCACAAATAGTAAATATGCAAACAGTACAATGCTTTCTAAGTATATCTGGGAAATTAAAAACAAAACGAACATCACACCAAAAATATCTTGGAAGATAAGGAAAAAATCATCAGCCTACAATAACCAATCAAAAACTTGCAAACTTTGCTCGGAGGAAAAAATAGCTATCATTACTTATAAATTATTAAACAAAAGATCCGAACTCATCTCAAAATGCAGACATGAAAATAAATTTTTACTACGTAACCTAAAAAATTAAAAACGGAAAAAATAAAATAAAAACAAATAAATATACTAATAAGCAAAAAAAAAAAAAAAAAAAAAAAAAAAATAGAAATAAAACATAAAAAAATACTATGTTACTTAAAAATCGAAAACCGGAAAGAGAAAATATACAAGTAAAATAAATTAACCTAAATTCATCCAAGTAAATAAATAAACAAACCAATCCCAAATAAAGATAATCAATTAAAAACTGTTCCCGCCAAAATAATACCTAGAATGAACTACAACAATCAACCCCAAAACTGAACAAATAGCTTTAATTAAATTCCCAAACCAAAACAAAACTGTTAAATAAGTGATATAAACAAATTTTTACTACGTTAATAAATAAATAAATAAAATAAGAAACAAAAATAAAAACAAGCAATATAATTTGACCTAAATAGATAAACAAACGATTCCGGTGAAATAACCGCCATAACAGAATACCCACAATGCACCACTAACCCGTATATATATAAATAGCCGAGAAAAATAACAGCACACGTGGCCTGACGATTGCATATAGCATGAAACAGACTGTCGCCTCTAAGTGTTGACTTCTATGTTCACTTTTATATTTACACACGCTCTATCTCTGATATTGAGCACTTTATTCCATAAATATAGCACACCTTAAGACTATATTTCTTTATATATATATATATATATATATATATATATATATATATATATATATATATATATATATGAATTATGGAATAAAGGGTTTTAAAAAGTTTCTCATATTATTTTTGTGGCAGGACAAATCGTGTCTACTACTGGGTTCTATAGCCTTGGATGGCAACTGGTCTACCGCAGAAGGAAATGACAACCTACTCCGGAAAAAAGATGTGCCTCGTCAGTCATGTATCGAAAGATAAAGACCACCTAAGTGTGTATCATGCATGGCAATAAATACAAATTAAAAAGTAATTGTTAAACTGATTTAGTAAATAAAAAAGATAGAGTTACTTTTTCTTTAATTTCTCCTAGATTCTTTGTCTTAGAAATTTAGACAGTAAATTATCAATCACTGTCATCAATTTACGGCTTGACCGCCCATAGAACAATGATTTAAGTCTGCCCTATTTGTAACGCATTGTAAATGGTTTTACCGGCAGCCGAAATAGCTCAGTTGGGAGAGCGTTAGACTGAAGATCTAAAGGTCCCTGGTTCAATCCCGGGTTTCGGCATCCGCTTATAGACATTGTTTCTTATTGCTTTTTTTTTTCAACATATTTCATTTCAAATTGTTACAATTGTCAATAGTGAACGTTCGTTTTCATAAAATAAAATCTAATTCCTGGAGACCATTCGTGAAATGCACTAAAATTGGTTAGTCGCTCGTCCTATGCTTACAGTATGCTAGCAAAAGGAAGCGCTTTTATTCCCACAAATATCCATTAATCCCCGTTATAGGAAAAAATAAATAAAAAGATTTTTTTTAATGCGAGCACTATACAAAAGAAAGCATATGCATCGTGGATTTTTCAAGTCAATAAATGGAATATTTACCAAAATTAACTTACAAATTACTAATCAGTATTTTTGAAAGAATTAACAAGTTTAAAATATTCATCACAAAAACAATCTAAACAGAAAAACATTGTATTCTGAAAAAGCAAACTCTATGCCGGATGCCGAAACCCGGGATTGAACCATGTACCTTTAGATCTTCAGTCTAACGCTCTCCCAACTGAGCTATTTCGGCTGGCGTGGTAATTGTTTACCATGCGCTTTAAATAGAATAGACACAAATTATCGTTCTGTGGACGTTCAAGTCGTCAATTGATTACAGTGATTGATAATTTACTCTGCCAATTTCGAAGACAAATAATCTAGAAGAAATAACAGCACACGTGGCCTGACGATTGCATATAGCATGAAACAGACTGTCGCCTCTAAGTGTTGACTTCTATGTTCACTTTTATATTTATATATATATATATATATATATATATATATATATATATATATATATATATATATATATATATATATGTATATATTATATATATATTAGGTTGGTGCAAAAATTATGACGTAATAATGTCGTTTTTGACGTATTTTTTAACGTCAAAAAACGACATTATTACGTCATTATTTTTGCACCAACCTAATATATATATTAAAGAGGAAAGAGAAGCCAAATAAAAAAAAAACTATTATGTAAATTTTTGTAACTTTGTATAATATTTATGCATTACACCCTAATCTTTATTTAGTAAAAATTTCATTGTTAATCATGCATTACTTTTTAAGTAATACACATATTTATGTCTTTGTTGTTTCCGTCCATTATATTATGGCCGTTACTGTATATATATATATATATATATATATATATATATATATATATATATATATATATATATATATATATATATATATATATATATATATATATATATTTGGTTGGATTAATGTGAGTTTGTGATCCTGGGTCTCACGCTTTTGCGATCGTCTGACGATCGGAAAAGCGTGAGACCCAGGGTCACAAACTCACATCAATCCAACCAAATATGTTAGCTCTATCTCTGATATTGAGCGCTTTCTAATAAGTACCGCGCATATAATATATAAATAATTATATATACATATATATATTTATATTCACACACTTTTCACACACACACACACACACACACACACACACACACACACACACACACACACACACACATATATATATATATATATATATAAAAAGATATGTTTGGTGGTACAAAATTTTATCACTGCCATGAATAGACAAAAATTAGTTTTATTACCACTCATGATAATACAAAGTAAAAATGAAAAACGGGTCAGCTAACCGGTTTCGTACCTCGCTCAACAGAGCTAAATCGAGGTAAATTATATAATAAAAAAAAAGAACGATGAACTAGTTTTACAGGGTGCTAGCTTTACGTGATTCCACTATTTTTATGTCGAAACAACTGTACCTCAAAACTCGATTTATACATAAATATATACGGTACCAAGAATTCGAGAAACGTAATTTGTCGCATATGTGCTTCTTATCAATGACATTGGCGTGTGAATGTGAAATATCCAGTCAGAAATAATTGCTTTCTTTTTTCCCCAATTCTTGTGAGTTGATAATTCCAGAGGAATGCCTAAAAGAAAAAAGAATAACAAAAAAAAAACAACAAAAAAAAAAAACAAAAAAAAAAACAAAAAAAAAAAACTGCGCATATTCTTTATAAAATATTCCTTCGTTGTTCATTTCTACGGCCATATCACGTTGAAACACCAGGTTCCTGCACAATCCCCGAAGTTAAGCAACGTCGAGCCTGATCAGTACCTAGATGGGTGACTGCTTGGGAATACCAGATGCTTTAAACTTTGATGTGCGTGTGGTATGGCTTACGGCCATATCACGTTAAAACACCAGGTTCCTGTACAATCCCCGAAGTTAAGCAACGTCAAGCCTGATCAGTACCTAGATTCCTGTCCGATCACCGATATTAAGCAACCTCGGACCTGATTAGTACTTTGATCGGTGACCGTTTGCTACTGTAAGCTTCACTGTGTGTGTGGTGTAATGAATAATGGCTGGGAATTTTAATCGAATGAGACGAGTTCTTATTCCACTTGGGTTCTTTATATTCACTTACACGCAAACAATCTTGGGAAATGTATGAATCCGCTTCTTCTCCCCCTGCTATGGGGTAATTAGTAAGACTTGTATCACTAAATCATTATCATCTCCAAAATAAATGAATTCTTAAAGTCTAAAAATATTTTCTGGCTTTAACTAACCTGAAAAGGGTTGATAAGCTGTAAAAAACAAATCAATTAATGCTAACATAAAAAAGACGCAGTTATTTAATTTTGCATTTGAATTGGTTACATCTTCCCTATACGTAATCTAGGGTATTATTTATACTGAATATTATAAACCAATAACATGACTTTCTACCACATATAGACTAATCATATCTATACTGACTGTACTTAGTTTTTTCTGGTTGAAAACAATATTCTTCCCCTGTAACAGAAAAGATGCCGAAGCTGATAGCTACAAAGATCAACTATTAAGAGATGAAATGACCATGGGAAATTGCAGGAAAAAAAGGTAGAAATCTCAGCACAGCTTTGGTAGATTATCGTTGTTATAAAATAAAATAAGACAGATCTTGGCTGATTTGCAGATAAATAAACTAACATACTCAAGAGCGAGAGCCGGATGTGAACGGGACAAGGCCCCGTCACAAAATGGTCATTATCTTCGTTTGCGCATAGGCCCGACGCACGAGTTCCGGTCGAAAAATAAAATAATATTTTAAAGTGTTTTTATTTTTCGACCAATAAAAGTGCTTCCCTCCTAAATTATAATCGTGTCGTTTTTCGAGCCTGTTAAGCCACAAAAAACGGCATAAAAGGGGTCACACGGGGAAGTACTAGCAGTCAACAGGAGGCCAGGGAAGAGATCTGTCACGGTCAGCATGGGCAGTCAGCAGCAGTCAGCAGGAGGAGCGCCACGCCAACCAGTGAGAACTACTATGAGAGATCAACCGACAGATGCCACACACTATATACAACTAAACACTTAATTATATAATAATAATAATGATAAAAATGACAGGAATAATAATAATAATAATAATAATAATAATAAGAAGAAGAAGAAGAAGAAGAAGAAGAAGAAGATATTCAAAAAGCCATGAAAATACAAGGACCTTGAGATCGAAATCTTAAAAATGTGGCACATATGAACATCAGTAATCCCTGTTGTAGTTGAAGCCCTCGGATTATTTGGAAAAGATTTCTGTAGACTAAATGAAGGGATTCCTGGAAATCCATACCTTAAAGAAATACAAAAAAACATGTTCTCACGAGTACAGCCCACACCTTACGAAGGGCTTTATCTATGTAAAATATGTTTGTGTGTGTGTGTTTTTATTCGTCAGTGGAAAATGTCATGACGCCATTTCTAACTTTAGGCGGAAATAATAATAATAATAATAATAATAATAATAATAATAATAATAATAATAATAATAAATGCATAAATAAAACTAGAAATATTGGGGTGAGAACCCGCAGGGAATAGCCTTGTCTCATGGATAGAACGAGTTCTTTATTTTTGGTTGGTAGTCGTCCTAGAGGTGTTATCTTGAATAAAATTTCCCCTTGGCGGTTAAAGATAAAACGCAAGAAAGTCTTAAACGTTATAAATAGAGACAAAGTACAAAATGCTGACTCAAACAAAAAAATGAAACAACAGTGAAAATACATATGACAAAACATGAAGTGCAAGATGAAATAAATGAGATACGAAATAATAATCTCCCAGGAAATGAAACGGAAGAATCTAGCTGCGACATAAACAATTTCACTGATTCAGGTTCTGTCACTGATGAAGATGAATCAAACGATAGATGAGAGCAGAATTACTCAAAAACGAGAGCTGAAATCACTGAAGCGAAAAATCACATCATTCAAATAATCAGCAAAATAACTCTCTATGTCAGAACGAGGTCAGCTTCCATAAGTTCACATGACTAAGTCCAATAATCATACTGTACAAATATGTAAAACTGCATTGCGAAGATTTTTAACGGACAGACCACTGAAAAACATTACAGAAGTAAATAATCATATATGTAACAACTTTAATGGCTAAAGGCAAACTTAATGTCAAGACAAGAAAAGATAAAAACACACACAAAAAGAACTTGATTGGAAAGCAAAATTAAAGCGAGTAATTGAGGAAATCAGACGTGAATTATTGATACTAGATGAGATTTCAAGAAATTAAAATATTTCCACACGGTGAAAGCAGGAAGTTCAAGCGGAAATATAAAATTAAAGCAGTAAATGAAATTCAACCAATCATAGAAATACTTAAATAGAAAGTACAATTAAAGGTACAGAGAAAAAAGACGATATGAAAAGCATCGATAAGTTATTTAAAACTTACCTCAAGAAGTTTTAGTAGTTTCTCATTGCTTCCTCTACAGTTTTGAAATGAGAGTTGTCTCTCACCCGTGTCTGGTTGTCCGATAAAGGCTAGAGAGTGCAGTCTACCCTGCTATTTTGAATATAGTTGCTTTATGGGGAAACGGATACTTGATTTATTGTTTCTCTCAAAGATATTAGTGCAGGGTTTCCCAACCTTGGCGATTTCAACTGTCGGGTAGACGATGAGCAATTGAACAGGAAATGGTGGCGATTGGAAATTTTTGGTAGTGATATAGGATTTTGAGTATTAAAAAGGTATTTCAACATATGCTACCCACTAAAAAATATTTAAAGCAGATAAGCAAAAAATATGTGTTAAAAAACAGGAGACTAACGGAAAATAATTGGGTCACATTCGGAGATGATATATAAATATCCCAGCAAACAACAAATATTTCGGTATGTTCTATAGCTTTGAGAAGGACCATTAATATTTGGATAGTTGTTCAGACGAAATAACAATTTTTTCGAATATAAATCAGATAATGGAAAATCAAAAACAGAAAAATATTCACAGAATTTTTATTTTTCGCTTGTACTGTATATTCTTTTTATTATATAATTATAAACAAAATCGTTGATTTTTTATTTATATCAACTTTGGAAAACCTTGTTTTAGTCTTTCTACTCGTTTTTTTTTTTTTTTCTTAACTTCCAAGTCCAAACTTGAAAGTTAAGCACTGGACAATTGGTATCGTCTTGCTCTGATGTTCTTGGTTCTTTCTTTTTTAACTTCAAATGTTTTCCTCGGATACCGATTTGTCCTGACATATCTGCAAGTTGAGCTATCCGAGGTTTTCCAAAGGAGCATTACCACTTACACAAACACACACACACACACACACACACACACACACACACACACACACACACACACACACACACACACACACACATATATATATATATATATATATTAATAAAAAGAAAGAACAGTAAAATATATAATCCGGTGTTCTTATAGATATTTTTATTTTTACAAAATAGTGCTCAATGTAAATTTACAGAGCATTAATATTATAAATTAATAGACTTAAAATATGGTTTTTCGCTACACAGTTCCAACCATGTTTCAAAAAATGGAAGCTAAAAGCCCCGAATTTAATTTTGTACTTAAATTAAATTAAAGACATTAGTTCCATTTCATCCCCAAGATTCGCTTGAGGATGAAATGGAACTAATGTCTTTAATTTAATTACAAAATGAAATTCGGGGCTTTTAGCTTCCATTTTTTGAAACATGGTTGGAACTGTGTAGCGAAAAACCATATTTTAAGTCAATTAATTTATAATATACATATATATATATATATATATATATATATATATATATATATATATATAGGGTGTCCATAAGTTTATCATAACTTTATTTGTATTTGCGATAGTAATAATGTGTAAAAAGGATTAGAAAGAAGTAAATCTATGTTTTTTAATGTTCTACTGAAATTTTATTTAAGTTTCCACATGTCCTCCATTATTAGCAATATAAAGGGTAATACGATTTTGCAGTTCACGGAAAACATTTGCCAACTGATTTACAGTAATGCCTGAAATCACATTAGTTATTTTAGCTCTACTTAAAACTAGGTACATTAAACTTTATAACATTTTTTACAGATTATTTCTATCGCAAATACAAATAAAGTTATAAATTTTTTAAAGAGCACACGAACTTTATGGACATCCTATGTGTGTGTGTGTATATATATATATATATATATTAGGTTGGTGCAAAAATAATTCTCACATATGTTACTATGTGAGAAAACGACATTATTTTTGCACCAACCTAATATATATATATATATATATATATATATATATATATATATATAGAGAGAGAGAGAGAGAGAGACAGAGAGAGTGCGAGAGAGAGAGAGTGAGTAAGAGTTTTTAATGGTCAAGTTTGCTTTTGTTTGTTCTTTAATACGGTGGGAGCGGCCGCCGCGTAAATCAGCGTTATTTATTACCCCACCCCTTTGATATTTTTTACTATATCATAAAGTCATCTTAAATGCCAATGTCAATGTGTCACTGTGGCAGACTTTTTTCAACTTTACTCCTAGAAGCCATATCCCAACATTCCATACCATTTTGGAATCAAGCAGACTCCGGGAGCAAATTAAAAATTTTCCGGGCCGGATTCGGACACGTAATCCTGAAAATTGGGATTCCCAATTTTTCATTACTGTTATTGTTTTCAGCGATATATTTACGATATATTATTTTTTGCGACAGATTTTTTTTTTACGATAACAATTTGTATAACTTGGAAATAAATTTAGGAATAATCGCAATTAATTGCGGAATTCAGCGAAAGACAACTATGAAATAAAAATAATCGTTTGTAGGGAAAGTAAGGACATACATACATCAAATTGTCTTTAAATTTATTCTGTAGTTTTTTGTTGCCTATCGCATCTACTCGTCCCTATCTATTGTGATGAAGGCCCAATCAGGAGCCCTCCACGGGAGCTAGCTTAAGTGCCGCCCAACAAGGCAAATTTTAAGCTAGTCTGTATATCTGAGATGAGGTATTTTAACTATTTACACAATTTACATTGTTCGGATTGTTGTTCTCATCCACAAGGTTACGTGACCCAGTAGATAAAAACGTTGAAAGTGGGCGATGGCGAAAAAAAAAAAAAGTTGGAGACCGCTGCATTTGTGTGAAGTAAACACAACTGCGTTGTTTGGAATTTGAACACGGCCTGCTGATTCCGTTTTTCGCACTGAAAACTGTTACACCGTCCGTACATACCAGTTTTCCAATTAGGACACAAAAAAGAAACACAAATTTTAGAAAAACAAAACAGTTTTGCCTTAATCATTCAGACAGACTGATCTGCTTGACAGTTTGAAATAAGCGACTGATTTAAAAAAATATATATATCTTGGGACATCTTGCTTAGTTCTAATTTGTAGAAGTGCTTTATTTTCACTGAGTGCAAGTATACAGTGTACAAGAATTAAACTGACAACGACTATATCACCAAATTCACGAACCATTGCTTTAATCCACTAGGCTATTGTTCTCTAATGAACGGGGTAAACAATAATTAAACGGTACCAAAAAAATAAGAAACAGACGAGATATCTCGAGACATGACAAGTGCAACGATAACTGACTGCCCCCGTTTAAATAAAAGGTTCCCTTCTCTGGCGGGGTTACCCCGATCGAAATACACCTGATGAAGACCTGAGGGAACAACAGCCGAAACTTGATAAAAACAACAATAGTCTGAATGTAAATAGTGTAAAGAGAGTTTATTCTACAAGATTAAAAAAAAAATGAAGATGATTTTTTGTTGTGTTACCAGCCAATCGTGTGTGAGAAGAAGAAATTTATTTAGCGAACTAGTCTCAATTTAAAAATGAAAAATGGGAAACAATACTTTTCGTCTGATTTTCTGAGATAAAGAATTTTTATTCTTATGAATTACTCTGTTCATGCTCGTATACTTAACTACACTACAGTTCAAAAGTTTGAGGCTACCCCTGGCAATTTTTAAAAATTGGCCCCCAAAATAGATGTTTTGGAATTTAAATAAGAGAAAATTATTATACAGGGTGTCCGTAAAGTTCGTATGCACTTTAAAAAATCTATAATTTTATTTGTATTTGCGATAGAAATAGTTTGTAAAAAGGATTGAAAGAAGGAAATCTATATTTTTTAAGGTTTTATTGAAATTTTATTTAAGTTTCCACATGTCCTACATCATTAGCAATACAAAGGGTAATACGATTTTGCAGTTCACGGAAAACATTTGCCAACTGATTTACAATAATTCCTGAAATCACATTAGTTATTTTAGCTAGACTTAAAACTAGTTACATTAAAATTTATAATATTTTTTACAGATTATTTCTATCGCAAACACAAATAAAGTTACAATGTTTTAAAGTGCACACGAACTTTATGGACATCCTGTATACGATTAAAAAAGTCAGACGTTTTTTTATTAGAAATTTTATTGTGACAAAAAGAAAAAAAATGTATTTTATGATTAAATTTTGCTCTCGTCAAAATATCCTCCTTTAGGCTTGATTACTGCAGCACAAATTGTTGGCATTCATTGCAAAAGTTTCTCAAAGTATAAGTTTGATAATTGATTCTAGTCTTTTTTCAATTACACTAAAAGATCTTTTTTCATTTTTTTCATTTTTCTGTCAAATTCATTCCATGCTAAATTTGGGGGTGGCTTCAAACTTTTGAACTGTAGTATAGGTCGTTATTGTCAGACAAATTCCGCCATTGTACCCTCGAGGATCCTTCAGTGATTTGTCGTATTCGGTAACCATCTAGAAATTCCAGCCCATAATTCAGTTCGGATGGTAAATTGTTCTCATTCTCGTGTCCACAGGCTTACGTGCAGTATCACGTTCAAACACTGATTCTTGTACAATCACCGAAGTTAAGCAACGTCGATCCTGGTCAGTACCTAGATGGGTGACCTCTTCGAAATATCAGGTTCTGTAAAGTTGGATGCGAGGGTGATGTAACGGATAATTCGTAATCACAGAAATTCAAATAGAAAGAAAACGTGTCAGGTTCAGCCGAAAGTTTCTTCGACCATTTCAAACGCCGACTTTTCCAACATGGAGAGTAATGACGACTCGATTTGCAGCGAATACATTGAGGTTTATTCCACGCGAATATATGACGGAGCAAATTATCTCTTATTTTATCCCACCAGTGGATTGGCACAAAACCAATTACAATTTGTATTTCTATCGATTATTCTGCTTTTGCATTTTTTTACCAGACTTTGATATGCAGTTAATAGCGACACGGAATGAGAAATCGGAGAAACGAGTTCGAATTCCAGTTAGGTTCGTTACATTCACTTATTCGGAAATACCCTTGGGAAAGGTATAATGTTATTTCCTTCCAAAGCTATGGGTTAAATAGTAGGACTAGTATATGGAAATATCATTGTCATTCTAAAAAAAAATGAAATTATTAATGCAATAGACATTCACAAAAAATTATTCTTAAAATTCAAAATTTGTTTCGGCTTTAAATAACCAACAAAGGGTTGATAACCCGTAAAAGACAAATCAAATCAATCAATAAATTCAACTTTACGTATTTCTCTGTTAATTTACAAATTAAAGAAGTGCATGTGTGGGTAGTGTAACGGATATCGGTGCGGAAGGTGAAACCAGCATGTCGAGTTCAAACTCGGAGCTAGTAAAATGCATGAATCTATCTGTGTCGTTCACCCCCCCCCCCCCGGGGCTAAAAGAAGACAAATGAATTCAAAACGGTGGAGAAGGCAACGGGAATCTACTCCTCAATCTTTCTCAAGAAAATTATAGCAGTTCACAGATTCTGTTCTTTTCGCCTTCAATATGTCCTACGAGTATCAAATTCTCCAAGCCCTCTTTTCTTATGACATGTCCCTAAATTTTAAATTGTCTCTTTCTGATTTTAAGTCTATAGTCCTATTTGTTTCCATCTTACATACTCTGTGCCCAGTAATCTGAACATCTTTCTTAGAAACACGTTTCTGTTGCCTCAAGTCTCCTCTTCGTCATTGATAAAATTACCCAGAATTCATTGACATCTAGAAAGATTAATATTACATAGCAGTCCACAATTATTTTCTTTGCTTTTAACTATATTTTTATTTTTCGTAATACTTTACTTAGCTTTTGGAAAGCATCTTTTGCGCCTTCTGATTTCGGTGTCACATTTTCCGTTGTATGTAAAAAACTTCCTTGATATATGTAGTTCTGTACCTGTTTGGTTTTGATGTTTCCAGTTCGTATCTCGCATCTTGGGCTGTCTGGCAAACATTCATTCCGTCTTTTTAAAACTGATAGTTTGTCCTTTCTTCATGCTTTCTTTTATTATATTGGCTACGAGTTCCTGTAGTTTCTTTTCTGTGCCTGCCATTATCACTGCTGTGTATCTTATGTTTTTAAGATTATGCCCATCGACAATAAATCCGGATCGCAGTAGTAGACCTAATAATCTTGCCTCAATGTAAAAGTTAAATAAATCAGATAGGAAAACACATCTTACGACTCTTTCCATTTTTCTGTGCTTAAATAATTTTTTATCAGTATGCAGACGTTTTGCTCCCAGTATAAATTCTGTATTATTTTAATATTCTACCCAGCTAGATCGAGTTTTCCTAATAGTTCAATGAGATCGTTGTACTATATCTGATTAAACTACTTTGGTAAAGTCTATGAATCATAAGTATACATAAGTCTGCATTTCTATTGCTCTCAAATATCATTTTGATCATAAATATAGCATTTCTTCTGGCATTTTTAAAGGGGTACTTATGTGAAAGTGATCGTAACGACTTCAGCCTGAATTCGAACCTGGCATACCTATCTCGTTTTGTGATGATAACAACAAACCTATGCGCATGTGCAACTTTTCTAAACCGAGTAAATATCCGTATTATGTCTGTACATTTTTTTATGTGATTAATTTCTTTTAGTAAATAATAAGAAACACAGTAAGAAATATTATCGTCTTTTTCTTTTTTTTGTTGTAATCTGATTGCCAATCCGAAGCAAAAATTCTTTCTTTTGTCTTATGGCAAATTACAATATCTAATCGATGAAAGGTACTGATTGAGTTTTGTTTTTGTCATCAACCGGATTTCTTTTTTTTTTTTTTTTTTATTCGAATTTACTTCTGTTATTTTTTTTTTTTCGTCAGTAATTTCCCCGGTGGTCGTCTGCCGTTTAAGCATTTGAAGAAAAGTGATGGCAGGTGTTTCTAGAAACTTCTATCGTTTTAATCTAATCACTTTGTCTTAGCGAGGACATCAACTTTTTTTCTTCAAGTGCCCAAGTGGGAAAAAAAGCGTTTTGGCGAGCAAAGATAGTGAAAAATTTAAACGCATTTTAATTCGCAAGGCTGACATTCTTGTAAGCGATCCATATTAATACATCAACTTTTTCTTAAATAGTTGTTTAAAGTTCTAATCAAAAGATGATACAGCAAAAGATTCTTTTTAATGGAAACATTTTCAAATTTGTATAAATCCCAATGTAAAACAAATGTGAGATTCACCTATCGCCCGGTTAACTCTCCTCCTCGGTATTTTGAATAGTAGAGACTTATCCCTTGTTTTAAGCTTAGGATTGGGTTTCCGGTTCCTTTTAAAGTTTACTTCAACTCCATACTGCCAAGATCTCCACTTAATGAAATGTTATTTACAATTTTCTTTTTTTATCATTAAGAATAAATAGGGACACCCCGTTCGCACTCCTCACAGCTTTATTTTTAATAGGAGTAGAGGTTTATCCCTTGTTTTCTGTTTAGAATTGGTTTCCCAGTCTTCTCAGTTTCTTTAATACCAGTAGTGCCTTACGTCTTAGTGGCATTATCGCCTTGCATGGGAGTGAGTTGATATGTTACATATATCATCTGTTTTTAAAACTGGACGTATAAAATCAATTCTTTAAGAAGAACATAACTAAAGAATGTTATTATTTTAAAATAAGAGGTCGAACTTTTGAAAAGAAAACTTTTTATTAGATAGTTTATATCTTTGAAGTTAAATTTTGGATTTATTTGAAAGATAATAACCTAAAGCTAATTCGTATGAAGGGTAAAATAAATTTTCGTTCATAAATAGAGGTTTTAGGCGTTTTTAAGACATTGATACATTCACACGTCGACTCACCTGGCCGCCATTATAAACGAAAAATGTAAACAAAAAATTTAAATATTTCTTTAAAATCCATCTTCGAGACACGTGTTTCAAAGTCAATTTGTAAATCTAAGGATTAACTGGATTTTGTAAAAGTAAGGCTAACTTTTGGTTAAAAGGAGCTAATGATGCTATATGTAAAAAAACAGTAATTTTTCTGTCGTAATCCCTGACTTCAAAATCGCGTGAAAAATGTGCTTGAAAATGCTCTTGTCTGTTGCACGCTCTGCTAACTTTTGCAAACGTTTGAGGAATTGTAATGGGGTACTATAACCTAATGTTTCTTGCTCCAATAACTGCGAGATGTTCTTGTACGGCCACACTGTCGAACAGGCTACAACTTTCTCGCGGAGTTTATAAAAAATGGTTTCTCATAGGGAAGCGAAATAATTATATATGCCACCTCTGAAATTATGTCTTGTGGCAAATCCCATACAACATCGGCAAGTTTATCTGCCTGTAAAGTATTTTTTTAAAGAAAAAGCAGGTCTAGTTGTGCAAAGCATAAAAAGATCTTCGCGTACACACGTGGTTGTATTTAAAACGAAACGTGACGACGCCATGTTGTTTTTACAAAGCGATATTTATTATTGACACTATTTAGTATAGTAACAGCAGTCCCCTTTAAGATTAACACTACAGAGTGGGAGGTGCTTAGCTGACGTAGCAGATTAAATTAACCAATCACGTTTCATGCGCGCAGTTTAGCCCAAGACAAAGTGGAAAAGAAAGCTGTATTGAACTGAAACGTATTTTTTTTTTGTTGCTCTTGGACTAATAAAGGAGAAAAAGAAATATACTCTTTAGCAGGACAATCTGGAGTAAAGAAATGTCACTTAAAAAGATGTTTTCTTTTTGTCACATTTTTATAGCACCATACAAATATTATCTTTTCTTCACTATACATTATTTTACAGTTTAAAATAATCATGTCGGGAATCACCAGTTTATTGGGTTATTATTTCATAAAAAATACCAACCTCAATGAGCTCCCAAACAAGAAGAAATACGAAGTACTAAAAAGCAAATGAAAAGAAGGATGCCAAAATACGTTTACCATTTTCATTAAATTTATCAATGTACATGAACAATATAACATGGCAATTACATCATTGAGGTTTGCTTTACAAGATTACTACATTCTGAACTAAGGTGAATAGAGAACAGTTGATGCCAAAATACGTTTACCATTTTATTAAATGTAACAGTTACTACCTTTTACTACTAAGGTTACTACGTTTGAGCTAAGTGGACAGTTGGCGAGACTCGGTTTCTTGTGAGGTCGGTCTCGAAGGCATTTGGTTCTTAAAGTTGATGTTCCTAAAATTCTTCTGCGCGATTTTGAAATTCCTCCAGTTGCTGTTCGTAAAAAGAGTTCATTTTTATTCAGTAAAAACATTTTTGAAGAATCTAAAAATGTCAAGTTTAATGCCATTTTCGAGAGTGATAATTTTTAAAAAGAATTTTTCCCTTTTATTTTTTTCTTAATTTTTTAACCACTAAATTATTTTTGTACGTAATTCTGAATGACCTCCATAGACTAAAAGACGATCCTATTGGTGATCTAAATTTTTGTTTATAAAAATTATTATTAAACGTGAAATATCATTGATTGGTGATGAAACGGCAGATTTGTATTCTTTTAGTTATTGGTAGGGAAAGGTTTATTTTTTATTGTGTTAGATTCTTTTTTAAGAGATTTAAATATTTTTTAATCAGGATGTTGGTGTAAAGGGATTTTATATTTTGACTGGCCATCAGTTGGTCAGTCATATTTGTTTCCTTTAGTATTTCAACTAGTTTGTCTGAATTTTTTATGTGATGGACTGATTGTTCTAAGGAGAGTGGTTAAAATCTTTGTTATGGCTCTCGCCATTTTGTGAGGAGCCCTGTCCATTCCTTAAATAATGGCGTCCATTGGGATGCCTGTTTTGTGGGTGTTAGGGAAAGCGTAAAGTTTGGGTATTCTAGAGTGACATTTTATTAGTCTATAACATAATTTGTTTTATTTTTACTTAATTTTCTTAATCACGTTATTTCAGCAATTATTTTCTGTTCGTTTATTTTGTCATATGTGTCGATATTGTTGGGTAATGAATTAAGTTTTTCATCGTATGTGTTTTTATTCATGATATCAATCCCACGATCCTTATCCGCGGAGGTAATTTAGATTTCCTTATTTTTTGCGAGGTTCTTTAGTGCATTTAATTGTCTCTGTGGTAAAATTCTTTCATTGTTGATTTCTAAAGTGGCTCGTCCTTGGTATGACGATAAAATACATCCTGCAGCAAGGCCTTTTATCGGGAGATTGGAGACTTTGAGGGCCGTGAAAATGATGCTGTTCGCAGGTTCACCCTGACCCAAGGTAGTAGCAACTATTACGATCCCAGCTATGGACAAATCGTGAACCCCCAAACAAAAATCAACAGTAATTTTTATAATAAAATGATCATCAATACCTTTTTGTACCAAAATGACAATCAAGGCAAGACTAATATATATATATATATATATATATATATATATATATATATATATATATATATATATAAAATACATTTTATAGTAAAATTACCAACAATACATTATATAATCTACAAAATACATATCTAAAGAACATGCCTTTACTCTGAAAGTATAAAATGACGTACAAAATACATATCGTTCAAAACATAAAATTACGCACAAAATATTTAGATTTCGTCTTTAAATAACCTATAGAGGTGTTGATATGCCGCTAAACAAACTCAACCAACATGAAAGAATTCTTTCATGACATAAGTACATATAATATCCTACAATTTGTTAAATCAAACGATATCCGAAAATACAACTTAGACAAAAATACAACACAAAACGCACACATACCATCTCTCGTAATGAAAACCACACAAACATAACAATGCACAAAAGCTGCGTATTATCTACCATGTATTCAACTGTGAAAGCAGAATAACGTATATCATATTTTATTACTTTAAAGCTCCCAAGAAAATTAAATGTTAGCATTAAATGACCCATAATGTCCCACTAACGCTTGTGTCTCAGTGGCATTATTGCCTTGCTTAGGGTGAACATACTAAAAGAAAAAATGAAATCGCCGTGATTATAAAAAAAGACGTAATTTAAAATTCCCAGTGTTTCTTGTTCGTGTGCATGAATAGTTGCTTATATATATATTATGTACATAATATCTTACATTTATTTTTAAAAATAAGTATAATATTTCCTTCACTTGAAAATTGCTTCGGCATGAAACTCGGAGTTGGGCAATTAATGTAAGATATTATGTATATTTCTTAATATATATACATATTAAATAACTCTGTTACTTAGCATTGAGCACTGTTTTCTTGCACTATAGAGTAATTATATATATTTGTATACGATTCTCCCTCGTATACCTACCTATATTTATATATATATATATATATATATATATATATATATATATATATATATATATATATATATATATATATATATATATAACTCTCCTGTATGATAATATTTCTTAGAAAACATAGCCAGGTACATAATATTAGACAGATATTACTTGATAATACAAAAATACTCATACATACATACAGTAAAAAGAACCTTATCACTGATTTATTATTGTTTTATGACTGTTTTTATCATAAACGAGTACAAAACTGTATAAAATCGTGTATACTATAACTGTTTATACAGTTATTACAGCCAAAAGAATACTTTTTATAAAAAAAAGAACTCACAGTTTATCAACATGCAATTACTTTTTAAGCGATTAATTAAATTGAATTAGTTAATTAATTTAGCATAGCATTTAGAAATTAAGGTAATGTTGAAATGCTTTTAATTTTCTCGAAATTTCTCAATTTTCGTTTGCGACTATTTTTTTCTGTAAATTCAATAACCGTTCCTCGAAAGCTGAAAGGTAAAACTGCTTTCAAATGTTTTAAAAATAAATGCACATAAATTGAAAATTAAAAATAGAAAACAAAACTAAAACAACAACAACAACAAACAAACAAATTATTGATTCAACAAATAAAAAATAATAGAAAACCCGGAGAAAAAAAATTATTCACTTTTCCATTTTCTCTTTTTTTTTTTTTTTTGTATTTTGTGAATAAAAGTAGTGGTACACATTAAGAAAATAAATAAATAAATAAATAAATAAATAATAATAATAATAATAATAATAATAATAATGACAACAACAACATCCCGTCTTTGTTACATGCCACAAACAACCGGATTCAAAATAGTCCTTAACGAGTGTTTTAAAAGCAACATTTGTGCGATAGACGTCTTTCTTAAAGACGGCCTTCTTGATAGATTTATTTCGTTTTTATTAAATTTAATCTAACGAATTTTAATGCCACCTCCATCACTTAAAACGTGCTAATTTAACGCGTATCGACTAGTTTAATTTGAATTTAATTAATTTAAAATTAATTTCCCGTAAAAAACGATGGCATATTCTAAAATAAAGAGCAAGAAACATAATAAAACAGAAATATCCCTACACTTCATTAAGATATTACAAAGGAAAGGAAATTATGGAGAGCCATGATCGCCAACGTCCTGAAGGGAGATGGCACATAAAGAAGAAGAAGAAGAAGAAGAAGAAGAAGAAGAAAATGATTTATTAGGATAGTCTTAAAGGCAAGACGTAGCGAGCTTGAGTAAATGTCTGGCGGGAGAAAGTTAAGGAGAAATAAAAAATAAAATTTTTTATTAAGAGCTACAAAGGACAGGAAATTGTGGAGAGCCATGATCACCAATGTCATAAAGGGGCATAGCACATTAGAGAAGACGATTTATTTACTATTTGATAGACTAAGTTCAATATACAAAATATATCGACAATATTTAAACTTTATGACCGCAAAGAAACACTGTCTCAAAAATATAGTTATTTCATTGACACTTACATTACTGTATACACTTTTGACTCCCTCGGTAATGTCTATTGTTTCTAAAAAAAGCTATGGATATTATTTTAATCAAAAACCAAATACATGAGGTTCGGATTGAGGTATCGAAGAGCCGAGTTCGAATTCCAGTCGAATCCATTACATTCACTTACGTGCTAACACTCTTTGGAAAGGTATGAATCCTCTTCTTCTCCTCTCTGGTTCTATAGATGACAATTGGTCTACCGCAGAAAGATAATAGCAACCTACTGCGGGAAAAAATCTGCGTCGTGAGTCATGTATCTTTCGATACATGACTGACGAGGTAGATTTTCGAAAAGATACATGATGTATGATCATGTATCGAAAGATACATGATCGCCTAAACGTGTATCACGCATGGCACATAACTAACTGACTGACTGACAAACACATGAAAATAGATTTTCTTTATTCTTGAGAATTTACAACAAAGATATTAAACAGTCTATATTTATTAGATTTAATAAAAAAAAACTTGTTTTCATAGTAATTCATAAAATGTTAAATAACAATTATTACATCTACATATTTTGATAATTTTGTAAAAAATTCTTTTCAAATTTATTCATTTACTAAATGGTAAATAAATCACTGTAAAAAAGTAATAAATATCGCATTGTACTTGGTCCACATATTTTTATAATCTTGTAAATAAACATTGCCCAGGGAGTCTACAGTGCATACAGTAATAGCGGTGTCAAAAGAATAACCTTCCCTTTGACACATCGTTTTTTTATTTTAATTTTTTTTTTTTTTTGCTTTATTGGCGGGAACGAATGTCAAACATTTTTGACATATTAGAAAACATAACAGATCAGATGATTTCATTTTGATAGACTGTGCTTGGTTTATGAAATCTATATTCAAAGTTCACTCAGTGATACTGGCTACTATATTTTTTACCAGTGTATGACTGATAAAAAGGAGGCCGGATAAAAGAACCCTCAACTACAATATCGTATTTATTTCTATGCTAGGATCACCCGGATCGATATACAAATGATGTTCAATGAATTTCCCTCCTCTTCCAAATTAGAATTCATAGTGCTTGGCCAGTCATATGACCCTTAACGGCCAGTGAATTTTACTATATCAGTGTTTTTAAGCAACGGCATACCTAAGGGCAAATGAAAATTTCACGGCACACTTAGCAAAATTTTTAAAGGGTATACTTTTAAATGTTATGAAATAAAACCATAGGTTTTTCAAAAATACACACATAAATATGAAATGACTTTATTTCAATGTTTCTATTCAAAAAATTGTGCCGCTTATTTAGTGTGAAATCTGTGGGGATGGTGTTTTTTCGCAATTTCTTCAATGTTTAGCCGAATGTGCAATAAGCAGATCCTCATTTCTTCTTCAGTTGAGCGTAGTCATTCTTACTTCTTATTTTTTATGTCATTCAGGCCTGAGAAGCCCACTTCACATAATTTAGAAATAGAAAAATGCAATAAAACTGATAAAGCCTTTTTAGCTAATGTCGGATATTGAATTCTAATATGTATCAATGGGAGCAGTGGAATGTTTTATTTTGATCCCTCGTCACTAGAATTGATGGTCAATTCTTCTTTTTCACATACCTGAAGATCAGTATTAGAAGGCATATTGGAAACTTCGACAATATTGATTCATAATTCAATATAACTTTCTAAGAATTTCGAAAACAGAATGTTGAATACAATTTATAGGAAAAAAGCTTAATATTCATTTTTTCAAAATTTTTAAAAATTAAAAGATAAAAATACATTTAAAAAAATGAATAAAAAACAAAGTACTTAAAATAATATCATCGAAGAATAGTGGAAAAGGTTATATAAAAAAAGTTTAATACTTATTCATTTATTTAAATACTAACGCATTACCATTACTACATTCACACACACACACACACATACATATATTAGGTTGGTGCAAAAATAATGACGTAATAATGTCGTTTTTTGACGTTATACGTCAAAAAACGACATTATTACGTCATTATTTTTGCACCAACCTAATATATATATATATATATATATATATATATATAGTGTATCACAAAAGTGAGTACACCCCTCACATTTCTTCAAATATTTAAGTATATCTCTTCATGGGACAGCACTGAAAAAATTACCTTTTGACACAATGAAAAGTAGTCTGTCTCCAGCATATATGAGTTAATTTCTTTTCCCCGCAAAATAACTCAAAATATAGCCATTAAACGCTAAATCCCTGGCAACAAAAGTGAGTATACCCCTAAGAAACTACACCCCTAAAAAGTGAATACACCCCTAAGAAACTACACCCCTAAATGTCTAAATTGAGTACTGCTTTTCATTTTCCCTCCAAAATGTCATGTGACTCATTAGTGTAACTATGCCCATGTGTTCATGGGGAGCAGGTGTATTCAAATTTGTAGTGCCGCTCTAACACTCTCTCTTACCGGTCACTGAAAGTTCCAACATGGCACCACATGGCAAAGAACTCTCTGAGGATCTTAAAAACCGTATTGTTGCACTACATAAAGATGACCAAGGCTACAAGAAGATTGCCAACACCCTGAAACTGAACTAGCACAGTGGCTAAGATCATCCAGCATTTTAAAAGAGCAGGGTCCACTCAGAACAGGCCTCGGGTAGGTCATCCAAAGAAGCTGAGCGCACGTGCTGAGCATCACATCCAAATGCTTTCTTTGAAAGATCAGCGTAGGAGTGCTGTGAGCATTGCTGCAGAGATTAAAGAGATTGGGATTCAGCCTGTTAGTGTTCAGACCATACGCCGCACACTACATCAAATTGATGTGCATGGCTGTCACCCCAGGAGGAAGCCTCTTCTGAAGGCAATACACAAGAAAGCCCGCAAACAGTTTGCTGAAGACATGTCAACAAAGCCCATAGATTACTGGAACCATGTCCTATGGTCTGATGAGACGAAATTTAATTTGTTTGGTTCTGATGGCCTTAAGCATGTGTGGCGGCGACCAGGTGAGGAGTGCAAAGATAAGTGTGTCATGCCTCCATTTAAGCATGGTGGTGGGAATGTCATGGTCTGAGGCTGCATGAGTGCTGCAGGTATTGGAAAGTTACATTTCATTGAGGGAAACATGAACTCCAACATGTACTGTGAAATACTGCAGCAGAGCATGATCCCCTCCCTCCAGAAACTGGGTCGAAGAGCAGTGTTCCAGCATGACAATGACCCCAAACACACATCCAAGACAACCACTGATTTACTGAAGAGGCTGAGGGTAAAGGTGATGGACTGACCAAGCATGTCTCCAGACTTGAACCCAATAGAACCTTTTTGGGGCATCCTCGAGCAGAAGGTGGAGGTTCGCAGAGTCTCAAATATCCGCCAGCTCCGCGACGTCGTCATTGAGGAGTGGAAGAGCATTCCAGTGATTATCTGTGAAGCTCTGGGAAACTCCATGCCCAGGAGAGTAAAGGAAGTTTTGGATAATGATGGTGGCCACACAAAATATTGACAGTTGACATGTTGTATGTTAATATTGAAAACTTTTCCTAAGGGGTGAACTCACTTTTGTTGCCAGGTATTTAGCTTTTAATGGCTATATTTTGAGGGAAAAATAAATTAACTCTGTTATATATGCTGCAGACAGGCTACTTTTCATTGTGTCAAAGTGTCATTTTGTCGGTGTTGTCCCATGAAGAGATATACTTAAATATTTGAAGAAATGTGAGGGGTGTACTCACACTGTATATATATATATATATATATATATATATATATATATATATATAAACAAAATAGCATTATGAAGCATTTTTTTTTATATCAAGCAAGTTATACTTCTTTTTTGTCTTAATTTAAACTCATCTTTGTCCTGTGAACAAATATATATATATATATATATATATATATATATATATATATATATATGTATGTATGTATATGTGTATATATGTATGTATATATATATATATATATATATATATATTATATATATATATTATATATATATATTATATATATATATATGTATGTATGTATATGTGTATATATGTATGTATATATATATATATATATATATATATATATATTATATATATATATAAAGAAATAATCATACATAGAATTAATCATCAATATTAATGCGATTAATGGCGAAATCACTTTGCTAGTAGAACATAATGTATGCATTAAAATATTGTTAATCCATTGAATGATGTGATCCTCATTTATAAAACTGTTGTCAGATGTTTCTAGTGAGTATTTTTTTAAGTTAAGCAAGTACTTTCGAAGATCCATGTCTCCATCATCAAGCTGTAATTTTTTTCCTTTAAAGTTAAAACTTGAAGACGAAATAATTGTTTGTAGTCCAAAAGATGTTTTTTAAGAATGTGCTTGCTTAACTTAAAAAAATATACACTAGAAAATCTGACAACAGTTTTATAAATGAGGATCACATCATTCAATGGATTAACATTATTTTAATGCATACATTATGTTCTACTAGCGAAGTGATTTCGCCATTAATCGCATTAATATTGCTAATTGATTCTATGTATGATTGTTTCTTTATATATAATTTATATGCTGCCTAATATTATATATATATATATATATATATATATATGATACAAACCAATGACAGCTATCAGTATATATATATATATATATATATATATATATACGCACGGTGAATACTAGACCTGGTTTCTTTAGTATTTCCCCTTTTTTTAGCAAGATTAATGCTCGATAAGCGTACATACAATTTTCCATCATAATAGAATTCTTTTCATTTTTTCGTTTTCATTCAAAATACTTAAATTTTAGGAATACGTTTTGAAGCGTCGCCCATTTGACGACAACGTGACCACGCTTAAACGGAAAGCTGATCATTTAAAATTTTCAGTTATCTGTTTTGGATAAGTTTTGTTTTTATGTCCATCGTCTTTGTCATGTTGAACTGATTATGTTAATTGCATTTTAATGAATATTGTCCTGATGAAGGTTTATTAAACCGAAACGTCAGACGTTGACATTTCATTCATATTAAAACAACTTAATTGCATTTAAGGATTTTTGTTTGTTTTTTCCAAATATTTTTCTCCATTCTGTCGGATTTATATCCATTTATATTTGCTTACACATATATATATATATATATATATATATATATATATATATATATATATATATATATATATATATATATATTGTTACATTATAACATGTACATACCCACTACAAAACTGTACATCTTATTTCAAGGTTAAAAAAATTATTAACGTTTTATCAGGTAGGAAATCACAAGGTTACTCCTGATGAAACACGAATAATTTTTTAACGTTGAAACAAGATGTACAGTTTTGTAGTGGGTATGTACATGTTATAATGTAACGGTGCATAATAAATAAAGATTTATTGCTTTGCTTAAGTATTTATCACAGTTTTGAATTAATATTTTGAACGCTGAAATATTACTCTTCGTTCTTTTACATTTATATATGTGTGTGTGTGTGTGTGTCTGCGTGTGCATTGGCTATATTTCGCGGCACACTTAAGAGGATCGCAGGGTATACAAGTGTGTCGCAAAAGGTAGTTGCTTTCCTGACACGTGGATAAAGCAAAACTTTCCCTGACCGGAGAGAAGGCATGTAAGATATTTCTACACTTTGTTCGCATGTTCTTTTCCTAGAAAATAAAACCTTTATTTACGTTCTCTTTATTTTATTAGAAATGTTTTTGCAAATATCTGTACTTACGGTAGGTACTATTGAGTCAGTAAATATATTTAGTAAACCCACAGAACTAAAATCATTGCTGATAATTAGATGTTTAAAATGCATTGCAAATAAATTTTAGTACAGAAAATCAATGAAAACCAGAACGTAGAACCCGTCGGCGATCGCGAATTAGTGTAAGGATTAACAAAAAAACAAAATAAAATAGCATTATGAAACATTTCTTTTTTTTTATATATAAAGCAAGTTATATTTCTTTTTTTGTCTGTTGTCTTAATTTAAACTCATCTTTGCCCGGCGAACAAATTTCCGGCCTTGAATTAGAGATCAATTTACCGAATTTCCCTTTATGGATTTGATTTTTTCTTCGTTTTTGGTTCTTTTTTTTTTTAATTTTTTTTAATTTTTTTTTTCTATCGTGAATTCTTACCGATTTTTCGCTCTTCTAATTTCTGATTACTAATCAAAGAATTGTTTCTTGAGATGCAAACATATCTGTTTAGTGTGCATCACTCCAAAAGCCGAAATAGTGTCGGATAGCCTATACATCGTTTATTTGAAAGAGCGATTTCGACGCAAATAAACTTGACCTCTCTTCACTTGTCTGAAAGTACACCCTTGTGCAAATTATTAGGTTGGTGCAAAAATAATGACGTAATAATGTCGTTTTTGACGTTAAAAATACGTCAAAAAACGACATTATTACGTCATTATTTTTGCACTAACCTAATAATTGAAACAGCCACATTAGTTTCATTTATTTCACCATACGGTCAGTTTAAGACCCACTGGAGTGTCAGGGTGTAATCGACTTCTATTTTTTCCTCATATTAGGTCATTTTCAGTGGTGTGCAGTAATATGCATCTATTTTCGGGGTGTATGATGAAATTTGTTTCGCTTTGAAAATATTGCGTCATCCGTGATTACATCAGATTTTTATCACGCCCAGACACTATTGTCTCGATTGTTGATTAGTTGTCCTACGGCGATTGACTTCGATGGACGTTACTTCAAGGAAGCTTACGAAAATTGTAACGCTGAACGAACGCACTGGCAAGCCTTGACAGGGAGCAAATCAAAGGACTATTGGCCTGGAAATTCTCCCTATTTAAATACAATCGAGAATCTGTGGTTAATCTGCAAGGAACGAATTTGTGGAATGGATATACAAAGTACTAATATGTGCACTGGGTCATGTTTCATTGGAAAAATACGAAAAAAAAAGTAAATAATAACGGAATTATCTGTTTTGTTTCAATAAATTTGGGTGTACATGGTGGTTTCACGGTAATTAGCCTGGAAAGAAAAATCAGATAACAGGGTTCAATTTCTTTTGTTTTTATATATAATAATATCAGACTAATGCAAGGCAATAAAGCCACTAAGACAGAAGTGGTTACTAAGTGTGAAAGAATAAGAAGAGAAACATTATTAAAGAGCGAGAACAATAGAAGAGTAATTATGTCAACGATTGACGTTGCGTTTAAATTTTTGAAGATCAAAGATTTTGGCTGGAAAGCATGGAGCTGAAAGAGAGTTCCACAAGCGAGAAGTACGAGAAAAGAAACCTGTTAGCATAGAACTTAAGGTTACGTCACGCCAATTCAACCGTGAATTGATAAAAACTTGTCAATCTAGTCTTCTTCTTTCTTCTTTTCATGGCTCTCCACATTTTCCTGTCTCTTGTAGTTCTTAATAAATTTTATCTTTTTGCTATTTCTTCCAAACGCTGTTCTGCCATCGATTTGCTCAAACTCATGAAATATGTTACTCACTGCTTTCCTCTGACCCCCTTTCCCGCAATCTTTCCTGGGAGTATCAGGTTTTCTCACTCTTTATCTCGCCCTTCGCTCTCTCTCTCTCTCTTCTCTCTTATCTCTCTCACTTGTCTCTCTCTCTTCGCCCTCTCTCCTCTTTCTCTTTTCTCTCTCTCTCCTCTCTCTCTTCTTCCTTCGCCCTCTCTCTTAGCCCTCTCTCTCTTCACCCTCTCTCTCACTTCGCCATCTCTCTCACTTCGCCATCTCTATCTTCTTCTCCTCTTCTCTCTCTTCGCCTTCTCTCCTTTCCCTCGTTTTCTCCCTCGCTTCGCCCTTTCTCTCTTCAATAATTCTCCTCTCCTCTTCGCCCTCTCTCCCTCACCCTCTCTAATCTCTCTTCTTTCTCTCTTCGCCCTTTCTTTCTTTTCCCCTCTCCTTTTTCCCTTCGCCCTCTCTCTCTCTTCGCCCTTTCTCTCACTTCGCCATCTCTCTCTTCTCCCTCTCTGCTCTCTCTTCGCCCTCTCTCCTTTCCCTCGTTTTTCTCCCTCGCTTCGCCCTTTCTCTCTTCAATATCTCTCCTCACCTCTTCGCCCTCTCTCCCTCGCCCTCTCTTTCTCTCTGTTCTCCCCCTCTCTCCTCTTTCCCTCTTCGCCCTTTCTTTCTTTTCCCTCTCTCTTCTCTCCCTTCGCCCTCTATTACTTACTCTCTCGATGTCTCTCTTATCCATGCTCACATCACTACGCTTTTGATTGTGCTATGGTTTTCCTTCTGCAAGATGGATTCGGATTGCTAGCGACCTCTTAATTTAAACCAATATCCTTAGGCAAACACCGTTTCCTAAATTGATTTGCGATAAGCTGGTGGCAGTTTAATCTTGTTTGAATACCAAGAAACCTATGTTAATATATCTTTATTCACTAGTTTGTTGTGCCTATTTAGATGTGCTGCAGTTTTTGTTAAACATACGCTATTGGATAACTAATTTGAAGGTGTATTGATTTATCGCCCAATCGATTACCTTTCATCTGCCGCTTTGTCAAACTGGTTTACTTTGGCTGATTCTTTCCATATCCAACATTTCCTAGCGGTGTTTTTGTACGTGATAGCGTCCTTCTGTACAAACGGGGGAGTACGCATGCGCTTGTCTTCTCTATGTCTGTTTATTTACTAACCGTCGTAAGGTAATTCGTGCAGATCGAACTCACAACACTAGCGAACTGGCCTGCAAGACAAGCCCAGTGACATTCATTGTAATGTTAGGTGATTTAATAGATATTTTCGACATTTAGGTTAGTCCGAAATAAAGCTGCGTTTATATACTGCATACTTTACGAGTTTTTGTGAATGAATAGCAAAATGAGTAAAAAAAAAAGGATGGTAAAGAGACAAAATTACTTGTAGAAACGTAAGACCGGAAATTGTGTAAAGCTTCCACGCTGCTGCTGCTTCTGCTTCTGATTATTATTATTATTATTATTATTATTATTATTATTCCTCTGTCCCTTCAAGAACTTGTACCATCACGGTTCTCCAAATTTACTATCTTCACTAGCTCTCTTTCAAGTTCGTAGACTGGCGCTACACAATCAAAAACAAACACCTGTATCAAATAACAGAAACCACAAGACTTGTAGACTTCCAACATCAGTAACAACTAAAATGGATAGCACTGTAACTCGAAAAAAAAAGATAATGACATAATCAATATGGCGACCTCCCACACTACTTCAAACAAAAGGCAACGATGGAAACACCCATTAATAATGGAAAGAGCAATAACACTCAATGAACTTGTAAAATCTATTTTTCTGAAAAATATTTTAATAGAATCATTTTATTAATTTCAACCGATAGTCAATAAATGTCGAATGTTTCCTTATAAGGAAACGGCTAATATTACTAATTAACACTAGAGATGAAGAGAGCATAAACTACTACTTTGATCTCAACCAATCGGCTAGAGAATAAAGATAAGCGTAACTCGGTTAATGAATACCGATGAAGGCCGAATGTTTCCTTATAATGAAACGGCAAATAATACCGTTACCATTACCAGATATACGGTGGTTCCATAATAGTGTGGTATGTATTCTTATGACATATGCTGTGGCGGGTGGGGGGATCACTGATTGATTGATTCGTTTTCTAGGGTTTTGGCGGTTATTTAAAGCCAGAAAATACTTTTAGGTTATATGAATTTGTTTGAGATAAAAATGATTTAGGGATACAAGTCTTAATAATTAACCCATAGCTGGGGGATAAGAGGTGCATTCATACCTTTCCCAAGTGAATATAACGAACCTAACTGAAATTAGAACTCGGCTCTCCGATTAACAATTCAGAGCAATTATCAATTACACCACCCGCACATACAAGATTAGGCACCTGGTATTCTCAAGCGATAGATACTCTGATTGTTTTAAACAAAGAAAGGTTATGAATATCTAATCGAAAAATTGTAATAAATCAATGCCAGGCCTATATATATATATATATATATATATATATATATATATATATATATATATATATATATATATATATATATATATATATTGTTATATAAACCAATCAATAATTAGAGTGGAGACAGAGATACAGAGAGTCCCGGGAAGATCAAGGGACAATATAAATGAAGACCGGTTTTTATCATGCCTCTACCACATCTAAATTTTCCTATTTATCTATATCTATAATTCTCAAAGTGTGTGTGTATGTGTGTGTGTGTGTGTGTGTGATCGGATGTTGTTTATGAGTTTCCATAGTTTTCATCCGATTTCGATGATTTTTTTTTTTTTGATAGATAATTCTTCAGTGCCGGTTTTGAGTCCAAAGTGGCTGGAAAAATTACAACCTTGAAGGTGAAAAATCGAAAAAAAAATAATTTTTTACACTTTGCACAAAAAATCAGAGGGAAAATGTAATGTCTGTAAAAAACAGCCTACAATCAATTTAGAGAGTTGAAATCTATCTCAAAAGATTTTTAGAATTATATACAAAAAATAAATAAATAAAAATTATCATATATTATTATTATGACGGTCCACAGAAAAGGTTCCTTCCTTGCAAGATTGAGAACACAAAAACGGCCCTTTTCAGGCCCCACATTCAAATTGTTACCCACCCGCATTTGGGGATGTGCCTCAGTTGCACCCAATTGTTGTTACTAATATTGATTTTCAGGTGGGCTGACTTTAAACTTAAACTGCTCCAAGCGAACGGCACAAATTCCCAGTAATGAAAGACTCGATCAAAGACAAGTTATACTGCTAGTATTCTATAAAATACAAATATTTTCATATATTTATATAAAATACAAATTTTATTGTAAATTATTTGTGTATAATAATGGATTATTTAAAACATAAGTTAAAAATGCAACTCCGAAAATTGAAACTAAATACAATGTATCAAAATAAAAATAACAGACCTGTTTTAATAGATCATAACATCTTAATTAAATGAACAATGTTTTGCGGTAATTTTTAAGATCAACTTGAGATTTTTCTTGTTAAAAAGTTGAATAATATTGACACATTCAACATTTCTTTCTTTTTATGGTCCGTGTCCCTTCAGGACATAGGCAATCATGGCTCTCCACTTCCTCCTATCCCTTGTAGCTATCAATAAGTTTCCTCTCTCTACCGCTTTCCCCAGGTTCTGTCTTCCATTTGCTAAAACCCGACAGATATGTCATGCGTTGCTTTCCCTTGTCTCTTTGTCCCTCTATTCGACTTGTAAGTATCAGATTCTCCAGGTCCTCCTTTCTCATCACGTGTACCAGAAATTTCATCTGCCTTTTCCTGATGTTAGCTATAAGCTTCCTCCTTGTTTGCACCCTCTCTAAGACTTCATCGTTGCTCACGCACTCAGTCCATGATATCCTTCGCATCCTTCTGTAGAACCAAATCTCCGTCGCCTCGAGGCTCTTCCTCATATTTGAGGAGACCGTCCAACATTCGGTGCCGTAAAGGAGAACAGAGGTCACGTAGAATTTAAGGATTCTTTTCTTTGTTACCAACGAAATCCTCCGGTCTCGTAATATTCTGCCTAGCTTTTGAAATGCGTCCTTGGCCATCCCAAAACGTTTTACGGATAAAAAAAACAGTGAATTTTATATAGTGTTTTTTTTTTCTTTCTGAAATTTAGCATGAGCCAAACAAATTGACGAATTTGAAAAAAAAAGAAGACTGCGTACCAGAAGGACGTCAAAATCCTCTAAATTTGTAATCCCTCAATAGTTAATTATTTACATTATTCGGACTATTGTCCTCATCTTTGTCGCAATATTTATTACAACGTTTCGGCCGTTGTACGCTTCGGCCTTCTTCAGGTGGTTGGAATGTCGAACTGAACCATTTATTTCGCTCACTGGGGTAGACTGTTCTAGTTCCACGTGCCATGTTTTATGGATGTCAGTTATCAGTTATCTCCTGTTAATTTCTCTCTGAAAGTTCTCCACTGGCTTAACCGGGAATTGAACTTACACTCTTTGGGTCCTGTCACTGGATCTAACCAACGCCTTGTGTCCTTGACATTCCAACCACCTGAAGAAAGCCGTAGCGTACAACGGCCGAAACTTTGTAATAAATATGGCAACAAAGATGAGGACAATAGTCCGAATAATGCAAATAGTGTACATAATACCTCATCTCAGAAATATAGACAGATACTGAAGGGCCGAAAATTTGTAATAAATATGGTGACAAAGATGAGGACAATAGTTCGAATAATGTAAATAGTGTACATAATACCTCATCTCAGAAATATAGACAGATCCTTTAATAGTATTGCTTTATTTAATTTGTAACGTATGTAAATGTGCGCAGAAAACATGTAAATATTGATATAATAGCGAGCGTGAAAAATTACTGTCAGGGGCTCCCAATAAACTTACCACCACTGGTCGGTAGGTTCGGGAGTAGTACGCATCGGCCTTGTTTAAAGCTACAAGGGATAGAAAGATTGTGGAGAGTTATGATCGCCCACGTCCTTAAAAAACACGGCACATGAAAGAAGAAAATTCCCTCGCTTTTCATGTTTCAAATATTTTCTTCCCCTTATCCGAATACTGCCTCTGTTTTTACTCTGTATATTACAAGACCAATGGAGAGAAAAAGTACAGATGAGTTCTACCAGCGCCCTTTTTGTCACGCAGACACACACATGACACTGTGTAACGAATAAAGTGTTTCGTTCGGCCTTACTGGTTAATTATAATATCTTACAGACATCTACGGTTAGAGAGCACAACGAAAATAAAAACAAAATTGAGAAGAAAAGTGGGCCGTATGAATCAATGTATTTTTACTACGATTCGTTATCAATTTCGCACTTTCTCTATCTCTCTCTATATCTATTTCAATGTCTTTATATCTATCTATCTATCTGTCTATCTATCTATCTATCTATCTATCTATCTATCTCTGGCTTCTTTTAACTTCCTTGTATAGTCACAGATTCAATTAACTTCTAAGGGGTTGTGTTCCCTGGCACATATCCAACTGGTTTTAATTCAGAATTAACCTTTACTTATACTAGCTGCCAGACATGGCTAGATTGTATATTGGTGTGGAGAAGCGACAGATTCATAGCTTTCTACAAGGAAGTGAACGCATTGAACTTGGCCGATTTTTCTTTCAGAGCAGATTCACTGCTACATTACTAGTTGCTGTGAACCTTTGCACACACGTAATGCTATATAAAGAATACTATGGCTCAGAAATTTATAAAATATTACATTATTTTTAGAATAATTTCCTTATTAAATATAATGGAGTTAACGACCTTTGACTGATTTCTGAATTTCACGGATGAGTTATCATTATTTACATCCGGACTTCTGTCATCATTGTTTTAAATTATTATTAAATTTCATATGTTGTGTCCACTTGGCACCTCCAGTATTCTTCAGGTGCTTGTCCATCTGGGTAACCTGCAGGAATTTCGAACTTGGCCCGCGAGAGTTGAATGTTCACGTCCTGCTAGATTTTATTTACTGGTTTCCGCCAAGTTCAGGTACGCACTGCCTGGCCCAGGCGTTGAATTCACCATCAGTATATCACCAAATTCAATCACAAGCAATTTAATCCATGGTACAGTAGCCGAGTGATGGTTCGCAATTTCATGATATATTAATTGTGAGTTCAATCCCTGGGCCAGGCAGTGATGACCAGTACTCAATAGGAAAAAACACAACGACCAAAAAGTAAGGGATAATAACAACAAAGATGAGGAAATTAGTCCGAACGTAAATAATGGCGCAAGACTGTCTTCATCTCAGTTCATGCAATAAACTCAATTTTTCATTTTGGCTTTTGGCGTTCAGAAATCTGTTTATTGGCTTCATGCATATAAATGTTTTCGTAATATTAGGTTGGTGCAAAATTAATGACGTATTAATGTCGTTTTTTGACCTTAAAAATAGGTCAAAAAACGACATTATTACGTCATTATAGTCCGACTAATGTAAATACTGACAATTTTTCAATATTAGGTTGGTGCAAAAATAATGACGTAATAATCTCGTTTTTTGACGTATTTTTTAACGACATTATTACGTTATTTTTGCACCAACCTAATAGAATCTCATTTCGTTTAAATGTAATATGCATTTTAGTTCTGTGGACTTTAGAGCGTTATAAATATAAAATGATCTCTCATGTAAGTAGCATTTTGTCCAGCAGCTCTTAACCAGAAATAAATATACATGATTTGTTTTTATTTTTGCTAACGCCACATTAGTATTCATGATCTCAACTAGCCAAGCCTGCATCTTAGACACGCGTTAGTCTGTTTGATATTTACAATGCTTGCTTTATTATGGTACGTTCCATCAATCTGCAGAGTGGAACTGGAAATTGTGGGAAATTATGAAGAAAACCAAGCGCTTGTTTCAATCCCCAAAGAGCCCCACGAAAATGGAAGGGCAATTTGAAGCCTTTCTGGATAAAGCACCATTTAAACAGGAAGGAATACATAGGAGAATGTTTGAATATCGAGCTTACTTTTTCCATAGTAAGAACTACCGTAAGATAATAAAAATGTGGTTACGCAGAGAATACTTGAATAGAGAAAGTCAGTCCCAACTTAAAAGAGATTTGCCAGGCCTAATTTTTTCAAAGCAAAATTCTTGCTATAATTCACCAGATGCATTTATTTGTCCGTCTGTCTGTATTGAAATAACTTAAGGACGATTTGAGTAATAGTCACTAAATTTTCACTGATTTCTAATAGAATCGTAGAGAATGTTACTGGGAAGCCCAAAACTCTTTTACTTTTTAGCCATTGTGACGAAAGACATGACTTACCTCAGAATTCGAAACGAGAGCGAACGTGTCTTGCCTGCAAAGTGATGACAAAAAGAAATATGGCCGCTACTGAAGACACAATTTGTGCGCGCCTATCTCGTCCAAAACGAGACGATATTTGCACACATGCAAATTTTGGCCGTATTGGAATAGCATAAAAAGCGGGGTGTCAGCAGCACGACAGAACCGTCGTCATTCAGCGGACAGCGTGCAATAGAGTTGGATGTACGGATTGACGGACGAATAAAGAGGAAGTCGAAGGAGGCGCGGCTGGGCTGGTGTCTGTTTCACAACTGCCCAGTGTAACGGCTGAGAAAGGGAGCCACGCAATCCATTTCCTTGAGGCGACCGAAGAGGAAGAAGAAGAAATAGCTGGCCTGCCGGCGAGTAACGCACTGCACTTTTTGACCTCACCCACATCACCATTTTTTCACTACATCCATGGCTTCGATTTACAATATATGATATCCTAAACTGAACACTTATTTGTATTCATTCGGCTAGCTAAAAACTTGAAATTATTTTATGAAATGTTTCTTGATACTCAAAAAAAGATTATTAATGTTATCAAATGAACATTTACATAATATTACTATAATTTGCAAACGAAAAATCAAAATTCGTCTGGTGTTTATATGTTCAGTACATGCAATCAGGAGGTCATTAGTTTTAATCTCATGTTGAGATCATAGACAGGGAACACCATTGGAAAATTCGTAAACTTAAGGAATCAGCACATATGCTAGGCCACAAAAATCTCCTGAGCCGACCAAGCATGGAAATAAATACAATATGGGAACCAGTAATAAGGAGTACCAGAGAAAAGCAATGATAACAAAGTTGCAATATGAGCTCTGGTAAAAAAATGCATGATAGCACAGTGGATAAAGGCGTTGGTTAGATCCAGTGACAGACCCAAAGAGTGTGAGTTCAATACCCGGTTAAGGCAGCGGAGAACTTTCAGAGGGAAAATTAGCAGGAGATAACTGATAACTGACATCCATCAAAATGGCACGCGGAACTAGAACAGTCTACCCCAGGGATCGAAATAAAAGGTTCAGTTCGAAATTCAAACCACTTGAAGAAGGCCGGAGCGTACAACGGCCGAAACGTTGTGACAAATATGGCGACAAATATGGCGACAAAGATGAGGACAATAGTCCGCATAATGTAAATACTGTACATAATACCTCATCTCAGAAATATAGACAGACTCTAGTTTTAATCTCTAAAGTTATACATTTCCGGAATAATAGTTTCCTACCATGACTTTATTTCTGCAATAAATATTCAATCTATCTATCTATATATTACTACCAATCTTTCAATCTATCAATCCATCATCTATCAATATATCAATATATCTGTCTATGTATTACTAAACGTTTGTGGGTGCATGTGTAGTGCGGCGAATAATAATTTAAGTTAATCTTATTTAAGAAATAAGATTTAAAAATACGTGTTGTTTATATAGTAAGTATTTCCATTTTAACTTTCTTCAATCAGACAATTTTGTTTTTAATTAAAATATTTTAAAGTTAAAGACAGACGCAAAGAGATCCCGCTTTGCTGCTTCCTCCAGTTATTTAGAGTAATTGTTTATATTTCAGCTTTCTTTAAACAACCAATATTTTAAATATTTAAAAAAAAAAAATTGGGGGCATATTTAAAAAAATATTTTCAAGTGAATATGATTTAAAGATATTTTTTGGCATATTCAAAAATATTTTAAAGTTAATCTGATTTAAATTTCAGGTTTAACCCGGAAGTTCTGTTTTTATTAAATATTGTAAACAATCAGTAAAACATTAAACATGAACTTGTAAACCAAACCAATGATGACACGAAGGAATTGAAATATTTAAGTGAATCATAATAAAATTAACTTTCATTTCAATGGAACGTTGAAATCAACTTCAATGTTTTATAACATGAACCGTCAGTGATCCAACATGTCACGGGTAGTCTATTCTATATATAAAATTCTGTGACTTCCGTTAGTCTGTCCGTTCGTCACATCCTCTAAAATAGCCAAACAAATTTTGGGGAGAAGGGCAAACAGGTAAGGGAATACAAAGTACATCTGGTTTTATTAGGGTGAGCTGCTTAGTTAAAAAAAAACCCCAAAAAACACTGGATTTCCGAATTAATTAATGTCTTACTTAATTGCATCCTGATTTAGAAGTTTATCGGACTGAAGTCATTTTGCATGTCTGGCCAGGCTGTCATGTGATGCATGTTTTACTCTTGACCGATGTATAAATTATAGCTGAGACAAGGATAGGTAGTTAATTTTTGTAATGCTACAGTGCAAAACCTACAGAGATATTTATTTGCTTATTTACGGGACTGGTGCAAGGGTCTCCTACAGTTGCTGAATCTATGATACAGACCACCCCACGCCTTCATCTCTACTACATCTCAATTTTCATAAGGTAATAAACCAGATACACATTGTCCTTAATTTTCTAATATATGCTAAAGTGGCAATTTTTTTTCATGTGACGGGTTTCGTTCTTTGGGACTTCATCGGACTAAAGAGATGTTTTCTGGTATATAAAACTTTATATAAATATGGTCCGGTGCCCCTGCTATTTATCTTGAACTCTTTGATAAGATCCAAAGAAGAATCTGAAATATTATTGGTCCTGATATGGTGGCTCAGCTCAAGTCACTTACCCACCGACGTAAGGTTGCTTCTATGTGTTTTCTTTTATAAATGCTTTCATGGTAATTGTTCGAATGAGCTCTTCTCTATGGCACCTTGACTTTATGGATTTAAACGCAGTGCTAGACTGGCGCCAAGATCCCATCAATTTACAGTTGAGCTGGATAGATGAAACTGTAACTTCTATGCTAACTGTTTCTTTTCTCTCACTTCTCGCTTGTGGAACTCCCTCCGGCTCCATGCTTTCCAGCCAATCTACAAAAAGTTAAATGCATTGTCAATCGTTATCTACTGATTACCCTCTTCTTTTTCTGCTCATCATTAATGTTTCTGTTTCTAATTCTTCCACACCTCGTAACCCCTTGTGTTTTAGTGGCATTACTGCCTTCCTTGGGGTGATTCCGATTAAAAAATATTCTGCCATTAGCAGATATCTGTCTATATTTCTGAGATGAGGTATTATGTACACTATTTACATTATTCGGACTATTGTCCTCATCATTGTCGCCATGTTTATTACAACGTTTCGGCCCTTCAGTAGCCGTCTATATTTCTGAGATGAGGTATTATGTACACTATTTAAATTATTCAGATTATTGTCCTCATCTTTGTCGCCATATTTATTGCAAAGTTTGGGCCGTTGTACGCTCCGGCTTTCTTCAGGTGTTTGGAATATCGAACTGAACCCTTTATTTCACTCACTGGGGTAGATTGTTCTAGTTCCACGTGCCATGTTCAATGGATGTCAGTTATCAGTTATCTCCTGTTAATTCCCCTCCCCAAGTTCTCCACTGCCTTAACCGGGTATTGAACTCACACACTTTGGGTCCTGTCACTGGATCTAACAAACAAGGACACAAGGCACAGTAGATAAAGGCGTTAGTTAGATCCAGTGACAGGACCCAAAGAGTGTGAGTTCAATACCTGGTTAAGGCAGTGGAGAACTTTCAGAGGGAAATTAACAGGAGATAACTGATAACTTATATCCCTTAGATATGGCACGTGGAACAAGAACAGTCTACCACAGTGGAGAAAAGAAAGGGTTCAGTTCGACATTCCAAACACCTGAAGAAGGCCGAAGCGTACAACGGCCGAAACGTTGTAATAAACATGGCGACAAAGATAAGGACGATAGTCCGAATAATGTAAATTAGCAGATATGTAAAATAATAATTAATGTAATATGTAAAATGTAAAAAAAATATATATATAAAATGTGAAAAAAATGTTATATGTAAAATAAAAATCTTACCTTGTCTTATCTTGAATCAGTGATGTGACTAGACGATGATAGAAAAAGTAAAACTGGAGTAGATATGTAGTTGTATTGTGAGATTGGCACCACTGGTGGTGCACGTCCGGTGTAAGACGATAAACTACATCCGCGTCCTGGGCAAGACGTTAAACTACATCCGCGTCCTGTGTAAGATGATAAACTACATCCAGCAGCAAGGCCTCTGATCAGGAGGTTTTGAGGAGCGTGGAACCACCTCTTAATTGCTGTTGTTCCCAGTTCCACCCTGACACAGGGTGGTAGCATCTGTTAGGGTCCCAGCTATGGGCAAATAGTTAACTATTACCAGCAATACTTTTTTGAAAGAAATTATTACCAGCAATACAATTTTGAAGGAAAAATATTACCAGAAACTGATTTGTGACAAAACAAAATATTACCAGCAATAAAAAAAAATTCGTCAGCATAAAAACAAAACAAAAATAAACCAAACCAATCTAAACCAAAGAATACATATTGTATTCACACAAATCTATCCTAAAATGTTGTCGGCATTAAATAACCTATTGACGTTTATATACCGTAAAACAAAATAAAACAAACCAAACCAAACCACTGGTGATGCAACTTACATTTAAATGTCTGGTCAAACTGTTATGTGATGCATTTCTTACTCTTAACCTGTGCATAAATAATAGCCGGGTCAAGGCCAGGGAATTAATTTTTTTAACGGTACAGTACCAAACCTAGAGAGATAATAGTTTATCTGGTTATTTACAGGACAGCTGCAAGGGTCTCGTACACTCTGATCTGTGACACAGCCCCCGGCTTTACTAAATCTCAATTTTCATTAGTATTCATATAAAATACAAATTTAATTGTAACCTAATTATGTACAATAATGGATCATATATAATGTAGGTGAACAATTCAATTAGAAAAATTGAATATAAATACAATGTATCTAAATTAAATATTAGAGATCTGTCATAATAGATCATTCCATCCTAAATAAATCAGTAATGTTTTGCGGTAATTTTAAACATCAATATCGATATTTTTCTGAGTTTTATATTTGGCTAATAAATGATTAACAAGAAATAAAATATACTTGAAGGCATGCGAAAATAGCGGCAAAGAAAGAAAAGATAAAAATCTAGCTATTAAGAATTCTGTGTGTCGATATGTGTGTGTGATATACGGATGTGTGTATGCGCGTGACAGAGTTCAGTCACTCAGGGAAACATAGCCCCAAACCAGAGACAACTTCCGTGTTCCTGTGGCTTCTATCGCTTGCTGAAAAGAAAAAAGGAATAAGGGAGGTGGGGGGGGGGCAAGAAATGTTTTCCTGTTAAAAATGTTGCATAATTTTAATGCATTCAATATTATGGATAAAAAACAGTGAAATTAATGACAAAGTAGCAAAAATTATAGAGGTTAGTTTATTTAAATATTTATGTTATTCTTGTTTGATAGAAACAATTAAAAAACGGGGCTGGTTGACAATTAATGCTGCAAAATAGGCATTTACATAATCTATATAATAAATGCGAATGTCAGTGTGTCAATGTGTCACGCTTCTTCAACTTTACCCCTAGAGTCCGTAGCCCAACATGTCATACCATTTTGGAATCAGACCGACTCCGTGAGCAGATTAAAAAAAAATCGTGGCCGGATCCGGACCCGAAATCCTGAAATTTGGGATTCCAAAGTATTCATTATTGCGATTGTTTTTCGGATTCCGCCATATTGGTTAAAACTGATAAAAACAATTAAAGGGACACAACTCTCTATTTTTCAATAGCTTACGTTCAAATGAAAAATACACTGTTCTGAAAAAAAAAAAAAAAAAAAAAATTTCCGTGTTTTCAACTTTACGCCGAGAGGTCTAAGCTCAATATATACAATTTTGGAATCAGGCTGACACCGTGAGCAAATTAAAAAAATTCGGGGCCGGATCCTGACCCGCAAATATGAAATTTGGGATTCCAAAGTATTCATTAATGCTATTGATTTCGGTGATATTTTTATGTGATAGTTTGCGACGATTTTTTTTTTTTACAATAACAGTTTTTATAACTTGGAAATAAATTTGGGAATAATTGAAATTAACTGTGAAATCCAGCGAAAGTAAGACATGAAATAAAAAATAATTGTTTGTACAAAAATTAAGTACCCATGTATATCAAATTGTCTTTAAATTAAGTGGCGGCAGAAGAATTATTGTTGAACTTTTAAAAGGTAATCATAAGTATTAATGCAATACATATATGCAGCGATCAATTTTGAGTTCTTCTGTAGTTTATTGTTGCCTATCGCATTTCGTCCTCCCGACCTATTTTGATGAAGGACCCACTCAAGATCCCTCCGCCCTCCAATATGGCGGCCTTTAAGCTAGTATTACTATAATTTGGAAACGTTTTTTCGTTGGTTTCTTATCACATAATTCAAGGATAGCAATCATGAAGCGTTTATAAAATATTTAATAGACGTAAAAACTAATATTGCGTATATTTGATGCATGATTTTTTTTCGGTGTTGTTTTGATCGTTTTAACCTTTGTACATATCGTCCCTTTGGAATTATTCAAACTTTCAGGATGATAAGAAATGCGAGGGGTTAGTCAACGGAAATTTGCCTAGCATACTAACACCATATCATTCTTTATAAATGACTGAGATAGACAAAAGTACTTGAACAAACATGAAATCGTGAAATTTATACAGAATTTCAAGCGTCCTGAGTAGGACGATAAACTACATTCAACAGCAAGGCTTCTGATCAAGAGGCTTTGAGAAGAGTGGAACTACCTCTTAATTGCTGGTGTTCCCAGGTCCACCCTGACCCGGGGTGGTAGCACCTGTTTAGGTCCCAGCTATGGGTAAATAGTTAAGCCCCAAACTGGGTTTAAAACACTATGAAAGTGTAAAAATAGGTTTTAATACCAGCAATACGTTTTTCTAAGAATATTACCAGCAGTACATTTTTGAAGAAAAATATTACCAGCAATAAAAATCTTGTCGTCATATGACGTAAAATGCCGTAAAACAAACACTAAACCAAAACTAAAGCGAGAATTTCGATTCCGATATACATCTTATTCGAAAAACATGATAAATGGAATATATATATATATATATATATATATATATATACAACGGAAAAGAGCGGATGCACAACAATCCATAATGGCGTACAACCAGGACACACGATTAATGGAGATTGCGTCGTAACACCGAATTGTCGAAGCTCGAACTTGTCGTAACCCGGGGACTTACTCTGTGTAATTAATATGTGCGTGTGTGCTTTGACTAAAACTGCAGATAAAGGGAGTCCTCACGCGCGTACATTTATGCACACACATGTATATTGTATAAAATAATTATATATTAAACATGTATTTTATACACACACACACACACACGAACACACACACACACACACACATATATATATATATATATATATATATATATAATACGTGCTAATACTCTTGGGTCAGGTGTGAATCCTCTTCTCCCTCCAGCTATGAGTAAATAGCAGGACAGACTGGGTTCTATAGCCTTGGATGGCAACTGGTCTAGGAGAAGGACAACTCTGAATTCAAAACCTGCGGAGGGTCGTTTGGGGACCTTGTGGCACTTAATGCACCAGGTCTCTGTAATCGTCCCTTCAAAAAGTGTGGATGGTCCTGCACGAAACCTTCACCACTATAATCAAATCTCATGTGCTGTTGTCGGGCTGTCAATTTCCTGGGAACTGATCTGCTTGACCTTCATACATCGAATTCGAGGGGAGAGTCGAAAATATAATATAATAATAAAATGAAAAATAGTTAGCAAAACTAGAGTCAAGCCAATACTTGGATGTTTTTTTCAAAGTGCTCAATACACAATTCAGAAAAATTGAGTTTGTAGGGCGGCTAATAAAATATAAGAATCGAAAAATCCACGCGCAACGCAATACCCTGGCGAAACCGTAAGCTCGAAACCTGGGTAATGTGTTATGCGTTGATTTTTCCTAATTTTCCACTATATATATATATATATATATATATATATATATATATATAGAAATGGGTTGGATAAAAAATCTACATACACACATAAATACTTGCACGTACGTATAAATATATCTCTTCCTCAGGTGTTATAATTACAGTAAGCAATGTTGTGAAACAGAGCTATAAGTATATATTAGTGAATATACATAATATTCAAGACGCGTAATATCTCCACACCTGAAGATTACATGAACTGAATGAAACTCCGAGTCGACGTTGGATATGATAAAAATTTCTATGTCTATTTTCTTGATAGAAACTGAGTTGTATATTCTAATATAAGTCAAGGTCACGTCTACACGTATCTGACTCCTGCTACCATCCCCATATCCAGGTGTTAATACCTTTTCTTTACCTCTTTCTTTCTCCATTTCTTCCTCTTTCTTTTTTTGTTTTTCCACTATTTGTTTTATTACACTTTACTTTTTTTCCGTTTTTCTTCCTTTCTTTTCCTCTACCTTATTTTAAAAATTGCTTTAGGTCCGCTTTCATTTCATTCAGTTTTATCTTATCAACTTGACTGATTTGAAAATCATTTCAGGTAATCTCAGTCTGTAACGTAAAATGATAATAATTATGAAGTAATTTTAATTTCTTTTGTATGTAATTTATATGCTATGTCGAATAACTAGATTGAGCTCTCTTTGCGGATCAGTTTTAATATTTTATATTATTAGGATTCACTTGGATTATATAACAATGAATTATTACCTATATATATTTCTCTTCGGATGCCAATTCATTTGAAAATTGTGCTATCCAGGTTTATTTACCCACCGAGTTTAAACAGTTTTACATCATATATATATATATATATATATATATATATATATATATATATATATATATATATATATATATATATATATACTAAAATAATCCTAAGGAGCCAGGCAAACCGACCTAGGTTTCACCTAAACGGATCTTCAGGGTAAAACTGGCTAAAAAGGCAAATAATGGAACAATATTTATTGATAAAACCAAATAAAAATATGATCACGTGACAAAAAAAACAAAACAAAAACAAAACCAACAACATATTATACTAATAACCAGCTTTTCTTATATCAGCACCAACAAAGAATTTCTGATTTGGGGCTTAATAAATTTTGGGGTCCATTATGGGTAGTGATAGCTAGCTTTTCCTCTATGCACAGTGAACAAAATTTATCGCCTACCTTATATTTATAACATTTTTTAAAAAATATTTCCCATTTTAAAATGGAATCATTATTGTTTTCCTGTTTAATCTTCCATATATAAGTGGACAGGGTAGTATTATGTTTATAGATTTCGTGCTTGAAACTATTGAAGTAGTTATAATAACGTTTTTTAAACCTACTCTGAGTAGAACCTATATAAACTTTAAGGTTCTTATCAGTACTATTAAATTTATTTCTATATGTCTTTAGCTGGTATATATATATATATATATATATATATATATATATATATATATATATATATACCAGATATCCCCATAAATTTGCTAAAAAGAGCATAGAAAGATTATTTGTGTTGACTGCTCGATGACAGATATTTATTTAATGTTCTACGATGGCTTTACGGTAAAGCCGCCGTAAAAAATGCTTTCAGACATTTTAAATTAGTCTTTCAAATACACCAAAGTATATTGCTTATACACTATATATATATATATATATATATATATATATATATATATATATATATATATTATAAACTGTTATATTGGAACATGCAAGTTACCACAACAAAAATGCTTATTTGTTCCGATGCCTACATTAGACGTCTCATCAGTTGGTTAACATTGAACGATTTTATTTAAAAATACAACTTATGAAACATCACTTCTTTTCACTTTTTTGAAAACTTATCATAGAAGGCAAAGAAACAAATATATGAAGAATTTTCATAAAAGAAAAAGCAAGAAAAAAGCAGATTAAAGTAAAAAAGAAATCAATAAAAAGAAATAGAAAGAGGAAAGAAAAGTAAGGCATAAGAAAGTCTAAGAAATCAACCCTACAACAGAGAGAAGGAAAAGAAAAAGGAAAAATAAGGGAAGTATATCCAAATTTTACAGATACAAAGGAAAAGGAAAGAGAAGAAAATAAGTTGTTGAGAAGTTGTTGATACCAGTTTTAGCCAATGAAGACACGTTAAGATGGAAAATTGAAAATTAAACGAAAATATAATGCGACAAGAACATATTTCAGATACATTGTAGCATTTAAAACTTTATGGAATTTTGAACGAAATCACATATTTAAACAGAATTAAACATAGTACGTAAATAAAAGACACTTTAAGAAGAAAAAACAGATACAAACAAAACAACTACTTAACTATACCAACCTTACATTATAAATTAGAATACAAATTAAATTTTAAATATTTATATGGCTTTTATATATTTATTTTAAATTAAAAACTATTATCACACAACATCACCAGTAAAATAATTATAAGCTAATTCAGGCCTAACCCTACTATCAGTAATTTACGAATACTAACCTGTTTAATACCTTAATCTAGAATAAAACACTAAGGATAACATTAAAATGTTTATATAAAGGTAATATAACATAAGAGTAGTGATTATTGAGTTATAAAATTTAGCAAGATTGTAAGGTTATTTCCTTAATGTGCCTGCAATATACCGCAGTTTCAAATCTTATTTAATAATTGATCGCTATTTAAGAATTTAATTATCTGCATTTCCTCCTGTAGAAAAAGGAAACACCGTTCCGTCAGTGATATACAGGTTCTGGCTTGTTTGAGAATTTTCCATTTAACTTTAGGTGTTTTGTTTTCCTCTTTCAATTTACAAAAATATTTAGAAAGTGAAGTCATGTCTCGTTTGTCAGTAAAGGATGAGAGATGACTGTTCAAATGTATTTTAAAAGTATTCATTGTGCTAACAATATATATTCTAAATATTCCTGGGGTTTTCAGTTGATGAAATACAACACATATGCACAAAGATTTCGTTAAGCACTCGTTAGATGAAGGACATTGGTCAGGATTCCTACAATTACTTAGGTTAATTATACGAGAAAAATTAGAATCAGTACTAGCATTACAGTTATTATTGTTATATAATTTCAATGTTTTATTGTTGTGTGATTTAATTATTTTCTCTAGATTATTAGAACAACTATAGCTAAGTTTTATAGTATTCCAACTGAAAATTTTAATTAATGAATTACTTTTAGGAAAATGTTTATCAATTATGCTAAGAAACTTATGTCCCAACTTATTACAAACTAATTGATTGAATGGAGGTGTATACCATATGATCTTTCTGTTTCTGTTTTTCTTTCTGGAACAACCATAATCTTCTACAAACTTAATTTCAGAAGATATGAACCCATTGCCACTAAGAATTTTATTATAAACCGTTTTATATTTCTCGATTATCTCTTTGTTAGAGGAGTGTTGGTAAATACATCGTTCAACAGACGATGGAATATGTTGGATTAAAGATGGCGGTTGATTGTAGTTAGGGTGGATATAAATTGGGTTGGCATTGTTTTTCATGTAAGGCTCAAAATTATTGAGAACTAAATTAATTTGTTATTTATATTACAAGCATGAGACCATCGTTCCTATAGGTCCCTATACTATTTAAATCAATATCTTCCTAAGCTGTAAGGTTGTACAATAAGAACAATCCAACTAAATCAGAAGACTCTGCAGAATCCAATGATGCCATTGTTATGTCGAAATTATCAGCTGAATTTTTAATCCACTGTTCATTATCGTGGATTAGGGCTAATCCTCTACAGTTCAAAATAATGTTAATTTCATCTTTCGAAATGTCTGAATAAACTTCAGCAAATTCTAACGCTAATTGGAATAGGTCTTTAGAGATAGAAGGATAAAATCCATGATATGGAATTGCATGAAAGTACAATTGTTTTTGTCTTCAATGTTCTTGAACCAACTGATCACTTTAGAAGTACCACTCCATTATATAAAATCAAGTTGATTTTTTATTTGTAGGTTGACGCGTTCTAAGATCACTTTACTTATTCTACCAATCTCCGTTCTAGTTGGGTTAATAATTCTTGTGGGTAATTTATGTTGAAATTCAGGTTTGTGATCTTTTAATAACACATAAGCCTCCTTAGTAATGAGTTTGGCTACCGTATCACTGATTTTTAATTTGTCAGTGATTTGTTTAGTCAAAGAATTGATAGTATTAACACAATTAGAATTGTTAATGTTGACTTTTTTTTATAGTTTTTCATTAAATTTTCTTTATCAAAGCTTTGTACTCCTTAGGATCCAGCTTATAGAAATCCTTATTTAATTAATTTGCTTTTTTCTCTCTTTTTCTTTTAATGTTTAAAAAATTCCATTTTATTTTATTTGTAGATTGGTGCATTCTAAGAACACTTTACTTATTCTACCAATCTCCGATCTAGTAGGATTAATAATTCTATTAGGTTAATTTATGTTGAAATTCAGGTTTTTAATCTTTTAATAACACATAAGCCTCCTTAGTAGTAAGTTTGGCTATCCTATCACTGATTTTTAACTTGTCAGTGATCTGTTTATATTAGGTACCTCCATAAAAAAGAGCATACAAAGATTATTTATGTTGACAGCTCGATGACAGATATAAATCTAATGTTGTTCTACAGTGGCTTTACGGTAAAGCGTCTATTGTTTGGCTCACACATCTCCCAGGAGTAGAGATTTATTCCTTGTTTCTTGTTTAGGATTTGGTTTCCGGTTCATTCTAAAGTCTTTTCATTCTCTTTCACTCCCAGTAGACCCCTTGCGTCTTGGCATTATCATCTTGCTTGGGGGAGAATGTATTTTTAAAATTACATTTATATAAGCATAGAAAAATACTAAAAAAGTAAATTTAGTTCAGAAGATAACTTTTTAATTTTATATTTATTTTATTTCAAGGGTAATTAAAAATGGCCCTTTAATATTGATAGATATTTGTCATACACACAAACACGTATGAAGTTTACTTACTAAAAGAATCAATGAAACAATATTATTAATAATGATAAATGTAATAAAAAAGAAAAACATGACAATAATATCGATTTTTTTGTTTGATAACAAAAACAAAATGTTTTATGAAGAGGAGAAAGGCAAATAAAACAGACAATTTCCATCTAAATAAAGACAAAAGCAAAACAAAAATGACTGAATAAATAAACATAAACTTGAACGAATCTGAATAAAAATAACAATGACGACAGTTTTGAATCGTTTAAACAACTGTACATACAGTCATCCTAAATCTAATAGTTCCTGTTTTCAACAGCATTTACAAAAATAATGGTTTGCTTAACGACCAGAGGAATTCGATTATATTGCAACAATCACCGATTTGAGCAAAGATTTTCGAGTGGCGATTCGTTATCTCTCCACTAGCTCCATATTCAATTACTTGTTTTTGTCGTCGTCTTTTGCGCCGTCATTTTGTTGCTGGTGTTGTCATTTAAGTTCCTCATATACTTGGTAGTTTAAAAGTTTCCACAAATTCGAAAATGGCGGACAGCATTTCGATTTGATTATGGCCTCTTCGCTGCTGTTTTTTTTTTTTTTTTTTTTTTACATATTCATTTTCTTGTGTAATTAGAGCATTTTTTTCTAAAACTACCGTTTGGACTTCCTTTTCTTCATCTTCTTCTTCTTCTTCTTCTTCTTCTTATTATTATTATTATTTCTTCTGCACGGTTTTTGTTCTCATCCGGAGATATTGTATTATAGATGTTCTCCATTAGTCATACGACCTCAGGCAGATAACATGTTTGGCAGAATATTTGTAGTGCCAAGCAACAAAGACTTTTGAAGCAATGGGGCTTTATTCCGATTTTCTTAATGTAATACTGCGATGATATAGACCCCAGCGTCACATTGATAACTAGTATAATAATGGCCAGAGAAACTCTTATTATTATTATTATTATTATTATTATTATTATTATTATTATTTCCTTTGATTTCTGTTGTATGCGAATTTCCTTCCGAGTCTCAACCAGAAATCTAAGGTCAGAAATGGTATCATGACAATTTCATTGAACATTCTTTAACCTAAGAGTAAATACATTTTACAATGATAAACCCTTAGTAAGGTATGAGCTGTACTTGTAAGAACATTTTTTTGTATTTCTTTAAGGCATAGAGCACCAAGAATCTCTTCAAAAAGTCTATCAGAACCTTTTTCAGTCAAACCAGAGCTCCAACCAAAACTGGAATTATTGATGTCCTCATATACCACATTTTTTAGATTTCCATTTCAAGACACTTGTATTTTGCTAGCTTTTTGAATATCTTCAAATATACATTACATTCTGCCGGAAAGGCAACGTCAGTAACGAAGCACATTCTATTTTTGTGGCTGATGATCTCCAATTCGTACCTCGCATCATGGAATGTTCCTCATGCTGATAATCATACATTATGAATTCTTACAATTTGTGTTTAGTTCTTTCTTCCCACTATCATTTACTACCTTGTCCAGGAGTTCTTACTCTTTCTAAGTGTGCACAGAAAAATAGTATGACAAATTGGATAAAGATTTTTGTGACGCGTTTAATCCGATAGGATTTCATCAGACTGGGTTTTGTTGATGCTGTCAAAGACGATAATAATTTCAACATTTTTGAAAGAATATTTTTGAAAGAATAATTTTTTGAAATAATTTTCTTTTTAAAGAATATTTTTTTCAATCTAGCCAGCGTCCTGGGTATGACGATAAACTACATCCGCTTCCTAGGTAAAACGATAAACTACGTCCAACAGCAGGGCCTATGATCAATAGGTTTTGAGGAGCGTTGAACCACCTCTTAATTGCTGGTGTTCCCAGGTCCACCCAGACTCAGAGTGGTATCACCTGTTAGGGTTTTAACTATGGGCAAGTAGTTAACACTTAGACTTTATCCGCGCCCTGGGTATGACGATAAACTACATCTGCGTCCAAGCTCTTATAATATATCACCATTTTTGGTAGATTTTTTGTTGTCACAATGTGGTATAGTCAGGGACAAAAGTGATGGAGAAGAAAAGAAAAATAATACAGATGAATTTGGCTAAATTGAAAAAATATTCTTTGAAAAAAAATTATCCCAAAAATATTCTTTCAAAAATTTTGAAATTACCAGAGTCTCTTGTTTCGTACGCATGTCTAGAGGAAATCATACCGGATTAAACTTTTCAATATATCAACCAGTACACGGACGAAACAATAATGATAGTCTGTTGCATGAAAAATTTCAAAGCAACGACTAACTCGTGTATACAAGACGCGGAAGCGAAAATCGCGTCGCAGCTCGTGACGTCACACATGACCACGCGAGAGTGAAAACGAGAAATATTAAGTATGGGAAGCCGTTGGTATAAGCCAACTTCTGTTATCAATTATAGAAATTTAAGAATATTTGTGGAGATTTCGTAGTTTATTTTATTCAGGTTAGGTTTCAATTGTTTTATGTATGTAATTTCAATAATTTTTAGTTTTTGCTTATTGTTTTCATGTTTAAGTATAGTTGTGGATTTTCCGGAATTGTGTATGCGGCCAGGCATGTTTTAACATAGCCTGAACAAAATAAACTTGAAATTTGAAATTTTTCATGCAACAAAAACAGACTGTCATTATTGTTTCGTCCGTGTATTGGTTGATATATTGAAAAGTAATTGTCATCTTTGATAATGGCTTATGTAAGTTTATCAGACAACATGAAAGGAACTTAAAATAAATAGACAAAACTTGTCTATATTATTTAATAATGAAACATGCATCAATATATATATATATATATATATATATATATATATATATATATATATATATATATATATATATGAGGGTTAGCTGAAACGTAAACTGACAACTGACTGTTCAAGCAATAATTTTCATCCTGTTGGTCAAAAAAGTCAACAGCAGCAGCTATGACGTCATCATCCCTGCGATAATTGTTCCCACCCAAGTGTTTTTCACATGTTGAGGAACAGTAATGATAGTAAGATGATAGTCAAATCAGGAGACTAATATAGGCGATCAACCAGTTCAAAGCCACAGTCACGCACAACAGCCATTGAAACCAAGGACGTATATTGGAGAATTGCTCTGATGAAGCAAGACACCTTTCCTCAATTTTTCTGCGCATTCTTCTTGATAGCCTTTTGTAACTGACTCAGCAAGTTGGCATAATACTCTCTATTAATAGTGTTGCCCTTTTGAAAATAGCGAATAAAGAAAATGACTTTTGCATCCCAAAATCTGAGGCCATCACCTCCCATGCAGATGAATCGGCCGTGGCCTCCTTTGGAGCAGGTGAGGAGGGGTGTTTTCCCTTTATGCTTTGTTACTTTGTCTCTGGCTTAAAATGATGAACCCCACACTCATTCAGCGTTAGGAAGCGTTCAAAGAAACTATCTGGATCCGCTTTAAACAATATCAGATTTTCCTGCGATGTCATCAGCCTGGTGCGCCTTTAATCAGATTTCAGAAGACGTGTTACCCAACACAATCCTTCGTCATACCAAGTTCATTTTGAAGAATATTTTCAACTATCTCACGGGATATGCTAATAGCATGGGCTATTTGGTTTATAATCGCCTGTCATCCATCACCATCTGATCAACACGTTTAGTGATTTCCACAGAGGGGTAGGGTCATTTGCAATATGTTCAGACCTTGTAACATTTTAAAAACTCTCGCTTCTCCTCCTAAATTCAGCTGTCCACTTTTGCACTATTGATAAAACTGGAGTGTCATCTCTTAATGTAGCAACCTTATCACCATAAATGTTTCTGGGGGGCTAAACCGTTTCTTCGGCAGATACTTGATAACACCACAATGCCAAATTATGTACATTTTTAAAAGAAGTTGCTGGTAGTTATTTTTCAATTCGTCTTTGACAATTCAGTTTACATGGAAGGAAATAACATATATATAAGTGATAATATTAGTGGTAAATATATATATATATATATATATATATATATATATATATATATATATATATATAATTATTTATTCGAAAATTATAACATAAATATAATACAGATTTTATAGCATAAATTTAATAATAATTTATAATAGGGATTTTATAACATGATATAATTTATAATACTGATTTTATAACATAAATATAGTGATTTCATAAAATATTTAAGTTATAATTTTCGAATAAATAATTATATTTGCTCTACTCTGTATTGAGCACTCTTTTAAGAATAGTATTTATTGGTTATTGGAATTTATTCCGTATACACCAATGCTATACTTGGATATTATATATATATATATATATATATATATATATATATATATATATATATATATATAAATTCCCAAGAATAGAATCCAGGTAGAATTCAATGTCCAGGACAGAGCAATAATATAATATAAAAGGCTCAAACACTAATATTCCATGGTTGTAATTTATTACATTGGAATCTTAATCACGATCCAAATCATCAGACTTACAAATAAAAACAAAACAAAACACACACACACACACACACACACACACACACACACACATATATATATATATATATATATATATATATATATATATATATATATATATATATATATATATGCTGACTTTAAAAACGCAGGAACTCCTAGACAATGCGATAAATGAAAGAACTAAACACAAATTGTCAGAAGTAAGAATGTATGTTTGTCAGCAAGAGAAACAGACCACGATGCGAGGTACGAATTGAAGACATCACAATCAAGCAATTGCAGAGATTTAAATATGTCGGAAGTGTTTTAAAAGTTGACGTTAAATGTAACGGAAATCCGAATGGGAATTGGAATAGCTAAATGAATACAAAAGCAAAACAAAACAGGAAATTTTCATTAGAACCAAAGAACGGTTTTCTCCAATACTATGCAATATCAATCTAACTTTTTGTCTGGCATGACAGTTTCCTCACAGATGAAGAGGAGATTTG
>OZ010590.1:7745059-7760059 GCA_963932145.1 Acanthosepion lycidas
TTATTCACTGCTCCAGGAGGATTTCTCAATGTTCAAAATGATTTTAGTAATTTTTTATTTGAACTTATTAAGTTTTCACAGGAGCATTAATGGGTCTCTTACACTGGATGTTAAGTGATAGAAAGTGTTATCAGCATTCCAGGACTCTCCTCAGTATTCTAGAAGCTTTTAGTAATTTTTTATTTGAACTCTTTGAGTTTTCACAGCAGTATTAACGGGCCACTTTTAATGGATATTAAATGATAGCAAGTCTCACCAGGACTCTCCTCAGTATTCAGATGATTTTAATAATTTTTATTTTATTTGGATTGTTTTAATTTTCCAAACTACCATACTCAAGGCAGGAAGGGAAATAGAAACCAGCGAGAACTGACCTAACAAATTTATACGAGTGGTTAGCAAAGCGAGGAGAAGAAGATTCAAACATTGCTTAGAGCTACAAAAGAGATTAATTAGAGGAGAGCCATGATCGTTCATGTCCTGAATTCATACAGCAAATAGGAGAAAAAAATTAACTGGTGTTTTTCATTCCCTTCAATACTCCAGGACTCTCCACAGTGTTGTATTAGGTTGGTGCAAAAATAATGACGTAATAATGTCGTTTTTTGACGTTAGAAAATACGTCAATAAACGACATTATTACGTCATTATTTTTGCACCAACCTAATAGATGTTTGTAGTAATGTTATAGCTGGGCCTATTAAAATTTTACGACAATAATAGCTAATAATTTTTACTGGGTATCAACTATTTTTTTTTTATTAATGTTCAACCTATACAAGGCCCTAGAGCCACACGATGTAGAGGTCTACTGAAGAAGTTTCTTGTATGAGTGATAAGAGTAAGAGGCACAGTTTATGAGGATATGTGAGAAAGATAATGGTTTACTCGAGATTTGAACAGGTTAAGGCTGTAATGACCGGGGAAGCATCCACTTGGGAGTTGCTTCCACAAAAGCGAGGGGATTTTATAAAAGATTGTAAGCATTTGCTCCAATATGTGAATACAGTGAATCAAATATCTAGTGATTAGGGAAGCATCCTCTTGTTTTGAGACTGTAAGCCACACCATAAGTGAATGTGGCAGGCTGACCCAAAGGTATATGAAAAGCAATCACAACAGAGAAGGAAGAGTCAAACGCTGAGAATTATGCAAACTACTTGAGTGCCAACACAAAACCAGAAAGTGTACTGGAAAATAAAATTTACGAGAACCAAACCGTCCACACGATCTAAGCAAAAAAACAACAAAAAAAAAAAACAACTGAATTTGGCTATCGACAACTAGAAAAAAAAATCTCTTCGATAATAAATGTCGTTGAACGACTTGAAAATGAAAGAAAAAAGAAAAATAAGAAAAATTTCGTCCGAGGCATTTGGAATTGTACCAATAGTTGTTGGAGCACTTGGAACAATATCTGTACGAAATGAAATATTTTAAGTTAATTAGTAAGACTTGTATCACTAAACTATTATTATTTAAAAAAATACAATCTAAAAATAATTTATGACTTTAAATAACCTGTAAAGATTTAATAAGCCGTAGAAAACGAATCAATCAACCGTGGCGAGGATTTCCAATGACATACTTCAAACTCAGTCAAATTGTGTTTATATGTATCTAGTTATGCACGTTTGCACATTAAATGCTACAAACACATGTACTGATGCATAACAAAGACATACACATATACATATACATATACATATACATGACCTGGCCGTTTGTCTCGAAAATGACCTCCAATCAGTTGTGGACTGGTGCAGAAATTGGCTGGTTAACTTTAATGCCTCAAAAACAAAACTGCTCTCTATTACTCACCAGAGAGAACCATCCCCGCCTCCCATTAGACACTGAACGCCATGAGAGCACCTCTTTGGGACTGGTCGGTATCACATTGTCTGCTGACCTGAGATGGAACGAATACATTGAGTCAATAGCTTCATCCACCGCAAGGAAAGTCAGCTCCCTGTGCTACGCCAGGAAATTTTTCTCGCTCCTTCAAATCTAAAAATCAACCATTCGCCCTTGCATGGAGTATTGTTATCATATGTTGCCTGGAGCCCCTTCTGTTTGTCTCAATGTCCTTGATAAGATCCAGAGACGGATATGCAATGTAATTGGCCCTGACCTGGCATCTCGTCTGCGGTCGCTCTCTCACAGACGTCCCGTCGCCTCACTCTGTCTTTACAAATACTTTCACGGTAACTGCTCCGATGAGCTGCTTTCTCGCTCTCACCCTTTCACTGTCGAAACTGTTAAATGTAGCCGTCTCTTCTACTCCAATAGCTTCATGTCTCGCACTTCTCGCCTGTGGAACTCCCTCCACATTTCTTGTTTTCCTGATAGCTATAATCTCCAACTATTCAAATGTAATGTCAATCGACGTTTCCAGATGCCTTGATCTATCCCTATCTTTCTCTTCATCCTTTCCTCTATCACTCCTATTTGCTCTCACTCCAACCCTCTGTAACCCCTTGCGTGCTAGTGGCTTCCCGCCTTGCTTGGGGTGTAATTTGCTTAAAAAAACAAGAACAAAAATACATTGTATGCACGATTGCACACGACAAACTTGTGACGGACAGAGGATCAGCGTTTGTGGTCGTCATTCTAGTGGGCTGTCAATGTCGACAACCGCTTCTTTTGTGCGTAAATTGCAATCGTGAAAGCTTTCTAGAAAAGAAGAATTTATCGACATTTATTTAATTATTATTAATTAATTATTAACATATGTTACTAACTTATATTAGCACATTTTGAAAATGGACGCTGATAGACCAATATTGCGGAAAATACATCGTTACGCGGAATGGAACTAAAATTTATCGTTAATTAAATAAAAAAGAAAAATAATTAGCAATGTTCTGCTTCGTCTCTAATATTTATCATTGAGATAATAAAAGAGAGTGTGAATGTGTGTGAGAAAGAGGACACGAAAGAAGAGAGAGAAGGAGAAATAGAGAAAGTGAATGATCGAGAAAAAGATAGCGAGAAAAGTAGAAAGGATGAGACAGGGAGAAAATGAGAGCGACGAGAGAGAATGATAGAGAGAAAGAGAAAAGTAGAAAAAATAAGACATACAGAGAATGAGAGTGAAGAGATACAATCAGTAAGAGAGAGAGAGAGAGAGAGAGAGGGACAGAGAATATTCACAATCTCTATGAATGATCGAGAGAAAAATAGCGAGAAAAGCAGATAGAATGAGACAGAAAGAAGAGAGAGAATGAGTGAGAGAGAGAGAGTGAGAAGGAGAAGGAGAGAAAATGAGAAACAGCGAGAGTGAATGATAGAAGTAGAGACAGAGAAAGGGAATGAGAAATAGTGAAAAAGAAGTAAAGAGGGTGTGAATGACTGAGATAAAGATAGCGAGAAAAGTAGAAAGGATGAGACAAGGAGAGCGAAGAGAGAGAATGAGAGAGAGAGAGAGAGAGAGAAAGAGAAAGAAAGAGAAAAGTAGAAATAATGAGAGTGAAGAGAGTCAATCATTGAGAGAGAGAGAGAGTGTGTGTGTGATAGAGTGAGAGAGAGAATATTCACATTCGCTATGAGTTTGAATAATCGAGAGAAAATAACGAGAAAAGTAGATAGAATGACAGATAATGCGAGAGAATGAGTGTGAGAGAGAGTGAGATGGAAATTAGAGAGAATGAGAAACAGAGAGAGAGAGAGAGAATGATAGAAGTAGAGAGATAGAGAAAGAGAATGAGAAATAGAGAAAGAAAAGTAAAGACAGTGTGAATGATTGAAATAAAGATAACGAGAAAAATAGAAAAACAGAGTGAAGATGGAGAATGAGTGTGAGAAAGAGAACATGAGAAAAGAGGGAGAATGAGAAATAGAGAGTGTGAATAATCGAGAAAAAGATATGGAGATAAGTAGGAAAGGATGAGACTGGGTGAAAATGAGAGTGAAGAGAGAGAATGATAAAGAGAAAGAGAAAAGTCGAAAGAATGAGACAAGGAGAAAATGAGAGTCAAGAGAGAGTGAGTGAGTGAGAGAGAGGACATTCACACTCGCTATGAGTTTGAATGATCGAAAGAAAAAAGTGAGAAAAGTAGAGATAATGAGACAGAAAGAAATTGCAGGAGAAAAGAGATAATGAGAGAGAGGGAGGGGGTGAGCGAGAACGAGAGAGAGAATGATAAACAAAGAGAGTGAATGATAGACGTAGTGAGCGAGAGAGAAAGGGAATGAGAAAGAGACAAAAAGAGAGTGTGAATGATTGATATAAAGATAGCGAGAAACCTAGAGAAACAGAGAGACGAGAGAGAATAAATGACAGAGATTGAGTGTGTGCGGGAGAGAGAGAAAGAAAGAAAGAGTGATAGAGAAAATTTGTGCAACTGATAAAGAAAAAAATATGCAAAAGAGACAAAATGATTGAGAAAGAGGATGAGTGAGAGAGGGAGAAAGAGCGAGAATGTGAGAGAGAAATAAAGATATATAGAGTGTAAGAGAGAAAGATAGTGAGATAGAGAAATAGAGAGATAGTGTATGAGAGAGAGAGAGAGACAGAGAGACAGAGAGAGAAAGAGAGAGAGAGTCATTAAATTAGTAAAAATAGGACAAATTATGCCACCCCCGTGTATCATATGCATTGGATACATATATAAAATCGGGTTATGCATGAGTTATGGGATAAACTTCATAGTGGACTAAGGCGCCTTTACCGGATTTAGGTCACTTTTAATTAATTAATATTAAATGGCTTGATTATTTCCGAACTTGTCAATAAAAGTCAGTAATGATCGTTAAAAATTATTACATATAAGAGCAGGTAAAATCCTGATTGAAATTATGCATTCATTTTCTTCCAAGAAATCGCAAGTTCCACAGGAATATTTTTTTAATCATTTCATCACAAGCAAGGCAATAAAGCCACTAGGACGCAAGAGGTTACCGTTAGAGAATATGAGAAAAACTACTATTAAGGAAAGAGGACAATAAAAGAAGAAGAAGAATTAAGAAGACAGAAGATAACGATTGGCATTGCATTTAAATGTTTGAAGATCAAAGGCAATAAAGCCACTAGGATGCAAGAGTTTACCGTTAGAGAATATGAGAAAAACTACTATTAAGGAGAGAGGACAATGAAAGAAGAAGAATTAAGAAGACAGAAGATAAAGATTGACATTTTATTTAAATCTTTGAAGATCAAAGGCAATAAAGCCACTAGGATGCAAGGGGTTACTGCGTGTTAGAGAATATGAGAAACACTAGTATTAAGGAGAGATGACAATAAAAGAAGAAGAATTAAGAAGTCTGAAGATAAAGATTGACATTGCGTCTACATTTTTGAAGATCAATGTTGACTGGGCAGCATGAAGGCGGAAGAGAATTTTACAAGAGAGAAGTGCAAGAGAAGAAACTGTTTGCATAGAATTTACAGTTACACCTAATTCAATTGTAAGGTGATGAGAACATAGATTTATAAAGTCTATGTACTACAGAGAGAAGTTCATCATAACAATTAACATGAAAGTATTTATAGAAAAGGCAGAGGGAAGCTACGTTATGGCGGTAGGAAAGGGACTGAAAAGATGCCCGGTTAGGACCAATAATATTGCAGATTTTTCTTTGGGTTCCATCAAGAATCGATAAATGTATAGCAGAAACACCAGACCAGATGTAGCAGCAATATTTAAAACAAGAACGAATGGTAGACTTATAATTATGTTAGATATATTCTAACGAGAAAAATTGTCTCGTGAGGTTTTCTTGGAAGGAAACGCTTACTCCACATTAAATAACGGCTCGGCATTTTCAAATACGAGCGGCACCCGAAGAAAGGCGATAGGAGCAGGGGAAATATATATGTTGCCTTGGGGGTGGAATACAGAAAACCAATGAACCTCGTTTGAGAATCGTCTTTTCACCAATCGTGCGACGAGTTTCATTTCATTTTTTTTTTTTTTTTTTTTTTTTTTTGCCCATCGTGTTAAAGAAAAATTTTCTCATAAAATGAAATCAAATTTATGACTGAATAAAAGAAATTCCTAAAGTAAAAAGATAATCAAATAAAAAAAAACAGCACAAAACACTACATCGGTATCTAGAAAGAGTAAGAAAAAGTTATTAAATTACCGAAATTATAACAAATTATGTCACCTGCATCCAGAAAAATTTTTGTCGCTAGTTCAATATAAATGGAAATCAATAATGAAATCAATTATTTTAACCTGCGTTTTCCCTACGTTGAAAATGCTATTTATTCATATCTCTATCTTCAAAACCATACTTTGTGTTTATTGTATGAATTCAATGACTGTTTCTTCTATCTAAAAAACGTCACACATATTAAAAGATAAAATAACTTACTTAGATGGAAAGTTCTTGAGAGTGCCGCTATCGAATCTTGCTAAAATGTTAACCTGCACCCCCGAATTTGTTCAATATCTCCTTTCCAAAAAGAAATACTCTTTCCCAAACCAACTTATAAGTTAAAAAATGAAAATTAGAAAACTTTTAAATTAAAACATTCTATTATTTAAAAGGAATGAACGCATGAATAATTTATCAAATTAAATTAATAAATACTAATTACATTTACATAAAAAATAAGTAAATAAATATCTATAAACTAATACAAAAATAAAAAAAATCAACAACGATAACAATATATACTCACTTTTCGTTTATTAGTTGTTAAATTACATCACTTAGCATCTTCCATAGTTTACCTTTACTTTCACAGTTTGCCTTGAGATTATTGAGCCTCCTTAAACTTAAAAACTTTTAAAATCTAACGATATTTTATACTTCTGTTTATATTTTGCAAAATAAAATCCTTACATTTACCTTGGTAAAGACCATTAGATGACGAAACGCGGTGGTAAAGAAAACTTTTCCTTTTGTGTCTTTATTCACGCACACACACACATACACATATATATGTATAGTATAGTATAGTATAGCTAGCCACTCGTATTTGAGGATACCTGTCTACTAAGGCGGCTAGCCAATCACTATTTCAGACGCTTGCTCAGGCGTATTTGTGTTTATTCAACACCCACAGAGCCCACCTGTGGTTTATACCGCAACTATGCTGAGCAGACCTTAGTTACAGTTTCTGGGAAAGAGCGGGCACGATGATTTATGACTTCATGCTAGCTATCGACGGCACGCAATTTCACTAACAAGTATGGTTTTCAGGTAGTTTCCAAAGATGCCGAACGCAGGGATCATCCCCGCTCCAGTACTATAAAATTAGGATGTCTCGTATTGAACAAGTTTGCTAACCATTTTAAATGTCGAGGTGTCCAAATGATTTTCTAAGCGTAGCTTAGATGTGGCAGAAGACCGAAAGTACGGAGCACCCAGTTAGAATCAAACTCAGTATTCATTTGTAACTGTTTTCGCTAGACAAGTTTGCTAACTATTACACCACGTCCTGGTGCTCTTAACTAGGTGTATATATGTGAAGGCACGAACAGATTCTTAATCAGCGATAATTGATCTTTAATTGTGATCGATATGCAACCCTTCGACCTGAGGAAGGCGCCGAAACTTTTACTTGCTTTATCACATCGATTAAATGTTGTTAACCGTAGCTTGAACTTTGGGATGCGCCGTGATTTGAACAGTCAGCTTATGTCGACTTTATGTTTCCAACAGCAACGACAATTATAAGACAAGGGAATCAATTTATTTATTAATTAAACTTCCATTAATTTCAAACATGCTTCTCCTTTTCCACCGATGCAAGGTTGCAAGCCTATCGCTATTCTATCGCTATTTCTCTGGCAAATGTTCTAAAGTGCTCTAGGCCTTAGTTTCACCCGTTCTGACCTTCGTAGCTAGGATACGCCATGCTATGTACACAGAATCAAATCATTCTCATTCCTTTCGTATTACATTGATAAGTCGGAAGTTCTACTCAGAGGCCCCCCTTTCCAAATAGACTCCCAAAGAAGATGCTTCCTCGCTCAATACAGTTTTAACGTCTTCAAGTCTAGGGTCAACAATTATCTATCCTACATAACCTCATAATCTGAACTTCTTAGCTTCTTCTCTTACGTCCACGAAAAAACTCATTTATTAACCCTGTTTACCTAATACAAAACCCAAGAGCTCCTCAAGGTTCTACCTTGAGGAGCTCTTGGGTTTTGTATTAGGTAAACAACAGCACTGCAAAAAAAGGAAACCTGTCATAGATATGCATATACTTTGCATGAACAAAAAACAAATTCATTGTAGCCATCATTACGAGAGAGCTCAGAACAAACTTGAATACCTTACCTTATTATCTTTTTTCTCCAGTTGTCGAACAGTAAAGCTTCACATTTTCATTCGCATAAATCGATCTTGAAAAAGTTACAGAGCCTGAAGCTAGCGTTTCTTTTTCTCAATTCTTCAACTTGTTATGTCCTTGTAGGATGATTCTTTGGTCTTTTTGCACCACTGAAGACTTGTAACCTCTATCTAGAGTGGTTCTTGGGCCTTGTACAAATAGAATATTATTATAAAAACAAAATATATTATTTGTTATTTATCTGTAATCACTGATGTATGACGTCATCGAAAGATATCACATCTGGTAGACTCCTGTAGCGAATTGAAATCAATCAAATTTGTAACATAGCATTAAAGAAAAACAAATATTTTGGAGCAAAAACAAATCGTCAGTAAAACAGAAGCAAGCAGAGTCATGACTGTAACCAGTTCCCCAAGAGGGACAGATATTTACTTTGCAAACAATATGGCCGACGGCTGTTGCAACCGCGTTTCAAATAGAAATGTTCAAAGGAAAACGAAGCAGAAATGTGTTTTAATTTTTACTATTTTTAAAATGAGTGAAATTTTACAAACACCGGGCCTTGGGGCGTATCTGACTATTTAGTTTGAAGATTCAAGTGCTTAAGCTGTGTCTGAGAATACCATTTCAAAGTTAAAGACGAAATTTCTGTTAAAAAAAAAAAATTGCAGACAATTGTTATTATCTGATTTTCCCTTGTATTGTTTATTCAAATCAAATGCTGAAGAAACCAAATTAAAAATCTTGAATACTCCCATGGCGAAAGATTAGAGCGTATTTTTTTTTATTTTGCTGTAAAAAGTTTTGAAATTAAATAAAGCAAAGATAAAACAAAAAAGTTAGCGTTTGCAAATGACAGTAAAAAAAAAAAATGGCTTCGATAGATAGAAATCGTTAAGAAATTTTATTCATTAGACATACATACGAAACCTGGGTAGGTGCTAGGGTTTCATGCCCGCCCCGAATCTATAATATGTCCCACTTAATCTATATGCCCACCATAACTCTGCTACATCTCAATTTTCATAATATAAATTTTGTTGTAACCTAATTATGTATTAGGTTGGTGCAAAAATAATGTCGCTTTCTCACATATGTTACTATGTGAGAAAACGACATTATTTTGCACCAACTTAATAGAATACTAGAACATATGTAAAATAGGTGAACAATTCAACTAGAAAAAATGAAAATAAATACAATGTATCTAAAAATAAATTATAAAAAATCATAATAGATAATTCCATCTTAAATAAATGTCATAATAGATCATTCCATCTTAAATAAATGTCATAATAGATCATTCCATCTTAAATAAATGTCATAATAGATCATTCCATCTTAAATAAATCGACAATGTTTTGCGGCAATTTTTAACATCAACCTGAGATTTGCCTCGTTAAAAAATTAATGAATTTTAACATATTAATAATTATGGATGAAAAGATAGTGAATTTTATGGTGCTTTTTCGAGATTCAGCATTTACTTTCCAGTGTGGATAAATTTCAAAAGCGTCTCTGAGTCCTTGTTGGAGAAGGATTATTTTCCACCCTCCAACCTTTCTCTCACAGGCGGGATATGGCGAGTCTCTCACTTCTCTATCGCCACTTTCATGGAAAGTTCTCGTACAAACTAAATTCCATGGTTCCGCCATGACTAACCATCTCGGTTAGAACCCACCACGTCACTTACATTGTAGCAAATCACTCGTATTACCTCCATATTCCATTGATGAGAAATAAGTTCCACCCGAACAGCTTCTTCCCGCGAACCACTGCTCCGTGGAACAGTTTCCGAAATGGAAGTTTCCCAAATCATTATAATCTTAACCTGTTCAATTCTCGAGTTAACCGTTAATTTCTCCTCCTATCAGTATACACAGACCCTTAAAGTAACCCTCTATATCGAGTGGCTCTTATACAGAGTGATCCCTACTGTAACATATATATATATATATATATATATATATATATATATATATATAAACTCTTGTCAACACCATAACTTAGTTACCTCCTCTACGCTTTATACCAAGCTAAATCGTACACCACATTACCTCAGGGTTTTTTGCTTTACTTGTAATTTTTTTAAAATTCAGATGAACACATCAATTTTTTGTTTGAAAATCAACACTAGAATATTTGATTGAAAAAAAAAACACTCTGAAGATGACATCGTACTACTGTCAAAAGTACTCGGAATAAAAAAATATGTATCACTATGGTAATTTTCTTCTTCCTCTAATAATGACACAAAAACTTGTCAGTGAATATGAAAGGATCCAATTGAAAATAAGTAGACAATTTCTCTAAATTATTCAATGAAACATTCACTCTCTCTCTCACTCTCACTCTCTCTTTCTCTCTCTCTCTCTCTATATATATATATATGTATATATGTATATGTATATATGTATATGTATATATATGTATATTTTATATATATATATGTATATTTTTAATCGAATAAATATATAATTGTTATATATATATATATATATATATATATATATATATATATATATATATATATGGATATATATATATATATATATATATATATATATGAAGAAATATATATATGTGCTATATTTATGGGATAAAGTGCTCAGTATTAGAGATAGACCGTGTTTAAATATAAAAGTGAACATAGAAGTCAACACTTAGAGGCGACAGTCTGTTTCATGCTAGACGCAATCGTCAGGCCTGACGATTGCGACTAGCATGAAACAGACTGTCGCCTCTAACTGTTGCCTTCTAAGTTCACTTTTATATATATATATATATATATATATATATATATATATATATATATAGCATTGCTATTGTCATTTTCTACCTTGCCACAATACACTACTCCTTCTGTGCAACGTACCCCATTTAAGGGACAATTATTTTTCTTCTACAATTACAATGGACCTTAGTTTCCCTCCTCATATGTTCTTCAAGATTCGATTTTTTTTTGTTCAACATTCTAATAATGTTGCCTAGGTTGCTAGTGCAACTGTAGCTCAACTTACCTGTGTTGCGATTAAATAATTTGTGCGACACAGACGTTTTGGAAAAATGCTTATATAAAAGGTTAAAAAATATTTTCCCTATATTAGTTCTTACTTGAATGCTGAAGAGTGGATTGACCCAGATAACATTCCTTTATCTTTTTTTTTTTTTTTTCACCTGTTCTTAGATTTACTTGGACCTTGAATCACAGGTTGCATTTGTGCCACGCAGATACATATAATTCTTTTTTTCATTGAATATTTCTTCATTTGAAGAATTTTTCAGTAGTCTGCATTGTATGCTTAACGGGTTATGTCTGATTACACTTGACGGGTAGTTGGATGCCGTGTTTACGTTTCTCAAAGCCGAATTTGGTTTCATAAAAGGTGAAATAGTTTCAGTCAACAAATTTAGCTCTATCTCTAAAAACAGACTACTTTCTTGTTGATTTCCACTGCAATGTCGAAATCCAGCTCTTGTGTAGCTTTTTTCTGATGGAATCATTTTTTTCTTTTATTATCCGGTACAGTCATCAGTCCATGCACACGGTATACACCGTGGTTGTCGATGTAGAAAATACTTACTTTTATTAAAATGTAGACACCCATCAGTTCAAACATCAATGCCTCGTCGAATGATCCTTGCGGAACATCGAAGTTACAAGCTTTGGATTTCTTGATTCATGCTTCACACCATGAAATAAAACTGATTTACGGCAATGAAGAATAACGATAGTGTCTTCGGGCTTTAAATATACAAAGTCCTTGGCAAGCAGCAAAGCTTCCAATAAACTTTTAATGTCAGAGATTGATAGAAGTCCTTAATGTCGTATTTAATAAATACTTGATTACTGTTGTTCGGAATGTTATTAAACCAGGAAATACAGTCGGAAGTGTTCTTCCACTGTTTGACTTGCGTAGCTACCCTGAGTAGATTGAAGGTATCCATTATAATTTTATGGCTTATAATACCTAAAGCCATTTTTGTCGTGTTTATCAACTTATTGATGTGCTACTGTAGAAGTCTGCATTATGATCTTTTAATGTCTGGAAGAACTATAATTGTACTGTGCTATGAATAGCGATTGACATTGCGTTTAAAATTTTGCAGATTAAAGTTGGCTGGAAAGCACAGAGCAGGAAGGGAGTTCTCCAAGCGAGACAAGAAACTGCTAGCATAGAATTTACGCTACATCTAACCATCTCAAATGTAAATTGATGAGACCTAGTTGGCAGTATATGGTACTGGGCTTTATATATATATATATATATATATATATATATATATATATATATATATGTTTTATGGGATAAAGTGCTCAATATCAGAGATAGAGCGTATGTAAATATAATTACAAAAGTGAACATTAAAATCAACACTCAAAGGCGACAGGCTGTTTCATGCTAGACGCAATCGTCAATATTCACTTTTATATTTATATTTAGATGCGGCCTGACGATTGCGGCTACCATGAAACAGCCTGTCGCCTCTGAGTGTAGACTTTAATATATATATATATATATATATATATATATATATATATATATATATATATTGTGTAATTGCGCTGCAACCCTTCTTTCATGCAAGCTTCACTAAATATGATTGACACTATTGTATAATGCTAAATACGTACATATATACAACTGTTCTTTTTCAGTTAACAGTAAATATAATTCATCCTTGGTAATGGCTAAAGGAAGAGCCAAAAGCGCTTGGAAAAATATAACATATGGACAGTTTTTCTACGGAAAAGAAAAAAATTTAACATCATATGAGAAATTACATAAAAGTTACTTAATCAAATCACCCTTGAAGATGACCTTGGATGAGATTGAATGTATTTGAGAAAATAAAAGAAATAACCAAAACTACGGCGTCATTCTTAATCATTTTGTAACAATACTAAGAAATTGATAGGTGAATTTGAGAGGATTAAAATGAACATATATCTAGATTATTCAACCAAACATGCTTGAATGAATGTATGCTGCCTAATTACACACCCACATACATACACACCCACATACATACACACCCACAACCAGCCAATTAACCCTCCCCATATATATATATATATATATATATATATATATATACATATATATATATATATATATATATATATTAGAACAGTTTTAAGCACAATACTGAAATCTAATATTGAAGCACATTTTCCTCAATATTGCTAGTTCGTTTCCATTTAAAAGCACAAAGTATCGCGTTTTGATTTGGCGGGAAAAATAACACAAGCGTAACTGTTACACATGGACAAATTTTTTCCTCATAAAAAAAAATGTGTTCATGTTATTGCTAGGGTTCATTTACTTACCATTATATTATTATACTTAAATACATGCGTACATACAATATACATACTTACACACATCTCCCTTTCTCTCTGTCTCTCTCTCTTTCTCTCTCTCTCTCTCTTTCTCTCTCTCTCTGTCTCTCTCTCTCTATATATATATATATGTTAAGGGGTTCACACCTTTTTCATACAAGTGGGCTCGCCTAGTGTGTACTTGTACTGCTGCCGGTGAATACCCGGAAGTCACTGGTGATACAGTGATACAGTGAGAGAGTGAGAGTGTGAGGTAACCGCTTTGTAGGAGTCACAGTTGCGAGCACGTAGACTCAGAAGGAAGTCATACTTCGATACTGAATTTCCCCGACTGTATATATATATTATTATTGCTACTAAACGCATTTCTGGATCTACTAACCGTATTACCAATTGTATTATTACGTCAATACATTTATTTGCTATATTTCATTCCTGCGTTTGTCATTCATTTTGAGACCGGATTTCATCCCGGAATCCACAACAATATATATATCCAAACGCATATTATAAGAAATTTAAATGGTTAAAATTTCAGCATTCCCTCTTCTTTCTGCGCATGCGTAATCACCTCAATATAAAAATCTGTTTTGTCCGTTGATGTCCTAAAGGAAGAAACGTATCACACGAAATATTTTTCCACTTTATCATGGATTTTCTTAAAATTCTGATATATCAGAAATTGTATAGCTTTTCCCCATAAATAGTATAGCGGACTTTCTCATCATAGGAGGGTCAGGCAGTTCCTAGGAACTGGCAGCCAGACACCACCAGCACATATAATTTGATTATAGTGGTGAAGGGTTTGTGCAGAACTAACCACGCTTTTTGAAGGGCCGAATACAGAGACCTGGTGCACTACGTGTCACAAGGTTCCCAAACAACCCTCAGCAGGTTTTGAATTCGGAGTTGTCCTTCTACTAGACCAGTTGACATCCAAGGCTATAGAAACCAGTCTGTTTTGCTATTTACCCATAGAAGAAGAGGATTCATATCTCTCCTGAGAAGAAGAGGATTGATACCTTTCCCAAGGGTAATGAATCCATTACATTCAATGCTACGCAGTACTCCAGCGTGCCTCATATATATATATATATATATATATATATATATATATATATATATACGTACAGAAAAAATAACATTAGAAAAATTTGAGAGGAACATGTAAGGGATGGGAAGAGGTGGAGAGCCATGATCACATGCGTCCTGAAAGGACGGCACGTGAAAAGGAGAAAAAGATTCTTTTAAATAAAACTTGTTTGGGAGAAAAATCGCTGATGAATTATACGTTTTATGTATATAAAGCGTGCGATGAATAAATTGTCTCGTAAATTATGCAAAAATTAAAATACCACTGACACCTCATTTTAACATATGTTTACTAAAATTACACAGAAAT
>OZ010590.1:7762559-7795059 GCA_963932145.1 Acanthosepion lycidas
AAGGATGTCGCTACAAGAGCAGCATCATCAGCAAACGACAAATCACGAATAATTTGCGTACGAAGTTGGATCTTGGCTGATCATTGAAACTGAAACTTGACGCCACTCTCTGTGTCTGCAAATGCATATTTCAGCATCACTGAGAAGAAAAGGACAAAAAGGACAGGGGCCATGACACGACCTTGCTTAGTGCCATTTGTGACATCATACCATCAGACACGATATTAGCTTTCATCCCTTCATGAAAGGAGATGATGACCTTTAGCATGCTTTCGGGGATGCCGAGTTTCCTTAAAACTTGCCAAAGAGCCTCTCGATTCAAAGTGTGAATATATATATATATATATATATATATATATATATATATATATATATATATATATATATATATGCATATTTTTAGAAAATATTTGGAGGTACCTATATATATATATATATATATATATATATATATATATATATATGTATGTATATATATATTTAAGTTATAAGGAACTTGGTAAACCGAATTGGTAAATCCAAAGAGCAAGAAATCCTGAGAGCTCAATGTGAGGACAGAGCTAATATGTAATGAAAAACAAACCACTTTAAGGTACCATTACGATAATTTATTCAGGATCATCAGGTAAAACTTCCAACAACGAATTGAGAGGAAAAAAACCTCCAAATATTCTCTAAAAAATATACATACATAATGAAAAAATGCCCCAGGCATAATAAAAACAATTTTTTGTCGTCAATGTCTTTATGTTCTTATTAACAGGAAAGACCAAATAATTTTGATTATCAAATTATATTTTTAATCATTTTTAGGACCTTAGGAATTTTCATTTAAAAATTTTGTTTTTCTTGCGTCATCTGGCGACCATAAATTAGTATGAGGAATTTTAGCTTTGCTCTTTCTTTTTTTTTTTTTTTTTGTGAAAAACACATTAATTTAGAAATTCTTATAAAAATAGAGAATTGGCGGATTTTAATGAAGCTTTCAGAACTCATTCACAAATGAATGAAATTATTTTCGAAGCATTTTTCTTTTACAAATATGTTATTTTACTTCTGTCATCACCACTTATTTAATTTTAGGCAATTTCAAGAAAAACATTTTTGTAGAGCTTAATGTTTATATTAGTTATAAGGACAAGTCATTGGAGAATTTAAATCATCAATTTTTTGCCAAACAGGATTCCCAGTTACATAAAAGTTGCTTGAATCTTAAAGTAAAAAAATAATTTTAAATAAGTAAAGCTACGACATTATTTAAATACAGAAGTTTTAATTGGTTTTATGAATAAGATATCCTATAGACACTATTGTCTTAAGTAATTCATTTTAGATAAATAATACAAGAATTATTTTCATTTTTAAAATTTTAATTATAATAATTTATAAAGTGTTAATATTTAAAATTCTCTTGTGATTTGTAACCGTGAGATAATACTGTTAAGTAAAACTATATTGACTAATCATAAACTGAAATGCTTACTACAAGTGTGCAAAATCCAATATTAAAAAAAAATCCCTCAAAATTCTTTGTGTGTGCATAAACATACCGATTTGTATAAAGATGGACGTCCATACACGTCATTATCAGAAAATAAAAGCGACAAATATAGTAAATTTAAAATGTATTGGTAATTTAACGTTTCCGCAACATGTGTCTTTGTAAGTAAAATATATAGCAAACTACCTAACATTCAATATAATATACATAAAATATTCTTTTAATTTTTAAAGTCACAGGCTGGTTATATATATATATATATATATATATATATATAAAAGCCGTTCACATTGTATTCGTTCAGTAATTTTTACAGTTACATAGCATTTGGTTAAAAATGCCAAACATCAGGTTATCAATAAATGTGTCAACATTTCCATAAAACGCCCACCTCCATGTTAAAAGATGATTATCTGTGATATTTTAAAGTAAAAGTAATAAAATACATCGGCATCGCGCTTTTTGTGAAGTACCAATATATATATATATATATATATATATATATATATATATATATATATATATATATCAGTAATATGAAAAGTTTTTTTCACTTAACCCATGTTTACTTTGGAGTTTAGTGGTTATATAGGTGTAACCACTCGTCGAAACAAAGTTAATTTTCTGTAATTTCTCGATCCTCCTGTACTTTTATTGGTGTGAGCGTGTTATTTATTTCCTTTCGTTTTGATAAGTGTTGATCGATTGCTGATTTCTCTTCCTTTTCCTTCATCATTTTTTTCCTCTTTTGTTCTTTTCTCTTTTATTCTTTTCTCTTTTGTTCTTTTCTCTTTTCTTTTCTCTTTTGTTCTTTTCTCTTTTATTCTTTTCTCTTTTGTTCTTTTCTCTTTTATTCTTTTCTCTTTTGTTCTTTTCTCTTTTATTCTTTCCTCTTTTGTTCTTTTCTCTTTTATTCTTTTCTCTTTTGTTCTTTTCTCTTTTCTTTTCTCTTTTATTCTTTTCTCTTTTATTCTTTTCTCATCATCTTTGTTGGTGACTGGTTTATTGTTCTTTAGGTTATGGTAGGAATTTTGTGTATGTATGTTCATGCAGGTGTGTGTTTATGCACGTACCTATGTATGTACAGGCTGCACGCATACACATACACAAGCATGTACACACACACATTCACCCGCACGTGTATGGTTGTGTGTTCGTGTATGTTATTCTGTATATTTGTGTGTGTTCGTGTTAACTGTATTGTGTGTTTAAATGTGTGTTTGTGTTTGTGAGTGAGTTTGTGTTATTGTATATGTATTTTATTTAGTAGGTTTAAATTTACTTAGTGTTTTAACTTTACTTAGCATTTGATACTCGTGTTTAGTTGTGTAAAATATTTTTTTGTTGGTGATGTTGTTAAACCACTTAACTGTTTCTTTTGTGCAGGTGTATGCTTATGTGCGTGTTTATATATCTGCACGTAAACACGCATACACTCACACAAGCACAAACTCACACCCACCGGCACGTACATGTTTGGGTTTTCATGTATGTGCGTCTGTGTGTTTATGTTTCTTTATGCGTTTGTGTTAAGTGTATTGTGCGTCCAATTGGATGCGTGTTTGCGTTAAGTTTATATGTATTTTTAGTGGGTTGTATTATTTAAGTTTACTTAGTATTTTAATATATTTTTGTGTGTTGTATTATTTAACTTTACTTAGTGTTTTAACCTTAGTGTTTGATACTTGTGTTTAGTTTTATGAAAGAACAGTATTTTGTTGGTGATGTTATTAAACCAATTAGTTGTTCCTTTTTTATTTTTTCATTTTCATTCGCGTTTTATAAGGTGTGTAGTTCTAGTGATTTGTAGGTTGTTTTGTGTGTGTTTTGTATGGTTGGCTGTTATTTTGTTGGATTATTATTTGTTCATATTGTGGTTGCTCTTTGCAACTAAGGTGTTAAGTATCATGGATTGCGTTTGATGTTGTATTTCTTTCTTTTCTTTTTATATTAGTATTTAGGTAGCAAGGTAGAAGCTTATTTAAATGTCTTCATTTCCCCAGTATTTCATTCCTCTTGCTTAATAAGTTGTTTTGATGATTGTTCTTTTTTTCTCCAGGCACAATTTCACAATTTGCAGTTTATGCTGTTGCTACTGTGTGGGAATTCTTTTTTTTTTTTTTTTTAGAATTTCCCATTTAATCTTGATACTGATATTATTTTGTTTGGCTCCATATGTATTTTGATAGTGTTGTTTTGTTTTTGTATTTTTCTGTTTTAAATGAGATTTGGTGATCTTTATTTAAACGTTGTTTCGGTAGCTTCTATGTAGATGTTTCTTCCGCGTTGGTGTCGTTTGTTGCGGTGGTTTTATATATTATGTTGTTGATTATGCATTTTTTGTTAAATGACAGCTGTTTTTATTTCTACAATTGCAATTGTTGTATTGCTTTTTTGTGTTGTTGTTGTTATTATTGCCTTTATTGAGTATTTTTTTTATTATGTTTGGTTATCATTTTTTCATATTATCCATGCAGCTGTAACTGATTTTTACTCTATTTTATTGTTAATGTTTGAGAGTTTGTTCTGTTTCGTAAAATGTTTTTCAATTATTTTGAAGAATATAATTACTTTTTTTGTTTTTATTGTATTATTTTAGGGTTGGGTTAACCAGATTTGTTAGATATGTTTTCATTTCTATATCATAGCTTGTTCGGATAACAGCTATTTCTTAAAGCAGTTTCATATGATTTTTGTTTTCGTTGAATATTTTTTTGTTGCGGATATTCATTGTTATTCTTTTGTTTATGGATATGGGTATGTGCTTGGGAATATTAGGAGAGTAGTCGGAGATTTGTTGATGTATATAGGGTTATCGCCTGCTTTTCTGTACGGTTTGTATATGTTAAAGTTTAGGTTAAATTTAGATCTCAGACGTTTAATATTTTAGAATAGATTGTATGTCTATTTCAAATCCTAAAGTGTTGAAGGTTTCTATGGTATGTTTTCTTATTTTTTTCTGTAGTTCTGACGTTGCAATTTCTGACGATTATTAGGCCGTCATTCCTATATAAGCCTATATCTTTATGGTTAATGATACGTGTTAATTTATTGATGATCTATATACCTATTAGTTCGCATATTTTTGCGCAGTCATAGCTACCCATTGTTACGTCAAAGGTATCATCAATATTGGTATGGTTGTTATTAGTGGTGCTGTGTTTTTTTGTCCATATTTTGTTGACGTAGTTTTTCTGATTTATTGCAGTTTTTGATAATATTTAGATCTTCGTTTAGAATGTTTATGCATTGTGTTGCTAGGTCCAGGGCATTGCTTAGTGTGTTTCCATTGATGAATGGTTAAAAATCTTTTATATGAAGGAACAGTATTTTTTTTATTAGTGATGCTGTTAAACCAATTGTTTATTTGTATTTTTCCATTAGTATATGTTTAGTATACTCCTTAATTGGCGCATATATTTTCTAAAATTTGCTTACTTATTTTTCCAATCTTGGTTTATTAGTCTGCATGTTGGTTTATTTGGGAAATTACACACACACACACATATATATATATATATATATATATATATATATATATATATATATATATATATATATATATATATATATATATATATAATTTAAATAAAAACAGACCACTTTAAGGTTCCATGTAATAAATCATTTCACCACAGCCCTTTTAAAGGACTGTGGATCATCAGACTTTACTTCCAAACAAAAAAAAATCCTACTTAGGTTTGCCCATACGGATTACCTAGTTTTTGATAAACTATATATATATGTATGTATGTATATACATAAAGTTCTTTTCCCGTTTCAAAATTGGCTTATGGCCACATCACGTTGAAACACCGGTTCCCGTACGATCACCGTTTGGAATACTATTTTCTGTCAGATTGGTTCCGTGTGGTGTGTAATGGATAATGGCTTGGAATTATTAATCGGAGAACCGACTTCCAATTCATATTGTGCTCGTTATATTCACTCACGCGCAAATATTTTTGGGCAAGGTATGAACCCATACCTTCTTCCCCATCTATAAGTTCATTAGTAAGACGTGTACCACTAAATCATTATTATCTCAAAAGAATTATTACAATTTCAAAAATATTTAATCAGTCGAAAACGAATCAATGAATCAATCAATTAAAAAAAAGTTTCAAAATTGTGATCCCAAGATTCCGTTGTCATAAATGTCCCTTTTATGTTGATATATACTTTTCTTTAAGCTTCGCGATATTTTCCCGATCTGTTTTAGAAAACATTGTTTACAACCTATTTGGTAGATTCCTGGTTTTAATGTAAAGGTTTGTTTAAGAGCTCTTGGTGATAACTGGTTATCGAGTTTGAAAGGAATATAATGAGCCATGTCTTGTGTTTATTATTTGTGCTTAAAAAAACGTTTTGTCAGTGTGACCCATCCTCGCTTGGCTGTCGTTTTCTAGGGAATATTGTTGTATCTTGCTTTGAGACAGTATACGTATTCCCTGTCATGCCGGTATTTGAGTTTGGGATTGTCTCTTCCTGACATTTGTGCTGATCTTACGACCTCCCATTGAAGCCTACACGCACTCATATCTCTTGAGCCATGCCTGCGAAATTGCAAATTCATCGCTTGTTAGCTTCCTGATTAATGATTAGGTCCACGCTGCTGATTGAATTGTCGCATGTGGGCAGCTCCTTTTAACTTTATTATTCTGATTTCATCCGAGTTAACCACTTATAATTTATAAATTACCCCTCATAACAAAATTCAGAGAATCCATGAAACAAACGACGTTTGTATTTTAATATTTTATGTTGGTATTAGGTTGGTGCAAAAATAATTTCGTTTTCTCACATATGTTACTATGTGAGAAAACGACATTATTTTTGCACCAACCTAATAGTTCTGGTGAAGGCATCAGAAGAAAAGAAACCTGAACCGATGTGGACTAGAAAGAAAAAAAAACTGTAACATAACTGTTGTCTAGCCAGAATCTGGTTGTAAATGATTTTGATGTAATTAAATTAATTAATTAATTAATTATAGACTTTTATGATACAGGTGTTCAGATAGCGTAGCATTTATTGACTTGAAAAGTCGATTCGGCGAGCTGAGTTAGAATTCCAGGTTCATTATTTACGTTCGTATTCATACATATATCCTCCAATATATTTCCAATCCACGGCTATGGATTAAAAAATAATTGGAACAGTTGCAAAATCCACTACTATATTTCAAAGACCTATTATATTAAGAACTTTAACTAAAACTTCATAATTGCATGTTATATCTATTGTAAATACGTTTATGTATCTAATTTACTCCCTTTGTCTTATTTATTTTGAGAATTTAGTAAAATTTAAGCTAAATGCGGGACATCTCCAAGTTCGAAAGAGAGCAAATTGTTGGAGCTCGCATGGCAGGAGCCTCGAGCACTAAGGTTGCTGAACTGTTTGGTTTTTCAAGAGTTACCATATCAAGAACACTGATGCAATTCGAGAAACAGGGCAAAACCTCTAGCAACCGTAGCAATTTGGGCCGGACTTGCAAACTTACTGACAGGGACTGACATGCATTGAAACGCAATGTGGCCAAAAATCATCGGACAAATGCGGCCAAAGTGACTGCTGAGTTGAATAACCATCTGAATAGTTCAGTTTCTACTAAAACTGTTCACCGTGATCTCCATAAGGTTGCATATTATGGAAGAGCCGCTGTGAGGAAACTTCTTCTCTTCACTCGCAACATTCAAAAGAGGTTGAAGTGGTGCATAGATCACAATGCCTGGTCTGCAGACCAATGGAAGCAAAAATCATATTTTCATACAAGTCCAGTTTTTCTCTTTTCCCAACTTCAGGGCGAGTTTATGTGTGGAGGCAGCCCAAAGAAGCTTACAACCCTGACTGCCTTCTTCCAACAGTGAAGCATGGAGGTGGATCAGTGATAGTTTTGGCCGCCATATCATGTAAATCTCTCAGTCCAATAGTTGCCCTGCATGGTAGAATCAATAGCAAAGATTACCTGAACATTTTGGGAGATCATGTTCATCCAATGGCCAAGACTTTATTCCCTGATGGTGACTGCATCTTCCAAGATGATAATGCTCCAATACATACCGCTAGAGTGGTTAAGAATTGATATGAAGAGCATGAATGTGAGCCAGAACACATGGACTGTGCCAGAAAGTGACTGAAGAACAGAGATGCCAGGTCAGAACCGATAACATTGCAGATTCTTCTTTGGATTTTATCAAGGCTTCAACGAAAACTTAATTGTTAAATGTAAGTTATTTGAAATTTACAAAACTACAACAATCAATTTACCACATTAAAAACGATTTCTTGATCTATGTTCATTATGAAAATATAGTATTTACTTAAATCATTTAAAAAAAAATTAGTTTAATGTATTTTCTTAATTGAGAGCTTGTTTTTGGTTGATTTCAGAGTCGATATCTTCGAGTATTTATCAGTCACAAGAACTAGGTGTGAAACTGAATAGAGGTAAGATGGATAAATGAGACTGAAATTTATTTCCTCTGTCGATACTTTGTTTTCGGTCTTTATATCAAGTCTAAATATATAGCAGGGGAGCATCTGACCAGATGCAGCAGCAATATTCCATTCGTCCTTCTTTGAATATGGCTGCCACATCTGGTCTGGTTCTCTTGATATATTTAGAGATCCTTGATAAAATCTAAAGAAGAATCTGCAATATTATTGCCCCCGACCTGGCATGTCGGTTTCACACACTTTCCCAACGCTGTAACGTAGCTTCCCTGTGCCTTTTCTTTAAATAAATCTATGGTAATTGTTCTGATTAACTTTCTGCTACACTTTATGAATTTAAGCGCACTCCTAGATTGGCGAGTAGGTCTCATCATTTTACAGTTGAAATGGCTAGATATAACCCATAAGTTCTATGTTAACGGTTTCTTTTCTCGCACTTCCCGCTTGTGGAACTCTCTTCCGGCTTCTTGTTTCCCGGACAACTTTGATCTTCATTTAAATGCAATGTCAGTCGTTATCTTCTGTCTTCTTAATTCTTGTTCTATTATTGCCCTCCCTCCTTAATAGTATTTATTTTAACGTTTTTTGACTCAGTGACCTCTTGCATTAGTGATTAGTGATTTTATTGCTTTCAATAGGGTGAAATGATTAAAAAAATAAAATAAAAGTCTATACTATTAAAAATGTAAAGGGTAACATTAACTGTTGATAATTAACCACGGACAAATGTGAAAGAAATTTTCAGAGTAAATTATTGAGTATAATGGAGCTTAAAAAACAACAACAAAACAGATTTATAAAAGGGGATACCGAGAAAATTATTTTTCTACGGAAAGTTAAAATGATTGATTAGATACAAAGAGAACGAAATTTTAGTTGAATAAATTTATACATTCAAAAATCTGAACGTTTCTTATGCGATCAGACGCCGAATTTATTTTGATGAACATAAAAAACTGACTATTCTGAAAACATCTCGCGGGCAACTTTGGGTAGTCCCGCGGGCCTCATGCAGCCTGCGGGTCGTATTTTGCACAAGCAAGGTCTATAGTATAACAACAACAACAACAATAGCAGCAGCAGCAGCAACAAGAACAACAACAGCAACAACAACAACAATAATCTTCTAGCTTTTGTGTTTGGTTGCGTGATTGTTCTGAAAAAACGACACCGTTTGAAGATATGCCAGTTATGAAGTGATTCAATAAGTAGGGACTAGAAGAAAAAAAAAAAAAAAGAGTCAGTGAATAAGAAAATAAAAACAAAATAAAAGAATGTCAATCGATTGGCCATAAATCAGATATGACACAGCCTCCTCGAAGTCTCACAACGACTCATCTTGCACCGTAGACTCCTTGTCTCCAAGACGTTATAGATTCCACGAATATCGACTTCAGTTCTCGTTAAAATGTTTTCCGATAACTTGGACGATAGTAAACTAGATGCATTTGCCTCCTCCTTATCGGCGAGGAATATTTCCAACACACACTACGGATACCTTCAGCAGCAGATATTACCGAACACTGCAGATATTTTTACTTCAGTAGTATGAGTAACTTTAATTTCTAAATTAGGTTAGTACTCCACACACGCAGCCTTGTACGCTTAGTAAATCGTTTGGATACCGTTACGTAGTATTACATAAGGCCTCAAGTAATGGGGCCTCAAGTAAGGTTCAAACTATGCAGTGTAATTGATTTCTCGAGACAAGCTTGCTAACCATGACACCATGTTGAAGGGTCCCCCGCTTGAGGTGGTATAAAGGTTAGCAATCTTGTCTTCCTAAGTCATTTACAAGTGAATAGTGAGTCTTATTTTCAGTGGGTACCCCATATTCTCTGCCTTGTACTATATCTACGCTACACTTAGTAAATCGCTATAAATTAGCTTCAGTATCTGTCTATATTTCTGATGTGATGTACATTATTTACATTATTCGGACTATTGTCCTCATCTTTGTCGCCATGTTTATTACAACGTTTCGGCCGTTGTACGCTCCAGCCTTCTTCAGGTGGTTGGAACGTCGAACATAACCCTTTATTTCGCTCACTGGGGTAGACTGTTCTAGTTCCATGTGCCATGTTTAATGGATGCCAGATATCAGTTATCTTCTGTTACTTTCCCTCTGAGTGCAATACCCAGTTAAGGCAGTGGAGAACTTTCAGAGGGAAATTCTTCAATAAGAGATTAATAATAAGAAACAAGTTAGTATATCTTTCATGTAGTGTGCCTCTTCATGTTACGAGTGACCATAGCTCTCCATATGTTCCTTTCCCTTATAGCACTTAGACATGTTTTTTTTGTTTGTTTTTATCCCTCTCCACACAGCCAGGATGAACAGTCTTCTTTGAACAATAAGATTTTAATTTAACTGGAAATAAACAATGCAAATATTAATAAGAAAAGTTTAAATTAATGCATACAAGATTTTACAGCTTTAGCATCTCCCCTCCATAATCAGTCTATGAAACTTTCAGTCCAGCTTCGTCTCTCTCTCTCTAACTCTCTCTCTCTCTCTCTATATATATATATATATATATATATATATCTATATATATGTAGTGTATTGGGGCAACAGATCATTATTCAGATATGTATTGTTAAATATAATAGACTACGAATGTCTATTATGTTTGATCACGAGCTGTTCTAAGATTCGTATAGTTGCTTTAATTTCGGGAGAAAATAAAATAATGTTATGTTATGTTTTAGAAACAACCCACACTCGACAAAATTGTATTTCATACTAGTCACAGTACATTACATTGAATCTAAGCAAATGGTTCTATTGTTAATATTTCGTTCTCTCTCGTGGTTCGACGTCATAGAACCGCATCATGAATTTACGACCGTTATCGTCGCATAGCAAACTTCTATTTAAACATAACAGGATATCATGTTTAATGGTGAATATCTTTGTTGAAATGTCCATATAACCACTCTGATGATGGCCTATGTGAGCCCAAAACTTAGACTGAGGAAGAGCATAATAAAAAATATCGAAATGTTGGTCAGTTTTTTTTCTTTATTTTCTCCTGAAGTTAAAACAACTATACGAAGCTTAGTTCAGGATTAAGCATTATGGACATTCGTTGTCTGTTATATTTAAGAATATATGCTTGAATACACACACACACACACATATATATATATATATATATATATATATATATATATATATATATATATATATATATTGCCACACACATACACATATATATATATGTTATGTCGTATATTGTCAGCTGTCAATATACCACATAACACCCTTGAGCGCTGAGACTTGGAGCGGGTAGAATGGAAATCAATGAGTTTTAGTGGACTCAGCAGTTTTCAATCTGCTTGTCTGAATCATCTTCAAGAAGGGAGAGCAAGATCTAAAAGGTCATCCAATCTAACAGTGATCTCATCTCACAATCCTCACTTTTGCTCCATATGTGTCTTCCTTTGTAAATCAGTAGCGGGTCTTAAATGTCACTCAAGATTATCGCACAAAATTTCATAACTGAATCAACTAAGCTGTCAGTTCCTCATACGTCGAAACAGACGGGAGAGTCCATTATTTTATATATATATATATATATATATGTTGCAATAAAAGTTACGTAACAGTGTGAATATTCGTTCCTGTTGTAGATTTTAGCAACCTCTGCATACGATTTTTTCTTTCTTTATCTACTCAAGAATTTCCAGCTTTTCACTAAAAGGATGTATTTTTTGTTAATAAATGCTTCTAACTTAGCATACTTAAGTCGGTAGCTTTTATGTTTTTTTCATGTACAGTTTGCATTTAAGGTCCTTGGAAAATAACTATTTTTTAATGGAAAAAAAAAACGAAGAAAAAGATAACGATGACGAGAAAAAGTTAGGGTCTGTCAAAAATTATGATCGAGCGAGGACGTAAACAATGTTTATTTATACAATACGAGAAGTAGTCTTTTTTTCTGTAATATCTGTAACTTTTTGCTCTACTAGAGTTATTTGCTTACGCTAGTCCGTAAATTTTATTTTTTTATGACAATGTTGTTTACGAAATCAGAATGTAAAAAAGAAAAAAAAAGACTGACTCCGTCAAAGAGGGGTCGTATAACAATAACAAGAGGAAAATATATGGCGTCAGTTTTTATTTATGTAGAACAATTCGAAGCTGGTGTCGCTAACAACGAACGAGGCAGATTTTTCTAATTTTATCCTAACATTTTTAGACACACACACACACACATATATATATATATATATATATATATATATATATATATATATATATATATATATATATATATATATATATATATATATATCGAGATAGATAGATAGATAGATAGATAGATAGATAGATAGATAGATAGATAGATCCATCCACACCAGAATTTAAATAAATAGTCGGTCAACTGATCTCGACTGAACTGTAAAATTTCCTTTCCGTTTTTGTTTTGTTTGTACAGTATCGAATAAAAATATTTTGAAAGTGAAGCGGAAATAACGTTAGCTTTCGATAAGCAAAAGTCAACCAATCATAGCGAATCGGTTCGTATCTGTGGGCTTAGATCTGCACGTTTAAACGAGAACATGACGGTTGAGTGAGATAAAATAAATGAGATGAAAGAAGAGAAGAAAAAAAGAAGAGACAAAGGAAGCAGAAAGGAAGAAGGGAAATAATAAAGTAGGAGAAAGACAAGAAGAAAAAGTGCAATAAAAAAAAGAGACGGTGAATGAAGAAGTGACAAAATGATGTTCGTATTTTATTAAACTTAATCTGCCATTAATGTCGGATTCCAGATTTTTTCTTTCTTTTTAACATTTCCTTTTATTTGTTTTCCTTTTTTTTATTCATGAAATCTATTATATTTCTTCCTTCCAACTTTCTTTTCAACTCAATTTTTACTTTCTTTTTTCTTTCGCTTTTTTCTTCTTTTTTCTTTCGTTCTTCCCACTAGTCTTTCTTTTTGTTCTTTCGTTCTACTAGTCTTCCTTCCTTCCTTTCTTTCTTTCTTTCTTTCTTTCTTCCCTCTAGTCATTCTTTCTTTCTTTTTCATTTCTTCTTTCTTTCTTTCCTCCCATTAGTCTTTATTTTTTCTTTCTTTCTTTCTTTCTTTCTTTCTTTCTTTCTTTCCACTAGTCTTTGTTTTTTCTTTCTTTCTTCCCACTAATCTTTGTTTTTTTCTTTCTTTCTTCCCAGTAGTCTTTCTTTTTTCTTTCTTTCCACTAGTCTTTATTTCTTTTCTTTCTTTCTTCCCACTAGTCTCTCTTTTTTTGACTTCATATTTTCTTATTCAACCAAAACGATTATTCAACAAATAATTAATCATATTAATCATATTATATACAGTACACGTTGGGCCTATTTTTTTTTTTAACCAATCACAAATCAAATCCTATTCAAATTCCTCCAAGACGAAAAATACCAACTATAAAAAGTAGAATATCCCCTCATTTAAATTCCACAACAAAGATCAGTTGCTAGTTGATATCTTTAGGGTCGGTATTAGAGCACGCGAGCCTCACTGGGTAGCAGCAATTGCAACTGACCTAAGGCTATCCCTGGATTACTTTGCGAAATTTTTACCTCAGTCTAATTTTCTCAATTACTTCCGGAGATATTTATTGTCGTAAAACGCTAAGTAATAACTAAGTCTGATTATATTGGAAAAAAGACAAATTATGCTGTAATCGACAAAATCGAATACACTGACTCTGAATCATGCTTTAGAATTGTCCTTGCATGCTATGATATTTCTTTGATTGTAACGAAGCAGACCTTGTTTTATTTTAGAATTATATATTCGATGATCCTGCGTGCTTTTACGATCTGTTTTTTCTATACAAAAATAGGAGGTCGCGCTATATACATATAATTTTTTTGCAAAGGTTAAAAATGATGCATTTTTCGGCGACTGATTGTACTATACACAGGCGAATTTTTTCTGGTGGGGTGAAAATTCACGCATTTTCGGTGACCATGACTTACCTGGCAGGCCTGCATTTTCACGGTACACTTAGCAAGCTTTAACGGTAAAGGTTAGCGCCTCTAGCTTGCCTCCCGTCGCCTAGATTATTTTTTTCTCTTGATACATAAAGAGCAGAACGTCATCCAATCTGTGAGCTGCTTAAAATCTACAGAAATCTAATATAAATGAGGTATTAAAAATGTTGTTTTTGCCGTCTCCAATTTGCGTTCATCTTCGTTCGCTCGTATTTACACCATTGAGGTATTGCTTTTCCAACAGCATTACTTTTGTCTGATATATATATATATATATATATATATATATATATATATATATATATATATATATACTGCGTACGTTTCAATTACGTTCTAATTCTGTCTTCCTTTGTTTATTTATCATGCATTTGTTTACATTTACTGGTATAACTTTATCTTATAATTCTCCGTTGCATATTCTTAAAATATTTTGACAAGATGCACCGAAATATACAGTAAATGATTATTTATATGAGGCATTTGTTGATTTTAAATGACATACATAATGGTTGAGGTCTTGCTCTTCATGTAGCGACAAAAGGGAAGAAATTTAGACTACGTAGGAGACAAGCCCAGGGCAAAGGAGCTTCCATAGTTAGGCGTGAACGAAAGAAAATATATGGTATTTAATTCTTTGTATCAGATATTTTGCAGTAAGCGGTTTTTCTCATCATTTTTTGGTATTAGGTTGGTGCAAAAATAATGACGAAATAATGTCATTTTTTGACGTATTTTTAACGTCAAAAACGACATTATTACGTCATTATTTTTGCCCCAAACTAATAGCTTTGTACGAAAGAGAACGCTATCAAATATTCCCAAGATGATGCTCAGTACTGCAATATTTGACTACAGTAGGCATACTAGTATTGCTCAGAAGCTGGGGTTGCATTATGCACGAGCTATATATATATATATATATATATATATACGGTTTTTCACCAAAATAAAATTAAAGGTCACACTATATTTCAATTAGTCTTATACACGTGTATATACGATAATTACACTAGCTAATACAAAACAAGTTTTTTCTACTAATCTTATAAATTGATGGCCGAAAACAAGCCCGAGAATACTGATCCCGAATCATTTTTGAAATCAATTCAGCCCCAGGCAAGACGATAATGCCACTAAGACGCAAGGGATTACTGAATGTAAAAGAGTGTGACAAAAAGAATTGTTTAGGAGAGTTAAGAAGGCGGAAGATAACGATCGACATTGCATTTAGATGAACGTTGTTTGAAAAGAAAATGCCGGAGGTGAGTTCCACAAATGACAAGAAGAAACTCTTAGAATAGAACTTACGGTTCCATCTAGCCAATTCAGCAGTAAGATGATGAGATTTAATTGTCAATCTAGTGCTGCGTTTAAATTCATAAATTGAGATTCTGAATCTTTTTTTAAAAAAAGGAATTCATCCAGGCAAGGTGATAATGCCTCTAACACATATGGGACTCCTGGGAGTGAAGGAGAAAAGAAAACTTTAAGAGGAAGTCTAATCCTAAACAGGAAACATTAGAAATGTCTTAACATGTGAGGGTTTTTGTTTGTGAGGAGAATTGATGTATGATATCACTTCTTGTTGTAAACAATATCCATTTGAGCTAGCAGCATGGGATTCATTTGAGTTAACTCGACAGAACTTTCCCGGGGCTCCTGAATCTGATTTAATAAACTTCTGAAATAAAGGGATAACAGTTGTTTCTTAAACTATACTTGCAATCCTGTCCCGATTTTTCCTTCTTTTCAGAAATAAAGTAACTTGTCTTTACACAGTGGGCTCGTACAAGAGAGTCAAGTGGACATTTTTATTTTTTGAGCCACCTAGATGATTTCCAGCTCAATTATGGAACTGCATTATGTTAGTTTTAAAGGAAGATTAAAATTAATTTATTTTCTACACTTTATCAAACCTTTGCAGGTTATTTAAAGGCAGAAAATACTTTTAGATTCTAAGTGTTTTATTTTTTTAGATAATAATGATTTAGTGATGTAATTATTACTAATTAACCCATAGCTGGGGGAGATGTAGATTCATACCTAAACAAACAAGAAATTATAATGTGGATATAAAGTGGGGGAATCAATTCCATATTACAATCATTATATAAACTGATCCTTTACTTTGTGCCCATGGCAGTTTTTATACATTTATATTCAGGAGAATATAAATAAATCTAAACGCCATACCTGTGTAGCTAATCAGTATTTTGATTGATTTATTCAATTTTCAACTCCACTGTATTGAAAGTTATTTGTACTTTGGGGATGATGAAAACAAAACCTCCACAGTTCCAATTTAAAAATATTTGGGTTTTGGTTCACAAATCCTGGTCTGCAGTGAGAAATCAAAATTCCTGAAAACAGCATAAATTGTGCATTTAACTTTTATTGTGGTGGTGGTGGTGGTGGTAGGGATTTTCCGTGCTAAAAATAGATACAGCACCCAGAAAAAAACATAGGAACAAAGACCTAGATCATGATTTTCTGATAAATGTAAGGGAAATTATGTTGAAAACTGATATTTGGTGACAGGCATACGATGTCAAATACTGGTAGGGATCAATTGAACGCATGAAAGAGACTGAGTACATTTTAAACATCCTTTCGGACACAATTTTCTTACATTTTCAAGATTTAAATTGTGTTCTTATTTCGAAAATAACACTAATAAAAAAAAACATGTTTCATCCTTTTTCGTTAGCGTTATTCAAAGTTATGCAGTTACAAAGAAAAGAAAAAAAAAAAAACGGGCAAAATGTAGCCAAAAAATGGTGTCACTTTGATTCAGTTTTGTGTTGCATGTCTCCCAAATCTGTTTGACAGAGGTTACTTTTGAATAAAAGAAAGAGTGTCAAGCTAAACCTCTCTATCACTTATAAAATTATATAGCATCTAAAAATACATGCTTAAACATGTACGAGATTTGATTTAAGTCAAACAATTGCAACTTGACAAATACTTGGAGTGGGGACAAAGTTAGACCAGTTCTGAAATACAATGTCTACTTTCAGACTTGATATAATTTAATCTGGGAAATGTTCCAAAAATGCCATATGTCTTCTTGCAATTTCACTCTGGTTATTTTTCATCTTGATCGAAATTCTTCTTGAATATACGTGTACTATTAGTGTACTATTTATCTTGGAGAGAAATATACTATATATAGTACCAATATACTTGTAGCATAATATTTACAAGGAGAAGCTGAAAAGTTCTCGAACTGTCAAAAAGCCCTTCAGAAAATGTTTAATGCTTTACGGCTATATCACGCTGAAACACTACTTTTCCCAAGAACACCGTAATTAAACAACGTCGAGCCTGGGTGACCGCTTAGGAATATCCGGTGATGTAAGCTTGGATATGCGGCTAGTGTAATGGATAATAGCTCGAAATTGAAAATCGGAGAGCCGAGTTCCAATTCCAGGTTAGACGGACAGTTGTGAACTGGACATTTGCGTCCCTAGACAAATGCCTCCCTGGATAATTGCGTACATCTGAATTTTTTGAAGTTACCATTTTTTTTAAAGAATTGTTTAATATAGAAATTTGCACACTAATACCCTTAATTACTCTAAACAAGCAGAAAGATAGTTACTATAAATAAAAAAGAGAGAAAAAATTTCTTTTTCTTAAAGCAAGAGAAAATTAAGTTTCAGTTCACTCCAGCAGTGCGTACCACAAACATCTAATAGATTCTGGATTTTATAGATTATATTTTTATTTGGAACTCATGGCTTAGTCCCGAAGATCAAACACTGGTGGGAAATTAAATGTGGACGAGGAAAATTACAGCTACCACTATCATAAGAAAAACGCTGCTGAAACAAAAACATACTGGTGATGTGTAGAGCGATCTTGCAACATTGTTAATCTGTCATTGCATTTTAGACACAAATAAACTTTTAATTTTTTTTTATTTTATTCCTTTTAAAAAAAATATCATTACTACTTATGCTTTTTTCATTGGTAATTGCCTTTAAAAAGCTTCAACTAATTATCAGCGTTACGCAATTTTCCAGGTATGCATTGTCTAGGAACGCAATTGTCTGGGACACAAATGTCCAGTACGTAACTGTCCTTGAACCCAAATTCCAGTAGGTCTCACCGTTTTACTGATGAACTAGCTAGATGCAACCGTCCCTTCTATTTTAATGGTTTCCTTTCTACCTGTGGAACTTTCTTCCGATTTTTTGCATTCCTGTTTCTTAAAATCTTCAGAAGTTTAAATGTAACGTCAATCGTCATCTTCTGTCTTCCTGAATCCTGTTTCTTTATTCTCCTTTCTCCTGACTAAAGTTTCTTTCATTCTCTTTCACTGACAGCACCCTGCATGCGTCTTAGTGGCTTTATCACCTTGGTTAAGTTACTTTATTTCTGAAAATCTTCAAGAATGTTTGTGACACCTGCTCTAGCATATGGGCGTTGAACTGGAACCAGCAGCCGTCACCCTTCGGATTTGAACTGAACCGGTCTTGATCCATCCCTCAATTGCACTTCAGATAACTCCCGGTAGAGCCTTTCACCGTTCACACTCATTGCTCATGTCACCTAGATCCGGAGAAAAATATCGGGACAGGATTGCAAGTAGAGTCTAAGAAGCAACAGTTATCCCTTTCTTCGAGAAGTTTATTAAATCAGATTCAGGAGCCCCGGGAAAGTTCAGTCGAGTTAACTCAAATGAATCCCATGCCGCTAACTCAAATGGATATTCTTTACAACAGGAAGTAATATCCACTATTTACATTATTGGGACTTTTGTTTTCATCTTTGTCACCATATTTATTATAACGTTTCGGCCCTTCAGTGTCTGTTTATATTTTTGATATGAGGTATTACGTACACTATTTACAGTATTTGGACTATTTTCCTCATCTTTGTTGCCATATTTATTACAATGTTTCGGCCCTTCAGTATCTGTGTGCATTTCTGAGATGAGGTATTATGTACACTATTTACATTATTCGGACTATTGTCCTCATCTTTGTCGCCATATTCATCACAAAGTTTCGGCCCTTTACTATCTACCTATATTTCTGAGATGAGGTATTATGTACACTATTTACATTATTCGGACTATCGTCCTCATCTTTGTTGCCATATTTATTACAACGTTTCGGCCGTTGTACGCTCCGGCCTTCTCCAGGTGTTTGGAACCCTCAAGGACACATGGCACAGTGGATAAAGGTATTAGTTAGATCCAGTGACAAGACCCAAAGAGTGTAAAGTTCATTACCCGGTTAAGGCAGTGAAGAACTTGGAGAGAGGAATTAACAGGAGATAACTGATAACTGACATCCATTAAATATGGCACGTGGAACTGGAACAGTTTACCCCAGTGAGCGAAATAAAGGGTTCATTCAGTTCGACATTCCAACTACCTGAAGAAAGCCGGAGCGTACAACGGCCGAAACGTTGCAATAAATATGGCAACAAAGATGAGGACAATAGTCCTAATAATGTAAATAGTGTACACAATACCTCATCTAAGAAATATGGACAGAGGCAAAAACGTTGTAATAAATATGGTGACAGAGATGAGGACAATAGTCTGAATAATGTAAATAGTATACGTAATTCCTCATCTCAGAAATATAGACAGATACTGAAAGGCCGAAACGTTGTAATAAATATGGTGACAGAGATGAGGACGATAGCCCGAATAATGTAAATAGTATACATATTACGTCAACTCAGAAATGTAGACAGGAAGTGATATCATACATCAATTCTCCTCACAAAAGACCCCCCCACCACCACGTGCTAAGACAATTCTAATGTTGCCTCTTTAGGATTGGATCTCCGTTTCCTTTTAGACTCTTCTTTTCTCTTTCACTCCCAGTAGTCACTTACGTCCTAGCGACATTATCGCCTTGCTTGGGGTGAAATAATTAAAAAAAAAAAAAAAAAGTAGCCGAACAGGAGATGAGATCATAGTGGGAATGAAGGTAGTTTTCATTCAACTATCCAACACTGAGAAACGACATTGCTTGCAATTACATTACGACAATGTGGCCAATAATCGATTTCGTATTGATTTTTATTTCATTCAATTTGGTTAATATTCGAAAATAGCAAACACAGGTTTTATTGCATTCTACGCCATTATGAAAATCCGTTTCTACATTTAGCCTTATTTCCTCGAAGAAGGAAACATATTTTTTATCCCCTCCTCCTCAAGGTTTCAATTTCCTACAAAGGAACCAAACATATTGCGCCAAATAATGATTTCGCTTGCATCAGTTATAATAAACTCAGACACGCTCTCACTCATTCACTCACTCACTATCTATGTCAATCCTTTTTCTATCTATCTATCTATCTATCTAAATCCTTTTTCTATCTATCTATCTATCTATCTATCTATCTATCTATCTAAATCCTTTTTCTATCTATCTATCTATCTATCTAAATCCTTTTTCTATCTATCTATCTAAGTCCTTTTTCTATCTATCTATCTATCTAAGTCCTTTTTCTATCTATCTATCTATCTATCTAAATCCTTTTTCTATCTATCTATCTATCAATCTAAATCCTTTTTCTATCTATCTATCTATCAATCTATCTATCTAAATCCTTTTTCTATCTATCTATCTATCTATCTATCTAAATCCTTTTTTCTATCTATCTATCTATCTATCTAAATCCTTTTTCTATCTATCTATCTATCTATCTATCTAAATCCTTTTTCTATCTATCTATCTATCTATCTATCTATCTAAATCCTTTTTCTATCTATCTATCTATCTATCTATCTATCTAAATCCTTTTTCTATCTATCTATCTATCTATCTATCTAAATCCTTTTTCTATCTATTTATCTATCTATCTAAATCCTTTTTCTATCTATTTATCTATCTATCTAAATCCCTTTTCTATCTATCTATCTATCTATCTAAATCCTTTTTCTATCTATCTATCTATCTATCTAAATCCTTTTTCTATCTATCTATCTATCTATCTATCTATCTATCTAAATCCTTTTTCTATCTATCTATCTATCTAAATCCTTTTTCTATCTATCTATCTATCTATCTATCTATCTATCTAAATCCTTTTTCTATCTATCAATCTATCTATCTAAATCCTTTTTCTATCTATCTATCTATCTATCTATGTCAATTCTTTTCATATCTATCTATCTATGTCAATTCTTTTCATATCTATCTATCTATCTATCTATGTCAATTCTTTTCATATCTATCTATCTATCTATCTATCTATCTATGTCAATTCTTTTCATATCTATCTATCTATCTATCTATGTCAATTCTTTTCATATCTATCTATCTATCTATCTATGTCAATTCTTTTCATATCTATCTATCTATCTATCTATGTCAATTCTTTTCATATCTATCTATCTATCTATCTATCTATGTCAATCCTTTTCATATCTATCTGTCTATCTATGTCAATTCTTTACATATCTATCTATCTATCTATCTAATTTTTTTTGTCTATTCATATCCATTGGTGTGTGGATGACGCAATGGTTTTCAGCGAGGAAAGTGGAATCGGCACACCGAGTTCAAATTCTCGTCTAATCTGCTCTGTTCATCTTCACACCAATGTTATTTAGAAAGGCATGAATCTACTTATTCCAACCAGAGCCATGGGATAAATAGTAGCAGGAAATCATTTCATTGTATTTCCTAAGAAGTCATGGCAATTAACAGATATTAAAAGAAAAAGGGTTGTGGAGAGCCATGATCGCTACAGAAATTCAATTCTCAGAGTAATATTTTCTCGGCAGAGTTATGATAATGGCAACATTATTACTAAATTAAACAGATACTTTTCTAGAGCTATTTCAGTCAATTATAACCAAAAGTCCACGCATAATTATTCTTTTCCTGGGAACGCTCCGAAAATTATTCCATGTAAATTAATGTCAATTTAAATACCAAAACCAAATCTGGATTCGTTATATTCACTTACGCGCAAATACCCTTGAGAAAGGTATGAACCCTCTGCTTCTCTCCCCAGCTATGGGTTAATTAAAAAGACATGTCTCATTAAACCAATATTACCTCCAGAAATTAAAATTGAGTACAAAATAATTACATTTAGGCATTAAGTGACCCATGGAGGTATTGATATGCTGCTAAACAAAAACACGCAAACTGCCAAACAAAATCATAGAAGTACGAAAATTTAAAGTGTTTTAGCAGAGGATGGAAAGTGTGACAATGAAATCTGAAAGCGCGTTAGGATAACAAATTATGCCTTTCAAAAGCTAAGCAAAGTATTAAGAAACAGGAAGATTTCATTAGAAAAGAATACTGAACTTTTATGTAATATTAATCCTCTTATATGTCAGTGAATGCTGGACAATCTTCTCACAAATTAAGAAGAGACTTGAAGCAAATGTGGTTGTATCGATGGATACTGAGAATACTATGAGCCGAACATATGACCAACGACGAAGTTTTGAAGAAAATGTAAACGAAAAGGTTATACTTAACTTCAGGAAGAGAGAATTGAAATTTTTAGGGAATATAATGAAGAAAGGCGACTTGGAAAGTTTGATATTCACAGGGCAAATTGAAAGCAAGAGGAACAGAAGAAAACAACGCATAATCTCCCTCACGAGATTGAGTAAATACATGGCGGTGCAAGGTTTAGGAGAGATAACAAAAAGACACAGTTTATTAAGAGCTACAAAGAACAGGAAATTGTGGAGAGCCATGATCGCCAGCGCTTTGAAGAGATACAAGCAGAAGAAGAATACGTTAGGATAACGAGAAAGCAGTAAATACTTACCAAATTACATCACTATTTCCTTACGACGTTGTGCTCTAATAATTACTTTTGTCTAGTACAAGGTCAGTGGAGTAGCTAAGGGGGGGGGGCTAAGGGGGGGGTGCGGACCGCCCCGGGTGACGTTTACTCTAGCTACGCCACTGTACAAGCTTACACCTTATTTAATCACTTATTAAAAATCGATCTTACAATACTGAAATGCTCTGCTAAAGCAAGCTTGTTAACCATCGCATCAAATAGACGCTCGGTCTCCTTTTTTAATTTTATCAACAGAATATATACGGATGACACTGTGTTGATAGCAAACTTAGAAGAAAATTTGAAATGTCACTAAGGTAAGGTAGTAAAGAAAATCAAGGCCTAATTATTAATTTTACGAAGATAGAACGCATGGTTGTCAGCAAAAGACACAGCCTAACGTATGATGTACATATTGGGGATATCGAACAGGTACAGGAATTCAACTACCTGTGTAGAGTAGTGACCGATGATGGAAAATGTGGCGCAGAAATTCCGCATAGGATTTAGGAATATTATTATTATAAATAAATAAATATATAATATAAAATAATAATAATAATAATAATAATGAAAATTATATAGAAAATAAAATAAAACAATAACATTTAAACTTTGTTTGAAATAAATTAAATAAAAAATAAAGATAATAAAAATACTCCCGGCATGCAGGAAAAACTGTTCGGACATTCTGCCAAAAGACGTTAAATTCAATCTCTTCACCATGAACCTTGGTATGGGCAACACGTGTACAATAAAACAATTGTAAGCTAAAAAATAGACACACCAATACATACAAAAATAGAAATAGATTGTATGAAATTAACATACAATTTATCATGCTTTTCCTGTCCTTTGTGTATGTCTTATTTTCGATCAAGTAAGCTTATAACCTCCATGAATACAAATTCTAATTTCTGTTGCTATGAGGTGAGTGAATCACCCATAACATTTTGGTTAATACCAACGTGTATAACATAAAAGACCCACAAGGAATCGGGTATATAACTGTCATTCTAATTACTATCAGTAGTCAGAAAAGGCGCAGTGGATAGCGGCTCGGATTGAGGAATCGGAGAGCCGAGTTCGAATTCCAGTTGAATCCATTACATTCACTTACGTGTTAATACCCTTGGGAAATGTATGAATCCGCTTTTTCTGCTCCCAGCTATGGGTAAATAACAGGACAGAATGAGTTCTATAGCCTTGGATCGCAGAAAGAAAATGGCAACCTACTGCAGAAAAAAAACTGCCTCCCAGTCATGTATCGAAAGATACATGATCATCTAAGCGTCTATCACGCATGGCACATCACTGACTGAAGAATAATTTGTTTTCGTTTTTTAGTGCATTTACAATTATTTTTTGAGGATAACAATAATTTTTCTTGATACAAAAGCTTCTATTTAACCCATCGCTGAGAAGAGATTAGTGCATAATTGAATATAACGAATTCGACTAGAATTCGAACACGGCTCCCTGAATTCTTATTCTGAGCTGCTATTCATTACATCATCGACAATGCATACATCTTTAAAAATTAGGTGAAACTTCTGAAACGCATAACGTGGAAAGACTATCTAGAGAGTATAACGCTCACAGGTCATACTGAAGTCAAGAGAAGGAAGGAGAAGACAGTGAGTAACCCACTTAAAGAGTTTGTCTCGATGGATGGCAGAACAACAAAGAGGGGGGAAGGTAAAGAGTCAAAATATACTTAGAGCAACAAAAGAGAGGAAGATGTGGAAAGCCATATCGTACGCATACTGAAATGACTTGGCATATAAAAGAAACAGACGAATTAGAATTCGTAAAAGAATGACATTGTTAAAGCTTATTCGGCGGTTATTTTTAGTCTAAAAGACGAACGACAGATAGAGAAATGAAAGCAATTTGTTTTCTTCTTGTAGCCAAACCGTTTTCGAGCGTAAATGGAAGGTAAATGGTAAATGGTTTTGTTTCTTTATTAGTTTTATGTGCATCACATCAATATCTCTTCTGTTCTCATCTCAGCTTCGCCATGTCAGTCCTTTTAGCATCCAAATTAAAGTTGATCGCTCTACATTGGTTCCAATGTCCGCGCTTCTGAGGATTTATCAAACAAGCAATTCGATCGTTGTAGTCTCCAAATTTCTTTGTGTCAATTTCGGTAAGGAGGAAATAAGAACTGACAAATAACCGAAGGCCAGGCTTCACTCAAGAAACGAAAGAAAAGAAAAAAAAAAAAAAAAAAAGAAAAGAAAAGAAAAGAAAAAGGAAAAAAAGGAAAGTATAACAAGCAAATGCGTTCTGATAACGGAATTATTGTTATTAAATTAAAGTTGCTTACATTATTTATATTATTCAGATTGTTATCATCATCTTCATTACCATATTCACAACGTTTCGTCCCATATATCGCCCCTATATCGCTGAAATGTGGTATTATGATTAGTTGCATTATTTACATTATTCGGACTGTTATCCTCATCTTCGTTGTCATATTCACAACGTTTCGGTCTATATCTCTGAAATGTGTAACCCGGATATAAGAGAAACCCTGATACAAGATAAATTTTTTCTGGTCCCAAATTAGAGCCTGTGTTAATGTATATAAATTAGACCAAACCCGGATATAAGAGACTTCGTCTCCGGTCCCGACAACTCTCTTATATCCGGGTTACACTGTATTATGATTAGTTGCATTATCTACATTATTCGGACTGTTATCTTCATCTTCATATCCAAATTCACAAGTTTCGGCCGTTGTACGCTCTGGCTTTCTGCAGGTGAGTGGCATTTCGAACCGTACCCTTTATTTCGTCCACCGTTCTAGTTTCAATCACCTGAAGAAGGCCGGAACTTACAACGGCCGAAGCGTTGTGAATATGGCAATGAAAATGAGGATAACAGTCCGAATAACATAAATAATGCAAGCAATCATAATACCTCATCTCAGAGATATAGACAGTTTTTTTTTCTACAATCGTTTCAGTCAATTATAGATAAAGGTTCGCGCAGAATTATTTTGCGTCTGGGAACGATCAGAAATGTACCCTATTTAAATTAATGTTAATTGCTTCTTTGATCTATATCATTTCAGGTTTACGAAATGTCTAATAGGATCCAATAACAAGAGACTAGTGTAGACCTGATAAATCGCGTGACTATTTCGCCACGACGTGTGGTGCCCAAATAATTTCTTATTTTTGTTTTGTCTAGTAGAAGGTTAAACACTATTTGCTCACTTATTGGAAAATCGAACTTGCAACATTGAAATATTCTGCTAAGCAAGCTCATCAACCATCGCACTAAATAGACTCAAGGTTCGCCTTTCTGATATTAACAACAGAATATATACGGACGATTATGCTGATGGCAGACTAAGAAGGAAATCCGAAAGAACAGTTTGGTAAGGGAGTAAAGAAAATCAAGAAGAAAGTCCTAATGTAGGACTGTAGTAGTAACAGACGACGGAAAGTGAGTAACAGACGACGGAAAGTGAGTAACAGACGACGGAAAATGAGGCACAGAAATCCGGAGCCGCATTGGAATCAAATATATTACTTTATTTATTATTAAGAGCAGTAGTAGCAAAAGATGCTTCCAGAAACTAAGTAAAGTATTAAGCAATGGGAAAATACGCGAAAACATTCGATACTATTACTAAATTAAAATAATACTTTTATACAACTATGTCAGCACTATAAGTTATAGTCAAAGAATCGTGCATGATTGTTTTTAGCCTACGGATACTAAAAGATACTAAACAAATCAATGATAACCGTTTCTTCGCTCTATGTCATTTTCGGTTTACGAAACATCTTTTTATTTTTTAATCGTATCATCTCATGCAAGGCAGTAAAGCCACTAAGACACGAGGGTGACTGAGTACGAAAGAACAAGAAAAAAAGAAAAAAAGAAAAAAAAATAGGGAGCGAGAATAGAAAAGTAATCAAGGAAGGAGATATACCTTGAAATAAATATATTTTTCATGTTTAAATTTGTTTTTCATATTAATAGATATTGAGACAATCTGCATAAGCACAATATATATATATATATATATATATATATATATATATATATATATAGGTAGCATATTTTCATTCAAACAGGTTTGGTTAAATAATTTAGACATATCATGTCGATTAGTTTTCGTTATGATCCTTTCAAGTCCGCGGATTAATTTCTTCGTAGCCTTAGAAAAATGATTAAGGAAAATACCAAAATTTTCTTTTAAATAGTTTTTATTTTCCCAAGTACTTTCAATCTCATCTGAGACCATCTTCAGGGGCTTAAGTTGTCTGATTTTGTAAATTCAGAACATTTTAACTGTTCGTTTTTTTGACTGCTATGCAGCGTTCTAGATAAAAATTAAAAGTGGGGTTAAATCAAAGAATATTTTTTTCTTTTCTTTGAATTGTTTTTCGTTTGTTTTATTTGCGGTTTTAATTCCAGTTTGGTTTTATGCCCATCTTCTTTTAAAGTCTTTTCACATTCTTTCTTTTTATCATCGAAAATTATTTTACGAGAAGAATTTCTAGATAACCTGGAATCTATTCCTTGGGGGATTTGTTTTATTATACTCGCAGAATGGTTGGATCTAACATTCACGTATTTTAATTTTGTGTTGGGTTTCATGTATGGGGAAACACTGCCAGTTTGTAGATTTAATTCTACATCCAAATATTTGAAAATTTTCTTATTCATATTGACTTCTATTTCAAAGTCAAGGCTTTTAAATAGTGAAAAGTACTTTTCTTATATTGCCATTTGTTTTTCTGTCTAGCATTATCATCAGTCCATCATCCCTATACAGGCCGTTGTTATTTATATGTAAACTTTTTGTTCATTTCATATAAAATATGTAGGGCTATTAATTCTGAAAAACCTTAGCAACATCAAACAAACCACATGGAACATCGAAGTCGTCCTTTTTGGATTTTTGAATCAAAGCTTCTCCATTTTGGAATAAAATTGTTTTACGGCAATGTAAAATTATGTCCACTTGTTCCGGTGCTATATTTACAAAGATTTTGCGAAGTACAAATGCCTCAAGCAGACTTTTTTTTAGATATAGACGGATAAAAGTTTTTTATGTCGTATTTTATAAATACATATTTATCTTTATTCGGACACCTCGGTGTGGTGCAATGGTTAGCATGCTTGTCTCGCGAGCTCAGTTACGACTGAAAAGTGAGTTCGATCCTCACTAGATGCTCCATACTTTCGTCCTTGTGCCACATCCAAGCTACGCTTAGACAATAACTATGTGGGCACCTGAAGGCGGTGTAATGGTTAGCAAGCGTGTCTCGCTAGAACAATTACGACTAAGTATTAGGTTGGTGGAAAAATAATGTCGTTTTTTTACGTATTTTTTTAACGTCAAAAAACGACATTATTACGTCATTATTTTTCCACCAACCCAATAGTAAGTTCGATTCTAACTGGGTGCCCCCTACTTTCGGCCTTGTGCCACATCTAAGCTACGCTTGGAAAATAATCATATTTATCTTTATTTTTAATTTTGTCGAACCAGTAAATGCACTCACTCCATTGATTGACTTGTGTAGCAATCCTTAATGAGTCGGACATTTTCTTGTCGTATTTTTACCCAATTCAGTTGCAGTCGAAAAGAAGAATTATTGAGGAATTCATCTTCATGCTCCTTTATAGTTAGAAATGCTTCCTTACAGCATAATATATGGACCCAGTCAATTATACCCAGTTTAGCTGCGGTACTTATCACCTCTTCGTTTATACTTCAATGTACCAGTTTGGTGCTTTTTTTTATAAGTTTTAGGGACTTCTTCATTTTTTTTTTGATATCTCTGGGTTCATTATATAAATGTTCTTTGTATTGTCACTTTTAACTAAGATCTGTTTAGTTCTTTTTAGCTTTTTATTTCAGTACTTAATAGTTCTTGGAAATATATATATATATATGAAGAAATATAGTCTTAAGATGTGCTATATTTATGGAATAAAGTGCTCAATATCAGAGATAGTGCGTGTGTAAATATAAAGGTGAACATAAAAGTCAACACTTAGAGGGGACAGTCTGTTTCATGCTATATGCAATCGTCAGGCCACGAGTGATACTAGTGACCTGACGATTGCATCTCGCATGAAACAGACTGTCGCCTCTAAGTGTTGACTTCTATGTTCACTTTTATACATATATATATGTGTGTGTTTGTGTGTGTTTGTTTGTGTATGTGCGTGTGTAAAAATATATCAATCAAAAGGTTTGACATATATACTTCTGGAAGATAACGTCTTTGTAATGAAAATGCTCAATATCAAGAGATATAATATTAATAGTTACGAACACCGCGTCGAAACATATAAGTTGACCCTTTAATTTTAAATTCTTGCTAAATACATACATACATACACACACACACATTTATATATATATATATATATATATATATATATATATACATATTAGGTTGGTGCAAAAATAATGACGTAATAATGTCGTTTTTTGACGTATTTTTTAACGTCAAAAAACGACATTATTACGTCATTATTTTTGCACCAACTTAATATATATATATATATATATATATATATATATATATATATATATATATATATTTCTATAGTTCACAGCTACTAGTAAGCAGAATTTTTTTTTCTCCTAATGATGGCCATGTTGACCAAAACTAGTCAAGAAATCTAACTGAAATAATAAAAACGAAAGAATATTAATATACAACCCAGTATGTCTAAAGATTTTAATTTTTTTATATTTTTTATTGTTCAAAACATATATATATATATAATCCTTTCGTCCCAAGCAAAGCGATAATGCCACTACAACGTCGGGTGTTATAGGGAGTGAAAGGGAAAGTGAATAAGAAGTTTTGGAATGGAGAGAAAGGTTGGTGGAAGAACAAAAAAGAACAAAATGGTAATTGAGGTTGCATTTAAATTTTTGAAGATTGTACTTATCAGTGAAGCAAGAAATCGGAAGGGAGTTCCACAGGTGGGAAGTGCCAGAAAAGAAAGGGTTTGAGTAGAGGTTTCATCTAGCTAGATTAACAATAAAACGGCGAGACCTACTTGCCAATCTAGCACTACATTCATGTAGTCGAGGCACTAGGTGAGGGAAAGCTCATCAGAGCAGTTGTCATGAAAATATTTGTAGAAAAGACAGAAGGAAGCCATATCTCGCCGGTAAGAAAGTGACTGAAATTGAGATGCCTGATCAGGATCGATTACATTACAGGCCATTCTTTAGATTTTGTCAAGAATCTCGAGATATACTGCAGGAACACCAGACCAGACCAGACCAGACATAGCAACAGTATGCAATGTACGGACGAATAGTAGATTCATAAATATGCGAGATGGATTCTGAAAAGAACAATTTTCTGGCACAATAAAATGAACCTACTTTCTGTGCAGTAGACGCAGCTATTGATTCTATGTAGCAGTCCCACTTCATCTGGCTCTGTCTCTGTCTGGCTCTGTATCTTTCTGTCTCACTCACTCTCTCTCTCTCTCTCTATATATATATATATATATATATATATATATATATATATAGAGAGAGAGAGAGAGAGACAGACAGATAGACAGACAGAGAGATTGGAAACGAACTTAGATAGATAGATAGAAAGAAACGTGACAGAAAACAAATAAGATGCGTTGTTGGCATTCTATACTCTACGATGATATCACACATGTCAATATACAAGAAGAAAGATGAGAAACCGATATCTGACAGCATGAGAAAACTAAGAAAGGATCCGTTTGCAGAAAACTGAGGAAGATGGAAGAGACTGGTGGACAGCACCACAAGAATTGCAGAGGTACCGTTTTCTGCTGATGACGAAGCAAAACTTTCAGTTAGTAAGTGTGGTACTTTCAATGAATATTTATTAACTATTTAAATTTACTTTTACTTTTTTCTGCTTCCGGCTTCATTTATTTTCATTTTTTTTTCTCAAAAAATCCAGTTCCACACTGACAGTTACCCAGATTGTAATCCCTCGTAAAGTGGGTGGGGTCACAGACAATCGCTGATACTTGGGATGCCCCACAAAAGGGTTAATAATTAGTCCTTTCTTGTTATTTTCCTTTACTCCACCTCTTTCTCTTTCTTTCTTTGTCTGTCTGTCTGTCTGTCTCTCTCTCTCTCTCTCTCTATATATATATATATATATATATATATATATATATAGAGAGAGAGAGAGAGAGAGAGAAGGAGAGAAAGCGATCGGGAACAAACTGAGATAGGTAGATAGATATATAGATTGTTAGACAAACAGACCAGAACAGATAGAATAGATTTATTTCAGTTTTCCTTCTAAGTGTGCCATCAACACAGTCACCTATGTATCTTCTGTTGTTAAGACCAGAAAACCAAATCAGTCACCCATTAGCGCGATGGTTACTAAACCTATTAAGCAGACCATTTGAATACTGTAAATTAGATTTTCACTAAGTGATTAAATAGTGTGAACTAGGCAAAATTAATTAACTACCTGGTCATTATAACATATGGAAATAGTGATGTGGTTTAGCAGCAACTCTTCACGGCTGTATTGCTATTTATCCCCATCGATTCCCACTAACTGTGGCCTTGTACCAGACTAATTTAAATTTAAGCTAAACTTAATATATCCCTACAGTGACTACCTCGACACACTTTTGTGTCGAGTACAGAATTGTGTTTTCAATTTTTACATGTCTCCACGTTCGTAGCCTTGTGCCAGACAATGTTACGCTGAGTAAATAAACATAAAGAAAACTTTGGAGCATAAGTCAAGAAAAAGTCAATGTTGGAAAAGATGAAGAGAGGAGGAGAAAGGATAACGAAGGAAAAAGGGAGATAGAGAGAGATAGAGAGAGAGAGAGAGAAAGAATAACGAAGAAAAATGAAGAGAGAGAATAATGAAGAAAAAGAAAAAAAAGAAGAAGGGAGAGATAATAACGAAAAAGAGGAAAAAGGATGAGAGAGAGAGAGAATAACGGAGAAAAAGAAAAAAGGAAGACGGGGAGAGATAATAAGAAAAGAAAAGGAGAAAGAATGAGAGAGAGAATAACAGAGAAGAAGAAAAGGGAAGATGGGGAGAGATAATAAGAAAAGAAAAGGAGAAAGGATGAGAGAGAGAGAGGGGGGAGAAAATAACGGAGAAAAAGAAAAAAGGAAGACGGGGAGAGATAATAAGAAAAGAAAAGGAGAAAGGATGAGAGAGAAAGAGAGAATAACAGAGAAGAAGAAAAGGGAAGACGGGGAGAGATAATAAAGAAGAAAAAGAAAAGGGGAGAGGTAATAACGGATAAAAAAGGAAGAGGGGAAAAAGAGAAAATAACGAAGATAAAGAAAAAGAGAAGAGGGGGAGATATAATAACGAATAAAAGGAAAAAACGATGCGAGAGAGAGAGAGAGAGAAAGGAAGGAAGGAAGACGAGAGAGAGAGAGAATAAGAAGAAAAAACGAAAAAGAAAGAAATGTGATAATTAAGAGAAACATTAAATATAAGAACGAATTCCGTTGAAGCTAGAAAGAGTAGTACCGAGGGAATTGGTTGCGCTTGAGTAGCCCCGCCCATATATTGAAACACAATGCATCCACCTAGCACTGAGTAAATATATTTTACTCTTTTACGAGACATAATATTTTTATCTTAAGACAAGGATAGTGAATCATTGCACTTTATCGGTTTAATGTTCTCAGCTAAGAAATGGAAAGACTATATTGAATCCATTACTAGGTCAACAGCTAAGAAAGTTGGTTCCCTGTGTCATGAGAGACAATTTTTATCTCC
>OZ010590.1:7800059-8020059 GCA_963932145.1 Acanthosepion lycidas
TTCCATTTGCGTGTACTTCTGTATGTATGCATATTTATATGTATGTATGCGGGTATATATATATATATATATATATATACATATATATATATATATATATATATATATGGTTGAATGTGTATGTGTTTATGTGTATATACGAATAAATCTCTACTTATAGTTATATGTGTGTATGTGTATATATGTGTGTGTGTGCGTATGTGTGTGTATGCATATATTTCCATTTGCGTGTACTTCTGTATGTATGTATATTTATATGTATGTATGCGGGTATATATATATATATATATATATATATATATATGGTTGAATGTGTATGTGTATATACGAATATATCTCTACTTTTAGTTATATGTGTGTATGTGTATATATGTGTGAGTGTGCGTATGTGTGTGTTGACACCTATCATATGTGTGCGTGTTTGTGCGTATGGATAGGTATGTGAACTTTGTTATGTCTACATGTGCGGGTGTATATACATATATATATATATGCGTGTATGTGTGCGTACTTATATATATGTGGATGTGTGTATGTGTATATATATGTGTGTGTGTGTGTTTAAGTTCTCTTTTGTATGTATTTTTTATATATATATGCGCTTGTTTGTATATATGTATGTTTGTGTGTTTCTGTATATATGTATGTTTCTGTGTTTCTGTATATATATATATATATATATATATATATATATATGGTTTGTTTACTTTTTATGTTGCTGTGTGGGTTGATATATTTATGCTTGCTTCTGTATGTGTATATATGCATATACGTATGTGTATATGTATGTATGTATGTATGTGTATATGTAGATATATATGTGTATATGTGTGTATGCGTGTATATATATATATATATATATGTAAGCAAATATATGGATATAGATCCGACAGTATGAATAAAATATACGGAAAAAACAAACAAAAATCCTTATATGCAATTATGCTGTTTCAATGTTAATATAATGTCAACGTCGGATGTTTCGGTCTAATAAACCATCTTCAGGACATATTCATAAAATATAATTAACATTATCAATTCAACATGACAAAGACGATGGACATAAGAACAAGACTTATCCAAACAGATAACTGAAAGTTTTATAAAACACAGCATAATTGCATATAAGGATTTTTGTTTGTTTTTTTCCGTATATTTTTCTTCATATATGTGTGTGTATATGTTTGTCTGTAGGTAGGCTTTTCTGTGTTTGTCTGTAATGAAGAATGTGTGTGCACATATCTCTATGTGGTTTTTATTTTCTTTCACCTACTGTTATATTTTTGTACTCGTGTATATGCACTAGTGCGTATATAGGTATATATGAAATATATTTATATATATATTTGTGTGTGTGGAGTTTTCGTTTTTATATATTAGATGGTGTTATTTTTATGCATATATATCTATTTTTCTATCCATGTCTATCTATTTTAATGTCCTTTCTTTCCCTATTGATTGTTTTTCTGTTCTTCAAAAGTTGAATTTTATATATTCTACCATTTTTATCTATGTATATTTGCCTGTATAAGTTATATTTTAATAAGTGGTTAGAATTCGTTTAATAACACTTTCAAACTTGAATATTCCTTGGTAGGTGTATCGGCATGTCTTTATCAATGTGTGTGTGTGTGTATGTACATGTCTTTATCGGTGACTGTGTGTACCTTTCATTGTGTATATATGTTGTGTTTTTGTTTTTAAGAGTCGTGGAGATATTTCCTGCCTCGTCGCCTTTTTGTGTGTGTATATATCTAAATACGTCTGCGTGTTTATGCATTATTTGATTTTGTATGTATTGTCGTTTGCCAGATGGCACCCTCCCCTGCCTCTGTTTATGCTTCAAATGTATCCATGTTGTCATGAAGTTCAGAGCAACATTTGATCTTAACGTTTATTCCAACTTAATATCAATAAATACAAAATAAATAGAATAACATGTATTTTTTCTTTTTTCCTCGGTAATTTTATAATTTTAAACTTAATATAGATAAAATTTAAATTTTAAAATGGTAATTTTTAATTTCTAATTTCAAATTTTATCGTATAATTTAATATTTATTAGTTAGAATAAATTCTATTTTAGTCTAACCTCAACATTAAAGCATTAAACGATTTTATAACCTTAGTTCTTTGTCAAATTTTTTGAATTTTCGCATATTTGTATTTTGATTGGTCATTCCAGCTTATGTAACAGTGTTCCCCTTAACGAGGAGTGTTTGATTGATTTGAACCTTTTAAAACCCTTCATACTGTATTCAACATCATCACTTGATAAGACACCAGAGGTGTTGAAACAAAATGGCTATGTATGTAGTGATTTTATAAAATATATTTATGATATAATTTTCGAATAAATAATTATATTTGTTCTAGTCTGTATTCAGCACTCTTTTAAGAATAGTATATAATTTTATAAATTTACTAATTTAAAAATATGGTCCCATCGCTACACAGGAATTACCATGTTTCAAAAACAGAAACTAAAAATTTAAATTTAATTATAGAATTAAATTAAAATCCTTAGTACTGTTTCATTTTCAAGCGATTTTTTTAAGAACTTATTTTGAAATTTACTGAGTTTATAAGCACATGCATTCTTGATATTAGTTGCTAAGGTTACGATGAAATTCAATCATTCTGATAAGGGGTGGTAGGGTATTCATTTTCATAGACAACCTATGTATCAAAATATGAGTTACTTTCAAAATCAGGTTAAGGTAGGGTAAGGGTGCCTGTTCAACAAATGATGACACCCGCTTTTTGCATGTCGTCTGTTGTTTTTTTTTTCCAATGACAAAAAGGTTTTTGGCATTTTGATTTTGCCATTTAATTTATAATATACAATTTTTTTTTTCAATCCAAATTTTAAATTATTATTCCTAATTCTAATTACTAATAGACTATACGTTTTTCTTACACAAATAAATATATTAGAATTAATATCTTATATAAAAATTATTATTCAAAGATCAAGTAAAAATGTGTATGTTTCATTTTTCATCTTTTTTCTTCCTTTTTTCACATTTAATTATTGTTTAAGGAAAATCTTTGACAGTGTCTTCAAAAATAGCTGTTTCATTTCTTTGATTATGTAAATTTTTATTTTTCATAAATTTAATAATGTATAATTTCTCATGTATGCGCAAAGGACATGGGCCATTTAATGACCTACAAACTCTAGCTTTTCTTATTAATTTGCATTTTACAGTAGGTGTTTTATTGGTTTCCTTTAAGTACCAGAAATATTTAGATAGTGATTTCTGATTTCGGTATTTACTTATTTTAAAAGAACTTTGATGTTGGTTCCAACGCCTTTGGAATTCATGTCTTGTGCATCCAATGTAGAATTTAACTTTGTCTGAATCCTCAAAAAGATGAGATATTGCATTGGTACAATAAGGATTTAGTGCGACATTTATTATTAAGAGGAGAGTTTTGAGGATTTCTACAGTTACTCACACACACACACACACACATATATATATATATATATATATATATATATATATATATATATATGTGTGTGTGTGTATGTGTATTACTTGCATTATTTACATTATTCTGACTGTTAACATCTTGATTTGCCATGTTTCGATCGATGTACGCTCCGGCCTTTTTCAGGTGATTGGAATTTTGAACCGAACACTTTATTTAGTTCACCGGGGTAGTTCCTCTTCCGGTCTCAGTTATTTCTCCAAGTCTGGGTATTGAACTCACAACTTTTTCGTTCTAGTCGATGGATCAAAACTACGTCGTTATCCACTGGGCCATGTGTTCTTGAGGACATCTGTGCATGAATTTTCAGGACTTATAAACCTAATGTCTCAGCAACCGTTTTTGCCAGTGCTCATATTGCAATTTTTGTTGTTATTGATTACTTTTCTCTAGCACTCCTTATTGCTGGTTCACATATTGTACTCATTTCTACGCTTGGTTGATTTAGGTTTTTTTTTTGTAGCCTAGCACATGTGCTGATTCCTTAAGTTTTCGTATTTTCCAGTGATGCTCTCTGTCTCACTCTGTCTGTCTGTCTGTCTCTCTCTCTCTCTCTCTATATATATATATATATATATAACACACTTATAGTTTTTAATTGATAACTTTTATAAAACGTGCACTGAATGGCTTAATAATATGAAAACTTAATACTTAGAGAAAACACAAAACTTAAAATATAATAAATGTAAATTATCTTAGCTACTTCATTGGCTAAGATGTTTAATATGTTTTATATTTTTACTTTATATAAAATTGAAATGGACACAGGAATCAAGACTGCACAGTGACTATCAGTTTTAATATTCAGTGCGATCCAAGTACCACGGGCATTGTATATAGATCACTGAGAGGTTAAGTAAAGTTGGATTGCTAAGGAAGCGTGATGGTGCTTTTTCTTTTAATGTAATTATCTACCATTATTTCGAATAATTTATTGTTGACTCATGTAAAATTGTTGACTTTTCTACTACTAACATCTGGCGTAAGTTATCAGCAGCATTATCGAGATAGGTAATAAATAAACAAACTCTTTTTTTAATCAATTCACCCCATGCAAGGTAGTAAAGCTACTAAGTCACAGGTAGTTACTGGGTGCGGAAAAATTTGAAAATTAAGGAGAGAGAACAATAGTAGAGTAATCAGGAAGACAATAGATAACGATTGATATTGGATTTAAATTTTTGGAATCAAATTTGGCTGGAAATCATGGAGTCGGAAGGGTGTTCCATAAACGAAAAGTACAAGAAAAGAAACTGTTGGTATAGAACTTACAGTTGCATCTAGTGAATTCAAGTGAAAATTGATGAGACCTAACTGCCAATCCAGTACTGCGCTTAAATTTATAAAGTCGATGTACCATAGCGAAGAGCTCATTCGAAATAATACCATGAAAGTACTTATAGAACAGACACATGGAAGCAACGTTACGGCGGTGGGAAAGAGAAAATTTAAAATTAATATTACATTTTGCTTGTACACTCTGTTAAATTTCAATTTACCCCAGCGAGCGAAATAAAGGGTTCAGTTCGACATTCCAACCACCTGAATAAGGCCGGAACGTACAATGGTCGAAACGTTGTGATAAATATGGCAACAGAGATGAGGATAATAGTCCGAACAATGTAAATAGTATGTGTGTGTGTGTGTGTGTGTGTGTGTGTGTAGATATTCAGGATAACTTCCATTTCGCTATTTGATAGGAAAGATTAAATCAGTTCAAAAATTCGTCCGGAGACACAGTTACATCACTGAAATAATGACAAAATAATGGAAGGTATCTCCATTAAAAGAAACGCGTTTTTCATAAACAAAATTTGCGTCAACAATGGTGCTCAAGTTCCACTTTCATACATTGGCGATAAACTGTATTTTCAAATATTCACTGATTAATTCATAAGATATTTTTCAATTGGCTTAAACATAAATTCTGTAACTTACATCTGTCTAAAACTCCTTACTGATGATGACTGTTGCAACAGTCGAAAGTACCAGGGACCTTCTCAGTTCTCAGAATCCATCTTGCACATTTATAAATCTAGCATTCGTCCGTACATTGAATACAGTTGCCTTATCTGGTATGGTGCTCCTGCTGTATATCTCGAGATTCTTGACAAAATCCAAAGAACGGGCTGTAATGTCATCCGCCCTGACCTGGCATCTCGACTTCAGTCACTTTCTCATAGATATGACGTCGTTTCCCTATGTCTTTTCTACAGATATTTTCATTGCGAACTGTTCTGCTGAGCTTTACCCCCACCACACACACACACACACTTGTTTTTCGACTACATAAATTTAAGCGTGTTACTAGATTGGCAATTAGGTCTCACCATTTTACTAGCTTCTGGTTGAAACAAGGGACGAACCCATGTGTAAGCGTTTGAATTTTGAGGAAGAGTTAATAAATATCTTTATCAGGCACTAGAATCAAAAAGCGTTTTTTTTTCTTTCCGTATTGAAGCCGTTAAAATATGTTGGATTTGAAATTAGCCCACTCCAAATAGAGCACTGTTTTCTTCTCTGTTAGTTCGCTTACCGCATTGCGTTCCTATTGTTCTTGCGATGACCGGGAATATTGTATGAGCCTGGTCTGAAGTTGACCTTAAAGAATCGTGAGATCAGTGCACTTTCAATGTATTTTATATCTATCTATCTATCTACAGACATACACATACATGGAACGAGTTATCTGAAAAAAAGTTTAATACTTATTCATTTATTCAAATACTAACGCTGTACCATTACTACATTCACACACACACACACACAAACACACACACATATATATGTTTGTGTGTGTGTGTGTTTGTGTAAATTGAAATTTAACAGCGTGTGCAAGCCAAATGTAATATTAATTTTATGCGGCACACTTAGTGATCCTGTTTGCAAACAACACATAAATATATTGCTTCGAAGAGATCGGTCGAAACTAGCATTCGGGCAAGTAAATGTTTTCATGTTCAAATTCCTTAATTCATATGAACAGAGGGTCCACTAAGTCTTTAAACAATTTTAAAAAAGTCATTGCAGAAAACTTAGAAGAGGTGGCAACTAAATATTTGTTGCATGTTAATATGTTATTATTAAAGCTTTTTTAATGATATTAATAGTTTTATCAGTGTTATTTGTATGTTTCAGATCGAAATTAAAGAATTACCAGGAGTTACTCCTAAAATTGGACCACAATGACTACTCCACGGTACAATGTGTGTCTTGGTTTATCAAAACAAAGTTGGGTATTCAAACACGACCTAATTAGACAGCTGAATATGTAAAACAAGCCCCGGCACGTCAGTCGATTTTAATGTCTTTCTGGATACCCTGTATTAACACCGGGAATACGCAAGGGTATATCCAAACGCATGCGCAATGCAACACTGGCGTGAATGACGATTCAACACGCGACTCAACCGCTTTTCGATTTGTACTTTTGAGACCAACAGAATCTTTTAGAATTTTAATTAGTACAGTGAAGTATTTCCCCACTTTTGTTTCTTACCGAAAAAGTGGCCAATTAATTATTTATCCGATTCTTCGGAGTTAAATATGACAAGGAATTTATTAACTTATTTTTTTAAAATAATTTGTTTAAAGATTGAAGATTTCATCTCTATCCTTCGTCTTGTTTCGTTCTCTCTCGTCATCACTTTCTTTTTAATATAGCTCCACTGATTTCACAACTTGGTCTTCCATTTTAACGCCTCTTTGAGAGCATTTCCGTCGCACGATTTTTAAAAGTAGTAAAAGAAGAGTTAGACTTAAAAATAAAATTAAAAAAAAATAATATAATCCTTATTTTGAAATCGACTCTCCTAAAGAAGAGAATTATATTTTTTACTGAGTTCTCTATAAATCCCCAAACTAGTTTCTAGTTTTCGAACCGTAGAGATCGATTTTTATATAATCAATACATTCAATTCGTTCTTTATAGAATATTATTATTTTTCAAATAACAATTACTAATTGAGAATCTAACTGACTGTAGTTTACCAGGCCCATTCCCGTCCTGGGTAGGACGACAAACTATATCCGTATCCTGTGTAAAACGATAATCTACATCCACGTCCTAGATAGGGCGATAAACAACATCCGGCAGCAAGACCTTTGATCAGAACTTTTTGAGGAACGTGGAACCACCTCTTAATTGTTGGTGACCATCCTGAACTGAGGTGGTAGCAACTGTTAGGGTCCCAGGTATGGGCAAATAGTTGACTCCCAAACTGGTATCGAAGCACTATGAAAGTTTAAAAATAGGTTTTAATACCAGCAATACATTTTTGTAAAAGATTATTACCATTAATATATTTTTGAGGAAAAATTATTGCCAGCAATACATTTTTGAAAAAAAATACCAGCAAAAAAGAAATATTACCAGCAATCTATTTTTGAGGGAAAAAATATTTCCAGCAATACATTTTTGGAAAATAAAAACTTGTCGGCATTAAATAACCCATTGAGGTTGATATGCCGTAAAACAAACCAAACCAGACGCACTGGTTGTCTATAAAATGAATTAAATTAAAGAGTTAACTAAATGAAATAAACCAAATCGGCTAAAACAGTGATGCAATCTCATCACATTATTTTGATAAGTACATCTCAGACCTCATTGGATAACCGGATTACCATAATTGAACTAATGTTACTAATTTATCTACCATTAATTACGATTATGTTGAATATAATTACTTATTGAAGACAAATCTATCAGATAATAAGCGAGATTATCTTATTAAAACTATTACATGTTATTCTTAGGTTGTCTTTCCATCCTGGGCATGACGATAAACTACATCCGACAGCAAGCCTTTGATCAGAAGGTTTTGAGGAGCATAAAACCACATCTTGATCGCCGGTGTTCCCAGGTCCACCATGACCCGGGGTAGTGGCGCCTGTCGGGGTCCCATTTATGGGACAAAGAGTTAACCTTCCAAAATGAGTCAAAGTACTATAAAAGTATAAAAATAGGTTTTAATACCAGTAAATACTTTTTTGGAAAAATTATTACCAGCAGTACATTTTTTAAGAAAAAAAAACTATTACCAGCAATACATTATTGGCAAAAAATATTACCAGCAATAAAAATTTTGTCGGCATTAAATAACCCATTGAGGTGTCGATATGCCGTAAAACAAACCAAACCAGACTTAGGTTGTCTTTCAATTCATTACTTTCCACCTTAATTATCAGCACTGGACGTCCCTGCCGTTGTGCCACCTTCATCAGCTATCTGCAACATTCATGAATTTCAGACTGACCCCCTTATTTAATCTACGGGGGTAACTTGTTCTCGTTCCGCTGTTCATATCTGGGGACATCTTATCATACCACTGTTTAGTGGCACTTAATTATTGAATGAGATTGCATGTAGCGATATCAGGTGTTAGCTTATATATTGCTAAGGACCCACCTGTAACGCATCACAGAAATCGCTTTGACAATTATCTGTTAGTGCTGGGCATGACGATAAACTACATCCGGCAGCAAGGCCTTTGATAGGGAGATTGGAGGTTTTAAGGAGTGTGGAAGCACTTCTTAATTGCTGTTCTTTCTAGTTCAATTTGGGGTGGTAGTATCTATTAGATTCCCACCTATGGTGATTTTCTATGCGTAGCTTAGATGTGACACAAGGCCAAAAGTATGGGCACTGTGAAGCTAGAACTCACTATCCAGTTGTAATGGTTCTAGCAAAACAAGGTTGCTGACTATTCTAAAACTGTCGTTCCTCACCTGTTTGTCGAGATGCCTATTAGGGTCCCAGCTATAAGTAAACAGTGAATCCCCAACCAAAACAAGACACTATGTAAGTATAAAAATACATTTTTTATAGTAAAATGACCAACAATATATTTTAACTGTAGTGGATGACTTACAACTGCGTTCAAAATATATTTAGTTGAAGCCATAAAATTGTGTTCAAAATATTTATATTTCGGCATTAAATAATTCATAGAGGTGTTGATATGCCGCTAAACAAAATCAACCAACAATTGTCCTGGCAAAGAAGGTGAGCTTAATGGAGTGGGTTCAAAAAGATCTTGACAAAGAGGCCCACGGAGTGAAACTATACTCTGACTTCTTGATGTGATATTTTTTTTTTAAGTTAACAAGACAAAGAACGATGTCCTCTATAAGACAGTGGACCCTAGAAGAGAGAAACACAGACAGAAAGATACAGGAAGGGACAGAAGATCACTCGCTGTCACGTGAAAGGAAAACGGTTCGACCGCTCAACTGCCCTCACCTGTTCCTTACTCGTCTACCGTAGAACGTTGCAACCGAATAAAATTTGCCTACTGCTATAATCTTCAGATGGTTTTATTTTGTGAGTGATGATCTGACCAAAGAGTTAATTTTTAAGCGTTTGACGGGAAGAAGCTGCACCCTGAGAAAAAACCTGGTCTGAGCTGTAACGCTAAGTTTACTACCCGGCGCAGAGATCGAACTCACAATTTCTACGACACCAAATTCAGGAACCAACATTTTAATACACATTAATCTTTTTCAATATGCCTACAGGACGTTGGTGATCATGGCTCTCCGCAATTTCCTTCCTTTAATTGTTGCCCTCTCTCTCTCCTACATCCTGTTCTGCAGGCAGGTTATGCGCTGTTTTCCTCTTCCTCTTGCCTTCAATATACCCTGTGAGTATCAATTTTTCTAAGCCACCTTTCCTCGTTATGAATCCTAGAAATATCAACTATTTCTTTAATATGTTAAACATAAATCTTGTTTTTCATTTTCTCTAAAACTTCATCGTTGCTCACATACTCAGTGCATAGTGTTCGTAGTGTCCTTCTTTAAAATTCTTATTTCTGTTGCTTTAAGTCTTTTCTTCATCTGTGAGGTTTTCCCGCATTCAATGGCATATAGCAGGACTCATATTGCATAACAGTTCAGTACTCTTTTCGTTGTTTCTAACGAAATTATCCTGTTTCTTAATACTTTACTGAACTTTCGGAAGGCATCTTTCGCTATCCCAATGCGTCTTCGGATTTCGCTGACGCACTTTTCGTCGACTGTTAAAACATTTCCCAGATATTTAAATTGTTGTACTTGCTTGATTTTCTTATCCCCAATTTGTAATTTGCATGTTAGACTGTTCCTTTTGCTGACAACCATACGTTCTGTTTTCTTGCAATTAATTTTTAGTTCTTTCTTTTCTGTTTTCTTCACTTATTTCTGTAGGCGTTATTGTAGTTTTCTTTCTGTGTTTGCTATCAACATTGTGTCTTCTGCATATCTTATGTTGTTAAAATTCTCTCAGAATCACTTCACTAAGTCCAGTAGGAAGACGCATTTTTGTCTTACACCCCTTTCTATTTTTCTATATTTACTGAATCCATTTTGTTATCTGTATGCAGGCGGTTTGCTCCCAGTATAGATTCTGGATTATTCCAATATTTTTCCACAATATGTCAAGGTTACCTAGCAGTTTCCAAAATCTAATATTATTGCTTGCCTGCTTGTGCTGCTGCTGATGCTGCAGTTTTTAGGCTTGAGCTCTTTTGCTGTAGTTGGTTCTAATTTATGGGAAATGAGCACAAAGAACATGTTCTTCTCAAAATTATAGACAAATCTTACAGATGCATGCTGGGATTTCTTACTAACCAATAAAAATGGACACTCCAATATTTTTGTTCTTTTTTATTTTGAAGTCAAAATGCTATAACCACTCGACTGGATTACTTTTACTTTTTTTTGTAAAATTTTTGCCTTATAATTGTCGCTTTACATAGTTTGGACTTACATCAATATTGCTTGCTTAGTATTATTTTGTGCTTTTTTTTTTCTCCCTTTTCCTATTGTTTATTGGGACTTTGTTAATTCCGATTCTGTTCAAGACTGTTTTGGAGGCACGAATCCGCTCGTCTCCCTGGCCCTGTATGAAACAGTGAAGGAAAGGCATGAGTCCAATTTGAATATACGACTATATTTGACACAGTTTAGAAAAGGCATGACTTTATCTGGTATATCCGAGCCTATTTGAAACATAGGAAAGGCACGAGTTTATCTTGTATATCCGACCTATTTTCAGACTGTTTGGAGGCATAGTTACATGTCGACTATCCGCCCCTATTTGAGTCTGTTTTGAAGGAATAAATTCAGCACGATTCTCCGGCATTATTTGAGACAATTTCGGAAAGGCATGGGACCATCTCGTATATCCGATCCTATTTTAGACTGTTTTGGGGTCACGTCGACATTTTAGGAAAGGCATGAATCAGTCTCGTATATTCGATCTCATTTTAGACTGTTTTGAAGGCATGAGGCCATCTCGTATACCCGAACCTATTTGAGACAGGTTAAGAAAGGCATAAGTCCATCATGTATGTGCGACCCTCTTTGTCAATTTCGTTTGGTGAAAATTTTGTCTTAAACTTGGCCAGTAACTCCACGCCACAGCTTCTCTTTCTTGAATTCTTTTTCTAATAGTTCGACCAATACAAGGACCATGAGCCACTCAAGTTACTGATTGTGAAAGAATACAAGAAAATATATTATTAAGGAGCGAGAACAATGAAAGAACAGAAATCCACAAGACGCAAGATAACGATTGACATTGCATTTGAATTTTTGAAGATTAAATATGACTGAAAAGCAAGAAGCCGAAAGAGTTCCACAAGCAAGTAATGCATCAGAAGTAACTGCTAGCCGAGAACATACGGTTATATCTATCTATTTCAATTGTAAAACGATAGGATCTTGCTGCCAATCTAGTTATGCGCTTAAATTCATGGAATCTAGATACCATAGAAGAGTGTTCATCAGAACGTTTACCATGAAAATATTTATAGAAAAGCCACAGGGAAGCTACATTACGGCAGTGACTGAAGCCGAGATGCCAAGTCAGGACCGCTATCATTGCAGATTCTTCTTTGGATTCTACCAAGGATCTCTAAATATATAACAGGAGCACCGAACCATATGTGACAGCAATATCCAAAGCATTTGACTTGTAAATATGTAAGAGAAATTTTGTCGAGAAAAATTTTAGAAGCTTTCTTTACATTAACAGTGTTAGCAATAATACAAATTCGAATTTGTATTCGAATTAGCATTGTCAAACGTTTTTATTCGAATTAGCATTGTCAAACGTTATTCTTGTTTGACAATTATTTATTTCATTTTAACTGTAAGTGTTTCACTTTAACTAATATTCTTAGCAATATTGTCTTGAATTTGCATTAAATTCTTTTCTCGCACTTCTCGCTTGTAGAACTCTATTTCGGCTCCATGCTTTCCAGTTAACGCTGATCTTCAAAAATTTAAATGCAATGTCAATCGTCATCAGTTGTCTTCCCGATTACTCTTCTTTTGGTCTCGCTTCTTAGTAATGTTTTTTTATTCGTTCATTGTGTGCTTCTTAGTGGCTTTACTGCCTTGCGTGGGGTAATTCGATTAAAAAAAATGGCGCATTGACAACTATTATTAACTTTATATGATTTTTATAGCAACTACCCAAACCTCATTCTACAGTCGTTAGTAATATCTTGATTTTTTTATAAGATAAAGCATTATTAATCCTTATGAATTTCTGATTGGTAATTCTATCATTTACTGTTTTTACTCTCATTCGACGGCCGCTTATAACAATAACGCTTATTATCTTTCATTTTTATTAGAAACAATGATTTTGACAAGTTTTACTTCGGGATGCCCATCTTCTGAACAAGTTCTCTTTTTATAGCATTACGGGAGTGAAGTAGAGAGGAAATAATTTAAGATTAACGATTAGGAAAAAAAAGATCTAATAAACAGACACACAAGTTGTTAGGAAATATATTGTATTTCTGAACAACGATATATTTGATTGGGTCAGCTGAAGGTCACAAGATAAACAGGAAACAGAGGATGTAGTGAACTTGTGTGACTTTTCATTGGCCCGTGGATTAACGAATCAGCGATTAGCGAGATTTCATAGTATAAAAAATAAAAGGAGTTTTGCCCTCCAAAATTTTAAAGTGTGAATTTTCGATTTGAATATATAACCTGTGACGATGACTTTTGTCGATCTTCAAAAATTTAAATTCAATGTCAATCGTTGTCTCTTGTCTTCTAGATTCCTCTTCTTTTATTGTTCTTGCTCCATAATAATGTTTCTCTTTTTTCTTATTCTTTCACACTCAGTAAGCTCTTGTGTCTTAGTGGCTTTATTGCCTTGCTTGGAGTGAAATGATTATAAAAAATTGAGAAATATGTATAAACTGAAACATTTTTTTAGTGTTCCGCAAACTGATCATTTATTACACTAAGCCAGTTGTTTATGAAGTCGGGGCCCACTTGAAATTCTACCAATAATTGTAGGCGCACTATATACAAATTCAGAAAAATATGTTATAATGAAGTCAAATATTGCAGAAGAGAAATACGGCAATAAAAAAATATAAAATATCTTATATTTCATTCTTGTGTTTATGAGAAACATGAAATTGATGAGTCTTAGCGATTTCTTCAATGTTTAGGCGGATATTTGAGAGGCAAACTTTAATTTCCTCGTTAATACAATGAAGATTGTCTCTCTTTTTGCACTTAATTGTGGTGGGAGCAGAAAAGCCTAATTCACATAAATGTGAACGAAGAGGGTACGTAAATATATTTGTTTCTTACATCTGGATACATATTTCTCCGGAATAAACATCATTGCGCCCAGACACACCATTTGAGAACCACTGAACTAATCTTTAAGTCGATATAGCGATAAATAGTTCATACTAATTTGTTTGGCTCTGTTGTTCTTTATATAATAACTATTCAACTGCCGTACTCTCGGGCTTTCCTCTTTTGTATTTTTGAATATCGATTTTTGTTTTGATGACGTTGAGCTTCCCTACAAAAGACACCCAAGGAAGCGGCCGAAACGCTGTGTTAAAGATAACACTGAAGACATGGAAATTGGCCAGAACATATCAGGATTCAAAGGGTAAACACCTTTTTTTTTTTTAAAAAAAAAAAAAAAAAAAAAAAAAAAGAAACTTTCAAGATAGATAGATATATAGATCTCAAAAGTAATAGAAGGAATTTTAATAGCTCGCAGAACGCCTAAAATGTCACTAGGGCGTAGAGTTTAAAGTGGAATCTTTTCATAATGACAGTGGCCTGGAAATTCTATGAACAGAGAGAAATCATATCAACAGAAAGACAGGTACGGGAGGAGAGCATCCAGAATCCAAATTGCAGAGTTGGACGCCCTGCTATGTCTTAGCTGTTAACTCGGGAAGATGAAAAATGTCATCGCATTTTCTAACTTTCATTTAGTCTTGTTCTTATTCCTATCTCTACATACATCCCTGAAATTATCTCTTTTAAATTATTTGGCGTCCGCTTAAAAAATAAAATAAATGGATTTTGCCTTTGTCGTTGGTACTTGCAACTTTTATTCGTTTGTATATTTTCTTTGTTATCGTCTTATTTAAAGGATAATTTAAAGTCATTGTATTTGAAATCTGTCAGCCAGTGTCAGATTTATCGAGAGAGGAATGGGGGTTAAAAAAAGAAAAGTAATTTTATACACTTAAGTGATTTTGACATAATGATTTTAATAGGAGAAAATAACTTTTGAAAAAAGGTCGACACTGAATAATAACAGAGGTGCGGAGGGCCCACCAATTAACAGCTGACAGTTGAGGAACGTCATGTGTCCATCTGTGTATCACCGACACTATTTGAGACAGTTTATGAAAGGCATGAGTCCATCTCATATATCCGACCCTATTGGAGACTGTTTTGGAGGGATGAGCCCATCTCGTATATCCGACCCTATTTCAGACCGTTTTTGAGGCACGAATCCAGCACGACTCTCCGACCATATTTTAGATAGTTTAGAAAAAGCAGGAGTCAATCTCGTATATTCCATCCCAGTTGATGACTGTTTTGTAGGCATGAGTTCATCTCGTATATCCGATCCTATTTGAGACAGTTTAGGAAAGGCATGAATCCATGTTTATATATATATATATATATACAACAGGCAAAAAGGTTGAGTTCACCGTGCATTTCTTTAAAAAAAATTCTTTAAATGACATATCTTTGCATTTTATTTAAGTAAAAGATACAATTACAGTGACTATAGTGTATTTGCTTTTATTTTGACAAAAATATGTACTTAGATATAGAAACATTATCATATTTACTTTTCGTCAATAAAAAAACACCACCTGCCTTAATTAGTGCTTAAATATAGAAACATTATCATATTTACTTTTCGTCAATAAAAAAACACCACCTGCCTTAATTAGTGCTTAAATATAGAAACATTATCATATTTACTTTTCGTCAATAAAAAAACACCACCTGCCTTAATTAGTGCTTAAATATAGAAACATTATCATATTTACTTTTCGTCAATAAAAAAACACCACCTGCCTTAATTAGTGCTTAAATATAGAAACATTATCATATTTACTTTTCGTCAATAAAAAAAACACCACCTGCCTTTATTAGTGCTTTACAAATTCTTGAACACCGTTTCCAAGAGTTTTTTTTTTTTTTTTTTTTTAAAGTAAATCGCAGACCTTTCCAAACATTCTTCAAACACTGAAAAAGTTAACTCTCATTCTTTGGGTATTTTATTCGAACTCTTCTATCCAATTAGCCCCACACTAATTCAGTGGGTCCAAGGTCAGCAGATTGAGGCAGCCAAGTCATAATTTTTTCAAAATATTCTTCTTTTTTTCACTCGAGGTAATTTTTACATAATTTAGAAGAACGTTTTAATCGTCGTCTTGTTGACATTTCTTTTAAATTTTTTTCTAATTATACGTAAACCAGATGCTATAGCAAGTCTTTACAAAATTGAATGATATTTTGTTCTTTTTCTGTTTCCCTAGTAATCTGAAAATGTCTATTGAGGAGTTAATGGTGAAAGAAACAAAATATGTTTCTCATACAAAATATTCATAATTAACAAAATGTATTGTGAAGAGACTAATCCAAATTTGAACCTTTTGTAGTAAGAGGAGCCTGGAGAATGACTGAAAAATAAAAGCAAATACAATATAGTTACTGAAATTTTAGCTGTTACTTCACAAAAACCACCAACATATCTCATTTTAAGTTGTTTTTTAAGAAATGCAGTGGCTCCAAATTGTCTGCTTGTAGCGTAGTTAAAAGATAATTCATAACTTAGAAACAAGAAGAGAATAAAATTAGCTAATAATACTAAAACAGAACAATTAGAAAAAATTCAAGAATATTTTTGTAATGCGTGGTAATTTATTCCACGCATGTTCAATCCTGATATCACTAATACATAACTCGCTGTTTCTCTTACGGATATCCATGAATACTGTCTTCTTTCGGTTGATAGTTAGTCCTTTCTTCATGTTTTCCCTTATTACCTTGTTTAATAGTTCTGTCAGTTTTCGTTCTGAGCCTGTGGTCAAGATGGCGTCATCTACGTATCTTATGCTGTTAAGCCTTTATCTACCGGTAATAAATCCCCGCGCGTCTTTTAATGCTCTTAGGATGATCTCACTCCATAGATTCGAGGAAATACGTGCTTGTATATCACTTTTTATTTTCGGGTTTTCACTAAAATCATTCTCTCTCACTCTTTGCATGCCAACTGTACCCAGTACAGATGAGATGCAGAATTAATTTCAACTTTACCTACCTCGACGCGAATGAGTCCGAACTTTTATTGTCAGTAACTGCAAAACGGTAGATTTTGTCAAAATTTCTTTGTTATTTTCGAATTAAGCATGTACATTTACACCTAAATGAAAGTATTCGGGAAAGTTTTTATTAGAAAGTGGGGCTTGAAATGCAAATTACCTTTTTGAGGTTCCGAGTTGAAATTATTTCTGTCACCCGTACAGATTGTTTGAATATCCGCGTAGTAAAAAAGATTTCCTAATATTTCAAGGAGTTTATCGAATCTCTTTGTGTATACTATGAAACTTACTGCTTTTTTTTCCCTCTAATAACACCCTGACCATAAAAAATTGTATTTCTTGTTCCAGTATCTTAAACAAAACCGCATTGTTCTGGCTAGTAGATATATTCATTAGAATTCTAATTATTAGTCGAGAATAAATACAAAATTATTTCATTTTTAGTTGATTTTTTATAAAGAAATGCAGGGTGGTCCCAAACATTTTGCTTGTAGTGTAATGCTTCGAAAACTTAGAGGAAATATGAAGAGTTTGGTTCTTATCTTCATTCATTAAGTGTCCATGTCTTGAACAAAAAAATAAACAAAGACCATCAGCATTTACCATTTTTTTTTCGAGGAAATCATTTTCCCGCCTTACATTCCCCGAACTTTGGGATATCATCTGAAAAAAAGGCACAAATAAGCACTGCAGTAAGCAAAAGATGCTTGATAGGGAACGGGGGGAAGAGAGGAAGAAAAGTGATGTCGTAAAGGGCAAATATCTAGACATTTCTTTGTTTGGTGTAATATTGCAAGTCGGTATGTTGGTATTCTTCTACGAAGGTGGGGAAGGACTATCCCCCGCCTTGTTTTTGCAGTGAATATTAAATTTAATATGTGCATGTGTGTGTTTCTGTCTGTGTGTGTGCGAGTGCGTGTGTGTGTGTATGAGAGAGAAAGAGAGAGAGAGAAGCAGGAAGAGAGAGAGAGCGAAAAACAGAAAGCAACGTAAGCTTAATATGATACACCGAATTGATTAGTTCATATGATGCTTCTGATTAATTCATTTGCTCTCTTTACCCATTCTGTCTCTCTGACTGTATTCATTTATTTTATGCTCTCTCTCTCACTCTCCCGCTCTTTCCCTTTTCTCTCTCTCCCCCCTCTTCCTTACTCACACAAACACGTTTCTTTCATTTCTGATAATGAATAGAGTTCGTCAGTGACAAAGGAAGGCTAAACGTTTTATTTATCTCATCAACGGACGGGTTTCATCTATCTATCTATCTATCTAAATCTGTTCATATCTAAGACTTTTCATAACTATCTATGTTCATTCATATCTATCTTAGTTTATTATCTATCTGAATCTGTTCATAGATTTTCTACCTACCTACTTATCTATCTATCTATCTATCTATCTATCTATCAATCTCAGTCTATTCATGTCTATGTATTGCATATATTTTATTATCTATCTATCTCAGTCTGTTCATATCTAAGACTTTTCGTATCAATCTATGTTCATTCATATCTATCTTAGTTTGTTTATTATCTATCTGAATCTGTTCATAGATATTTACCTACCAACCTATATATTTTAGTCTGTTCAATATCTATCTATCTATATATATATATATATATATATATATATATATATATATATATATATATTGAACATTAAATAATTGTATTGTGCCTTTGTTTACATCAGTTCGAAAGACACAATTAAAACTTAGAAATAGGTCACATGTACCTTCCATTGCATTGTTTGTTTGATATCTGTCTATCTCAGTCTATTCGTATCTATTTATCTATCTATCTATCTAACAAACAATGCAATGGAAGATCTAGACTAAGTTGTTTTAACTGTACCTCCCGAATTGATGTAAACACAGGGTACGATGCAATTCTTTAATATTCAATTTTTTTTTTATTTCATGAACATCGACAGATTGTTAAGACATCTCTGCAGTTTCTCACATTCATCGTTTCAAACAATTTCCTCACAGCTATCATAACGTCGCTGTGTTTTTTTTTCTCACTCATTCAAGGAATTCTCATTGAAATAATCCCAGACTTTGCGCTTTTATTATTTCAAAAATAAATCTGCGTTTGTCTGATCAGATAATGGTATTTGATTGTCTCTGATACACCACTGAATGCATAAACTCAAGAAGGCAACAATATAAATATCAACTTCTTCGTTTTAACTAAGCTAGATTCCCCATTTTTCTTTTCTTTTTTCTTTTTTTTTTAATTCTTTCTGGTTTTTAATGTCAAACCTACTTCCAGACACTTCTCATATGGTCCTTCGTGTCTTGCCAAGCCTTGTTATACGATACGATATTTGCAAAACGAGGGTATCATTAAGTTTCGGCGAGTAAAACGAGCGGGAAATTTTTTCCCTGTGTACATTTCTTTCTTTGTTTCGTTTCATTCCATTCTTTCTTTTATTCAGTCATTTTCCCTTCTTTCCTCCTTTCTTTCTTTCTTTCTTTCATTTCCTTTCAGTTCTTTCCTTCTTTATTTCTTTGAGTATAAACAAAAACAGAGATAAACAAGCAGATATTCTCTTCTTTTAAGAGGCTTTAAGAAAAAGATGGTTCGCTGCAGATAAAGACAGAATTAACAATAGAGAGTTTCGGGGTGTAGAACGAGTAGGATATTTCTTTCTTTCTTTCTTTCTTTCTTTCTTTCTTTGGGTGTGTACAAATACATAACACGCAAATATCCTCTTCACATCAAAGCAAAAATATCTAAGAAAATCATTGTTGACTACAAATAGAAATATAACTATTAGGTTGGTACAAAAATAATGACGTAATAATGTCGTTTTTTGAGGTATTTTTAACGTCAAAAAACGACCTTATTACGTCATTATTTTTGCACCAACCTAATAACAATAGAAGAAATTCAGCGAGTGGAATGAAAGGGACATTGGGTTCTTCTTTTCCTTCTTTATTTATCTCTTCTTTTAATTTATTTCCTTTCATTCATTCTTTCTTTCTTTCTTTTTTTGACTTCATATTTTCTTATTCAACCAAAGCGATAATCCAACAAATAATTAATCCTATTCTTTTCTTCCTCCCTTTCATTTATTTTTTTCTATCACTCCTATCCTTCCTTCCTTCCTTTCTACCTTTACCTTTGCTTGTTTGCTTCTTTCTTTCTTTTTTTTCTACCTTTACCTTTGCTTCTTTGCTTCTTTCTTTCTTTCTTTTTCTTTCTACCTTTACCTTTGCTTCTTTCTTTCCCTTTGCTTGTTAGTTTGTTCTTTGTGTCTTTGTTTTTTCTTTCTTTCCCTTTTAGTTCTTTCATTTCTTTAATTCATTTCCTTCTAGTTCTATCTTCCTTTTAGTTCTTTCATTCTTTCTTTTGGTTTGTTTGTTTGTTCCTTTCTTTTCTTTCATTCTTTCTTTCTTTCTTTAGGTGAGTACTAACACACAGAGAAGCATAAACACAGATATTCTAATGAAAAACAAAGAAAGAAAAAAAGGCAAGTTTTTTAAGAAAATTCTTCTTCTCCGCAGATCGAAAAAGTATTAATAAAAAAAATGATTGTCTTTGGAAACAAAATATAAAATAACAACAATAATACAATAGACTGGTTAAATGTCACAGTCAGATGCATGCAGATTTTCCTTGTGCCTCTGTGCATCCGTAAATGAGCAAGTGTGGGGATTTGCATTTTGTATGACTCTTCATTTCAAAATTTAATCACGGAGGTGGATGACAAATTTTCATTTATATTTTGTAATTTTAAAATCATAATAAAGGCAAAAAAAATATTCAAGTTTCCTCTGTCAATATTCATTACTATTTATTTCATGCTTTTGTTTGCATGTTTTTGCGAATCTCCCTCTCTCTCGCGCGCACACACACACACACACACACAGATCCACTCCTAATCGTGGAGATTGGGTTGGGTGGATAGAAGTTACGACATATCAAAGCTGGTTAGATTTTTCATATCGAATTTTTAATTTTCTTGTATCTATTAGTAGACAATTTTCAGATTTATACGTGATTTCATAGCAAGATATAGTTCGGGTATATACCTGAGACTATAGGGTGGTTGTGTGGATGTTTGAGTCGACAATAATGATTCCCAAAGTGGGGAGCATGCCCTACCGGTGGGGCATGGTAATACTTTGGTGGGGCATGCGTAGGATGTGCACACTTCGGCTTACTATGCAAACGTGAACTCAAATTTCATTTTGCATTATTATTTCATGATTAAAATGATCAAAGTATATTACAGAATAACATTTCATTCAAATATTTTATATTTCTGTTTCTTTTGTTCTCTGTATGTTTTGAAACTATATATATTTAACTGTATTTTTGTTTTGTTTTTAATTTTTCTCTTTCACGGACGCCATAGTCTTTGGAGGTTTGTTTAGAGACCAAGTTACTGTGTGAGGAACGAGAAGACTTACCTCCCGCAAAGCGAGTTTGCTTGGCGTGTCAGGTCCTGTTGAAAGATCGCGACAGGCATTAAAAAAGAAATGGATTATTCCAAAATTCTCATATCGCGGGCAGACGTACAAAGGAAAAAATAAAAAAAAGACTAAAAATTCAAACCAGCTTGAATTTATAAAACCGGAAGTCTCGGGCGAACGAGAAATAAGTCTTGCATGCAAATTTTAGTTATCCCCGACACTGGCATAAATAGCGAGTCTGGGAGGAAGACAAGGAAAGATGCATTGTTGACGTGACAGCGTACGTACTAACGAGACTGAGAGAATAAGAGGTCACTAGCAACAGCTCAGTTGGTAGACCGGAGGACTGGACGAAATCAAGCACTTTAATCCATTTCAGTCATCGCAAACGACGGGCGAACTGAATTACCCACATAATGGCCTTTTAAGTTTCCTTCACGTGAATTGCAATAGCATTTTGAATATGTAAGAATTAAATATTACAGGAGGGCACTAGAATTTTAGAAATACCAAAGTGGGGCATGGCCCCAAATCGGTTGGGTACCACTGGTCTATAGATATGGGCCGGGTCTATACTTGATCTTTTGGTTTCATATTACATTCTGTAGGTTTACATAGTTTGGGTCCATATTTTCTAGGCAGACGTATGTCGGGTTTATGCAAATTCTATAGGTAGACATATGCCGAGTCTATGCTTGATTCTGAGGGCAAATGTATGTCATGGTCATACTAGATTCTATTGGCCTATATATCTGAGATGAGTGATTGTAATTATTTACACTATTTACATTATTCGAACTGTTGTGCTCATCTTTGTTGCCATATTCACGACGTTTTGGTCGTTGTACGCTCCGGTCTTCTTCAGGTGATTAGAATTTTGAACCGAATCCTTTATTTCGTCCACCGGGGTAGATTGTTCTAGTTCCGTGTTCTATGCCACTTCCCGATGTCTCAATTATCTCCCTTTAATTCAACTTCCCAAGTTTTTGTTCTCCACCGCAGTAGCCAGTGTTACAGCTTTACGATGTTCTTGCAGTCTTATCTTGAGAGGGCGGCCTGTTTCTTCTTTATATTTCTTACCACAGCTGCATGGGATGGTGTACATACAGTTCTTAGTCATGTTCTCCTCTATGGTGGGCTTTTACTGAAGTTTTTTTTTTAACTCGTAACTGTTTGGGTTAAGTTAATGGATCCAACTAACGCTTTTATCCACTGGACCACGTGTTCCTGATTACATCAGTGTATTAATTTTGGTACATATAAACTTAACGGATCATTTACCGTTTTTTACCAGAGCTCATTTTTCAACTTTTGTTGCTATTATTGCTTTTCGCTAGAACTCCCTATTACTGGTTCCCATATTGTATTCATCTCTGTGCTTAGTCGGTTTAGGAGATTTTTGTGGCCTAGCATATGTTCCGATTCCTTAAGTTTTCGTATTTTCCCGTGAGGATCTCCCATTTCCCTACATATGTTTCTCCTTTTCTTATCACAGCTGCACGGGACGACGTACACAGAGTCCTTAGTCATGTTCTCCTCTATGGGGGAGGTCTTACTCGGAGAAAGTGTCTGCAAAGTGTTGAACGACTTTTGAAGGTCATCCTGGTGTTATCTGGGTCACAGATCCCTTCACATAGGGTAGCAAGACTATTGTTGAGTGTTGATTTCCTCTTGTGCCTTTCTGTCCCAGTTTGTCGTCGCTGCTGCCATGTACTTAAGTTAGCTGTGAAGGCAGTAATCAACATCAATCAACACCAGCTGTGTGCCTCTGAGGAGTCAGTATTGAACAAGGGCTTCAACTTCGCCACAACCAGCTGGAGAATACCATACTTGGACATCGTTGCCCAAATCGAGGAAATAGCCTTGAACATTTCTCAGATTCGGGTGGATGAGCTAAGATGTAAAGTGAGACAAATACTGGAAAACGCCATGCCGCCCAAATCAAACATCATGAAATTGAAGAGGCTGGCAATCAGAACCCTACAGAGGAATTAAATCATCAGCATACTACGAGCTCACAAAGGTAAAGCGACTGTAGTAATATATATATATATATATATATATATATATATATATATATATATATATATATATATATATATACAAAATATATAGAAAAAACTGGAATATCTCATTAGAAATGGTAACTACAGTGAACAAGGAACAAGGAACGAAAACAGAACGAAAACTGTCGCAGATCCTAATCAAGACTATGGACCACTTCCCACCTAAAACATACAGGCAGTTGTCGCAACGTTACACCAAACTACCTTACGTATACGGTCTTCCCAAAATTCACAAAGACTGTATTCCGCCCAGGAAAATTGTTAGCTGCCAAGGCTCTGTGTGCCACCATCTGAGTTGCTTCCTCGTGGATATAATTGACCTATTAATAGCAAAGTCACTTTCATATGTCTGAAACTCCGCCCAATTCGTGAAAATGATCAATCCAACCAGATGGATGTGGTGCGTTTTTTCACCAAGGAAACGACGGAGGAGATACTATCAGTAGACAGGGACAGACTGGCCACAGACTCATCCCTAGGAGAACGGACCAGTATACCAATAGATAACCTGATGGTGATGCTGAAGATCTGTATACAAACAGCACACTTCGGAATGGGATCAGGCATATATCGACAGGGTTCGCCATTATAACCAGCAATGGTAAACATATAGATGGTATACTTGAAAGAAATGGCATTAGACTTCACATCATTAAAGTCTGTCATATAGCTGAGATACGGAGATGGCAACTTCATACTCTGGCCACACCAGGAAGGGGGTCAGCTACTACTAGACCATGTAAACTCAATAAGATCATCGATACAGTTCCCAAGGGAGAGAGAAAACGACAGCAAACTAGTATTGCAAGATGTAATAATATTTCGAACAAAGCATGTGTTCAAGACATCCGTATACCGCAAGCCAACCGGACAATACCTCAACTTCAACTCCCACCACCCATTCAATGTAAAGAAAGTGGTCGTGCGATAAAGGAAAAGTCATAAGTGGCGACCCAGAGACATATGAACAAGAAATGGTCAGTATAAGCAGTACCCTACAAAGTAACAACTACCCTGGGTACATAGTAGCAACTCCGACAAACTGGTATATAACAAAACTCAGGAAACAGCTTCGGTCTGTCTACCCTATGTGAAGGAATTATCGGAAAAAATCTGTGGTCCATGTAAAATAAGGGCAACCTTCAAAAGTGGTTCAACACTTCGCAGTAAGACCCCACCCCATAGAGGAGAACATGCTTAAGGATTGTGCGTACGCCATCCCAAGTAGTATTGAATTCACAACTGTTTGGGTCCTGTCACTGGCGTTAGTTAGATCCAGAGGAGAATTCCGAGAGGGGAATTAACATGAGATAACTGATAACTGACATCCATTAGAGATGGCACGTGGAACTAGAACAGTCTACCCCAGTGAGCGAAATAAAGTATTCAGTTTGACATTCCAACCACCTGAAGAAGGCCGGAGCGTACAACGGCTGAAACGTTGTAATAAATATGGCGACAAAGATAAGGACAAAAATTTGAATAATGTAAATAATGTACATAATACCTCATCTCAGATATATAGACAGATACCGATGGATTGAATAAAGAAATTAACAGGAAAAATCAACTGGGATAAAAATGCTGTCTAGTATGAAAATAGGAATGCGAACAATTTGCCCCGTGAATTGAATAAAGTGATCATTAGGAAGAATTAACAGAGAAGACATATTCCTTATCATGTATAGAAGGTTGATTGCTTTTTTACGGCTTATCAACCTTTTGCAGGTTATTTAAAGCTAGAACATATTTTTAGGTTGTAAGAATGGTTTTGAAACAATAATTAGTTACTTATACAAGTTTTACTACTTAACCCATAGCTGGGAGTAGAAGAAATGGATCAATACGCTTCCCAATTCATAGCTTTCTCCAAATTTTTTTTACGCCTTTTCAACCTTTTTCAGGTTACTTAAAGTCATTTTAGATTGTAAGAAATTTTGAGAAATAATAAAGATTTACTGAAACAAAACCTACTAATTTACCCATAGATGAGGGAAAAGAGGTGGATTCATACCTTTCCCAAGAATATTGGAATTGGAACTCAGGATATCCAACCTTACAGCACCTGATATTTCAAAGCGGTCACCCACTACGACAATCGGTGTTTGGACGTGATATTGCCGTAACCCTATGGACAGTAGAATGAGCACAAACTACCATTCGAATTGAATTTTGGGTTGGATTTTCTAGATGTTTCTCGTATACGACAGATCACTGAAGGATCCTCAAGAGTACAATGGCGGAATTTGTCTGAGAGTAACGACCTACACTATAGTTCAAAAGTTTGGAGCCACCACCAGAATTATCATGGAATGAAGTGATAGAAAAAAAAAAAAGAAAAAAAAAGGCAAATGAAAATGAGCTATTGAACAAATAATGAAATCAATTTTATCAAACTTATACTTTGGAAACTTTTGTAATGAATGCCAAAAATTTGTGCTGCGGTAAACAAGACTAAAAGAGGATATTTTGATGAGAGCAAAATTTAATACTAAAATTCTTTTTTTTCTTTTTGTCATAAAATTTCTAATAAAAAAATCATGTCTCACTTTTTTAACCATGTATAATAATTTTTTATTTAAAGTAAAAAAAATAACCGTTTTTTGGGACAATTTAAAAATATACCAGGGTTGTCCTCCAACTTTTGAACTGTAGTGTAGGTAAGTATGCGAACATGAAGAGAGTAATTCATAACAATAAAAATTCTTCATCTCAGAAATTCAGACGAAAAGTAACGTTTCCCATTTTTCATTTTTACTTAAGACTAGTTCGCTAAATAAATTTCTTCTTTTCACCGGTTAATCAATCTTATGAGCATTGTTGAATCGACACACAGCTGGCTATTAACACAGCAAAAAAAAAAAAAAAAAATTGAATAACAAATCTTGTAGAATAAACTCTCTTTACACTATTTACATTCGGACTATTGTCTTACCTTATTTATTTTTATCCCAACGTTTCAGCCGTTGCCCAATAAAATAAAAACTAAACGATATCGCTAGACATAGTAAGTGGAACGAGAACAGTCTACGCCCGTAGATTAAATAAAGGCTTCAGTTCGGAATTCCCCGTAAGTTACCCAGGTCGATATACACCTGAAGAAGGCCAGACGTACCGAAACGTTGTTATAAAAGCAACAAAGACTGAATAAAAGTCAGTTATATGTCATGCGTGATACACGCATGGGCGATCATGTATCTTTTGATACATGACTGACGAAGCAGATTATTTTTCCCGCAGTAGATTCCAATTTCTTTCTGCAATAGACCGGTCGCCATCCAAGGCTATAGAACCCGATCTGTCCAACTATTTACCCATAGCTGGAGGGAGAATAGGATTCATGCCTTTTCCAAGGGTATTAGCAAGTACGTGAATATAATAGATTCGACTGGAATTCGAACTCGGCTCTTCGATTACTGATTCCGAGCTTCTATATAAATAATGTAAATAAATCCTTATTTAAGAAATTCAGATAAAAAAAAGAATAAACTATATTATTTTTTCCTTTTTTTTTTTACGGAAAAAGATTTATTTGTGCAAATTACAATGATGTAGAAGACAAAAAAAGGAAAAAGAAATCGATGTTGTCTCGTTTGTTCTTCTGTCAAATGTATTCAGATAGGATTATCGGAGTAAAATAATTTTTATTCTTATCTCATTAAGATACACATACACATACGTATTAAATGACTGCCGAGGAAAAATGTCCACCGGCCGAGTTTTACAGATATTGCTAATATAATGTAATCGATCCCCACTGGGAATTCGACGACCGTCGTCCTGTAATAATGAATAATAATGGCCAGTTTCTACTTGCTTCCGAGTACATCTACCTTCCACAGCGGCTAATCAAACCATATTACAGACGTCTGTTCTGTTGTTTATATCAACAACTGATCAGGCCTTAGTTAAAATCCCTGGGAGAGAGCGTATAATCTGGCGTGATCAATTTTTTGACCAAAGTCAGTTCTCCTAAAACCTCGGTGGCTTTACGTGCGAGCACAACGTTCTACGGTTTCTGAACAGTTATGTCTTTCCACTCACACAGCTTGAATCAACCAGTGGTATGCTTTTCAGATACCATTCCCTGGGTTTACCTCCTTGAACAGTTGTCCGCGATAAGATTCGAACCAAAGTTTCATGGTCAGAAACCGAACGGCAGAAAATGAACTTTTTAGAGATTTTTTTGTCTTCATCTCTTTGACTGCATAACGAAACTAACTTTAACTTATTAAACTTATTTAACTTATTCTCTCTCTCTGCCATACCCACCCACGTCTCGTGTCCTTTCGTTCGCGTGCATCCAGGGATATGTCTTGATCTCGGACACACGCCAATATATCATAATATATAATGAAATTTATACTATTTAATTAACTAAAGGGCATTTCTTTAAGACGGATTGTAAGGGTGTTTCATTAAGACGGATTAAAGACAGCAGTAAATAAATCAGTTTTATTGGAGAAAATTTATTTATTTCTCCATTGGACCATGTTATTTAAGCCATGACAATTATGTGTCAAAAATAATATCGCCCAAATGTCCGCCAAATTCGAAAAAGAAAAAAAAAACAACATTAGACGCTTAAACTTAATTCACATTTAAAATAGGTTCAAGTTATTGGAACACCCTTTACAAACAAACGAACATTTAGTTCACATTAAGCGTGCTACTAGATTGTCAACTACGCCTCGTCGCTTTGCTGTTGAACTAGCATGATAAAACCGACATTTGTACTCTAACAGCTTTTTTCTCACACTTCCCACCTTCCGATTTCTTGCTTCCCTGATAGTTACAATCTTCAAAAATGTAAATGCAACGTCAATCGCCATCTTCTGTCTTGAACCCTTTTCCTTTTTTGTATTTTCCCCAATCCTCCGCATTCTCAGTCTTCTCTTTCTCTTTCACTCCCTGTACCCAAATCATTCTAGTGGCATTACCACCCCGCTTGGGGTGAAATGATTAAAGATATACTGTTTAATGTTAATAAGCTGATTTTATTTGTTGTTTTTTGTTTTTATTTTGTCGACTGCATAGTGTAGGAGGGTCAGCTAGGCAACATCCGTGAGAAAAAGAGCACCAGGACGCAAATCACTCAATTTGGAAGCGGTATGCTGTACTGCTTGGCATTCGCACCGGAAGATTAAATACGAACATTTCAAAGTGTTTGGGTGTCAATCTAAGGATAGTGCAGAGGATTCGGAATGAGTTGAATGAATCTAATGGTGATTACGATGCTGTTTAGAGTGAACACTAATGATAGCGACGTTATGCCTCCATTCATCTTACCACAGGGCCTCAAACTCAACATAGAGTCCTACATCAAGTAGTGTTGCCCTAAGTAAAGAGGGTGGCTACTGGAAGACCTTATGTCTGGCAACAGGACTCTGCATCATACCACACAAGCAGGAGAAGCCAATCATGGCTGTCAGACTATTTCTGCGGCCGCATCACCCCTTACATCGGGCCACCTAACTCACCACAAAGCAAGCTCCTTGATTATTATCTACGGGGCACAGTTGAGCAGAAGACCAACAAAACTCTTTGCAACACGAATTGGGATCTGAAGGCAAGTATTATAGCAGAATTCACCAAGGAGACAGTCCAGAAGAGTTGCAGGAGATTCCGAAGTCGTCTGGATGCCGTGGTTGAAGACAAATATTTTACTGAATTAATTTACTCTTTATTATTATTTAGTATTTCAAGATATTTTTGTGTAATTTTGGTAAATATATCTGCTAGATGTCAGTATTATTTTTATTTTTGCGTAATTTAGGCGACAATTTATCCATCGCATCCCGTATATGAATAAAGCCAACTGGGAAAACTTATCTTAGCCGACGGGTTTCGTCCCCTGAAGAACTTTATCAAAGCATTTGCCTTGATAAAGTCTCTCGGAGGACGAAACGCGTCCTTTTACAGACATACATTATCTGAAATGTTTACATGCCCATACACACAAGCACCCGCAAACTTCAAGCCATATATATTGTGTTTTATCTTTACTGTTTATATATGCTTGTCAATGATGCATTATGGGTAGGTCTATTGTATTATTCTAATGGTTATTGTGTGTGCGGTGATGGCTTTTGAAGCATAAACGTTACCGCCCAACAAATAACCATTAGATGTACCAAACTTATAGTGGGTATCTGAATAATAAAATGGAAACAAAAAAATTAAAGAATATTTTTATTTAAAAGAGAAAGCAATTCATCACCCACAAGACCGTTAAATGTACTTTTTCCTGTTTCGATGCATCATTCAAACGAGCCTATTGCTCACAGTAGATTTGCACAGTAATTAACATCTGGACGTGAGTTCAAGCAATTCGCAATAAAGCATTCCCTTTTTGGTTCCACCAAACAGAGAAAAATTCTCCACAAATAGATTCCGTTTAGGTTCTGATACTGAAGCTTGCTCTGGGTTTAGCCATAATCTATTACCAAAACGTGCATGTATTATCGTAATAAATACATTTGAAGTTGTACGGTTTTTCCTACGCACTTTGGATCTCTTCCAAGATCATCTTCTGGGATAAATTACAGACAAACTTATTGTCAGTTATAAAATCTGCATTTCACTGTGATGGCGATTAAAAAAAAAAAAAAAAAAAAAACACTCGTGAACGATCTTTGTTATAACTATTTTAAAATTTTAAATTTATCCGTTGTAGATATGGAAATTATTCATAAAAAACAGCGTTTCAATATAAGCAAGCTGACCGGAAATTGGTAGAATTGCAAAATGACATTAAATGTTTGTTATATGCACTTCAACACATTGCTGCTACACTCCTATTAAATTTTGTTGAGTATTGGTTGATTTTTATATAGGGGGTCTCGAGGACTTGAGGTTTTGTTTATTGTTTTCGTGGTGTGGTATAGTATATTATTGATGTCGACAAGTATTTTTCTGCGTTATATATATATATATATATATATATATATATATATAACGGTCACACACTAATATTCCATGGTTACAATTTATTACATTGGAATCGTAATTACGATCCAATTCATCAGACCTACAAATTCCTTTGAAGTTCTGATGAATTGGATCGTAATTACCATTCCAATCTAATAAATTATAACCATTGAATAGTAGTGTTTGAGCCTTTTATATTATATTCTTACTCTGTCCTGGACATTGAGTTCTACATGGATTCTCTCCTCTTGGGAATTTATATATATATATATATATATATATATATATATATATATATATATATATAGAGAGAGAGAGAGAGAGGGGCAAGTGCAAGCGTATACGAGTTCTAATCAAAAGTATCGGGAGTGTTAATGGCGCAAAAGTACGCAGAGTGAAGCCACTTGATACTGACTGACGCAGAATTCTGTGGCACATACACACTAAGTTATAACGTTCTCACTCACTTCCGCTGTCATGAGTGCTTAGAAGGAAAATGTGCCGAGTGTGGTTGTCTCATCGCCCCACATAGGTTTCATCAGTGACCATAGCTTTTGAAGCAGTTTTGGTGCAAGTACTTAATTCCCCAGGTCCAACAACTACCAGATTCCCTAGATTTCGTCCCTTGCGACTTTTTCCTCTTCAAAACTAAAATTCTACTTGAAAGGAACAATATTTCAAGACGTCGATGTAATCTAAAAGGATGTGAAGAGGCGGCTGCTCACTTTCCCAAAAAAGGAGTTCCAGGGATGCTTCTATTAATGGAAACGATGATAAATAAAGTATATGGCTTCAGAAGGGGACTACTTCGAAGGAGATTAAATGCCGAATTGATGGGTGTTGCAGTTTTCTTTTTATAGCATCATTCCCTACACATTTTGACCCTACTTCGTATATATGTATATATGGGGTTACCTAATCTTCAAGTCGGCATCATTAGGCTGGTTTTATGTCTAATGGGGGACTTCAGTTTATAATTAAAGTTATTTTGTGAAAAACGAAACGGACATTCAAATCATGTGACCGGAAGGATAATTCCTATTAGTCTTCCGATAGACAAAATTCAAAATTACTACTGTGTTTTCCTCTGTGACTTAGTGCATTAGATTTTCTCGTTATTTCAAAAGCTATTTTAGCGTTAATGTTTATTCTCTCATATTAAAGTTCAGGCAACAAAAGACTCGAGTGCCACTCAATGTAGATTGGGTGAGTCCATCATAATATCAACTCACCGCGAAGCAGTAGTCAGCAACCTTACCACTCCGACTATTCTCTATAAATCTTTGCAGGTTAAATTAGATAACAGAGAAAGGATTTTCCAAACACTTTGATGTTTATAGAAGCTTCTTACCAGTATTTCAAGCACATAATACGTATTTACACATCAAGTTACAAAAAAGAATATATATATATATATATATATATATATATATATATATATAAAGAAATATAGTCTTAAGGTGTGCTATATTTATGGGATAAAGTGCTCAATATCAGAGACAGAACGTGTGTAAATATAAAGGTGAACATAGAAACCAACACTTAGAAGCGACAGTCTGTTTCAGGTGGCCTGACGATTGCATGTAGCATGAAACAGACTTTCGCCTCTAAGTGTTGACTTCTATGTTCACTTATATATATATATATATATATATGTATATGCGGCATTTAAGTTAGCTCCTGCCGGGCAGAGGTGTGCTCTTTGTTGGGCCTTCGGCTTTCATTTTCTCTCACTCTCGGTAACCTCTTCCCTTTTAGTGGTTTTATCGCCTTGTTTGCTCGTTCAATCTGGGTGGTTGCACCTATTAGGGTCCCAGCTATGGGAAAATAATGACCCCCATCAAAAAAAAAAAAAAAAAAAAAAAAACTATGAAAGTATAAAAATACATTTTAATAAAAAAAATACCCACAATACAGTTTTAGATAAAAATGTCCAACAATACAAACAACTTATACACTGCCACCCGACAGCTATGGGACAACTTTCAATTCGAACCGTAACTGTTTTATAAGATGTAAGCGTAACTTATTAAATTCTCGCCATATGGCAATTGTTGTCGAAAGTTTTCATTTATTGTCTTTTTTTTTTTTTTTATTCCCTTTGGCCTCTCTGAAGATCTTACTTCCTAGATTTTACTACTGGTCATAAAAAAACTTGGCATTTTAGATTCAGATAAAATAATTTAGGGTCCATTTAGTTTCCTGTGTGTTCTAATGATGTCTGTGTCCTGTTGTGTCACAGTGTTTATAAGTGGCACCTTTGTATTGTGTGGTAATATTGATTAAAGATTTCGGAGTAATGTCTACTGTTATTGACGACTTTAAAGTCTCTTTGATTTTGCTGATTTCAACGGAAAGATTTTCGATCTCAGTATTGGCAAAAACGAACTCGCACTTACGCATATATTTACATATGAACGAGACAAAAGAAGTGTGAATATATACTGAGTGACATACAGAAAGAGAGAGAGAGAGAGAGAGAGAGAGAGAGAGGTTCATCCTACAGAAGCACCTACTTTATCATCGGCGATTGTGACCACGAACAGACTGAGGCAGACACACCGATTTTCAATCGTATATATACATATGAATCAAGAGGATAATGCAACCACATATTGATGCACGCAGTCAGGCATATCGATTCATGTAAGTGAACTCAGGCAATCGCATACGCAATCAGATACACATGTGCAATAAGAGGTATACGCAATCATAACATACTCATTTTCCATACTTGCGCAAACAAAAATGTAGGATCGCGCGCTCACACACACACACACACATATATATATATATATATATTAAAGAAAAACAGACCACTTTAAGGTTCCATTATAATAATTTATTTCACCAGAGCCCTTTTAAAGGACGCCGGATCATCAGATAGTACTTCCAAAAATTTACATTAAGCTCTCAAGATTTCATCCTCCTTGGGATTACCCATACGGATTACCAAGTTTTTCATAACTCTCTCTCTCTCTCTATATATATATATATATATATATGAGTCTAAATGTTGCTTAGATGTGGCACAAGGGTGAAAGTATGGCGAACCCAGTGAGGATCGAGCTCACTACTCGGTCGTAATTGATCTAGCCAGACAAGCCTGCTAATCATTACAACACGTCGAAGTGCTCAAACACTCTCACACACACATATATATATATATATATTATATATATATTATATATATATTATAAGCGTTGCTTAGATGTAGCAAAAGGCCGAAAGTATGGGGAGCGCTATGAGGATCCAACTCAATACTAAGTCGTAATTGTTCTAGCGAAACATCTTGCTAACCATTACACGACATCGAAGTGCTCAAACACAAACACAGTGTGTGTATATATATATATATATATATATGCATGTATGTTCAATTACATGCACATACTTACGCAATCACAAAATTACTCAACCGACTAGTGCGCACCTGCACACACCCACAAATACACACAAAGTGCCTGGGGGTCTGTAATCCCTTTCTTTGCTTCTTTACGCAATTCGAGTAGTCTATCCAGAAACTTCAGCCTTGATTAAACTTTAGTTACTGTGAGTGCTGTAATAAGAGCGCGGTTTGACCCACCCTCTCCGAGCAAAAAGAAAGAAGATATCAACAATTATCTTGTTGGGGGCACAAGACGAAAATTGAACAGGCAGAGAAGGGTGGCCAAGGTGAATACGTGGAAATAATGTCTGGGGGCTAGGTGTGTGTTCGGTAGGTGCGAAGGGGTGCGTAAAAAACAAGTTCTCAGATTGTTTTCGCTTTTGTTGAAACAGTTTTTTAAAATTTTTTATTCGTTGTTTTCCTAGCGAATGACGTAATTTTCATGGAAATAGGAAGATTAGGATTTGAAGAGATGAATGGGTGATTGGTTTGTTGCTTGGAAGAAAGAATAAAAAAAAAGAAAGAAAAAGGAAAAAAACAAACAAACATGTCTGGAGAGGTTGCAGAGGTTTTTAGATAATGCAGACAAATTATATGAAGCGTGAGTAAAAGTGACTAGCACTCTTCGTCTTAATTTTTGTTTACTTTTTTGAAAGCTAATAGACGTTAAACAGCTGAACAAAACTTCTTTTTTTTTCTTTGCTAGAAACATTTGCTCGTTTAATATATAAATAGATGAATGCATTAGAAAAAGTTGGCAATTATTGAAGCAAAAGAGTCGGGAACTGCTATACACTATACCAGGGGTCGACATCCTACGGCACGCGTGTCACACCAACCAATTTCCAATGGCACGCGGCCGTAAATGACATCACGAAGTATGAACCAATAACAGCTACAACGCAAAGAAGATATTTAACTACTTCAATTTTGATATATACTAAATTATATATACTGTATATTACTATATAAAATATATTGTAGAACCGGTATATCGACCTTGAGTTGTATAAAAATACCTATGTTATTGGCACACCGAATGATTTTAAAACCTTAATTCGATACATGCAATATCAAATACGACACTATATGCTGGATAATTTCCACACATATTAAATGGAGACTTCTAAGAAATAAAGATGTGGTTCTGCAGAAGAATACTGAGAATACCATGGATGGAGCGTGTAAACAATAAGGAAGTTTTAAGCATAATGGAAACAAAGCTCTGACCTCAAGAGGAGAGTGTACATACGATCCATCACTAAAGATGCTGGGAAGATAGTCGGTTCCTTCTATTGCGCCAGCAAATAGCTGAAAATTTTCTTTAATATTTGAACGCTTCTGATCCCGATGTTCACGTTGGCCTCGTTCAACAGCCCCACCCCCATATATATATATATATATATATATATATATATATAATTAATGTGGAGAAATTCGTCACTTAACTGAGTGGTGTTATTTCCGTCATACCGACTTCGAAGTTTCGTGAGCGCATTGTCGTAATGCCTTCATTCTTCAGAACTATTGGCTTCTCGTTATTTACTCGAGACAAGACCTCCCCACAAGGTGGGATATGGAACAAAGCCAGGTTTTAACGTAGGGTTTTCTGAGCATGTACGATGGGCAAAAATTAGATCGTAGACCCCGCATACACAGGGTTGGGTTGTTGTCTGTCTTTTTTGTTTTTTTCCCCCCAGACAAGACTCTGCCCGTATGCATATCTGCGTCTGAGTTCCTCTCCGCCTGAAAGCAAAAGAGTCCGACAAGCTGAGCTATTGACTTCTAGGTATTTACCCGAGACCTCCCCACAATGTAGGATTTGGTGTAAGGCCGTTTTTTTTCCGCGAGGCGTTCCGAGCTCGTAGGCTCTGGTAAAAATTGCCCGTAGACCCCGTATACACGGGGTCGGGTAGCTGTCTACCTCCCCAGACGAAATTCTACCCTTTGGTATAGCCCCATCTGGATTCCTTTCCGCCCGAAGGTAGTGAGCAGACAAGCAGAATTAATTGTAATCGTTAACTACTATTGACTTCTCTAATTCTACTACTCAACCTTTTCGTATTGATGTATAGTTTGATATGTTAGTACGAGTGTGTAATTTTTCACTTAATGGATGTTGTGTTATCTGTTTTATCTTCAGCATTTTTGCTGTTTTTTAAGTGTGTAGGGTTTCTTGGTGATTGTTTGCTTTGTATTGTGCTGACCTCTTTTGACCGTGTTTATGCATATGCCCGCTTAATTGCATAATTGTAGGATTGACTTCTTTTTAACGTATTGAGCTGGCCTTTTTTTTTATACCGTATCAGTGTATATAGCTGCTTGATTTTTTTTTTTTACTTATTTTTAGATTATGGTTAGGTGTTTGTTCTTTTCTTTTTGTTTATGTTGTTTTTTGTTAATATTTGCTGATATTTGCAGGCATGCATATTCCTTTGTGAGCTTGATGTGTGTATGTGTGCGTGTGTGTTTTTTGTGAATATTGCGTTATCTAGTTGTTCCTTTCTTTATTTTAATAATTCCTTTTTTTTTTATTTTCATCAGTTTTTTTTATCATGATTACGTATTTTTACATGTGCGTGTGTATATATGTCGTAGGTTTGTGTTTGTAGTGTGGTTGTGTTTTGTGTCGTGTTTATTTGTTTCTGTTTGTATTGGTATTTGAGTAACAAAGTATTTATTTGAATATATATATATATATTTTTTTTGTAGGTACAAAATTTAATGATCGAAATAAAAGTATAAAACTTATCACGAGACATATTCAGGTGAAGCGAAGTCTCAAAAATTAGTTCTAAAGTGGATAAAGTCAGGGCTACTTTCAAAAGAAATTGCCAACGAAATCCGTCCTTCCGGTTCGATTCGTCCCCGTTTATATGGTCTCTCGAAAATCCATAAAGAAGGTGTACCTTTACGACCGATTTAATCTATGATCGGTTCAGCCCAACACAAGGTAGCCCAATGACTCTCCTCACTTTTGGATCCTGTGTTGCAGTGCTTGGATGGATTTTGTATAAAGGATTCCTTTTCCTTCGTCGACCGCGTTCAAAATTTGTCTTCTTCTGGTAAGTTCATGTGCTCTTTCGATGTCTGCTCCCTGTATACTTGTGTCCATTTAATGGAAACCATTGATATTTGCTGTGATTTTCTTTATCACAGTTCATTGACTCCACCTAGTTTTCCTGAGTCAATGTTTCGTGAATTGATGAAATTTGCCACGTCCTCCGTCGAATTTAGTTTCAACAACACCATGTACCGACAGATCGATGGAGTTGCTATGGGCTCGCCTTTGGGTCTGGCACTTGCCAACATATTTGTTGGCTTTCAGGAAGAAAAGATACGAAAGAATCCACTTTGTCCTCAAATGTACTGTCGGTACGTTGATGATACCTTTTGTTTATAAATGGTATCCATCCAGCACTGAAGTTCGCTATTGAAAAAGAATCCAACCATCAATTGGCCTTTTTGGATGTATTAGTACATCGCACATTAACAGGTTTTCTCACTTCCGTTTATAGAAAACCTACTTTCGCAGGGTTGTACACGCGTTGGGACTCTTTTTGTCCCACTAAGCGCAAGATTAACATTATTAAAACCCTCCTACCTAGAGCATTAAAGATCTGCTCTGAGCATTTTTGAACGACGAAATCGACTTTATTAAGGATACCCTATGCAATTTTGGTTATCCTCTTGATACTGTTAATTCAGTTATCCTTAGTAAAGTTGAAGAGTTCAGAAGTGCCGAGCTGTATACTGTCAAAAAATACCCAGTTTACCTCAGATTACCCTGGATTGGTACCAAATGTGAAAAAATAGCCAAACAAATTTCATCCAATGTTCGTTGTTGTTTTTTCTCTGCCAAAGTTCGGATTATTTTTCAAATTCGGTCTATGTTTAGATCTGCGTGTAAAGACGTTCTCCCTCCCCATCAAATTAATTCAATTATTTATAAATACGTTTGTAGTTGCGGAGCCGACTACATAGGGAGAACAACTCAACGCTTAGACATGAGAATAAAACAAGTTCCTACAAAAATTAGAAATCACACCCTGCCTTTGAATAGACTCGTCACGAACGCCTATAGTTCCGCCATATGCGAACATCTATTAAAGAACAGAGATTGTGCAGCCAAATTTAGAGTTGACTGGTTCAGTCTGAAGTCGGACGTCCGGCTGACCGGCTGATCGGTTGAACTCTGCCTTCGGGCGGGGAGGAAACCGGAGGAGTCTCTTTCGTGGAGGTAAACCGACCTGAACCCGCTAATACGGTTCAAAGGGCATATTTTTGGCCGAGCCTACGGGCTCGAAGATCCCACGTTAAACCGGCCTTGTGCCACATGATGTCCACGTCGGGGCGGGTGACTAAATACTAGTGTTGACTGGTTCACCGTGTTGTCCCGGTCGCAATCCTTATTTCATCTAAAGGTTCTGGAGGCACTTTACATCGGATCCCGTAAGCATTCTTTGGGTAAACAACGTGAGTGTTTGTTGGGACTCGCTGTCATTTGTCTCTAGATCCTTTTGCATTTTTTTCTTTCACAACTTCCTTTTATTGTACATTTTTCTGTGTTGAATTTAAATCTCCCGTTGAAGCCTGAAGAGCGGGAGCGAAAACGGTTGCTTCGCCCGTTTTTAATATGTCGTAATATTAAGTTTTATACTTTTATTTCGATCACATATGGATATATATATATATATATATATATGGATGGATATATATATATATATATATGCAATGTACCCAGGGTAGTTGTTACGTTGTAGGGTACTACTTATACTGACCAATTCTTTATCTAACATCTCTGGGTCGCCACTTATGACTTGCTCGGTGTTGTAAGCAACGGACGATCCCTTTCTTTACGCTGTATGGATGGTGGGAGTTGAAATTGAGGTACTGTCCGGTGAATGTTGGTATACGGATGTCTTGAACCCATACTCTGTTCGAGATATTAGTACATCCAGGAATGGGAGTGTGTTGTTACTCTCTTTCTCCATTGTGAACTGTATCAAAGGTCTTATTGAGTTCACATGGTCCAATATAACCTGGATATCTTCCTGGTGTGGCCAGAGTATGAAGGTGTCATCTACGTACCTTAACCATATAGTAGGCTTTAGCGATATAGATTCTAATGTCATTTCTTCAAAGTATTCCATGTATATATTCGCCATTGCTGGTGATAATCGCGAGCCCATTGCTAAGCCATCATCCTGTCGATATATGTGTGATCCCATTCCGAAGGGGAACCAGTAATAAGGAGTGCCAGAGAAAAGCAATGATAACAAAGTTGCAATATGGGCACTGGTAAAAATGGTTGCTGAAAACATTAGGTTTATAATACCCAGAAATTCATACCCAGATGTTCTCAAGGACACATGGCACAGTGGATAAAGGCGTTGGTTAGATCCTATGACAAACCCAAAGAGTGTGAGTTCAGTACCCGGTTAAGGCAGTGGAGAACTTTCAGAAGGAGATAACTGATATCCATCAGACATGGCACTTGGAACTAGAACAGTCTACCCCAGGGATAAGGGTTCAGTTTATTCCAACCACCTGAAGAACAACGGCCGAAAGATGAGGACAATTGTCTGCATAATGTAAATACTATAATCTATATACACACACACACACACACACACATATATATATATATATATATATATATATCGAGATAGGACGTAATATCAAAATGTATTAGGATTGTTGCCATAAAATGAAAACTATAAGACATCAATTCGGCCTTTTTTTTTATTCATTTCACCCCATGTAAGGCAGTAAAGCCAGTAAGACGTAAGGGGTTACTTAGTGTGAAGGAATAAAAAAGCTTTTCACAAGCGCGAAGTGTGAGAAAGTAAACGGCTACGGTTAGTTTTTGTCAATTCCACTGAGAATTGATGAGAACTTGCCGCCAATCTAGTACTGCACTTAAATTCATAAAAGACTTCATCCGAACAGTTACCCTAAAAGTATTTATCGAAAAGACACAGGGAAGCTATATTATGGCCGAAGGGAAAGGACCGAATCCGAAATTCCAGATCAGGACCAATAATATTGCTAATTCTTTTTTAGATTTTACGAAGAATCAATATATAGCAGAAGTTCTGGACCATATATGGCAGCAATATTCTAAGCATGGATGAATGGTAGACTTATAAATATGTAAGATAGATTCTAGAGATAAAAAATTATCTGGTACAACACAGAGAACCAATTTTCTTAGCATCTAATCTCCTTCGAAGTAATCCTCTTCATCTACACAATTTATCTAACGTCCTTTCCTTTGATGGAAGTGTTTCTGGAATTTTGAGGATATCGATCGGCTGCTTCGTCGTATTCTCTTAAATTTCTCAACGTCTTGTTACTTTCAAGTCAGATTTGAGTACTGAAGAGAAATAGTAGATCTGGGGAATAGGGTGGTTGTCGAACCTGAGGAATGTTAGGCTGCACAAACTTTGCTCACTGATAGAAGCTCTGTAGTGTGGTCAGACAACTACACTCTACACATTCACCTTCCAAGCATTGCTATAAGCATGGAAAGTGAACAAGGACATTATAACTTAGTGTGTATGCGCGTATATTAATCATTTTACCCTCAAGCAAGGCAATAAAGCCACTAGGATGCAAGAAGTTACAGAGTGTTAGAAAATATGACAAAATAAAATCACTCCTTAATAGTAGCTATTAAGGAGAGAGGACTATAAAAGAATAATAATTTAGAACTCAGAAGATAACGATTGGCACTGCATTAAAATATTTGAATATCAAAGTGGCTCTAAAATAGTTATACATTGACCAAATCAAATTTTGGGGAGCAGTGGAAACAGGTAAGGGTGTACAAAATACAGTTTGTTTTACTAGGTTGCGTCGCTGAATACAATAAATTTTCATTATTATTTTTAGAAAAATGAAAAGTTTTATTATTTAACATACAAAATACTCTTACTATTTTAAAAACATTTTTATTTTAAATTAACAAATAAAGCACAGTGTACGTGTGTCCGTCTGTCTGTTTTTCGATCTCGGCGAATCATAAACAACCTGAAGTAACAGATAGTAACTGTGGATTAATCCACTGTTACCTCCTTTGCCAAGAAATGGTATAGGCCTTCGCTATAAAACGGAGCATCAAGGAGGAGGAGAGATTTTCAATTCTACGCGTTAACAAGTTTTGATATCAAAACAAATAATTAAAATTTCATCTTCTCTTTTTTCTCCCTCCTATAATTGAATACACTTAAATTACTTCATAGCAGGAAGAACTTACATCACATAGTGTCTGAAAGGAAAAAAAATATTACCATCAACAAAAAAGGTATTGGAATATATAAGAATACTAAGATAGAAAAAAAAGAAAACTTTACAAGAAATTGTAATTAAACTCGTTTTCTTTGCGTTTAAACTACAAACAGTTTATAAAGTAAAAAAAAAAAAAAATTGTTAAAAAAAAAAAGAAAAAAGTTTCGTGCACTAATGACTTGTCCATTGTACAAATTTCTGAAGAAGAATATGATAATCAAAGCAATTTACGGCAAATGTCCAACCTCCTGTAAAAATAGTTTTATCAGGGAATTTGGCAACTAACTTGAAAAAAGGTTTATTCAAAATTTCCGAAATTATTCAAAAGCCAGTCGACTCGACAAGCAACTTGATAGTACATACCAGAAATCTGTCTTTTTATCAATAATATGAGTAAACGCATTCGATATTTTCGAGGAGTTGAAATTCGATAATGAAGAGGAGAAAGAAAATTTGGAAGTAGTAAGAACGAAATTCAAAGAATTTTTTTGAGAAGCCCATGAAGCGAACGAAGCTTATAAATTTCATATTCAAAAGCAAGAAGCTTCAGAGTATAAAGGCATATGTCGCTGCGCTCCGGTAGTTAGCAAAAGGCTGCAGTTTTGGAAAAATGCAAGACAGGCTAATTCGTGACCAAAAAGTGGTCGAGATACATTCAGGGAAAAGTTTTTAAAGTATAAAAGATTTATTCTCGACGAATGTATAAGCAAGGTCTATGAAACTTCCAAGCAACAAACACAAGCTATTTCTTTAGGCGCAAATATAACAGAAGCAAACGTTTGCAGAATACCCCAAAATACAAAAAGAAGCCTCAAGATAGAGTACGCCATAAAAGCCGTACAAAAAAATGCATGCGCTGTGGCAATGTTCCATGTCATACTCAAAACGACTGTCCAGCCAAAAATGCAATGTGCCAAAAGTGTTCAAGAAAAGGGCATTATGGAAAAATGTAAAGGATTGGCAACTCTAAAATTCGAGAAATGACGAAAGAACTATATTGTGTCGTTGGGTTTATTACTACTAAGGATAGAATTAACGCAGTCATGGAAGCTGAAGCTAAAGTTACTACAAAGTTATGTAGTAAAGTGATGTAGTAAACTGATTAATTTTAAATTTGATACTGAAGCAGATGTAGCGGTAGTCTCCAGTAGTTTTTTTCTTTTTAGAAAAATCTCCAATTATTCAAAAATTTAACAACTGTATCGACCAGATTATCATCAGATAAAAGTTATCGGTCGTGTGGAGGCTTTATTAGAAATTTTAAAAGCAAAATCAAAACAGGATTTGTTTGTTATTGAACAAATGAGGGAACCATTACTGGGGACACTAGCAATAAGAGTTCTTCACCTACCCAAGGTGAATTCTATAAAAAGTGAAGACCACAAATATAGGAAAGAATTTTCAGAACTTTTCACAGGTAATGGTAGACTACAGAATATATATATGAAATATGTTTAAGAAACTGCGCAATTAATGTCAGTAGCATTTCCTTGACGGTTGCCATTTCCTATGAAGAAAAAAAAAAGTCCAGGACGAGTTACAACGTTTAAACAAAGAAAATATACATCCGGTAAAAAGACCAAAAATTTCAGCAGCACTTGTAAAACCTGCTTCACTAAGGTCTGTTCTAAGTAAGACACAGTGAAATTCAACGACAAAATACCTTTCACGTAAGGTGAAGGAGTGAACAGACATCATCAACAAAAGTTACCAACCACAAGCTTCCAATACACTGCAGCGTCAATCAAGACCTGTTTTGGATGTCCATTATTCGGAGAAACGGAGTTCATCTGAATTTTCAGAGGATCAACACGAAACTCAAATAACTTAAATTGAAAACCGAATGACAATGGCAACAGCCCATCAGTTTACACCAGATATTGTCGCAAGGTCCGACCTTCTGATAAACTTTCATTGAAAGGACTTTTAAAAAATGGATGTGGAGCAATCCACGGTTACCTCCCTTTTCAAGAAATCGTATCGACCTTCGCTATTAAACGGAACATGAATGAAGTGGGACAGAATTTTAAATTCTATGCGCTAAGAAGTTTGGACGTCAAAACAAAGAAAGACTTCATTTTCTCTTCTTCCATCTCCTGTAATTTAATACACTTAAATTACGACACAGTAACAACAGGCGATTAAAAATTCAATAACTCATTTAAAGTTAATTTAAATATCGAACAAAGTGAAAGGTTTTTAAAAAAAAGTAAATCTTTAATTTCTCTTTTCGTCGCGATTGCAATTGATATCGTCTAATTAAACCGTAATTAAAACATAATCTTGTCAAGGTACATTGCTCATATATTTTTTTTCTATTTCTATTACGTTGGTGCAAAAATAATGTCGTTTTCTCACATATGTGAGAAAACGACATTATTTTTGCACCAACCTAATATCACGCGTACTGTGGTGTATTAAAAGTATTACATACTTCATGTTCCCTAATGTCTTTTAAGAGTGACTTTCTGAAGGGATCATCAAGAATGTGGTTTTTAAAAGAAAAACATTGCGAGCAAAATAAATGTAAACTACGGAGATCGTTACATATACGAACATTATGAAAAATTAAGGTGTCCAATAAAGATATAATAATTTTATTTTTAAATTCTTATAATTTTTATACACATGGGATGCTGAAGGTAAAAGGTCGAGGACTTAAAAGATATCCGCAAGAACTAGCCTAAAGTCCGCCAAAAGGGGCGACTTCTAGGCTAGTTTTCAAAAAAAAAAAAAAAAAATGCAATATAGTTTTTGTATATCTTTTTCTTAATTTTTTTATATAGAAGAATCCAATTTCCAGTTCGCCCTGCATTTGCAAGAACTATAAACGCATCACAAGGCCAAATACTTCAAAAAGTTGGAATTTGGCTCCAGAAAGAAATATTTACGTATGGCCAGTTGTATGCTCAAGAGTAAGAAAATCTGAGACTTTATTCTTCGCTTTTAAAAATAAATTTTCTTAAATATTTTATATAAAATTGAATTAAAGAAATTGTTAAACATCGGCATAGGGATTTCGTCAAAGTAATTTCCTAAACAAATCAGTTTATTTCAATTCCATTGATTGGTTTGCGAAATTGAACGAAACGTAGTTTGTAAAACTCGACAAGAAATGTTACCGATAACATCAACAATCCTAAATACTGTGAGGATTTCAACATGCGTTAATTTGTGGCAAAATAATTCTAGCATTTATATAAATCTAAACAACCTAGAGAATATGGTCTCACTTCAAACTGATAATACGTGTATTTAAAAAAATATCTATTTGAAAATATATTGCACTACCTGGTAAGTATTGGCGCTACATAATCCTTCCTTGTATCGTTTCAATTCTAATTTGTAAAAATTGGGCCAATAAAATGCAGGAAAAAGACTTCGCATTTAAAATCACGACATCTTGAAATTTTTTTATCTTGCTTTAAATTTCAACAATAAACATTTCAAAATTATATCTGAAATTATCTGAATTTTAAGGTAAGTATAAAATTATTTACAATAATTATACGCGACTATTGTCTCCATCTCTGTTATCACAACGAAAGAAATCCTGTGATAACAACAGCAATAAAGATGAGGACAATATTGCTCAGGACACTCAGATAATGAGGACAACCTACTGCAGAGAAAAATCTTTTGTCTTATCGGTCATGAATCGAAAGAAACATGATCGCCCAAGCGTGTATCATGCACGACAGATAACTGACTGACTGAATAATTTGCAAATGATTTGTTTGAAGTTCTGAGATAAAGGATTATCGTTATTTGCCTTATTTACACGTGGACTATTGCCATCTTTGTTGTTATGACAACGGCCAAAATCTTGTGATAACAACAAAGACGAAGACAAAAATCCGAGAGTAAATACAGCAAATAACGATAACCCTTCATCTCATAAATTCAAATTATTTGCAAATTATTCGGTCAGTCAGTGAAGTGCCATGCGTGATACGCGCCCGGGGGATCATATTTCTTTCGATTCGCTACTGACGAGGTAGATTTTCCCGTAGCAGGTTCCTGTTTCTTTCTGCGGTAGACTGGTTGCTAACCGAGGCTATAAAACCCAGTCTGTCCTGCTATTCAACCATTATCTGAGAAGAGATGGACACATACCTTTTCCAAGTGAACTGAAAGAACTTAACTGGAATTCGAACTCTGCTCTCCGATTTCTCAGTCGAACCATTATCCATTATACCACGCCGCACATCATTACGCAAATTAGTATCTGTCTATATTTCTAAGATGAGGTATTATGTACCAAATTTACATTATTTGGACTATTGTTCTAATCTCTGTTGCCATATTTATCCCATCGTCCTCAAGGACATATGACACAGTGGATAAAGGCATTAGTTAGATCCAGTGATAGGATCCAAAGAGTGTGAGTTCAATACCCGGTTAAGGCAGTGGAGAACTTGGAAAGGGGAATTAACAGGAGATAACTGATAACTGACATGGCACGTGGAACTAGAACCGTCTACCTCGGCGAGCGAAATAAAGGGTTCAGTTCGACATTTCAACATTTCAACCACCTGACGAAAGCCGGAGCATACAACGGCCGAAACGTTGTGATAAATATGGCGACAGAGATGAGGACAAAAGTCCGAATAATGTAAATTACGCAAATTATTAGTGAACTCTTTAAATCGAATCCATTTTTTGGATGTCGGCTAATTCTCTTTTTGAATAATGATAATAAAAAGACCTCAACTGTATGATATGAACCATCGCATCTAAGGGAACTAACTTCTCGTTAGCATAAATATGTTGCGCAGGCATCAATGCCAATATGAATTCTTCTAAAAGGACAAACGGAATGGTCGGTTTCTTTCCCTGTCGGAGTTTCTGCGAATGAAGTTAATATAAAAATAGTTGCATAACTTTTTGCAGCGTCGCACAACATACTAAGTATTTCTCTCTTCCATGGCTAAAATCTAAGGCGTACAGATGAAGGGTACCATTTCCTTTGAAGTGAGGAACCGTCAAAGAACAGAGGTTCTGAGCTCACGTTCTCGTGTAACCTTACGCTACAATCAAAGCCCCGAAATCATCAAACACGTTGTGCCCGAAGAAAAGCATTGATTTTTGCTTGGATAATAGGTTTGCGAAATATCGATTTGGCACAAAAATACAAGTGTTCTTCAAAATACAACGTTCTGAAGGATTTCTATACGAATTTAGTTCAACGCAATGCCACAGAAAGGAAAAATTACTGATGTTTCGACTCAGGTGTTAAAATGAAAATGATTTTAATGATCAAATGGCTAACCGTCGGAATCAGAAACATTGTTTTTAATTGCTTTTTTAGAGAAAACAAACATGAGTACTGTAATTATTCACACATAATATGAATGATCACCTCAACTTAGAGTGTCAAGCGTAAAAGTTAAGGGTACGTGCTATACACGAGAATGATATATATATATATATATATATATATATATATATATATATATATATATGGATTGAAACGGTTGGATCATTTGATATCAGCATTTTTTTTGCCTCGAAGAAATCCAGGCTAAAACCGGGCAAAATTGTTTTAAAAAGTGATGATTAGAATTGTAATAAAACCTGAACATTTGAAAGTGGATTTACACAGATGTTTTGTACATTGTTTGTTCAAATAATTTAACTACCATAATTGATCATTATTATATACCATTGATTAATGAAATGTAATACGCATTTCTTACCATTTTTTAAAAATATTTACCATATTTGACGGCGTATAAGACGCACGTGTGTATAAGAAGGCCCCCTACAATTTCAGCAGGGCAAATCAAGAAAAAATTAGTAATTATTAAAATTAGTAAATCTACATATTGCATATAAGACGCAGGGGGATTTTAAGATATTTTTAGTAAAAATAAAGTGCATCTTATATGCCGTCAAATATGGTAAATATTTTTAATGTGAATATTTTTTTAATTCAGTGTTTGGTTGCTGATTTAAAATCTTTATGGGATATTAGTTACTCCTGATCTGAGATCCAACTTATTTTTGAGTTAATATTTAATTAATGTGCTTAATACACACATTAATTTAATTAATGTGCATAATACGCACATTAATTAATGTGCATAATATGGTCAAATATGGTAGTCAAAGTAGTGCTGAACTGTTATGTAATATCAATTTGCCTCTGTGGCAATGGATGCTGGACAGGAAGGGACTTGTTAAACAAAGTATTAAGAAACAGGATAATTTTATTAGAAATAAAGAAAAGTTATGTTATATCGGTTTTCCTATATGTCAGTGAATGCTGGGCAATCTCCTCACAGATTAAGAAGAGGCTCGAAGCAACAGCAATGTGGTTCTACAGAAGGATACTGAGAATACCATGCACTGAACATGTGAGCAACGACGAAGTTTTAAGGAAAATGGAAATAATTCTATACATAGAATCGAGAAGGCAGTTGAGAATTAAAAGGAAAACAATGAGGAAAGAGAGCTTGGAGAACTTACCACCCACGGGACATATTGAAAGCAAGAGTGACAGAGAAAATCAGCGAATAATCAAGCTAACGAGCTTGCATAAATATTTCGAAGAACAGAGATTAGGAGAGATGGCACAAATGTAAAACTTAATAAGAGCTACAAAGAATAGGAAGTTGTAGAGATCCATAATCTCCCACCCCCTGAAAGGATGGAGCAAATAAAGCAAGTAGATCCTCTTTTTGTGAAAGTTTTCTTTGTTTTCTAAAAAAAAACTTTATCACTTAGAAATAACAACTCTATAATGAAAAAGCCGTAGTTTACATTTTCCCCCTCATATGATGCCTGTGACTCGTTAAATGATACATACTTTCATGCAAAATCGTTACCAAGAACAAAAGATATCTTCGTTGTAGAAGATTATTGGATAACTCTGTTATAAATGTAACCGTAGAAATTGGTGTGGAAAAAAAAAAAAATTCTAGAAGACACTAGTTTCGAATTCATCATGGCATTCAGACCTGCCATTGGGTTAGGATGAATAATTAAAGGCAGTAACTAGCACATGAGTGTGCTGAAAAATTGACGCGTATTGCTCACAATATCACCAATTTGAAAAGGATAGGCTTAAGCGCAGTGGGTTAAGCAAATAGCTATTGGCTACCATGATGTGAGAAAAATTACCTTCTTAATCAGGCAAAGCGAATTCTGCTGTATATTCTATTTTTCTAATCTTTCAATGATATTCGTACACCCTCCATGTAGATGATTTTCTATATATATATAATTAATACAAGTAAAAGTTTTGGCACTTAACTGATTGATTCTACTTTCAGTATCCCTACTCCAGAGTATCGTAGACGGGCACTCCGAGTATCGCTGTGCACTCGTCAGGTGATATATAAGACATTTTTATGTTTATACATTCTTTTTTAATAGATACAAGTATTTAAGTAAAAGCTTTGTTTTATAATAAACAGTATTAACAACATTTACCGGCCTGAATGTCCGAGAAATTGTCATAGAAAATATGCGTCCTCCGACAGGAATCGAACCTGTATCCTATACGGAACCGTCATTTAGCCTGACGTGCTTTTACCGATTTCGGCACAGAGGAGCGATTCGGTATGCAACGTTGATTTTACTGCTTTTAAACTACAATTTTCTCCCGTACATTCATATCTGCTCGATGCGTATCCAAATGTAAACAAATAACTTCACACATTATGAAATGGACAAAGTTCGACAATTATTTTAAGACTTTTTTATACATTCTTTTTTATAGCTACAAATATTTAAGTAAATGCTCTGTTTTATAACAAACAGTATTTACTGGTCTGAAATGTTGTTAATACTGTTTATTATAAAACAGAGCATTTACTTAAATATTTGTATCTATAAAAAAGAATGTATAAACATAGAAATGTCTTAATTGTCAGACTTTGTTCATTTCATTATATATATATATATATATATATTTCAGTTGTGTGTGGCATAGGAGTGTTAGTAATTTTATATTGGATGGACTTATCAAGCGTTCAAAATACATAAAAAACTTATACATTAAAAAAGAATTAGTCAAAATTGTTTAACTTCATAATCACTATACAACCTTCTCATAAAAGAAAAAAATAGTAAAAACTTATAAAATTTTTCCCTGTCCATAAACATTCAACTAAACATGTATAAAAGGACTGCTACACACACAAATATATATATATATATATATATATATATATATATATATATATATATATATATATATATATATTTGTCATCCATTGACAGAATGTTTCGCTGTATTACAGCTCATCAGTGTAACTTGACATCCGATTGCTTCAAGCCGGGATCAGAAAACCGACGGATTCGGCAAGAGTCGGAGATTTTCATCCTCAGCTATCGGCTCACGGTTGAAAGAAAGGTGAATCTTTACGTATTTATTCTATGAATAAACGCACCAACGACTGACAGTGCTCAATATATATATATATATATATATATATATATCGTCTTGTGTATATTGTTGTATGTGAATATAGGCGAAAACACGCACTCATATTTCAAATACGCTCACACGAAAAAAGTGCCCGAAGCAAACTAAACTTATAAAACATTTTACATTTTTTTCATTAATTCTTATGTTTATTCGCCAAGATGTTGAAATTAATCATATCTTGGCTTTGGTTTATTATTTATGACGGGTGAGTTCAAAACATTTAATCTCCGTTAAATCAGCAAGCAGACATTTACAGCTCAACAAGATTCTTTTCGCCTTGTTAGGTACACAATGCACCCACTAAAACTTTGCTATAAGTGTGTCAATGAGGAAGTGACCGTTTATATCAAAGACAGAAAAATAACTCCCACTCTACTATAAAAAAAAAAAAATCATCCCACTGGTTCGCTTCCGTTATTGTAATGTGCGGTGACGTTAGGATTGAGATCTTCAAGAACTACACCCGACTACACGAGGGCTGATAAAACGTACCGGGACTGGTTCTATAAAAAAGAAAACTACACCAAATTCGACATTTAATCCCTTTCGCATTTAAAAAAAGAAAAAAAAAAGAAAAAGTAAGGCGGCAATGACACTAATACATCGAGGATTACAGAGAGTGAAGGTGAGAGAAAAAAACTAGATATAGTGAGGGCTGGGACCATGGAGAGGATAAAAGCTGAACGGTTTTCAAGAAGATAGAAGATGGCGATTGACGTTGGTTTTAAATTTTTGAAGATTGTAATTAACAGAGAAGCAAGGAAACAGAAAGCAGTTCCACAGGCGGGGAGTGCGAGAAAAAGAAAATGTTGGAGTTGTTTACTTTTAACTAATGCAACAGTAAAAGGGTGAGACCTAGATGCCAATCTAGTAGCCCGCTTAAGCTCACGTAGTTCAGGCACCAGGGAAAAAAAATCTTCAGAGTAGTAACCATAAAAATATTTGTAAAAAAACAAAGGGAAACCACGCCACGTCGGTGATAAACTGACTGAAGTCGAGATGCCGTGTCAGGGTCGATTGCATTGCAGATCGTTCTTTGGATTTTGTCAAGAATCTCGACATGAGTAGCAGAAGCACTAGACCAGTATTCAATGCAAGGACGAATGGTAGATTTGTAAATGTGCAAGATGAACTCTGACGAGAAAAATCTGGTATGACACAGAGACACAACTTTCCTTTCAATAGACGCAGCTATTGATTTGATGTAGTTGTTCCACTTTAAGTCATTTGAAAACGTGAGGCCAATAAGGCGCAATGTGTTGCTCGCCAGGAGTCTAGCTGATGGCGGACAGGGAAGTTTCTCTATGATGGTTAAATAAGAGCAGTTTTATTTTGAAGGAATTAAAATTTACGAGTCATTTCTGCCTCCAGTTAACCACAGATTAGAGGTCCTTTTCAACGGCAGCGGCCAGGGTAACGTTGTCACCTGATGGATTTGATACTGAAACATGAATAAATGGTAGTGTCATCCGCACAAGTGCCTATTAAGGAAGATCATTAATGAAGATCAGAAACAGCGTAGAACCCAGTGTAAAGTCATGGTCGCACCCCGCGTTCGTGTGAAAGGATCTGGAAACGAGCCCGTTCAAAACGACCTTCATTTCCCGATTTGGTAGGAACGATTTGATTAAATGTAACAATCGTCCAGTCACACCGTAGCCCTGGAGCTTACGTAAAAGACCAGCGTGATAAACCCTGTCAAACGCCTTCGAGATATCTAGAGCTACAGCTCGAGTTTCGCCGTTATTATCAAGAGCTTCATATACATGTTTAGTGATGACCGTTAGTACATCAGCGGTAGACCTGGCAACACTGAATATTGTCTTTCAGAGAGTAGGTTGTGAGAGATAAGATGTTTAGCCATGTTAGCATTGATTAAAGCTTCGGATACTTTGCCAAAAAGCGGTAGAAGACAAATGGTCAGATAGAGCGGTCAGAAGGTTCTACTGAGATCTTAAAAACAGCAACCTTAGAAGAGGACCTCAAACAATAATGAAAACAGGAAACAGCAAAGCAATAGTTGTAGTGTTTGGAGAGAACTAGAACCAGCTCGGGTTCCCAAACATGCATTTGTTCATGTTGGAGAATAGATAATAGTCCGAAGGGGTGAAATCCAGAAAATAGTGAGGGTGATCAACCAGTTCAAAGCCATAATCATGCATAGGAGCCATTAAAACCAAGGACTTGTGTGCTAGATCATTTTCCTGATGAAACAAGACCCCTTTCGTCATTCTTCCTGGATGTTTGGTCTTGACAGTCATTCGTAACTGACTCAGCAATTTAGCATAGTACTCACCATTATACGGTCTTTAAAGATGGATCATAAGCCCAATGCTATTTCATCCCATAAAACTGAGCCCATTAACTACCCTGCAGATGAAGCGACGTTGGATTTCTTTGAAGCAGGTACGGAGTGGTGTTTTCACTCCATGAATTGTTGCTGGCTTAAAGTGACTTCAAAGTACTGGGTGAAGAAAGGTTCAAGGAAACTAGCGCAATCTGCCAGAAAAAATGTCAGATTTGCCCGTGATGCGATCAGCCTAGTACACTTTTAATCAAGTGTCAGAAGAGCCGAAACTTTCTTCAAGTTAACTCTGCAGAATATTCTCAACTCTCTCACGGGATATACTAATAGCATTTGGTTATTAGTATATTTCTTGTGATACATCATCATGTAGTGAATACGATCACTGTTTTCCTCGGTTTCGGCAGCATTTGCAGGACGTGTAGACTTGGGTCATCTTCAAGACTCTTCCTTCCCCTCCTAAATTCAGATGCTCTCTTTTGCGCTGTTAATAAAGCTAAAACGTTATCTCCTAATAGAGCAATGTCAGCATTAATGTCCTTGGGGGCTAAACCTTTTTCTGTTGTACTTGATAACATTACAATACCAAAATTTGTCTATTTTCAAGGGAAGTCGCTACTAGTTATGTTTGAAGTCTTCTTTGAACAGTCAGATGTCAGTTTACCTGGAAAGAAAACAATGCAGTTATTACTAAGAAGAGGTGAGATTAATGCGTGCAAGATTACATCGCTCTAACATCACGCCTTTAGTAGTCAGCCTGTGAACTTTTCAGCCCTCCCTCGAAAGTTTGTAGAAAAGTGAGTGTGGGTGTGTGCCTAATAGAAAGGAAAATTCATACCGCATTTATGTTGAGAATTTCCTTTTCATCAAATGAAGTAACACAGCGTCCTGTTACAGTTCAGCCAGCCGTGATTGCCTAGCAATGAGAGCTTCTGTTTTTATAAGGAACGCACTGACGTAGTAGTAAGCAAGTGAATAAAATTCAGGTCGTTTTGATAATTAAAACCTATTTCAATTTGTAATAGCTCAGAATTTACGATAACTGAAGTATTGACTTTTGACCAACATGAATATCGTAACCAAGGAAGTATTATTCTACATAATTTCATTACCCAAGACTTTATAGTTTCTGAGATGTTGCCAGAAAAGTACGAATGTTTTTTGGCAAGTTTACTGACTTTCGTGGTCAAATTGAGAAAACAGGAAAAAGCTCTCAATAATCGTTTCCTTGAATATCTTGAAAAACGGACAGATAATATAAAACTTTACTTTTTCAAATTACACATTCCTAATATCGTGAAATCTTATAATACTCGCATATATGTCTTATAACTTTTACACACACACACACACGTGTGTGTGTGTGTGTGTTATAACATATATGTTCCTTTATATTCACGTAAGCGTAAATACACTTGGGAAGGCATGAATAAATCTCTTCTCCCCGCAGCTATGGGTTAATTAATAAGCCATTATCATCTCCTTCCCAATAATCTAAAAATGTTTTCTAACTTTAGTGGGTTGATAAACCGTAAAAACGAATGAATCATAATATATATTTACATACGCTCTGTTTCTAATATTAAACATTTTTCTCTCATAAATATATCGGATCTTAAAAACTACATACATACATATGTGTGTGTGTGTGTGTGTGTGTGTGTGTATCTTATAACATATGCAGTATATATGACTATAGTATACTAAGTATAGATCGACCTGGGCAACATAACGGGAATTCCGAACAGAACGCTTTATTTAATCTACAGGGATAGACTGTTCAGTTCCACTGCAAATTTCCTGTAGTTAATGCGTATTGATATACAGCAGATGAAAACCGGAAGACATAACGGCCGAAACGTTTTGATAACAACAATAAAGATGAAGACAACAGCCCGAATGTAAATAGTGTGAGTAATGCAAATTTATCAAAGAGGTGACTTCTTGATAATATCACCCTGAGAAAGACGATACAATCGGGCGTCACGACTGGAAAGTGTCTGAAAACCATACCCACGCGTTGTGAATGAAACTGTTTAGGCGAAACTGTTCGGAAGCCGTCGATGGTTGCGCAAGCATGAGATTACAAGTCATCGTGACTGAGGGTTTCAACATAATAGACCTGTTCAACTACTAATCACGTATTTTCTTCCTGAAACTTTAACTGATGCCTGCTCAACAGAGTGGCTATAGAAACAACAGGTTGACCCTGTGGATGTTGAAGAAACATAAAAACAAAAGATGTACTTGATTTGCGGATTAGTGATTAGCTAGCCATCTCGGAAATGTGTAACCAGACATTAAATAATCTGATTAACCATTAGTAGTGAGCTTGATCTTCACCTAGCGCCTCATACGTATGGCCTTGTACCAAAACTAAACTAAGCTTATTAAATAGAAATATACTTAATTTGCCGAGCGTGAATCACAATCAGAGTTAAAAGAACTATAACCTGCTTAACTCTAGGGAGTAATTCTCCCTTTAGGCAGTACCTCAACTATTTTATTAAAAGCGGGAAAGCTTCATTTAATCCCTAGAGCTTGGGGCGTCCCAAAATAGAAATGCCAGAAGACAGAAATTTTTACCTCGACATGCATGGCGGGCCGAATATTAAGCAGGGGGCGGTTAAAATGCCACAAACCCAGTTGTGATTTAGATAAATATAATATTCTCAACGCCAGGGAGTATTTTCTCATAATGAAGAAGGTGCAGCCTGGGTGATTGGTCGCTTGAAACTGGACTTTATTTAATTTCCGCTTCCATGCTAAAGAAACCGAGAAGTGAGATTTAACCAGCCAGTCTCGGAGACCACATCTAGTGTTACGCGTTTCAGCGCGACAGGATTGTGGTTCTATTTTTTTCTCTTTCAAAAAATTCACCCCAAGGATGGTAATAAAGCCACTAAGACACAAAGGGTTATTGAAGGAAAGAAAATAAGAAAAACAAAACCTTATGAGTGAGAACAATAAAAGAAGAGTAGTCAAGGAGACAATAGATAGCGAACGAAATTGTATTTAAATTTTTGAAGATCAGCGAAGAGAGTTCCACAGGCGAGAAATGTGAGAAAATAAACAAAGACCTCATATTTGCATATAGCCAATTCAACTGTAAAATGATGAAACTTCGTTGTTAATCTAGTACTGCACTTAAATTCATAAAGTCTCGGTACCATAAAAGAAACATTATTTACATTATTCGGACTATTTTCATCATCATTTTCGCCATATTTATTACAACGTTTCGGCCGTTATACGCTCCGGCCTTCTTCACGCCAAACTGAACCCTTTATTTCGCTCACTGGGGTAGACTGTTCTAGTTCCACGTGCCATGTTTAATGGGTTTCAGTTATCTGTTAATTCCCCTCTCCAAGTTCTCCACTGCCTTAACCGGGTATCGAAATCACACTCTTTGGGTCCTGTCACTGGATCTAACCAACGCCTTTAACCACTGTGCCATATGCATGTGTATGATTTTCTGGGTATTATAAACCTAATGTCTTCAGCAAATTATTTTTACCAGTGCTCATATTGCAAAAGCTGGACGACACTTCGCAGATATCTGTCCCGAGTAAGACCCCACCTATAGAGGAGAACATGACTAAAAACTGTGTGTATGCTATCCCATATAGCTGTGGAAACAAATATAAAAGAGAGACAGGCTGCCCCCTTAAGGTAAGGCTTCAAGAACACTAGAAAGCTGTAACACGAGGGGAAGTAGAAAAATCGGGCGTGGCTGATCACATATGGAGAGAAAAGGGTAGATCACCACCCTCTGTGGGATCAAGTTGAGATCGTAGAAAAAGAACACCATTGGAAAATTCGTAAACTTAAGGAATCAGCACATATGCTAGGTCACAAACATCTCCTGAGCCGACCGAGCATAGAAATGAGTACAATATTGGAACCAGTAATAAGGAGTGCCAGAGAAAAGCGATAATAACAACAAAAATGTGGCTGACCACATATGGAGAGAAAAAGGAGATCACCGCCCTCTGTGGGATCAAGTTGAGAACACCATTGGAAAATTCGTAAATTTAACGAATCCATACATATGCTAGGCCACATAAAACCGGGGTGACAGGCCAGGGCCAATAACATTTCTGATTCTTCTTTGGATTTTATCAAGAATCTCTAAAGACCAGATGTAGCAGCGATATTCTAAGCATGAACGAATGCTAGACTTATAAATACAGAAGACAGACTGTGACGAGAAAAATTATCTCGCACGACACAGTGAACCAACTTTCCTAGCAGCAGATCTAGCAATTGATATAATATGATCTTTCCACTTCATGTCCGCAGAAAAAAAGTTAGCCCGAGAAGACGTAACGTTTCACTTCTCCTGGAGGTTAGCATCAGCCATGCTGGCAGAAGAGAGCAATGTCTCTCATACGATTATTGAAGAGCATTTTTGTTTTGGAGGCGTTAAATTTCTTGCCTCCGTTGACATCAGATTTTATGTCACTTTTGAGATCACCTGAAAATTTTACCTTATAAAAACGATTAGACTTACTACTAAGACAGGAGAAAGAGTCATCGGCATAGATACTGAGCTGCGAACTGATGAGGGAGGTCATTGATGAGAATTAGGAACGAAGTAGGAAAAAGGGACGCCCGCATCAATGAAAGATCTGGAAGAGTGGCCATTCAAAATAACTCATTTTATGATTTGATAAAAAAGACTGAATCAGTTCAAAAATTCGCCCTGAAATACCTTTCAACTTCAAACCCTATTAAATGCCTTTGAGATGTCCAAAACAATAACCCGACCTTCACCATTCTTATTTAAAGCTTGATAGACTATTTCAGCAATAACCGTTAATACATCAGCAGTTGACCTAGAGAAGCGAAATACATATTGCTTGTCTGAAAGAAGATCCTGCTATATGTGGTGATTAACTAGTTCAGAATTCATTAGAGCCTCTAGTATTTTGTCAAAAAGTGATAGAACGCTCATAGGCTGTTATTAGGTTGGTGCAAAAATAATGTCGTTTCCTCACATATGTTACTATGTGAGAAAGCGACATTATTTTTGCACCAACATAATAGAAGAAGCAGACGGTTCACCTGAGTTCTTAAAGACTGGAACTACAGAAGACTGTATCCAACAAGAGGGAAAGCAGGCAGAAGCCAGGCATTTATTGTAAACTTTAGAAAAATCGAGCCAGTTCAGGAGCAGATTCCTTAAGGACTATTGCATGGAGGCAATCAGGTCTGCATGGTTAGTAGAGATCCAATTTAGAGATGAAAGCAGAAACCAAGGAAGACCTCATATATACACTCAACAGAGATTCAGTTCTAAGTGGAAAGTCAGGCAAAGGTACTCCAATTGAGTCGAGAGTAGAATTTCAAGAGAATTTACGAGCAAAAAATTCTTCATCAGCAGTAAATGTTTACACCTCAAACTGAATGAAGAGGGGAAGGATAGAACACTCTTATTTAACATACTACAGGATGCCCACTAAAAAAGTGGTAAATTTATCATCACTGTTTTATCTTTAAGGAATAATTGACCTTGAAGAACCTTGAATAGATTTCTTGGATATTAATGACCTTGAATAATCATCTGGCTCTAGCGTAATTACTCTTATTGTTTCTTTTATAATTGATTAATTGCTGCTCGATCTCTTGAATCGTCATGTAAAGGTTATTTGCAGACAACTTTCGTCTTTCGTTCCGCCCTTCTTGTATGGCTAAACAACTCACTTATTTTGAACGTCAAGTTATCGTACTTTTCGAAGTAGAACACCTGACGTGGGGATTGACGAAATATGCAGAAAATCTTCCTGAATTTTTCAGTCCCATCTGTCATCACCAGCTTCCAACGATTGTCTCACATCTTTCCGAACTCACCGCTTTTTTATAGGGCAACCTGTATTACAGAGCCGCCATTACTCATGAGAACCAAAGTTGTTAGAGGCTATACGATACCTCATTCTATCAGCAAACAAAGACTTAAATTTCAGTTGAGCAAGTAACTATTCGGTAGCCCACTGTAGAGTAATTGTTAACAAGTAAGTTTTGAAGAATAATGGATTCTAGCATGGATGTTAGTATTGTTTTCTGTGGCAGAGGAGGCGAAGCTTGATAAATGCTTACAGCGTTCCTTCCGTAGAGAATTTGCATATTTGATTATTATATACTGTTTGAATTAGAAAACTATCCTATCTATATATCTATAGCACATACTGTTTCTCCCCCTTCTTTCACTCCCTTTCCTTTTCACACTTTCCCACTCTCTGTTTTCTGTCCCATTCTGTCTATCTCTCCCACACAATTTGCCCTCACTCTTCCATTCTTTTTTCTACCCCCTATTTTTGTATCCCTATCAACCCTATCTCCAAATATCCATTCATAATGATACTGATAGGGCTCCTTGACGTGGTGTAATGGTTGCCTCGCTAGATCAATTACGACTGAGAAGTGAATTTGATCCTCACTGAGTGTCCCATACTTTCAGCCTATGCTTAGAAAATCACCATAATTAGGTAATTGTGTAGAATGTGGATCAATAATTTCATAGTATAATACGCAGTAACGAGCTAAATTTTCATTTTGAAATATCACTGCATTACAGGAAATATTCTTCTTCTCTGTACCGTGTTTGTTCTGGACGTATGTGATCATGGCTCTCCCCAACTACATGCCCTTGTAGTTGTTAGTAAGTTGTGCCTATTCCCTATCCCTGTTCGGCCAAATCTTTACAGAAACTCGTTAAGCAGGAAGCATTCGCCGATTCCTCTGTCCTTGTTGCTTTCAGTATGTCCTTGTGAGTGTCAAATTCCCAAATCCCTCTTTCCTCATTATGTATCCTAGAAATTTCAACTGTCACTTTCTACACATGTCCTTTTTGTTTTCATTTTCCATAAAACATCGTCGTTGCTCATATCCAGTTCCTGATATTCTTAGCATCCTTCTGTAGAACCACATATCTGTTAGGTTGAGTCTCTTCATCTGTGAGGAGATTGTCTAGCATTCACTGACATATAAGACATATATTACATAAGAGTTCAGTAGCTTTTTCTAAAGAAATGTTCCCGTTTCTTTGCTTTGCTTTTGGAAGACATCATTTGCTATTCAGATGCATGTTCGGATTTCTATCAAAACTTTCTAAATATTTCATATTTTTACTTGCTTGTCTCCAGTTCGTAGTTATCATTATGTGTTTCGTTTGCTGACAACCATAGATTCCATCTTTGTACCAGTCATACTTTCTTCCTGCTTTCCTTTATTACTTTCTGTAATTTCTTTTCTGTGTCTGCTATCAACGCTGTGTCATTTGAGTATCTTATGTCGATAAGATTGTGGCCAAATTACAGAAATTAAGAAAGAATTATATCGAAAAATACTTATTTCATATATAAGTCTACGGACTTAATGATTTACTTTTAATACATAAGATATTACTGAAAAGTTCTCAACCCGACAAGGAATCCCTTCCAAAAACATCCTGATGTTCGGTCATTAAGTCAGATACAGGAATCACTCGATTAGTGCAACTAATTTGTACATCGGTAACTATTAAAAAAAAAAAAAAAAATCAATTTTCAATTACTATGGTTAAATTTAAGAATGTTTTTGTTATGTCCCCGTGTGAGTTCGTTTCAAACATCCTCGTCGCCACTGTTATATTTCGTGCTAAGGGAATAAACACAACACCAGGTGGATACTAGAAGAAAGGTTTATTGTACACAAGTACAATATGAAATACGGTACAGTTATACACACAAGTCAATTTATTAGTAATGAGTGCCACTAATTAGAAGGTCAGACGTGCTTGCGTCGTCTCGCTCTCACTCCCCCCCCTCTGTCTAAGTCTCTCGTAGACAGTAGACTTTATAGGTACTTACTACCTATAATGTAATAATTCATGGGGGGGGGTGACTGGTTATTCCATTACATCAGTCTTACCGCGCTAATCGAGTATTCTGCATACACTAATCGAATTTTGACATATAAAGTTTTTAGCACACTAATCGAATGCGCATAAATGGAGGGATGTCTGTATTAATATTGATTGGTTTGTCTTTACGATTTACCAATATTTTTCGTTTTTTTTTTTTTTTTTTTTGTAAAAGCCGAAACATATTTCAGATTGTGGGAGGTTGCTTACAGTAACCAGTGTTTGCAAGCAATCCCCTGCCTACGTACTGACCGGGCTCGACAACGCTTAAATTCTGAGATTAAACGATAACGATGTTTCCGGTAAGATTTGATCGTAGGCCAGATATTAGAAATTGAGGCACAATACACGCAGATGCGGAATATATTACTATTTGGGCAGGAGGTGGGTAACTGACTATGGCGATTGCGTTAGAAATCAAAAAGTGTTTAAGAATAACGAAAAATGACTTTCAGAATCTAAGCAAAGATAGGAAAATGTCCCCCAAAATAAAGAATAGAGTGCTGGATTGCTATGTAATGTCTACTCTCTTAATTTCCTTAGAGAAAAGTCGTGAAACAACAGAGATGTGGTTCTAACAAGGAAAAAATAAAATACCATTCATAGATCATGTGAGCAACAAGGAAGATTTAAAGAAAACAAAAACTACAAGGTAACTGCAGTTAACACTCAGAAAGAGACACATAACGAGAAAAGCGGGCATGGAGAATTTAACACTTACAGGACATAATGAAGACAAGAGAATGTGATTAGAAAGAAAGAGTTAACTCCATAAAGAATTTGAATTAAAGGATGGCAGAACAAAAACTGAGATGCATGGTAAGTGCCAACAATTATTTTGAGCAGTAAAAGACAAGAAGTTGTAGAGAGCCGTGATTGACAATTCCTGTTATAAATAAGACTACACTTATCAAAAAAAAAAAAAAAAAAAAAAACGATAATGCGTAGTGATTTCAAAAATAGCTATAGCTGTAAAAGAAGTAAATAGGCTAAATTTTGTGATTGCGCCACCGGAAATCTTGAATGTATTAAAACAATGTCTGTAATGGAGGACGAATTACAAACAAGAAGTCCGATTTTTTCTTGCTGATAACTCCAAAACAGTAGGTTTCTTCGTAATTTAATTAATTCAAGTTCAGCATGCACATTTACACGGAGTTATGACGATTTGGGAAAATTTTAAGAGATATTTAGCGCAGGTGTTAAAAAGCAAATTTACCTCATTGTCATAATTAACTTATGATATATTTAAGGAAAGTTTAGTTAGAATGATACGTTATTCATTATAATTAGTTCCCACAAATGGAAATTACTTAACGTCAAATATTAATTTACGTCAGCCATGTTAAAGCGAACGATTTACTCACATTTTATATGATTTACTAACAAGTGGCGATAATATGTAATTTACATAATAATTTCTAAAAGTCTTTTTCAATACATATTTTTTCTGTTATATTATTTTTAATTCAAATTCTAAAAAATTGATATATATAGCAATGGTTCTTTCAATTTTTTTTCTAATTTATATCTACCGTGTCAAACTTCTGTTCTACGTTAGGAAACCAACAGCGTTCATAATAAGCATTGTCATCTGCTATTTCATATTACAACAAATTAGTCGAATGGAACCGAAAAAAGTTCTACTTATTTAAATAAGTCAAAATAATCTTCTTTTTTAATTAGATTTTTTAATAAATGTACCAAATTATTTAAGCAAGTGTAAAAACAGTAAGTTTGCTGAATTATTATTATTATTATTATAAACATTAGGACAGATTGGGTCTATAGGCTGGATGGCATCTGGTCTAGGAGAAGGACAACTGTGAATTCAAACCCGGAGTGGAGCCCCTAAGGCGGATGGACGGCACTTTGTGCTACCTTCCGGCAACTCCTGCAGCCGCGCTGGTACCAAACTGTATTGGTTTATCCTCTCCTTTGGACTCTGCTAGCAAGGCCGAGAGGGGGAACTAGACGTCCGGGCAGTCATAGTTCTCCATATATCCCGCCCAGGCTCATGACGTACCGCGCTACTCCATCGTCTCTCGAGTCGGACGGATGCTGACGACAACAATAAACATTAGATAATTATTCAAATGATTCTCTCAGGATCAGCTCTATGTATTTATGTTCAGAGTAGAAAATTCAAGTCAGTTTAGCATAATGACAAAAAAATGTTTACAAATAGTTCTTTAACATAACTAATAGTCAACAGTTTGTTTCTTGCCCCAGTTAATAACGGATTGAAGGTCATTCTTATTTCGATCAGTTGATTTATGAAACCTATAGTTCTTGCTATTAAGACACGAGTAAATAGTTCTCTTTTCCGCATAAAAACCGAGTTAGTAACTTATGACATCGAGAAGGTCGTTGATGAAAGTAGGCCCACGTAGAAAGTAGGCCCATTAAAGTAATCTGAAAAGATCTAGAAGAGTTGCAGTTCTAGAAGATTTGCCGTTCATAATTTTCATTACATGATTTGTTGAAAAAAATAATTGTCAAGGGCACAATAGCCCTTCAGTTCGTGAAGAAGGCCAGCATGCCAAACCTTGTCAAACGCCTTCGAGATATGTAAGGCCACGCTTGAAGGACGACGAAATCATTGATTAATTAGATGTTCGTAAAAATATTGAATTATTTAAACATGTGAAAAACAGTAATTTTGTTTCGTTAATGTTATTATTATTATTAAATAATAATAATAATAATAATAATAATAATAATACAAACACTAGAAAATTATTCAAATGTTCTATGTAGCCATGTTCAGAGCAAGGAATTCAAATAGACTTTTCATAATGATAAAAGAACTTTAGAAAATATTTCTTGTTGAAAATGATGATTTTTAGAGAAGTAAGAACTTATGTATAACAAATTTTTCCTGTTCAAAGGACGAGTATTTAGCTAAAACTAGAGATATTGATAATACCTTGCTTGCTTCATGTATTATTATGTAAACAAACAAAGTGTAACATATATCATTAATATATAAACCACTGAAATACATTTAATACAATATCATGAATAAATTAACATTTATTTATTTTACATTTTAATGGCGAAAACGTTGATCAATTTTATTTGGAGAAAATATTTTTCGCAATTTGCAATGATGACACTGGGATTAACACATGCTGTTGTATGCAATTTGTTTCTAATTTATTCATTTGAAAATGCAAAAAATATGTTTTTAAAATAAAAAAAATATATTTATTCTGCAGAGAAAAAATAATTTGAACTTTTCTCATTTCTACAGCAAAATATTTTTATGCCTCTGATCTTCCTTAATGAAAATCTCCAATGGTTTAAAATGCTGAAAACGTTACTTTCAACGAAAGGCTAAAACATTCAAGAAACATCGGACTTAGTCATTGTTATGCGAGTGGTTTTGTCGAATGGTGCCAACAAAGCAACTGGCATTAATAAGTAAGGGAGGTTACTCTGGCATTTAATAGTTAATTTCCTTTGACAACAGCTTCTCTCAATCTCTTTGCGTGAGAGAGAATGTGAGTGAACAAGTGAGAAGGAAACAAAAACACTACATTCTAATAAACGTTATTTTCTTCATTAAATTAAGCGTACCATTCAGAAAGCGAGAACCGACCGCAGTTTGCCCATGGCTGCTCTACGACAATGTAAATATATCCTTTCGAAATTTAGCCTACCCATAAACTCTGGCAATTTGGGGGTTAGCAATTGACTGGATATTTCCAAGTTTATTTTGTCTCCATAAGAAATTGTTCAGTCCTTTCATTCACGCAACTCGTTTGCACGGCTTTCAACAACTGACGCTGATATTTACCATTGTGAACTTCGTTCACGATTAGTAAATGCCTGCTGGGAGAAGAGATGGGGACATATTCTCTCTTCCAAGTGTATTTCAGTGAAAGCAAACGCAACAGCAGGAATTTGAACAAAAGACACTAAATGACGGTATAGTTAAAAGGTCAGCCATGAAGATTCTGTCGACAGCGCTTTTTCTCCCTGCAACATTTACCTTTGTTTTGATTTCATTTTAACATCATTTGAATCAATTTTTATTGCTTCTCAGGCGACTTCTCTGCTTCAATATTGTTTTCCAGTCTCGTATAAATATCTTCTAATGATGTAAAATAAGTTTTCTATTGAATCAATATCCAGCAATATGGATGGGGGAATTTCACTAATTTGATATCTTTGAAACCTTTTCTTTTTAATTTATGTTAGTAAGGTGGGCAATATTCAGCTCTGATGGATGTGAAATAAAATTGTATTGAATTGATACAGACTTTGGCTTAAACCTTCTTGCTTTATGACGTATAACTCAAACGTCTTGTTCATGAACGCAATACTATTGTCTGCATTTAACAGGTACCTCCACGAGATCGCCAAAAAAAAGAAGAAGAAGAATAAGAATAAATATAAGAATAAGAATAATAAGAAGAAGAATAAGAATAAATATAAGAATAAGAATAATAAGAAGAAGAATAAGAATAAATATAAGAATAAGAATAATAAGAAGAATAATAAGAATAATAAGAATAATAAGAAGAATAAGAATAATAAGAATAATAATAATAATAATAATAATAATAATAATAATAATAAGAATAATAATAATAATAAGAAGAAGAAGAATAAGAAGAATAAGAATAAGAATAAGAAGAATAAGAATAAGAAGAATAAGAATAAGAAGAATAAGAATAAGAAGAATAAGAATAAGAAGAATAAGAATAAGAAGAATAAGAATAAGAAGAATAAGAATAAGAAGAAGAATAAGAAGAATAATAAGAAGAAGAATAAGAAGAAGAAGAAGAAGAAGAAGAAGAAGAAAAAAAGTGCATAGCATGATGAAAAAGACGCCAAACTTGACAAAAACAAAATTTTATCGTCTAAATGTTTATGTTGTTATTATTAAGAGGAAAGATCAAAGTATTTTGGGGGTATTTTTTTTACATTTTTTAATCGTTCCTAGCACGTCCGAAATTTTCGTTAAAGATCTTTTTTTTTTTAAGTCAGCAAAATTGATCATTTTTTTTCCATTTTATAAAAAACTGGAAATCTCACTTTGAAATTCTCTTAAATATCAATTATCATTTTTCAAAACTTATTTTAAGAAAAGAAATTATAATGTTTATTTAAAATATTTTGAACAAAGCTTAACTTAGCTTCTGCGCCGAAAAGATGTAATTTGAAAATAAAACAGAGCAGGTCATAAAATTTCGCGTCACTTGACAGGTGATGAATGACATATTGACGGATTCTGTGAGGCTAATTTGTTCTACGGAAGGAGAAAAGTGAAATAATTTACATTTAAGTGAACAAATTATTTACCTTGTTATTTTTAAGGAAACTTTGAGCGCTCTAAATTTTTTTTTGTACTTAGCTTTCACATTTACGAGGCTTTATGGGAAATATAATATAAAGAAATTAAAATAAGACTGTTAAGAGTGAGATTAAATTTCATATTTCATAAAAAAGGTATCTAATTAATTTATAGGTACTTTTCTTATGAAATTTTATCAGAAGTTTACATAAAATACTATAATTTTATGTACATTTATTACATTTTACTGTTATTTGTATTTCCATTCATTTTATTATTAATTTTGGTATTTCATTTATGGAAAAATATAATAACTGAGATTAATATAAAAATAAGATCATATAAATTTCATAAGATGATACTGATACTTGTAGGTAACCCTCTCAGTTGAAATTGAAAAACCAAATTACCTTCTCCACACGTGTTTCGCAAAAGTAAGGCCTTAACAGCGGAGAACAATGCTTAACTCAATTAAAGCAACTGAATTGTATTCTGGCTGGTCTTCCATACTTTATAATAACAGCCCGATTATAAACACAAAATTACATTTCTTAGTGCGGATCTTCTGATTAGTCAAAATGATACAATTTAGAGACTTAGGAAACCCAATGCGGCTTTTAACTAATTTTATAATATTTTAACAACTTAAATGTAAAAATCTATTATAATTAAGAAATAACAAATAATTGTATTAAAAATTCATTTTTCATCGAAAAAATTTTTTGCTTTCAGAAAATATTGTTCATATTCATAAAACAAACTAAAAGCAAATAAAAGCATTTGAAATTAAATAATATCTTTGTTTTATTGAGTTTTGTATGTTACAATTCAGAGCTGATTTTCAGATGGTCAAATTAAAGACAAAAAAATATGATTTGCATTCTTCAAAATATGCGATCGAATTTCTAGAGTTTTTCATAAAATTAGTTGGTGGGGGGTAATAGATATAAAAAAAATATTTCTGCCATGACTTTAATAAAAAAAACAAAACATATTTATAATAATTTCGATCATCTATAAATAGTTCCTGAAACTTTCATTAACATCCGACAATTATTTTTATTTTTGCAAGATTTTCTAAATTAATGTGTGTCATACCAAAAAAAAAAAAAAAAAAAGTGCTAAAAATTGTATATGTTATTTTACTAGTTCCGGTGGTACAAAGAGAAACAAGGTTTTTTTTTAATCAAAATTTAGAATGTTCTAAAAAGGAAAAAATTAAAAAAAAAAACTTTGGCCTTTCCTCATAACATAAGCATTTAGACGATAAAATTTTGTTTTCGGCAAGGTTGGCGTCTTTTTCATCAAGCTATGCTCTTTTTTTTTGTGATTTCGTGGAGGTACCTTATTTTTAACTAACCGCGGTCATCGACTTTGATTTTTCCTGATTGGTAAGAAAAAATGTTTTATGACTCTGGTATTTTGGGGCTGTATATCGGAAACGGGTGCGCGCAGTCGGGCGATGTTACGGTCTGTTTTCGTTTTGTAAAGCTATGAATGTCGACGTTTGAGTTTCGACTGGTTACGACATTTGTTTTAATAATATTTCACCACATCACAGTTCATGATATCTTCCTGATTTTGTTGGCCACTCTGTAACTAAAAGGATGATGTATAAATCACAAAATAAGTGTTACATCGGCAAATATAAAATATATATGTAATTGATAAATCTTCATTCTACTAAAATATTATCCCCCTTAAATCTCTGAGAAGTAGCAATCTAGCATAAGCACTTCATACAGTCTATATTTTCCCCATATTCATACCACGCGATATCTTAGTCATCCTGTTCGTGTCCCTCTCAAACGAACACGTACAAATCATATAGAATGAAGGATCCTCTATGTTGTAGTGGCGAAGGATGACTTGGAATCCAAGTCATGCAGTCTATGACGCCAGCCAGTCACCAAGGCCGAGTGTGGGGGAAGTAGAGCCTTACCCTACACTACCAATGTAAAAATTATTCGCCTGTCTGTGAATGTGACATAAATTAATTTTAATGTGAGAAAATGTACTTCTATCAACAGGACATGGCTTTGATACCCCTCGCCATTGGACTTAGTAATACTACTAAGACGGGCTACTATGATGACCTTATACAGTGTAACCCGGATATAAGAGACTTGTCGGGACCGGAGAATAAGTTTCTTATATCCGAGTTTGGTCTATTTTGTTTAGGTAAGTATGGCTCTAATTTGGGACCAGAGAAAATCTCTTATATCCGGGTTACACTGTATATTAAAACAATATTTATTTATTATCAACCGGGTTTTTTTGCAATCAGTTCAAAAGCTGTCTTTAATTAGATTTATCTACAGCTGAATTAATTCAGTTGGGAGAGTTGTTGACTGAAGATCTAAAGGTTCCTGGTTCACTTCCGGTGTTCGGCGCTTTTGCATTTTATTTTTAACTTCTGAAGGAGGCGCGATATAATATGGCCTGTGCGCCCAAATAAAGACAGTCAAAGTAGGCCCGCTAATATTTATAAATTAAAGACATAAAATCTGGCAGGTGAAAGAAAAAACGGACAGTAGAACAAGGCCATTTGAAAAATTATGCAAAAATTTATTCACACCACATACAAAAGTACGTTTTTGGATTAAAGGAACATAAGCAAAAAAATGAATCAAGAAATGCAGGCAAAATTAAATAAATGAAAGGATACTGACCGGCTAGAAGGTCTTGGTACGATAACTGACTAAATGTTAAAAGTAGAATCCAAGTAATTTGAGTTGGCATGCAAGTCCACAGTTCGAAAGTTCAGTTCACATGTCCGTCGAAAGTATTGAAAAGGTGCTGGTTAAGACCAACGATGAACCTTCCGTATTATTTTAAACCAAAGTGTACTGAATATGTTATTTGAAGTCTGGACGATATAGCCAAAGAGAAGAAAGTTCCATTCAAATCTGGTGCTGGCGTTGAGTAGTTGCTGGTTAAGTCCGATGGTGAACCTTCTGTAGTATTTTAACCGAAATGTACGGAGTAGGTTATTTTAGTCTGGGCGATATGCATGCAGCAATTACCTAAACCAGGTGAGTTAGGTTGACAGGAGAGCCGGAAGTTCAGGGCTGTTGTAAGAAGGTCCAATTAACGCCAATCAATCAGGTGAGTTAGGTTGAGATAGAGATGCCGGAAGTTCAAAGTATAAAATGTATAAAAATGTTCAAAAAGAATATTCAGTCTAAGTTCGTAACATTGAAACAACTGAAAAGAGATTAGGTTTATTATAAATCTCAAATAGACTTACTATAGTACATTGAAGGGCGTGAGACAACGCAATGAAGAAAAGGTCATGGTCATGAAGATATATAACTTGTGTCCTTGATCAAGTGAACGGAGTAGTGAAGGGGCTACAATCCCTCTCATTGATTATATTAAAACATTATGATTATTTATTATCAGATATTCAGAATAAAGCAATAATTCAGAATTAGGTTCAGTAACCAATTATTCCGAATATTTTTGAAAAGGTGGACATAATCAAAAAGTAAGTAGAAACCATTTGAAGTTGACCAACGGTTATTAAAAACAATGTCAAATTTTTGGAAAGAAAGATTGATGGATCCAGTTGTTTTATGCCCCTCCCACCACGAACAATATTTGTACATAAGGGGACTATTTAGGACTTTCATTGAGACGAAGAGGTATTTTGGTAGACGTAGTATGAAAGGTATGGATACTTGTGTTGTTTTGGTGATAGGAAAATTGTTGGTATGTTTGGGTCCGTGTCTGTGACTAGCTAAGTTTAGAATTAAGACAGAAGACCGTCCTTCCCCAACCCACCTTTTAGGCCGTGTGCCATATTTTGTACAATCGGGCAAATAAATATTAGATTGATGGATCCAGTTAATTTCACAAATTAAATACGGTAATATCTGAAATCATGCATTTTTGCTGTTCACATTGTTCCAGATTCCAATCAATCCACAACAAAGAAAATGGCGGGACAGATTTTTAAATATAAAAATATTTTTATTTTCGCGAGTTTTTACAACTAAATTTTTCGTATCGTATATGAGTCTTACAGTTCTTCTTTGTAGTTGCTTATTACCGATAAAAAGAAATATGATTTCTTCGTGTATATGTGTGAGAAAAAAAAGGCAATGAAAAAAGTGAGGAGGAAAGTGTAAGTGTCACGTAGCTTGGTGAGTAAGACGGGTGAATGAGTAAGGGAATATCTTTTAAACCGTGATCATGAAGTGTGTTGTCGCATGTATGTCCTTACTGGCTTGTCTGATCAAGAAACTTTGCTTATATACTCTACAAAGGAATCACGAAGAATTTTCATTTAATTGTCGACGGGAACTGTAAATGTTAAATATTTTCAATTTTCAGAAACCATTTTTTGTCATTTGATGCTTGACTGTTTTAATGTTTATTTACGTCTTCGCACCATAACATTTATTTTACTTTTTAATTCTTATTTTATAATATGTTTTAATTTTAAACATTTATAATAGATGTCCGTTGTTATTCATTTATTTTTTCTCTGCACTCATGCTCTGAGAGTTTTCATTATGACAATGGTTTTTATTATTAAGCTTGCTATTTGATTTCTACTTGTTGCAAGTGGAAATAAGTTGGACTTCAATTTTGGAGCAACACAAAAATATTTTTTCCACAGCTCCTTACATTTATCGTTGCCTTTTTACTAGTTACATTAGTATTGGAACAATCAGGTTGTCTCCTTCGGTACCTACAATAAATCAACTGCTCGATTTCTTTTTTTTCCTTGGTGGCAGACGTCAGAACTTACACTAATTTAAAACAATATGATTTATTTTTTCATGGCTCATACATATAAATTTATTTGTAAATATAAATGATAATAGGAAAACTGTAATAGTTGCCAACGCGTTTCATGAAATGAATTTATTTAAACAAAGTAACTAATAATAACAAAAACAAAATGTCCTTAGCAACTGGAAGAATTTAGAGAACGCTATTTTCATACTGTGAACTGACAATTATGTCAGTTCCTGTCACGTGTGGAGATATTGTTATTATTGCAGTGTTGACGGATTCAAACATTTTCTCTTGCTAAGGACATTTTGTATTTGTTATTATCATTTACTTTGTTTAAACAAATTCATTTCGTTTTTTGCTTTGAGAAAGTCCACATTGGACGAAACGCGTCAGCAATAAAGGCAGAATTTATAAGGCGTTTTTTAAAAAACAACAACCGGTTTCATCCCTGAACGATATTGGACTCTAGTTTCTTAAAATTCTTTTTTTTTTCTTTTTTATTTCCATTCCATTCCATTTGTTAATTTAATTTACACGCTTTTGTATTGTTATTCCCAGAAAAATAAACTTGATAAGTCCTGGGACGAAACCCGTTGTTTTTTTCTTTTAGCTTTTTAAAAAATGCCCTATAAATTTTGCCTTTTCCTAGCTATTATTAAATTCTGTACTACAAAAAGTTTACACCCCCGTAACACCACCAGACTGATAAAATTTAAGAATATAATCTAAAAACTCAAAATAAATTCATCAAATTTTCCTTGTGTGTCATATTCAACGAAATATGTTTGAAAGAAAGATTGATGTCCATATATATATATATATATATATATATATATATATATATATATATATATATATATATATAGAGAGAGAGAGAGAGAGAGAGAGAGAGATAGAGAGAGAGTTATAATCAATCTATTATAATCACGATTTATATATTCCCTACATTTTCTTTTTGTCTTTTTCCTCTTAATCTCTGACGAAGCTTTAATAGAACTGAAACATGTTAGATGAATACACGGTTTCTATTTGTTCTTTTATTTATCATCTTGTCGGATTCCGGTCCATATTTGATCTACATTTTATCTTTAACTCATATATATATATATATATATATATGTAGAGTGAGAGAGAGAAAGTGAGAGAGATTCAAATAAAGAGAAATAATACTCGGATTAACAAAATACAATTCTTTAGCATTTATGTTTTTAAAAAGTGCTCAGTTCAAATATATAATATTAATATATAAAATATTTTTATATATATTTTATCATCGCTTATACACACACACATACACACATATATATATATATATATATATATATATATATATATATATATATATATATATATAATTCTCAAATACGTTTGCTACATCAGTTTGTTAATAGTAATTTTATTGTGAATCATGGACTTGCATAAGAAATGCTGACATCGTGTATTTTTGTTTTTATAAATTTAGGTCATTAGGTCGTTTTCTGCACAGAAAACAATCAGATTATATTTTTTTGAAGAACAGAAGCAAGAAAGATTAACGAGAAAGCACAATCATTGATTGCTTTGTCACAAGCAAGAATAGTTGCGTTTTTCCAAATTTAGAAATTGAGTTACTTCTTCGTACCGAACAGCAATTTCGTGCTCATAACTAGGCTTGCCAATTTCAGTGCTGCGCTAATAAAGCCAAAGGTAATTTGCATCTGCCGTAAAAAAAATGTCGTGATATTCTGTTACCTCCTTATAATTAAAAGGCTTTCACAAGTTCGATTGAACATTTTCTCCAATTATTATATTAATAGGTAATAATTGTAAAGGGAGCTTAATTTACAACTTAATAACAATAGAATGTCCGACAGTGTCTTTTATTTCCCCTATAGTATAATAAATAATAAGCTTACAGCCATATTATGTTGAAACACCGGTTCCTGTAAAATTACCAAAGTAAACAAGTCGAACCTGGTCAGTACCTAGATGGGTAGCCAGCTGGAAATATCAGGTTCTGTAAGCTTGGATGTGCGGGTGGTGTAATAGATAACAACTCAGAATTGAAAATCGGAGTTCCAGTTCTTGTCTGGTTCGTTATAGACACTTACGCGCAAATACCCTTCGGAAAGGTATCAATTCATCTATTGCCCCAAAGCTATGGGTTAATTAGTGGGACTTGTATTATTAAATCATTATTATCCCCACAAAATAGAAATTCTAACAAACTTGGAATAAGATGCAAAAGTTTGATAAGCCCTCAAAACAAATCAGTCAATGAACCAATATAAAAAAAAATGATGGCACATTAGGGACGTTCTTACTGTTAAGATTCATATGTGAATATTTAAATATATTTGTTCAGTATTAATATATAATAATTCTTTTGGTATCAGTGTATTACTTGATAATAAAAAAATAATAAATATAGAAAATGATACCCCTCTTTATGTCCGGTAGAATGTTATCCATAAGATTAAAAAAATGAGAATATTTTGTTACGTCCTTATAGTCTTTATGTTTTTACAAGATATCCCCATCTAGTTATTTCAGCAGTAAAATGATGTGGCCTAGTCGTCAGTTTAGTAATCAATATTACTATGCTTAAATTCGTGAGGTCGAGATACTAAAAAGCACAGTTGAACAGTTGCCATAAAAAAAATAATTATAGAAAAGACACAGGGAAGCCACGATATATTGTATGCCCACCTCGCGCTAGGCGATGTCATAGGCGACGGTCATGAGGCGATCATAATAAAATTGTCTTCCTCTCTTTTTTTTCCTCTCGGCCAGGTGATAGCCGGTTGTTCTTTTAGTTCGGAGGTAAATTGAGTACTTCAACAAAAGACATTTAAGGCTTATCTATTTTATTAAACACGTCGACGTGTACATTTTAAATTAACCAGTGGGGTCTTTTTATCACCCTTACTGGAGAGTAAATTCCCTGCACACGAAATTAACACGTTTGCATTTTCCGACGCGTAAAACATAACTTCTTGAAAACACATTCTATCTCTCTAACCTTCACACGCTAGTTTTAACCAATCAAAAAGGACTTCCTTTGTTTTGTCTACCATCAGACCTCAAAGGTCAGTCTCAGAAGATCTAAAACAAAATACACTGTCACTAAAAAATATAGTCTGAAACTATTATTTAACAGATACATCAATGAGAAAGTGACTGAAGCCGGGATGCCAGGTCATGGCCGATAACATTGCACACCCTTCATTGGGTTTTATCGATAATCCGGAGATATACTACAGGAGCACGAGCTCATATATGGCAGCAATGTTCAATGAACGGACGAATAGTTGATTTACAAAATGTGCAAGATAGATACTGTCGAGAAAAGTTGTATGGCACAACACAGTGAACCAACTTTCCTAGCAGCAGACCTAGCAATTGATTCAATATAATCTTTCCACTTCATGTCAGTGGAAAACGTGAGACTGAAAAGGGGCAATGAGTTGCCATCCTGGAGGTTAACATCAGGCATACTGATTGAGGGCAAAAAGTAATTTAAGATGATTAATAAAGAGCAGTTTTGTTTTGGAGGCATTAAAATTAACAAAATTCTTGCTCCAGTTAACAACATATTGAGGCTCATTTTGAGATCAGTTGCCAGTTTAATTTCCTCGAACCAATCAAACTGAATATCAAGACAGGAGTAAATAGTTCTGCAGTATAGATAATGATTTGGGAAATTATGACCAGGAAGGTCTTTGATGAAAATAAGGAACAATGTGGGTCCAAGAAAAGAGCCCAGGTAGGGTGCGCTCCTATTAATGCAAAAAGATCTAAAGGCGTGGCCGTTTAATATAACTTTCATTACGGGGTTTTGTGATAAAGGGTGAACGAAATGAAAGAAACAGCCCGGAATATCATAGCCTTTCAACTTGTGAAGACAACCGGCATGTAATGAAAAATGCCTTAATACAATAGAGCCTGGGCGTAGCTATTTTTCTCTCGAGTTTGATAGACTCCTTCAACAATAACTATAAACACATCGGTCATTGAACTAGAGAAGCCATAATGTTTGTCTTCGAGCAAGGTAACATGGTCAGCCATTGATATTATTGAGTGTTGGCTTTTTTCTTTTCTTTTTTTATTAATGCCTCTATTATTTTAACCATTTTTTACATGTGGATGTGTGTATTATGGTCGCAATTTCAACAAATTTCGTCGCGGACGGAGTTTGATAATATCAACTATGAACACGGCCACCATATATATATGGTTGGATAGATGTGAGCTTGTGACCCTGGTTTTCACACTTTAGCGATCGTCAGACAAACCCTATATGTTAGCTCTATCTCTGATATTGAGCGCTTTCTAATAAGTACCGCGCATATAATATATAAATAATTATAGACATATATATATATATATTTATTTATATTTATATACACACACTTTTCACACACACACACACACACACACACACACACACACACACACACACACACACACACATATATATATATATATATATATATATATATATATATATATATATACACTCACTCACATACGTGTGGTGTAACGGTTTGCAAGGTTATCTCATCAGAGCAATTAGGACTCATTAGTAAGTTCAGTCGTCACTGGGGGCTCCATACTTTGAGCTTGTGCACATCTATGCGGCCCTTAGTAAATCATTACATATATATATATATATATATATATATATATATATATATATATATATATATATATATATATATATATATATATATATATATATAAGAAAAATATGTATGCATCCGTGTTTTTTTTTTTTTTTTAATTTTGTGTTTTTATATTATATATATTTGCTCTTGTCTAAGTAAAAGGGCGTCAGGGACCATCATGAATTTTAGAAGTAGACAACTGCGTAGTCATAAAAGATATGAGTACTCTGTTGACTATTTCAAACCATAGTACTTTCTAGTGAACTATAGTTATTCACGGTACTAATCTTATAGTAGCGTGAATTTCACCTAATGATACATTCTGGTGACGCGTTTCAGCATAAAACGACCTAGAAATAAAGTGTACATCCCTCTGAGGTAACAGTTCATTGTTCTAGCCATCGACCTGAACACGCCACTTCTTCGTGTTTCTTAAAGAGGACAAGCATAAAAGATAGTCATAGTTTATATGGAACGAGCACACACGCATAAGAAATGGACGCTTGGGAATATGACAAGAAATAAAATGAAAATTTTCACAGCCAAGTTGTTTATTCACCGTCAAAAGCAACAATTCAAAACTGAAACTTATTTTCCGCAATACTAAATTGAAATGAACTCACTAAAAAAAAAAAAAAAAAAAAACTAAAGTTAATCAAAGAAAATAATGTACGTCAGTTGCTGAGAGTAGCTTTATGGCAACGTTATTTGCCTGTAACTCTTAAGGTTTTCGGTGTAACCTTTCTTTATTTATCGTTGGCTAATAGGTCGAGAATAATAAAAAGCTGCGCTCAAATAAGAATATAAAAGTGGAGATCTCATAGTAATGTGATGATTAGCACCTTAGTCTTGGGATATATTGGTTGTGATTTCGAAAATATTTCTTTTTATCATATTCGACGTCACCTTGATATCAAGAATTTGGCTATGCGTTGGAAAAGTAACAGTGATTTTTTTCCTTCCCGTTGAATGTGTACCTCAGTTAAATAACTGTATTTGTTTAGATGGTTATGCATTAATATATCAGTCCATGACGTCTTGTTCCAGTGGTAGTAAAAGCTCAATTTGTTGTTGAGAGACATCGCCTTACTCGAATATAAAATGGAGACAAGGAGTTTGAACAAAGAGCAATTCTTATTTTCGAATTGTTTAGGTCGAGAAAAAAAAATCGAATCCCCCCCCCCTAAATCTTCTGATCGATTCCAATAGTATGGATCGTAATGTCCTCTCTTGCTCTCATTAGTGGTGAAGCACAAAGTATTCGGATAAAAGGATCTGCTCGAAAATGCTCTACTGGTTCCTTCTATAGATGCTTTCCCTGGTCGAATCCACATCACGACGTGTACTTAGTTGGTCATGTAATTCAGCGACACGTACTTTTTGTCATATAGTTTGCAATGTGTCGAGTGTGTATTTGTTCTCATCTTACCGATCATAAGAAAGGCTTACTTTGATCACTCTGACCATGACATATTTGTGTAATGTCAATTTACTGAATTTATCACGAAACAATTGTTATTTTTCATAAGGTTTTACTTGTAATTATGATAATTTGTATTTTGGATATTTCGTTGTCTGTCCCGTAGGCTATACGTACGTCTGTCTGTCTAGTAGGGCGGCTAGCCATTCTGTGTTGCAGATGCCTGCTCAGTTCCAGTTGTGTTTGTTCAATACCCACAAAATCCACCTGTGGTATATACGGGCAACTATTCTGAGACAGTTTCCAATACGCTAAAATCCTCGATCATTATGACTTGTGCCTTCGTACTAACACAACCATTAACGGCTCCGAAATAGTTCCCTCTTCCCAATTTCAAGACTTGGGTCAACCCGTGGTATGGTTTTCAGGCTCTTTGCAAATGTGCTGCACGCTGGAATCGCCTTTCTAAACCGGTAACATTCTTCCTGACAAATTGACTATGGTGAGGTCCGAATCGGGGCTTCATGGTCGGAAACCGAACGTCCTAACTACTTGGTTACGTGTTTGTGCAAACTTATGATATTCACGTAGCTCTTCCAGGTCCTCGGATGGAGAATCGGTAAAGAGGAGTCATAAAATAACTTTATATATGGTGACCACCGAAGAAGAGGCAAATGAAAAAGGTAGATTTTTAGCGAAAGGGAAAAATTCATCATGAAATCGCTTCTCAGTACTTACGCAGCCATCATGAATTATAAATAAACAAAATATTTCATCACTTCCTGCGACCCCTTATAAAACAATGCACTTTCCGGTTGAGAAACAAGCTGTAAACATTGTAATACGGGTCATCTAACAACTACATCATATACTGGCTCGAGAACTAACAGAATCTTAATTTTCCGAAGCTGACTGATTGTAGGCCCATTTCTGATCTCATGTACCAGCGCAAATTAAATAATTGTTCTTGCTATATTTTGTTTGCTTGTAATTTACTGCTTTGGTTATAATTGGTAGGCGTCTATGATCGATGCTTCATTACACGTCATGCGTTTCGTACCATCGATTGGTTGGATGTTTGATTTTGTTTAGCGACATATCACCATCTATAGGATATTTAATATTTTAAACACAATTTTATGGCTTCAACTAAAGATATTTTGAACGCAGTTGTATGCCTTCAACTACTGATAAAATTTATTGTAGGTCATTTTGCTTTAAAAATGTATTGTTGATAATTCTACTATAATATTTATTGCTGGCCATTTTCATTTAATATGTATTGTTGATAATTCTATTATTATATGTATTGATGGTCCTTTTTCCTTTAAAATGCATTGTTGATAATTCTACTATAATATTTATTGTTGGTCATTTTCCATTAATATGTATTGTTGATAATTCTATTGTAATATGTATTGTTGGTTATTTTCCTTTAAATATGTATTGCTGATAATTCTACTATAGTAAGTATTGTTGGTCATTTTACTTTTAAAATTATATTATTGGTCATTCTACTATAAGTATATTGTATTTGTGGTAATATTTTTATATAAAAATAAATTTTATACTTTCATAGTGTCATGTCTTTTTTGGGGTGGGGGTTCACTGCTAGCCTATAATAGGGACAGTAATAGTTGCTACCACTGCGGGTCAGGGAGTATCTGGGATTAACAACAACTAAGAGGTGGTTCCACGTTCGTCAAATCCTTCAATCTTCCGATCAGAAGCTTTGCTGCTGGATGTAGTTTATCGTCATACCCAGAACTGCCTTAACTTCGAAATCTTATAATTATCGCCATTGACTGTGATACAATTTGGAACGGATTTTTTTTATTTAATATTTACTATCTTTATATTTGATGTTTTAGTTATGCGAACTTCGTCTTGTTATAGGGCTCAAGCTATATCACGTTAAAACACCTGTTCCGACACGATCATCAGTACCAGATTAAGCAAAGTTGAGTCCGGTCAGTATGTAGATGGATGATCTCTTGGGAATACCAGGTACTGTACACTTCGGTGTACGGGTGCTGTAATGAATAATGGCTTGGAATAGATAATCGAAGAGCCGAGTTCAAACCTCCGTTGGGTTCGTCATATTCATTTACTTTCAAATACTCTTGGAAAAGCAATGAATCCATATCTCTCTGGATATACGTTGATTAGTAAAACTTGTATCACTAAGTCGTTTTTCTCTCAAAAAAAAGAAAATTATTACAGTCTAAAAATATTTTCTGACTTTAAATAACCTTTAATGGGTTTATAAACCGTAAAAAAAAACGATTCAACTAAATATAGACACAAACTGCCATTATATTTACAGATTGAGTTTTTATTTCAGGCATGTTTTTTTTTTATCTTTCAATGTGTCTTTATTTTATGCGACAGCTCTCACTGTTTGTGCTGCTATTCAAAATTATTTCTATTTTGGTCCCATCGTCGCTGATAATCGAGCCAAGATCTTTGAATTGGTTCACTATTTGCTTTTTATTCGGTATCAATCTCGATGATATATCTGGAGGATGTTTCATGCAAATTCTTCACCAGAATGGCCTCTTCTAGATCATCTATGTCATCTGTAAGGCGAAAATCTTTGAATTGATTCATCACTTTAATACCTGACAGCCGACATTTATCTTATTCAAGATCCCTTTCTCATTGTTCGTTATGTGTTTGCTTTTTATTCGGCGTCAATCTCTATGCTATATCTGGAGGATGTTTTATGCAAATGACGAGTTCATCTTCTAGATCATCTATGTCATCTGTAAGATGAAGGTTTGTAATGTTGCGACCTCCGATGCTCACCATTTCTTGGTATTCATCTTTTTATGATTAGACTGAGATAGAAACTACCATTACTTTTACAGCGTTTTCAGATGTCATTGTCAGCCTTTGAAGCTGCTCGCTTATTTATTGCTTGTGCAATCAGCCAACCGTAGTACGTCATTAACAAGCCTTCAGAAGATACGGAAATGAGTTCTACATGAACTAAGGAAAATAATATTGGTCAAAGTTTAAATACTTTATCTTTCTGTTCCACACTAAAAATAATCATCTTTGGAAACGATACTCAAAGGTGATGATTTATAGATTCATTACGAGAGCCCACAACGAAGAAAATGTCGGCTACATTCAGAAAAGCCTTCAACATCACAAGCAGCAGATTTGAAACATTAAGCGCCATTTATTGTTACTTCATTTTATACTAAAATAGTATTAAATCCCTTTATAAGTGTAATATTATGACGTCACTTCATATTGAAGTATTATTACGTTAATTTATATGGACATATTGCGTCATTTCATACTGAAATATGATAATGCCAATTGATACTAATATTAGGTTGGTGCAAAAATAATGACGTAATAATGTCGTTTTTTGATATATTTTTAAGGTCAAAAAACGACATTATTACGTCATTATTTTTGCACCAACCTAATATAATATTGCCTGGCTGAAATATTATTACGTCACTTTACACTGAAATATTTTATTACTTTCTTCTAAAAATTATTACGTCACTTTATACGGAAATATTATTACGTCATTCTACACTGAAATATTGTAATGTTATTTTGTACTGAAAAATTATTACGTCATTTTATACGCTAATATTTTACGTCACTTCATACTGAAATATTACGATGATAATTTGTACTGTAACATTATTATGTCACTTTATAGCGAAATAGTATTATGTTACTTTATACTGAGATATTATACCGTTACTTTGTACTGGAAAATTATTACGTCACTTTATACGCTAATATTATTCGTCGTCGTCGGCATCCGTCCGTCTCGAGAGACGATGGAGTAGCGCAGTGCGCTACAAGTCTGAGCGGGATATATGGAGAACTAGGGCTGCCCGGACGTCTAGTTCTCCCTCTCGGCCTTGCTATCAGAGTCCAAAGGAGAGGATAAACCAATACAGTTTGGTACCAGCTTGGCTGCAGGAGTTGCCGGAAGGTAGCACAAAGTGCCGTCCATCATCCTTAGGGGCTCCACTCCTTTTTCCTTCTACTAGACCAGTTACCATCCAAGGCTATAGAACCCAGTCTGTCCTGCTATTTACACATAGCTGGAGGGAGAAGAAGAGGATTCACACATTTCCTAAGGGTATTAGCACGTAAGTGAATGTAATGGATTCAACTGGTATTCGAACTCGGCTCTCTGATTCCTCAACCCAAGCAGCTATCCATTACGCCACCGTGCCTCCTGCTATTATTATTACGTCACTATATACTGAGATATTATAATTTTAATTTTTTTTCCCCCAATGATGTTTTACCATTGTATAAGGCTCAGGAAGGGTTACAGAGTAAGAGGGCATAGTTTATGCGAATATGTGGAAAAGATAACGGTTAAGTCTAGACTTGAACAGGTTAAGATTGTAGTGATCGGAGAAGTATCCTCTTGGGAGTCGGTTACAAAGAACATCAGATTGTGGGAATAGAATACAAACGGAATAAGGATGGTTCACTTCAATGGGATTGATATGGTGGGTCTTAGCCATGAAGTTTAAAACTGGTGCAACTAAGGAATGTAGTTCTTTTGAGAATTTTCTATGCAAATAGCGATAGAGCAGTGGGAGGCTCGCAACGTTTCGTCTGTATATCTCAAGGATCTTGACAAAATTCAAAGAAGACTTTGTAATGCTGCTGGCATCTTGACTTTAGACACTTTCTCAACGACGTGACATGGCTTGCCTCTGTCTTTTGTACATAGCAACTGTTCTGATGAGATGTTTTCCTTGGCGCCTAGACTACATGAATTTAAACGTAAAACTCGATTGGCAATTAGGTCTCACCGTTTTACTGTTAAACTAGCTAGATGCACCCACCATTTCTATTGAAACAGTTTCTTTTCTCGCACTTTTCACCTGTGGAACTTCTGATTTCTTGTTTCTCTGCTATACCTACAATCTTCAAAAATGTAAATGCAAAGTTAATCGTAATTTTCTGTTTTCATGAACTCTGTTCCTTTATTGTCCTTTCTTCACTTCTTCTCATTAAGGTCTTCTCTTTCTCTTTCACTCCATGTAACCCTCTGAGTCCTAATGGGGTTATCGTATTGCCTGGGGTGTAACGATGAAAAACAAATCCCATGGTGCACAGATTTTCAACGTAATGTGGCTATTAACCATCAATCCTCATTTTTGTGGTCCTAAATTTAGATCTGAAACACTAGCCTGATAACGCGAGCAATCTTGATCTCGCATTCGCTGAAAAAATGTTGCCAAGACTTAAAGTGCACTTTCTTTTTTTTTTGGTAAAATGAAAAGTGGTGAGTTAAAATTTTGAATATTAAACAATGAATGAAAAAATTGATTCCGTCTTTGTATGAAGAACCGGTCTAATGAGCTAACAAACTCTTCTCGTGTATTCAAAGTCTCCGAGATGAACAATGCATGTGTCAAACTCAAACGATTTACCTGAGAGTTCAACGTATCCCATGATGCTCTCGGTTAGTTGCCGCTTTATTCTATAATAGTAAAACGAGAAATCGGGTCACTTAGTCGTTTTTGACAAATCAGGCATTGGACAAGATGAAAAAGCAGAATTACAAAAACAGATAACATTTTCTATTTCTTTAAGGTGTGTCTGTGTGTTCGTTACACTACGCAATCGAGGCATTCCCTTTGATGTACGCAGCATAGGATGAAAAGCTGGGAAAGAAGAGAAAATACAAAGTGAAAAAATATGGGAATGGGAATATAGAAGAAAGAAATAAGGAAACAAAGATAGAAGGCATAAAAAGAAAGAAAAGAAATAATAACAATAAAGAAGTAAAAAAGAAAGAAATATGTTAATAAAGAAATGAATAGTAAATGAAAGATGGTGAAAAGAAGAAGGAAAAATGAAAGCAGGAAAGAAATTAAATGTGACAGAAAAGAAGAAAAAATACAAGAGAAAGAGACAAAGAGTGAAAGACATTTAAAGAAAGAAAAGAAAGGAATGAGGCAAAAAGAAAGAAAGAAAATAGAAAGAAAGAAAGTCGTTTAAAGAGAGGAACGAAAGAATGACTTTCGTTTAAAGAAAGAAATTATTGAAAAGAAGAGAAAAAAGGAAAGAAAGAGGATATTCATATAAAGAAGTAAAATAAAAAAGGAATTCGTTTAAAGAAAGAAAGAAAGAAGTAAAGAAAGAAAGAAAAAGAAAGAAAGAAAAAAGAAAGAAATTTGAAGAAATAAAGAAACAATTCCTTTACACAAAGGAAATAAAAAGAAAGAAAGAAAGAAAGAAAGAAAGAAAGAAAGAAAGAAAAAAGAAAGAAAGAAATTTGTTTAAAGAAATAAAGACATTTTCTGTAAATAAGGTACAGAAAGAAAGGCTGGTTGAAAGAAAGAAAGAAAGAAAGAAAGAAAGAAAGAAAGAAAGAAAGAAAGAAAGAAAAAGAAACAAAAAAGAAATTCCTTTTAAAGAAATAAAGAAAATATACTTTAAATAAGGGAAAGAAAGAAAGAAAGAAAGAAAGAAAGAAAGAAAGAAGAAACTCATTTAAAGAAATTCGTTTAAAGAAATAAAGAAAAATTCTTTAAAAAAGGGAAAGAAAGAATAAATTCGTTTAAAGAAAGAAAAAAAGATAACGGGAAAAAAATAGAGACTCAATATACGCAACAATGAAAATCATTTGAAGAAAAAAAAAGACATTTAAAGAAGGAAAAAAAAAGAAGAAAAATTATTTTATAGGAAGGAAAAAAGAAATTCATTTAAAGAGGTGAAAAGAATAAAGAAATTCGTTAAAAGAAAGAAAGATAAAATCCATTTAAAGAAGAAAAAGAAATCAATTTAAAGAAAGAAAGAAAGAATGAATGAAAGAGGAAATTCATTTAAAAAAGGGAAAGAAAGAAATTCGTTTAAAGAAAGAAAGAATGAAAGACTAATTTGCGCCAATAAAAATCTCAAGATAATTGGTCTTATTCTTTTTGTTATTATTACAATTGCTATTATTTATTTAAGTCGTTGGAAAGTAAGGAAAAGCTGGAGAAGATAGATATGTCGCCTAACGTATGCTTTTTTCATGCGGGGAGCAGGAGCGTAGTTAAGACAAAAAAAAAAGTATGCGGATGGAGAAAACATGATGGCAGGAACTTTAGAAGATTCAAACTAAAAACAAGAAGCAAGAACTTGATAACACCACACTACACAAACGCACACCGACGCACGCACACACACGAGACACACAAAAGCACACACGTATGTGAACCGGCGAAAGCGGCCACTGACGCGCAATCGGATGTATTCGGTACTCAATAATTTATTTGCTCCCTCAAACTTATATGCAGATTCAAACGGGTATTAGTCAAAATGTGAGAAGAGCAGCAGATGCGAGACTAAAGTAGACATACGATTCTCTTCTTCTTTTTAGGGCCACTCACTTTTCATTTGCCACATGTCCAACCTATGATTTGATTTACATTTTTACACATGATAATAACATCTTTGTGTCTCTTTAGTATCTATCTATCTATCTATCTATCTATCTATCTATCTATCTCTTTTTCTCCACATACACACACACACGAGCACACACAACACACACACACACACATATATATATACATATATATATATATATATATATATAAATATAAAAGTGAATATTGAAGTCAACACTCAGAGTGTTGACTTCAATATTCAGTTTTATATTTATATTTACATACGCTCTATCTCTGATATTGACCACTTTATCTCATAAATATAGCACACCTTAAAACTATATTTCTTTATATATATAAAGAAACGTTTTTGGTTGTAATGTGGAATTTTTTAAAAAGTATATATTATGCTTTATTTTCCATGATTTTGCAACACGAGTTTCGAGTCTTGCGACCTTCTTCAGGCAAAGAGTGGATATTTCCACATATTAGTAAAATGAACTAATTGTCCTTATGCTTTTCGATGTTAAACATTCTCGATGTTAAACATTCTCTTTTTTGTATGGTATATATATATATATATATATATATATATATATATATTAGTTTGGTGCAAAAATAATGACGTAATAATGTCGTTTTTTGACGCATTTTTAACGTCAAAAAACGACATGTTTACGTCATTATTTTTGCACCAACCTAATATATATATATTACATAGAAATACGAATTTACCTCATTCGAATAGCTTTTTCAACCAGCAAAAATACCTATATTGGCATTGTCAACTCACAAGTGTGAAAGAATATTATATATATATATATATATATATATATATATATATATATATATATATATATATATATATATATATATATATATATTTGGTGTTATATATATGAAAAATATCTCTCTTCTCGTATATGTGTGTGTGTTTCTCTCGGTATCTCAGTCTCTCTCTTTCTCTGTCTTTCTTTTCGCTTTACTGTAAATACGTATGTGAGGCACTCCGACGTGATGTAATGGATAGCAAGCTTGTCCTAACTCAATTACGACTGAGTAGTGAGTTCGATCCTCACTGAGTGCTCCTTACTTTCGGCCTTGCGCTACATTTAAGCTATGTTTAGCAAGCAATTCATGTCAGCTTTATGTTGTGTAATGGTTAGCGAGCTTATTTCGTAAAGGTAATTACGATAGCGTAGTGAGTTCGAGCCTCACTGAGTGCCACATAGTTTCAACTGTTTGCCACCTCTATGCTAGGCTTAGAAAATTACCATGGGTGTATGCGTTTCTTTTTGGTCTCTGTCTTTGTTTTCCCTATACTACAGTGTGATTGAAAAGTAACTCCCTATTTTATGTACGACTAGCTTAAAAGTCGCCCTATCAGCCGGCATTTAAGCTAGCTCCTGCGAAGGTCTCTTGATTGGGTCTTCATCACAATAAGTAAGAAGGAGCAGATGAAATAGACAACAATATACTACAGAAGAACTTAAAATTGATCGATACATTTAAGTATTGCATTAATATTTAAGCTTACCTTTTAAAAGTTCAACGATAATTCTTCTGCCACTACTTAATTTAAAGACAATTTGATGTACGTAGGTTTTTTCCGTACAATTATTTTTATTTCATCAAAGACTTTCGCAATTAATTTTAATTATTCCCAAATTTATTTCCAAGTTATAAAAATTGTTATCGTACAAAAAACCTCGTCACAAAAAATAAAAAATAAAATAAAATAAAAAATCGCACGCGCAAAAAATAAATAAATAAATCACGCAAAAAAAAAAAAAATCACCAAAAACAACAGCAGTAATGAAAAGTTGGGAATCGAAAATTTCAGGATTACGTGTCCGGATCCGGCACGAAATGTTTTTAATTTTCTCCCGGCGTCGGCCTGATTCCAAAATGTTGGCTATGATTTCTAGAAGTGGAGCTGAAACAGAGTGACACTCTGATATTCGCATTTATGGACACTCCCGTTTTGTAAAAATTATAGCTAGACTGGAGATTCTATCATAGACAAATCAGGGAGTTACTTCTTTTCAATAACTATATATATATATATATATATATATATATATATATATATATATATATATATATATATATATATATATATATAGTGATTGAAAAGTAACTCGCTAAAGATAGACTTAAAAAATCCCTATATACATACCTGTGTGTGCGCACGCTCGTGGTTATGCATTTTTATGCAAAGATATGCGTATATCTGTGTATGTATATTTAATATGTACGTGTATGTATATTTACTCTTCCCCAATAAATATGGCAAATTTAAAATACGCACATACATGTGAGTGTGTGCGTGTGTTTGTCACTGATTTTGGAGAAAGTATCGATTTAGTGAACTGAATTTGAAACGACACATGAACAAATGGCTAGAAATCGAGATAAGTAAGATTGACTAGTGACAGAGTCCCAAGTGGCTGTCTGCCTTGAAAATCGCCATTCCTAATCCTGGTTTTTTACTTGAAATCGAACACTGATCACATTTATCCTGGAACTAATTGACTACCATAAGCCATCAGGTAAAGCCATATACGTCCATATATGTCTCATTCATTTGTATTATATATGAGCTGGGAATATGGATTAAATACAGCAGGATTATTAAATCAGGAACAAATCCTTAAATAAATTTAATATATTTCACTGTTTCTTTAGATTCATATGAAAAAAATCTTGTGCTAAATAAATAACGAAACATATTTTAAATTAATAAATGTTTGTTCATTATTTAATATATATATATATATATATATATATATATATACACGCACATATATATATATATATATATATATATATATATATATATATATATATAGAGAGAGAGAGAGAGAGAGATAGAGAGATAGATAGATAGATAGATAGATAGATAGATAGATAGATGGATAACCATGTTTGAAAACAACACTATTCCAATAATTATATCGGCATATGAAACATATATAAAAGAGTGTCTGCTGGCCAAATACACAATTTAATATATATATATATATATATATATATATATATATATATATATATATATATATATATATATATATATATATTGCATTCTGGCATGAATTTAGAAATTCTCTGTAACACACAAAATAACAAATCTATGTCGTGTAGTCGTAAAAATATACAGGTTTCTGCAGGCAGGTATATATATATATATATATATATATATATATATATATAGAGAGAGAGAGAGAGAGATAGATAGATAGATAGATAGATAGATAGATAGATAGATAGATAGATAACCATGTTTGAAAACAACACTATTCCAATAATTATATCGGCACAGATATAAAAATCTAAATATTCAGTTAAAAATTAAAAATAATATCCTTGATAATGGCTAATAGAATAGCCGAAAGCGCTCGGATATAGAAATCATTCATGACAATTTGACACATTTATTTCAAGAAAAGAAAAAAAAAATTGAACGACTGCAAAATAAGAAATGAATAGAAAGCTTAATCGCATAACATTGTCAGCCGTCTTTAATGAAACATATATAAAAGAGTGTCTGCTGGCCAAATACACAATTTAATATATATATATATATATATATATATATATATATATATATTGCATTCTGGCATAAATTTAGAAATTCTCTGTAACACACAAATATCTACCAAAATAACAAATCTATGTCGTGTAGTCGTAAAAATATACAAGTTTCTGCAGGCAGGTATATATATATATATATATATATATATATATATATATATATATATTAGGTTGGTGCAAAAATAATGTCGTTTTCTCACATTTATGCTCTACTTTTGTATCGAGCACTATTTTTTAAAAAATAATAACAAAAATACTAAAGAACTTTGGATTATTTACCTAACGAGTTCTTTCCTATTTTCTATATATTTTCACACACACACATATATATATGTGTGTGTATGTGGATATATCAAAATGAGTAAATCTCTCTCACTTTCTCTTTCTCTCATTATATATATATATATATATATATATATATATAGATAGATAGATAGATAGATAGATATAGATATATCAAAATGATTAAATCTCTCTTTCTTTTTATATATATATATATATATATATATATAGTAAGTAAAACAATCCGTTGGTATATAATACAGGTGGATCCTAGTAATATGAAAATATTAAAACTGATCCTCAAAAAATACCTCAGTGTATATTATTTAATTTATATATAGCAATATTATTAATAATTAAACAAATCTTTTTACCTCATATAGGGCAAACAGATTTGTTTTACCTCATATGAGGTAAAAGGAATTTGTTTGATTATTAAATATATATGTGTGTGTGAATAGATAGATAGATAGATAGATAGATAGATATTTCCAGGTAGATAGATAGATAGATAGATAGATAGATAGATAGATATTTACAGGCAGATAATTAGATAGATAGATAGATAGATAGATATTTACAGGCAGATAATTAGATAGATAGATAGATAGATAGATAGATAGATAGATATTTACAGGCAGATAGATAGATAGATAGATAGATAGATAGATAGATAGATATTTACAGGCAGATAGATAGATAGATAGATAGATAGATAGATAGATAGATATTTACAGGCAGATAATTAGATAGATAGATAGATAGATAGATAGATAGATAGATAGATAGATAGATATTTACAGGCAGATAATTAGATAGATAGATAGATAGATAGATATTTACAGGCAGATAATTAGATAGATAGATAGATAGATAGATAGATAGATATTTACAGGCAGATAATTAGATAGATAGATAGATAGATAGATAGATAGATAGATATTTACAGGCAGATAATTAGATAGATAGATAGATAGATAGATAGATATTTACAGGCAGATAATTAGATAGATAGATAGATAGATAGATAGATAGATAGATAGATAGATAGATAGATAGATCTAATGGATTCTAGGAAATGAGTACATCCATCTACTAGAGAGATGAGTTAATCCCTGTTGCCAATACCCATCGAGTCAACCCGTGGTTCGAACTTCAACTAAACTGATCTGACCTTAGTTACAGTTTCTGGGAGAGAACGCATTTCAGAAATGTAAGTATAAATCTATCTATGTATCGTTGCCGTTTTTACTTGTTTGTATGCGTAAATGCACATACATGTGTAGACATGCTGTCAGGCGAACTGGAATTCCCGTTCGTTGTTCATTTGGTAAACATGTTAGCCATATTATTGAATGTTTCGACCACAACCTTACGATCTTCTTAGACAGCATATTTCCAACTCCGTGCTTCGCTTACTGCCCCACTTAATTTTTTTTAAAAAGAAGAGAAAAAACGGCACTTGTATGCGTTATTTTATTATTATTTTTTTTAAATATTCTTTATTTTTTAGTGGCTGTGCATATATGTGGCCACAAACGTTGTTGCAACGAGTTTACCAGCCTAAAAAAAAAAAAAAAAAACAGAAATGAAGCTAATTATGTACGAAGTCTTCCATTTGTTCTTGCTCACCGTTCTTTTCTAAAGTATATTAAGAAAAGGTCTAGTTATACATTAATGAAGATTAATGGAAACGATTGTTTGCAAATGAGCATTTGCGTAATAAACATATTGGATGCTCAGGTTAGTCTTTGATTTTACGTTCCGTATTCCATCACTATGTCAAGGACATGGTTTTTCATGTCCCACTAGGTAACAAACATAATCAAGTAATCATTGTTATTGTTGTTGTTGCTGCTCGCTGTTTAAAGCGATTAATGAATTTCAATAGAAATTAAGTGACAGAAAGTTTTCTCAATAATCCAACACTCTCCTCAGTATTCATTGGAGATCAAAGGACAGAAATATTCAGATTATTATTTGTACTCTTTCAAGATCAGTTGAGAGCACTTTGACTCCCTATACGTTACTGTCTTCGTTTAATTCTCATAATCTATATTTTCCTGTTTTTCATTGCTCAAAAATAACAGGTGCTGATAAATCAATCTAAAAATGTGTTTCGGCTTTAAATAAGCTTTAATTTTTTTGGTTCTTATGGCTGGGTTGCTGTTGAAGGTCACTTAAGTTTTCCTCGAGAATGTCAGGTACTGTAAGGTTGGATGTGCAGGTGGTGTAATGGCTAATCGTTCAGAATGAGAAATTGGAGAGCCGAGTTTCAATTCCAGGTGGGTTCCTTATATTGACTAACGTGCTAATATCGTTGAGAAAGATATGAATCCATCTCTTCTCCTCCCAGCTATGGGTTAAATACTCAGAATTGTATCAGAAAGTTTTCAAAAAGTTCTTACAATTCAAAAATATGTTTCGGCTTTAAATAACGTAAAAAAGGTTGATAAACCGTAAAGAAAAAAATCAATGCATTAATCCTGTATTTTTCCCATCTTGACTTTAATTTGGTTGCTTCTTATGGTTTAGTCGTGGGTTGTTATTAAGGGCCAATTAGTTTCTCGCAAAATATTTTTCCTTCTTAGCTACGCATTGCTTGTTGATTCATCTGCCTTTTCTTTCATTTCTAATCTGAAATGTCTTCAGAAGTAAAATTTAAATTTAAATTGAGTGCCTTGGTTATCATGGCATTATCTGATTGACCGTTATTACTGAGTAGCAAGTTCGATCCTCACTAAATGATTCACACAAAATTTGACATCAAATGACCCAATAAGGGTTGGTGTTTCATAAAAGTAACAAACCTAATATCATATTAAAAACAGGGAAAGTTCCAAGACAACAAGAAAACATAACATGATTTAATGTCAACAGATGGAATCTTACCAACATAAGATACATGGATGACACTATGTTGAAAGCAAGATCTAAGAAAGAAATGAACAGAAGTCTTAAACAAGGAAATTGATTGTGCGATTGATTGATTTAAGGGCACATCGACTCCTTCATGGGCCATTTAATTTTAATTGTGTAGACATAATTACTACAGGTGGTGATATGCGTGCATTTTATGTTGTAGTTTTGTTGAAGTTATATTTTGAAATAAAGTTTGAGTTCTTTAAGAAATTATAGGATATTATATGAATTAATGTCATGAAAGCTTTCTTTGTGGTGGTTATTTGATTGATTTTGTTTGGCCGTATATCGACTTTTATACATTATTTAATGCCGAAATCTAAATATTTTGTACATAATTTTCAACTACAGAGATTTTGTGCATAATTTTATACTTTCAAAGTAATGATATATATATATATATATATATATATATATATATATATATATATAATATTATTATATATATTATTATATATATTATATATTATTATATTATATTTATATTGTCAGTTGTCAATATACCTCATAAAACCCTTGAGCATTTAGCCTTGAAGCGGGTAGATTGGTGATCAACGTGATTTAGTGGACTCAGCAGTTTTCAATCTGCTAGTCAGGATCTTCTTCAAGAAGTGAGAGCAACATCTAAAAGATCAGCCAATCTAAAAGTGATCTCATCTCACAATCCTCACTCTTGCTCTATATGCGGCCTCCCTTGTAAATCACAAGCCAGTCTTAAGTGCCACTTAAGATTATCGCACAACATTTCATAGATCGAAACCGATGAGAAAGTCCATTATATATATATTATACATTATTCATTATTATTATATTATTATATATATACACATATAATATATATAATAAATGATCTGATCAGCTTCTACTTAAACCACCCTTCAAAAATTAAATCTGGAATTATTATAGGTTTCTATCCAAGAGCATTAAGAATCTGTAGTCCTCAATATTTATTTAAAGAAGAAACATACATAGAAAACACATTCAAAAACCTACAATACCCATATCATTTCATCCACAACGCAAGAAGAAAGGCATACAAAATATACAACCGCAACAAGACTAATAACATAATCCGCAATAGTAAATCACATGAAAACAGATACATAATACAATCAACCAATTCTGTCACGTCCACTATCCAGAATAACCTATCCCATCTAAATAATCTTGAAATAGTCACAAACACTTCCAAAACCATTATGGATATACTAAGATCTTCAAACAATAATAGCACTAATATTTCTGAAGCAGGCATTTATAGAATAAATTGCCAAAACTGTTCCTCTCAATATATTGGAGAAACAAGTAGAAGTTTGAAAAAACGCATTTATGAGCACAAAAGAGACCTCACAAAAAACAACTTAGCTAATGCACTAGTCATACATAGAAATAAATTCAACCATAATTTTGATTTTAAAAATGCTACACTTATAAAAAAAGAAAATAACTCACTCAGAAGGAAAATTCTGGAGAGTGCCGCCATAGAAAATTACCCAAATATTAATCTACGCCCAGGTTTTTTCCCTATTTCACCTTTCTTAACAAAATTAATGCTCTTACAAACAAATATACACAGCAGATTCATAAAACCAAAAGAAAATGGTTGAATACATCAACACAGATATAATGACAATATTCTCCACACGTGACAATTACTGACGTTATTTTTCAGTTAAAAATATGAAAATAGCATTTCTCTACATTCCAGTTGCTAGGTACATTCTGTTTTTGTTTTTATTAGTTACTTTGTTCATTTAATTTCATTTTCGTATTTTGCTTTGATAAAGTTCACATTGGACGAAACGCGTCAGCAATTACCAGTTTTCCTATTGTCATTTTTATTCATAAATATTGTCTCTCTACTGGTTAATTCGGAGAAATTTTCATATATATATATATATATATATATATATATATATATATATATATATATATATATATATATTTTGTAGATGATAAAAATGTATTATTGGTAAATTTACTTACTGTATTTAGTGTTGCATTAATTGCCATTTTGCTTTAAAAAATTTGTGTCGCTCAATTTATTATAAAAATGAGCTGTTGATTTTTGTTTGGGGTTCACTATTTTTCCATAGCTGGGACACTAACAAGTACTACCAACCTGGGTCAGCGTGGACCTGGGAACAACAACAATTAAGTGGTGGTTCAACTCTCCTCAGAAACTCCAGTCTTCCTATTATAGACTTGCTGCCAGATGTAGTATATTGTTATACCCAGGATGATAAAAAAAAGTAGTAATAGAAAGCGAGTAGAAATGAGGTGTTGGCTACGTATTGGGAACATCAAAATCAAGCAGGTAATGAAAAACTAGTTGGGTTGTATTGTAAGATACGGAAAGTGGCAGAAATCTGAAGACGCTTAGTAATAGCAAAATATGTCTTTCAGCAACTAATGTAAGTATTAAGAGACAGGAAGATCTCCTTACAAGCAAAGAAAAATGATGAAATGTTATGAAAGATCTAATTTCCTATATAACAGTGAATGGTGGACAAATTCCATATGCTTTTCATAAACTAAGCAAGGTATCAAGACATATAGAAAATGTCTTTAGCAATAACAACAACAACAAAAAGAGTGCTGAACTGCTATGCAATATGTAATCACCTCTATGGCAGTGAATGTTGAATAATTCCCCACGCCTTTAATAAAAATAGGCAAAGTATTAAGAAATAGGAAAATGCCATCATAAACAAAGAAACAATAGCTGAACTGCTACGAAACATCTAATCTCCTATTTGGCAGTGAATGTTGGACAATCTCCTCATGTGTTTCATAAACAAAGCAAAGTATTAAGACATGGGAAAATATCGTTAGAAACAAATAAAAGAGCTCTGAACTGCAATGTAATATCTAATGTCCTCTATGGCAGTGAACGGTGGACAATCACCTCATGCCTTTCATAACCTAAGCAAAGTATTAAGAGATAGGAATGCTACATCAGGCCCGCGAAGGATTTTTGTCCGGCCCGCCAAATTAGCCGAAGTAAGGAATTTGTATTTTTTGTTGATTGTGATAGTTATTAACCTGTTATTCTTGCAGTAAAACAAGGAACCTCTTTCCAATAATAAAATATTATCTTCGTTGTTTTTCTTTAAACCACAGGAGCGAGCTTCTGGACGAAGCTGTCTGAGGTCGAGACAATTTATACATTTGATATCATGGCCCTCCTCAGAGACACTGCCATAGCTGTCTGGCCCCGGTCTTACCAAATGTTTGCTGATCCCTGCTGTAGAAGAACGAGGAACGTTTAAGGTAAATAAGAAAACAAGAAACCTTCGGGGAAAAAAAAAGAAAGAAATATACCTCATATTTCTGAGACACGAAAGGCAGTCTAGAGAATTTTAAGTCTTAGAGAAGCGGGAGAAACAATGACGAGCCTGTTTAAGTAGTTTTTCTTTTTTTTTTGTACTCTATAGACCTCGCATCCATTGATTATGAAGCCGTTGATAACTTCGAATGGAAGCAACGGATAACGTTCAGGTTTTTTACTACTCGGGATGCGAGCAAACGAACACGAGAAACAATAACGTCAGTTTACGAACTTAAATAAGAAATCTCCGTACATAATAATTTTCCAAGCATAGCTTAGATGTGGCACAAGGCCGAAAGTAGGGGACACCCAGTGAGAATCGAACTCACTACTTAGTGGTAATTGTTCTAGCGTGACAAGCTTGCTAACCATTACACCGCGTCGAGGTGCACTTTATTTCTAAGCATTGCCTAGATGTGGCACAAGGCCGAAAGTATGGGGCACCCAGTGAGGATCGAACTTACTTTTCAGTAGTAACTGATCTAGCAAGACAAGCGTGCTAACCATTACACCACGCCAAGGTATCCAAGTGATTTCCCAAGCGTAGCTTAGATGTAGCACAAGGCCGAAAGCATGGGGCACTCAGTGAGGATTGAACTCACTACTCAGTCGTAATTGTTCTAGCAAGACAAGCTTGCTAACCATTACACCGCCTCGAGGTGCACTTGGTCAGTACATAAACGGATGATCGTTTGAGTTGGCTGTTTTCGTTTAGCGGCAAATCGATCTTTATGAGTTATTTAATGCCAAAATTTATATATTTTGTGCGCAATTTTATTTTTCTAGAGATTATAATGGTCTTAGTGATACAGGTTTTACTCTAACTCATAGAAGAGATGGATGCATAACATTCACAAGGGGTTTTTGCACGTAAATGATTTTAACGAACCCAACTGGAACTAGAATTCGGTTCTCTGATTAAAAATTTCGAGACATTATCCATTAGACCACACACACTTTACATCCAAGTTTACAGCATCTGGTATTCCATCTAGGTATGGACGAGGTTGATTAAGCTTAACTTCGATGACTGTACGGGAACTGATGATGGTGATGTGGCCATAAGCCTGACCATTTGGGAATAGAAGCAAGCTTGGATGTGTGGATAATGGCTCGGAATTCTTAATCGGGGAGCCGAGTTCTAATTCCTGTTGAGCTCGTTATATTCACTTACGCGTAAATACCCTTGGGAAAGGCATGAATCCGCATCTCCTGTCCCCAGCTGTGAGTTAATTAGTGAAACGTGTTACTAAACCACTGTTATCTATAACAAAATAAATAAATAAAAATACACAACCAAAAATTCTTACAATCTAAAAATATTTTTTCTGGCTTTAAATAGGGGTTGATAAAACGTAGAAAGCGAATAAAAAGAAAAATTAAAATTGTACCAAATACTTTTGGAAACATTCTAGTTCAGCATTTGTTGTTTAATAGCAGATTCTGAGACTACTTCTGTTATGTGTCATATCCCTTCAGAACGCAAACGATCATGGCTCTCCACAATATCCTGACCTTTGCAGCTCTAAATAAATTTTGTCTTTTTGTTATTTCTCCGAAGACTTGTACCACCATCCATTTAAGTAAGTTATGCATTGTTTTCCTCTGTCCCTCTTGCCTTCAATCTATCCTGTGTGTATCAAATTTTCCAAGTCCTCTTTCCTCAATATGTAAACTAGTCAACAGTTTCTTCTTGATATTAAGTATAAGTTTCAATTTTCTCTAAAACTTTGTCCTTGCTGATATGTTCGGTTTAAGATATTCTCAGCATCCTTCTGTAGAGTCACATTTCTGTTGCGTCAAATCTCTTCTTCATTTTTGAGGAGATTGTCTAACATTCACTGCCATATAGGAGGGCTGATATTACATAACAGTTCAGTACTCTTTTCTTTTTTTCTAACGAAATTTTTCTTTTTCTTAATATTTTGCTTAGTTTTGGAAGGCATCTTTCACTGTTTCAATGCACTGCACTTACTGTCCTCTGTTAAAACGCTTTCTAGATATTTAAATTGATGTACTTGTTTGATTTTGGTATATCCAATTTGTACTCCGGTCCCAGAAGAACATTTACTTTCTATATTCCTCACGTGTAATCTGACGTGACATGTACAGTTTGGAACTGGTCATTTTAATGTTTTTTTTATTCTTATCTTCATTACTAGATTTTTTTTACATTGCGAGTGGCTGTTGATTTGGATTCCTAACTCTTCCTATGGGATCTGTCGATTTTTTGGAACTGAACTCCTTAATTGTGGCAGTAAATTGCTTTCGATCAGCACTTCATACCTAATTAATTAATAAATAAAAAAAAGTAGATATAAGAATTATATGAGCATACTCGGAACGCCATTACATAATTTGTAGTTTTCTGTCGCAAACGATATGTTTGACGAAAAGACTGCCGGATTCTTGTCATCACTAGGTGTGTTTTATAGGCTTTTCGTTTTCATCTCACTTCTTAACGTCTCAAAAATCATTTCTAGTAACTTCAAAAACATAAAATGTGGATTTGCGTATTCCGTGGAATGTTCACACATTCAGCCATGAACATTTAGATAAAATGGAAATGATTTAGGACACGTAAAGAGGCTTGGAAAATCTGATACGCGCAGGGCAGATTGAAAACAAGAAAGACAGAGGAAAACAACGCATAACCTACCTAGAGAGATTGAGTAAATGGATGTCGGAACAAGGTTTAGGAGATTGAAGGCAAGAGGGACAGAGGAAAACAACGCATAACCTACCCTAGTGAGCTTGAGTAAATGGATGGTCGAGTGGGGTTTAGAAAAGATAACAATAATGCAAAATTACAGAAAACAGTAAATTGTGGAGTGTTACGATCGCCAACGTCCTGAAAGGAGACGGCACAAAGAACCTGACACCATGTGCCTGGATTTTCGCGTTACTGAAGGGATTTTAAAATTTTGAGGTTTGTTGATCCGGGATCAAGGTCTTTGTCACTTAAATTCTTATCTGGAAAAAAAGTGTTTTAAGTCCCCCCCATCCAGAAAAAAAGAAAGTTTAATGAAAGAAAGTTTTATTAGAATTTTCTCAGTGTTAGCAAAAAGATATTGTGTCGATTACTTCATTTTTCCAAGACATAATTCAGCTCATTAGAAATCTTACAACTACACGGAATGCTGTACACGCAGTTCTTGGTCACGTTATCTTCGCGCGTCGATGAAATAACTATTTAAAATAGAATTTATTTTGAATACTGTCACACCTCCATGGTATGGTCAGGTTTCTAAAATCGGCTTTTGCTGTTCAGTGAATGCTGAACAATTTCCTTGCAAATAAAGAGAAACTTTAAGATGTTTGTAATAAACATATTAAGTCCTTGCATATATTTGTCCTACAGAAGGATGCCGGGAATACCATGGACAGTACATGGGAGCAACGAGGAAGAAGAAAATTGTAAGAAAATGGGAGCAAAAAGAACATTTATATTTAGAATCAGAAAAAAACAAAGTCGAAAATTCAGAGACACACAATAAGGAAAGAGGGCTTGAAGAATTTAACATTCACAGGATATACTAAAAACAAGATGTCAAAGAGAAACCTAGAATATCTTAACTTGAATAAATAAATGGTAGGCTGATAGTTAAAAGACAAACATTATGTAGAGCTGCAAAGTATAGGAAGTTGTGGAGAGCTATGATCACCCATGTCCTGAAGGAGCTCGGCACATAAAAAAGAAGGATTGTTTGAACTCGCGACTCTGCTGAATTGTTTAAACCACTGTACCCGAAGTAGGTTTTAAGTTGCAATAAACTACATGCAGGCAGGATTACAGCTTTGCAATGTTTTCAAGGGGATTAACACGTAAACTTTGACTTATTAGATGTCACTCTTAGAAATTAGGTTAAATCTTTTTAAGCTTTTGCAGATTAAGTTTCCCGTGAACACTGTGTCGTTAATGCTTTGGAAGTGAAGAACTGTTGTAAGAATTAAGAATTGAATCATTCAATGGAAGATTTTGAAGAGTAAATTAATACAACCGTTGCCTTTCTTTTATAATATTAGGTTGTTACATATATTATTATATTATATAATGCACGGTGAAGTAGTGGGTTGCGGCTTGGACTCTGGAAACGGAAAACCGAGTTCCAAATTTAGTCGATTTTTTTTTATTGCATTCATTTACGAAAGGTATGAATCTAACTCTACTCTCTGCAGTTATGGGTAGATATTTACTCACCCCCACCATGCGTGCACTCGGCCAAGGAACGAAAATCCCCCAAGCCCCCGCAACCGTCGGTTGCGCTGGCCTCGGTGCGTGCACCGATCCTTCTCTCTAGTGCAATGAGAGGGCGCGGCCTCGGGCAGCTGTTCCCCAGGGTCAGGCACCTCTGTATTATTTTCTCAGTTGCCCCTCTGTCCTTTGACAGAGAAGCCCCTGAGCGCACTCTGCCAAAGACAGAGCCGCAACTGAGAGATGATAAGTAGACGTGAAATTACTCAAAAAGAGTAATTTGCACGCTACAGTTATGGGTAAATAGCAGCACAGGTTTGGTTCTTTAAACTTGGGTGATTCCTTGGAAGAAGAGTAAATCTGAATTCAAACCTGAATGTAGACCTGGTGAAGAACATACTTTACTGCAAAGAAAAGAATTGTTCGCAATGACTCAATGTTCCCGACTACATTCGATTCCTTATATCTATTTTATGCAACAATAATCATATTTATTAATTTACTCTTTTAATGTTGATATAATTTTCTTTCCAGTTTTTGTAATAAACATATTAAGTCCTTGCATATATTCGTTCGTTTCTTCCTGATGTTCTGTGAATAATCTCGAAGAATAATCTTTTGTTGCATTTTGGCTTCTTGTTAACTCTGATCGTCCTGTGAAACTCTTATCTAAATTTACTGAAATTTTATTTCAGATTAGACAACCATTTCAGATGCAACATCTCTTTCAGATATCCGACATCTTTTTGCTTTCATTTAAAGTCACAAAGTTGCAAAAGATGATTGAGAAATTTCTAATATGTACGAAGATGACTTCATTACCGACAGAATAGTACAAAAATTAATCGTAAACCCGATTCAAGGATGTTCGAATTCATAGGTTCTACGTGTTCTGGCCTATTTGGTCAGTTTAATATTAGGTTGGTGCAAAAATAATGACGTAATAATGTCGTTTTTTGATGTTAAAAAATACGTCAAAAAACGACATTATTACGTCATTATTTTTGCACCAATCTAATAAACTGGCGGGAATGGAGGAACAATTGAGTTTGTTTCTCTCGAGCAATGCGTGCAGCACCCATGCGCCGTCTTTCTGGACCTTACCCATACAGTGAAGAGGACGAGCGACAGTAATATGAGAGCCTTGCCTTCTTCTGGGACAATTCTCTGGTGGTCTGACGTGGTTCTTCTTTAATCGAAAAATACCACGAAAGATTATTCTTCGAGAAGACAACAATCTTCAAGAATTTAAATGCAACTTCAACCGACATCTTGTATCTTCTTGAATCCCGTCCATGAATATGTTCGACACCTTCTTTTTGCTTTTAATCACAAAGCTGCCAAAGCTGCTGCTCCAGAAATGTGTATGGAGATGACTTCATTACCGACAGAATGGCCTAGAAATGATTTTCCCGTTTCAAGGAGGAGAAGTTAAAACTTACAGACTCCCCCACCTTGCATTCTGGCGGACCTGTTCAGAACCAAATGCACGCGCCGTTCACTTGGGAATTGGTTCAGAATATATCCCGCTCTCATGTTAATGCCGCTCATCATCTTCACCAATAACCAAATGGTTAATGCTAAGCTATATTTTGAACAAGTGAACAGGCTCAAAGCTGCAATTCAGCTGAAAATACCTGACCGGCGATATAATGTGATTATCCAACATGACCGTTCTCGCCTCCACGTCGCTAACATGACCAAACATGCAATTAAACAACTGGGTTGGAAAGTTCTGCCACACATACCATATTCTCCTAATTTAGCCCGTTCAGACTATTACATTTCTTGGTCGCTTTTTAACAATTTGAGGGGTGTTTCATTCAACAACGACGTGGAGCTTAAAACGTGGCTTGATGAATTTTTCCAGTCGAGTGATTTTTATATTCGAGACACTGATCAGTTAGTGGATCCTTGGCAGGTGGTCGTAAACAATGCAGAGGAATACACTGTTGAATAATTCATCAGGACTATTAATCTATAATAATTATTAAAATAAATGATAAAAACGAACGAATTTATGGAACAACCTAATATGTTAAACTAGCATAATTTGCCCGTCATTGACGGTGTTGTTGTTAAAAGAAACATATCAAGTTAGTGCAGGTTCATGCGGAGGTCATGATTTTTTTTAGTGTTATAGTAGTAGTCCTATTAAATATTCAAAGTTCCATTTAAATAGAAACCATCAGATCACTGCTGTTCATTCAATAACAAGATGAAAGTATTTTGCAAGGTCCTAAAAGATAAATTCAGAAGAATTGCCTCAAAACATGTTTTAAATCACAGTTTTATAATATATTCATTAATCTTATCAAAGACATGTGTTTACTAGTTAAAGCTGCGTTTTTATTTCCAATAAATAAAATGAAGCTACGCTGATATTTGTATTAAAGTGGTCACCTTAGGCATTTGTGAGAGTTTTTTTTTTTTTTTTAATATTTAGCGCGCTGTCGTGGACGTAGACATTATTTTCGTTTGATATTTTTTTGCCAGTTTTATTGAAATTCTGACTTTTTTCAATTTTATTTTCCATACTACATAAATTATAAATTTAAAATGTTCATTAAAACTAATGTAGCGACGGTAGTTACGATTGTTGCTGATTAAGATGAAGAATTTCAAAATAAATTAATGCAACATATTTAAAAGAAACTAATTCAAAACGTGAAGGACTTCACACACACACACGCACACGCACGCGCTCACAAACAAACACACACATATATATATACATACACTTATATATATATATATATATATATATATATATATATATATATATATATATATATATATATATATATATATAAATTGTGTATATGTAGGTGAGCATATTTTCATTCAAACAGATTTGGTTAAATAATTTAGACATACCATTTAGACATACCACAATAACTAATCGACATTAAATTATTTAACCAAACCTATTTGAATATATATATATATATATATATATATATATATATATATATATATATATATATATATATATATATATAAAGAGCAACATGGATAAAAAAAAGGTAGAAAGAAAGTTATTTTTACGTGTATTCAGATAGCTCCAGGGCATTTCGACCTGTTTTAATGTTTAGCAAGCTTGTCTCGCTAGATCAATGACGACTGAGTAGTTTTTGATCCTCAATGAGTGGTCCTTACTTTAAACCCTGTACCACACCTAGGCTACGCTTAGTAAATTGCTATACAGGTAGCTAAAAAAAGAAGAACACATTCATTGGATTAATGTATTGTGCGTGCATATGCGTGTTTGTGTGTGATATCCACGTGGATTGTTTGAAATTAAGTGGTCATTTTGCCGGGGAAAATTAATTTTCACCTGCATAGACACGTTCCGTGTTGTTATTACTACACATCGGAGTAAAGAGAAAGAGAGATTTTCTTTTATAATCCTGAATAGAACAGCACCTAACGGTTTTAAGCGGCTTTCCAAAAGAAAGATATTTTATTTTGTCTCATATTTACAAAGTGCACGTTTTGTATTAACGAGAGATGCACCGCAAAGGCTAAGCAAAGTACACAGAAGCAAAGAGCAAAATTTCATTAGAAACAAAGAAAAGTTTGCTGGATTTCTACAATCTTCTTGTATGACATTGAATGCTGCACACCCTCTCCACGGAGGAAGAGGAAAAAATGAGAGTATAGAAACATGGATCTAGAGAAGGATTCTGAGAATTCCTTGGAAAAGGCAACCAGGAAGTCCTAAAGAAAATGAGTAAACAAAAAGAACAATTATACTCGGAATCAGCTAAAATTTCTTGGAGACATAATGAGGAAGGAGGACTTAGAAAACTTAACCCTCACAAGGCATATTGAGGACAAGTGGAAGACAGGCAACGGGTCACTCATCTGACGAGCTAGTATGAACGAATAGTTGAACGTAGGCTGGAACACCAGCAAAAGGAGAAAAACTGCTATGGGTCACATGGGGTAGGAAATTGTGGATAGCCATGTTCGTTCATGTACTAAACGGATGCGGTAGAGGGAAGAAGAATTGTTCTAATATATAATGACTCTTGATATTACGATATTAGCTTACCATACTTTTCATTTTCGTCGTTGTACAGCAATTATAGTACGACAAAACATTTCTGCTATTTCTATATGAACAGACTGCAAAAGACAATGACCCGGAGATGAGCCTGAGTCTGTTGAACACAGAACTGGCAGAACTAAAAATTCCATTCGGTTGGTAACATAAATTGACTGCAAAAAATCTGTCGGACTGGTCTGGGATTAACGAGCAAATCTTTACCAATTTGGGAATATTTTTATAGGCTTAAATAGGATCCAACAACTTTTACGCTGCGAATTTTGATTGACCAGAATGATGGTGAACTGTGATCGAACGTTAGTTTCTATTCGGATGGTAATATAAATTGACAGTAGATTCTATCGAATTCCTTTGGGATTAACAAATTAAACTGTATCAAATTTGGAATACTTTTATAGCATTCAATAGGATCCCAAAGCAAGCACAAAAGTGATTGAATAATCTTTATGCGGCGGATTCTGATTGACTAGCGTGACAGTGTACTGGGTTTGAAGGTAAGTTTCAATTCGGTCGGTTATATAAATTGACGGAAAATTGTCTCAGAGTTATTTTGAACTAACGAGTTAATCACTCCCAAGCTTAAAATACATTTTATAGCCTTAGATAGGATCCCAAAGCAAGCGCAAAATGTTTAGTTAATTTTTATGCAGCGAGTTCTGATTGACCAGAGTGATGTTGTACTGGGATCGAACGTAAGTTTCCATTCGGCTGGTTATATAAATTGAATTGCAAATTCAGTCGGACTCGTTTGGGATTAACGAACTAAACTCTATCACGTTTGCAATACTTTTATAGCCTTAAATAGGATCTAAGAGCAACCGCAAAGTGTTTGGTTAATTTTTATACAGTGAATTCTGATTGACAAGAGTGACGGTACGCTAGTATCTAATGTAAGTAGTAACATTCTTTGATTGGAGTCTACACTCCCGAAGCAAGTAGGAACTTTTACTACAAATATTGTTACCGATTGTAGAATTATCGATTATTGGAAATATTTTTTTAATAGTTAAACAAATAAATCTGAACTCGTTCTCACTATTGTAAAAATAGCTAACAAATTATACGACTTCTCTCTTTTTTTTTTTTTTTTTCAATTCTCTCTGAACCAAAATTTGCAAACCTAACTCAATAAAAGAAAACTTTTTTTTACAATATTTTTGGAAAGCTTTCGAATTGGGTGATATTTTTTTTCATTTTTTTAAATGTTTTATTTATACGTGATTTTCAAGACGAGAATTTAACGTTTAATTTTAAACATGGATTTAAAAAAAAATATTTCTTTTACTATACAAAAACGTTCATTTTTTTTTCTCACTTCTGGTTTCTTTCCATTTTACTTTTAAACGTTTTATTATGATTTATTTTTTTCTGTAGGTCATTTTTTCATCTCAAGTTTGGTGACATGTTTTTATAAGGAAAAGACAAAAATGTTTTTCTACACAAAAATAAAATCAATATTTTCAATTATTCAAATTTATACAAATCCGCTCCCCATACAATAGAAGAACAAGGAGCAGATAATCGAAAATAAATTAAACTCTTATTGCAAGCGTATCAAATTATTTTTACTCGTTCTTCCAGAAGGGCTTTCTTGCAAGAAAGAGCAAAATCGATACTTTTTTCTCTTAGCTTTGGTCTCTGAAAAGAATTAATGCAGTAAGTTTTACACTCAGTAATTATCAAAACGAAAGATCTCTGGACGGAGGTTAAAAAAAAAACGCAGCTAGACAGCTCGAAATATGCAAACAGCTGCCCTTCTATGTAAACAGGTAGCGAGGAACTTCGATATGAAATCCGGGCGATTATTTCGCTCTGGAAACTTGCAACGTCAGAAAAAATTAATTCCCGCGTTTATTTGAACAAGCGCGCTTATTCTATCAATTAATTAAAAAATGTCCACAAACATAACATGACTACACTTGTATTTGATATAAAACGGATGGTTACTCGCTGTTTTCCCCGATCGTTTTCAATATGACGGTGTGTGTTAATTCTCCAATCTCTCTTTCCTCATTAAGTTTTCCAGTAAGATGGCGGACTACTCGTGATGTGATTGTACTGTTCAACGAAAATGTCCGTGTATATAACGCCTATAATTTTAAAAATCACATGTTCTTTCAGGACGTCGGGGATCGTAGCTCTTCCTGGATTTCTGTTCTTTGTTATCTCTAAAATGCTACCAATTCTTGCGAAAATAGTGAAATTATTTCTCGTTATATTTTCCATGGTTTCAGGCCTGGCCTTCTCTTAGACCCGCTGTTACTGAAGGCTTGAGAACCCAGTTCATCATATGAATTAACTCATAGTTTGGATGCAGAAGAAATAGATTCATACCTTTCCCAGGGCATTAGTGTGAAGTGAATGCAACAGACTAGGTTTCATTATGAAATCGGCTCTCCTATTAAATAACCCGGGCCTATAGCTGTTACGCTACACGTATATTCAACTTTCCTAATATCCAGCCTATCAAATTAGTCTTCCAATAGCTTTCGAACTGACTTAATAATTATGTAGTATGAGTATTTATCACGCAAGGCTTGTAATGTTATATTGAAACGGTTCTGTGATCTTTACGATTACTGATAAATTAGAACAACATTTCTACATCATATTTTGTAAGAAGCTAGGCAAATTTGTTACCGAGACCCATCAAATTCTTGGACCTTTCGTGAACTCTTTTTAGGTCGAAAACATGTTTTCGTGTGGCACGAGTGTTTCAAGATTATGAACGATCAGGCTGAACAATTACTATCAGAACGCAGCAGATATATGGACTGTCGCTGCATCATCATCATCATCATCATCATCATCATCATCATCATCATCTCTCTCTCTCTCTCTCTCTCTCTCTCTCTCTCTCTCTCTCTCTCTTTCTCTCTCTCGTACAACAAAAATCCCTTGTGGAGGTCTGCCAGCAGATCCTTTTACTGGACCATTCAATAACACATCATATGCGAAGTTGTGGTATGTGGTAGGCTAATGCATACTTAGACGCTGTAGACAATCCAGACTCTATAATATTCAAATATAATTACCCATATATTATCTCCATCTGGACGCTCGCAGACGCAAATAAAAAAAAACCCTAACTAAGCTTTACTAAAGCCTCAAGTAAAAAGCTGTTTAATGTTTATCTATAGATTCAAGTATGCCATTCGACCATTTTTTTAACTATAAACTCAAGTATAAACCCTTGAAATGACTCAGGCAGAAACTCAACCAATATGCTTAATTAAACTCAGCCAATGTTTGTCCATAGAGTTATGTATTCAACTCGAACAATGTATTCTTATAGACTAAACTATTCAACCTGATCGATGTTTGTCTATAGACTCAATTATATACCTAATGTTTTTTTATAGACTCAACTATACAACTCATGTTTATCTATAGACTCAGGTATTAAACCCAACTAATGTTTATCTATAGATTCGCGTATTAAATCAAACTAATGTTTATCTATAGACTCAGGTATTAAACAAAACTAATGTGTTTACAAACTCGATTATTCAACCCGACTGATATTGACGTATAGACTCAAATACAAACCCGACTAACACAAATGTTGCCCTTGCTATTGCAAAAAATGACTGCTGTTAAGCGTGGCAGCGGGAAACTGAATGAGAAATAAAGTCAGCAAGTTAGGATAATGTATGTCGGACCTTTTGGCTAACATCGGTTGTGTTTCATCGCTGAGGCCGTTAGAAATGAAGAAAGCAGCCCTTCTCGACTACACTCCTGTTTTTCTTTGTTGTGTCTATAGGCAATCAATGCTTATTTAAAGATACATATATAATTAAAAAACAAAAACAAACTATTTTTACATTATAAACATACTAACACAAATATTAACTTCATGATTGTTTTCTTTCTTGTCGAATTTTTCTGATTTATTTGTTTTTTTTTCTTTTCTTTTACCGGGTACATTGTCTCGGTTTCAGTTCCAAATGACTTGATATCATTCACGCCATTTTGTTATATACGTTTGACGAATGGTCGCTTAACGACGGTCAGGTGACAACTTTCCTTACCGGGCGAGGGTTCAGTTTCTTTCTTATTCCCATGATTTATCTTAAAAATGAGAGTAGAGTGATTTTGCATTATCTTCTCCACTGTGACCTTATTGAGTCACCACCTGGCTGCTGACTTATTCGAGTTCTTGCGACCTTAGGAAAATTTTATTAGAAACAAAGAAAGGAGTGTTCAAATAGTATATAATACCAATCCTCCCATATGACAATGAATGCTGAACAACAGTTAAGTCAACAGAGATGTGGTTCGAAGAAGAAGAATGCTATGAATATTATAGACAGAACGCGTAAGTAACAATGAAGTTTTAAATAAATTGGGTACAAAAAAGAAAACTTGTATTTAGAATAAATAAAAGAAATAGTTAAAATTTATGCGACGCATAATGAGAAAATAGACATAGTGAAGGCAAAATGAGTGGTCAGAAACAGCGAATAACCTACCCAACAAGTTTGTGTAAATGGATAGCGGGAAAAGTAGCGGGGAGGGGTAAAAAGTGGGAAAACGACGCTTAGAGCTGTAAAAATAGGAACACTATTTACATTATTCGGACTATTGTCCTCATCTTTGTCGCCAGGTTTATCACAACGTTTCGGCCTTTGTACGCTCCGAACTTCTTCCGGTGCTCATGGGCACATGGCACAGTGGATAAAGGCGTTAGTTAGATCCAGTGACAGGACCCAAAGAGTGTGACCAATACCTGGGTAAGGCGGTGGAGAAATTTGAGAGGGGAATTAACAGGAGATAACTGACATCCATTAGATATGGTTCGTGGAACTAGAACAGTCATTGTGCGAAATAAAGGGTTCAGTTCGACATTCCAACGACCTGAAGAAGACCAGAGCGTACAACGGCCAAAACGTTGTGATAAACATGGCGACAAAGATGAGAACAATAGTCTGAATAATGTAAATAGTGTACATAATACCTCATCTGAGAAATATAGACAAAAAATAGGAAGTTGTGAAGAACTATGATCGGCCATATCCTGAAAGTACATAGTATACAAAGGAGGAAAACTAAGAGCTTGTTTTTGTTATTTCTTTTTTCTTTTCTTTTTTCTTTTTTTTTCTTTTTTTCCTAAAATATTTTCTTCCAGAGCTAAGCTGATTTTCTTTTCTTTTGCAAATTAAAGAAGAATTATTATTTAAAAGGTTTCTCCTGCAGTGTTCTTTGCGTGGTGTGTTCAACTTTTTATTCTTTATTCTAGATAGACATTTCAATAACATTAAATGCTTACTCGTAAATACACTAAGTATTTATTCTAATATTCCCTGCTGAAATGGAATGTATTATATAGCCATGGGTCTTATATTAATTGAAATCATTCTCTAAAGGTCAGTCATTATCCATTGATTAATTACAGGCATTCAGTTCAGTACGCTTTCATCGAAGCTAATATTTTCTGTCAGATGGATTTATTAAAAACGTTTTACATACACAATAAAAGAAAAAAGAAAAAGCAAAGACAAAATACGAACAACAAATAAGAATATATATGCCAGGCTTGAACAGTGTTACATATTTCCTCGGAATACGGTTCGAAACCAGGTAAGAAATATAATTTCAAATTCTGATTTTCTTTCTCTGGATTGATTGACTGATTTATTTTTTACGGCTTATCAACCTTTTACAGGTTATTTAAAACCAGAAAATATTTTTAGATTGTAAAAATCTTTTTGGAATTAATAATGATTTATTGATATAAGTTCTACTAATTAACCCATAGCCGAAGGGGAAGAGATGGATTCATACCTTTGTCAATGGTATTTTCGCGTAAGTGAATATAACGAGCACTGGTATCCAATTCTCGGCCGTTATCCATTACCACACCTGCACATTCAGGCTTACAGCACTAGGTATTCCCAACTCGGTACTGAACAGGTTCGACGTTGCTTGACTTCGGTAATCGTTGCTTAACTAAGGTGTCTCAATGTGATATGGTCGTAAGCTTTCTCTCTAGAAGACTCATCATATATGTATGGCCTGATAATTATAGCTGGACTAGGCAACCTGATGGGTTGCCAGGACAAAGAAACACAAAAGGGTGGGAATTAAATCTCAACCGAGGTCTAACCCCGATTTGAATTTGTCGCGTTTACTTTCGCACACAGGGAAAAGGCATGAATCCATTTCTTCTTCCTCGCTTCCAACTATGGATTTAAAAGTAAGATAGACTATGCTCCCTAGGCTATACTGGTAATCATTCTAGAAGAGAAACTGAATTTGAAACAAATCTGAAGAGGGATGGACTCCGTCAGGCTACCTACCTAGGACACTTACTTACCTCTCCAAAAGTTAGGATGTGGTACAAGGCCAAGTTTTACGTGGGGAAATCGTGCCCGTAGGATCGGGCAAAATTTCCCTAGACCCCGCATACGCGGGGTCGGGTCTATCTACCTCCACGGACGAGGCTATGCCGAAGAGCAGAGTTTTCTCGGGGTTCCTCTCTGCCTTCGGGCAGAGAGTTCGACAAGAACTGCACCCCGCGCGCAGGCAGCTCACACTGCCAACGGCGGGTGATCAGTACTGCAGCTACATTACATGTGCTGCCCCAAATAACCCGAATATCTTACGTAATAAACACATCGTGCATTGTGTGCAGATTTACATGTTGTACAACTAACAACAGTAAAAAAGAAACAATATGAAATGTTTGAATGGACTTACATACATTTTTAGGACATTTGTGTCTACTATTAACACTGTGTCATCTGATTATCTTATCTTACTAAGATTGTGTACACCAATAATAAATCATGGTAGGATTTTACAGTTCGATTAGAAGATGTTTGATACAAGGTACTAAGTCGCTTCTTGATTTTGTAGCAGTAGACTATATTTTATGTATATTTTATTTTACAATTTGTAATTGATGAGGTTGTTCAAAGGTGAAGAACTATAGCAAAATACGTATTTCAGAAACTAAACATATTATTAAATGTAGCAAAGTTTCTTTAAAAACAAAGAAAGCTTGCTGGACGGTTATACAATAGATAGTCTATACGGAAGTGAATGCTGGAAAATTTCCCCAAAGATGATGAAAGGAATTGAAGCAAGAGATATATGGAGAATGGGGACGATAAGGAAACTGCAACTAGCAATATAAAAGAGCTGAAATTATGGAATATATATTGAAGAAAGAAAGATTGGAGAATATAACACCCTCAGGACATTAACGGCAAGAGAAAAATTGAGCGAATGAATGGCAGGACAAGAATAAATAGGGTAGTAAAGAGAAAAGAGACCATGAGAAGAAAAGAAGCTGTGGAGAATCGTGATTGCTCAAGTCCTTAAAGGAGATAAAATATAGAATAGGAAGTAGACAGACGTTGCAGAAATTATTGTCGGCAAGAATTAGGTTCTGATACTAGACTTCAAAATATAGTGGCTGGTGGTAGCCATGTGACCAGCTGTGGGAGAAAAGACATCTGTAGTTGCGTCCCTTGGCTAGTAGATCTGTCTCTTCTGATATATTGACATCTGTTAAGATAACTCTGATGCGTCAGTAAATTTAGGATCCAAGGATCAAATTTCGGAATGGGTTTCATGATAAATTTCTAAGTAAAGTTTTATCTTTGTAACCTTTCCCCAATTATCTTATTGCTAATTCCAATTTGTCGTTATTGTTGTTGTTACTGGCCTTCCTTTTCTTTTCTTTTCTTCTTCTTCTTCTTCTACATTTTCTTCTTTTTCTTTTTCTTTTTCTTCTTCTATTTATTATTATTAGTACTACTAATAATGATAATGCTTCTTCTATGTAGTACTGGGTATAACGATAAACTACATCCGGCAACAAGGGCTCAGATCGGGTGTTTTTGAATACTACTGTCCCATGGTCCACCTTGACCCGTGGTGGTAGCACCAGTTATGGTCCCAGCAGAGGTAAATAGTGAACCCCCAAACAAAAACATTATGAAAATATAAAAATAGATTTTTGGGGTAAAAGTACCAGCAATAATTTTTAATATAAAAAAATAACCAAAAATACATATTTTTAGTAAAATAACCAAAAATACATATTTTTTAGTAAAATGACCAACAATACATATTTTTAGTAAAATGACCAACAATACATTTTTTTAGTAAAATGACCAACAATACATATTTTTAGTAAAATGAACAAGAATACATTTTATCAGTAGTTGAAGGCATACAGTTGCGTTTAAAATCTATTTAGTTGAATGCATAAAATTGTGTTCAAAATATTTAGATTTCGGCATTAAATAACCCATAGAGGTGTTGACATGCCGCTAAACAAAATCAACCAAATCTTCTTCTCTGTACCGTGTTCTTTCAGAACTTAGGCAATCATGACTCTCCATAACTTCCTTTTCTTTGTAGTAATATAGTCTTAGTAATTTATGTTTTTTCGCTGTCTCCCTTAAGCCCTGTTCTACTATTTACACGATCTCGTTAGGTGAGTTATTTGCTGATTTCTTCTGATCCACTTGCCTTCAATATGCTCTGTGGGTGTCAAATATTTCAAACCTTTTTTCCTTTTTATGAGCCCTAGATATTTCAACTGTCTCTTTCTGGTTTTAAAACAAGACACAGAGAATAAGAATCTAAATTCACTGTAAATTGATCTCCCTACGGAAGCCAAAACAAATAGGCTCAGATGACGTGATGTCTTAAAATTCTTTAAATATTTTTTTTTCTTTTACATGTTTTTCATCGTTGATTTTTATCTCAAACTTCTTTTCGGTATTTTTCTACACCTTCAGGACGTGGGCGATAATGGCTCTCCACAATTTCCTATTTTTTTGTAGCTCTTTGTCATTTAGCTCCCTCTTGTAATTCTTGTGCTACCAACCATTTATACAAGCTCGTTAGGTATGTTATGCACTGCTTTCTGCTATCGCTCTTGCCTACTACTACTACTACTACTAATAATAATAATAATAATAATTGTTGCGGACGACGAGGGAAAATTTTTTGTTGTCTTTTTCTTCCCGTGTAAGTTCGAATCGCTCGTCGCCAATTTGTTGTGGACGAGGGGAGGATTTTTCTATTTCTTCTTCCCGTGTGAGTTTGAATTTTCGTCGCCAATTTTTTGTGGATTCCAAGATGAAATCTGGTCTCAAATGAATGACAAACGCAGGAATGAAATATAGCAAATAAATGTATTGACGTAATAATACAATTGGTAATACGGTTAGTAGATCCAGAAATGAGGTTAGTAGCAATAATAATATATATACAGTCTGGGAAATTCAGTATCGAAGTATGACTTCCTTCTGAGGCTACGTGCTCGCAAATGTGACTCCTACAAAGCGGTTACCTCACACTCTCACTCTCTCACTGTATCACCCTATCAGTGTATCTCTCTCTAACTGTCCTACTTCCGGGTATTCACCAGCAGCAGTACAAGTACACACTGGTCGAGTCCAGTTGTATGAAAAAGCAGTGGACCCCATAACAATAACAATAATAATAATGATAATAATAGTACTAATAATAATGTGAAAAAGTAACATTCAAGAAAGGTAGAATTACAGAAACATCCTTAATAGATTTAGATTTTGTCACAAAGATTAGAGAACTGGAGCATGATGAAGCTTATAAGTACCTAGGAATTAGCAAAGGAGATGGCATAAAACACCCCCAAATGAAGGAAAACATAAGAAAAGTGTACTACAGGCGTGTACGTCTGGTACAAAATACTGAGCTAAACTCAAAAAACAGAATATCAGCCATAAACACATTGGCTGTCCCAGTGGTGCATTACAGCTTTAATGTCCTTAACTGGACCATAGTTGAAATTAAGTGAATGGATGCCAAAACGAGAAAACTTCTCACTTGCTATCGTATGCATCATCCCAAAGCTGATGTTGATCGTCTGTATGTGCCCAGATCCGAAGGAGGTAGAGGATTAGTTCAACTAGAACTGTCCTACAAAACTACAACAATTGGCCTCCAAAGATACTTGGAAACTACAGAAGACTGGATGATGGTATGCGTAAAGGAACATGAAAGTATTAGGTTGGTGCAAAAATGATCGTGTAATAATGTCGTTTTTTGACGTATTTTTTAACGTCAAAAAACGACATTATTACGTCATTGTTTTTCCCCAACCTAATAGTAAGCGTCTTTACTCTGTAATAAAAGAAGCCAACAAATTCAAAATGGAGTTTCAAATGGGCGTAGAGATGCAAGTACAGCACAATACACCGACTGAAACTGCAAAATACTTAAAAAAGACAGCAAAGACGAATGCAACCGACCAGATACAGAAGCGATGACAAGATAAACCGTTTCATGGCCAATACTCTGCCCGTACCAAACAAGATGACGTAGACAAAACCCGTACCCATCAGTGGCTACGCAGTGCAGGGTTGAAAGCTGAAACTGAAGGTTTTGTCCTTGCTGCACAGGACCAATGCTTGCTAACTAGAAATTATCTAGCACATATACTAAAATATTGTGTTAGCCCAAAATGCAGATTCTGTGATAAATATCCAGAAACGATTGATCATCTTGTATCAGGTTGCACGATATTGGCACCCACTGAATATAAAACCCGACATGACAGAGTGGGGCAATATCTACACTGGAAAATCTGCAACTTCTACGGGAAGGAAACTGAAAGAAACTGGTATGAACACCACCCAGACCCGGTTACGGAGATAGGACCTGTTACAATTCTATGGGACTACACAATACACACTGACAGAACAATCAAGGCCAACCGCCCAGATATTGTTATTGAAGACCACAAACAAAAACGGTGCCTCCTTATTGATATGGCAGTCCCTGCTGACTGCAATGTATCTTCAAAGATATTCAAAAAGCTGTCAAAATACAAGGACCTTGAAATAGAAATCTCGAAAATGTGGCATATGGGAACATCAACAATCCCTGTTGTAGTTGGAGCCTTAGGACTGGTTGGAAAAGATTGCAGTAGACTAATTGAAGGGATTCCTGGAAGTCCATGCCTCAAGGAGATACAAAAATTGTTCTGACAAGTACAGCCCACACTTTACGAAGGGCTTTATCTATGTAATTTTTTTTTTTGTCAGTGGAAAGTGTCATGATGCCATTTCTAACCTTAGGTCCTTGGGCGGGACCCGGAATGAAATGTGTAAACGCCAGAGAAATAAAAATAATAATAATAACAATAGTGATAATAATGAGACACCAGGCATGGCTCTGTGAATCTCTGCTCATGAGCGGGAGTAATAGAGGGACACCATGGCCTGGTATCGAGAGGTTTTTATCTTTTTATGTTTCAAGAATGAGGAAGATAATGCGTTTTGGGAGTATCATATTGATTCTTAGAATCGATGACCGTCTCATCAAACTGGGTTAATTAACCTGAAGGTGTTTTTAACTGTGCCCCATTTGCATTTTGGCTATGTTCTGCTTTTATCAAAAGTTATCAACATATTGCCCACATCGGCCTGTGATACTTGGGGCCTATTAGACTGCTTGTCATGATGACCATGTTGAAGTATGTATATTTGTACCCCAGTGACATTTTATTGTCATGTTGCTCACTAACTGAATAATAATAATAATAATAATAATAATAATAATAATAATAATAATAATAATAATAAAACCATCTCAAACCAAACATGCTTGCCAATGTCCATCATGCGAAACAAAAAACTCTCAAATGCTGAAATAGATAAGACGGAATACAATTTAAAATGACAAGGCAAAAAAAGACCGGATATTATAAAAGACAAGAAATTCAGGAAGTGTATGCTTATTGACATAGCATTACCATCAGAGAGAAACACCTGCATAAAAAGTATCGAGAAATTGTTCAAATACAAGGACCTGGAGATCAAGATTAACAGGATGTGGGGAAATGAAGATTGAGATTGTACCAATAGTAATCGCAGCTCTGGATCTGATGAGAAAAGAAATAGATAATTTTATTAACAATGTCCCAGGTAACATCAACATACAAGTTGCCCAGAAAATCACCCTACTAGGAAGAGCCCATATACTAAGAAAAGTGTTATCAATTAAATGACAATTCTCCTATAGGGCCTAAGGACCATAGTTTGGTCCCAGCTCTACAGGATACAAAGCAGAAAACATAACATACACAAATGCTACTACTACTACTACTACTACTACTACTACTACTACTACTACTACTAATAATAATAATAATAATAATAAACTGTAGTTAAAGGCAGAGAAATCAAGACAAAGAATGTTGTTTGTTTTATCACCAAAATAAACCATCACTCAAACAGTAAAGAGATGAGAGTAGAAATAAATAATATGACAGAGGATGAGGTAAAAACTAAAATAAATGAGATACGAAATAATAATCCCCGAGGAAATAAAAGCGAAGAATCTACCTGTGACATAAGACCTGCAGTTATGCAGACGATGTCACTGAAGATGACTCCAACTATATTAAGGTAGAATTCTTTGAAAACCACAGAGGTGAAATCACCGACGCGAAAAACCACGTCATCCAAGTACTCAGCAGAGTAACTGTCACACAAATCTCAGACAGAGACCAGCTCCTAAAAATTCATATGACATGTCCAATAAGCACATTGTAGAAATATACAATGCTGTACTGCAAACACTGTTAACAGACAAACCATTGGGAAACATCAAAGAAGTTAACAATGTCATATAAGCAACAGCTTTAGCAGCTCCTGGGAAGCTTGGAGCCAAGAAAAAATGAACAACAAGGAGAGCCAACTTCGAAGGCAAAACTGTTGTGAGAAATAAAGGAAATCAGATGTGAGATTTCGATATTAGATGAGCTCACTAGAAACCCAAATATCTCAACACGCATGTGCAAGAAGATCAAGCAAAAATATAAAATTAAATCACTAAATAAAATTCCATCAATCAAGGAAATACTGAAACAGAAACGGCAGTTAAAGACACACACAACAAGATGATACGAAAAACGTTGTACGTTCTATCGCCAAAATAAAATATTCCAAGTGGACCTTAAGAAATTCTACAGGGAAATTGGAAAAGCAGCTATACATGTCAAAAAAACACCATCTATTGACAAGGTGCAGACATTTTGGGAGAATATTTGGAGCAGCCCGAAGGAATATAACCCAAATGCAGAATGGATCCAACGGGAAGAAAAACGAATGCTTGATAAACCTCTGCAAGAATGGAAAAATATAATCACAAATAATGTTAGGCAAGCTCTAACGAAATCCCAAAATTGGAAATCCCTTGGAAATGACAAGGTTCCCAATTTCTGGCGCTATCATTTCTCCTAAATCCATAAGACCCTTGCACAAACTCTATCAATGCTTATAAATAATCCCAATGAAATCCCAGAATGGATCCTTGAAGGTATTACATACCCCATGCCAAAAACGTTTGAAAAAATCTGAAAAGTTATAGGCCAATGTCTGTCCACCACGTATAAAATGATCACATCTGTCGTGACGAACCGTACTTACTCTTTTTTCGAAGCAAATAACATTCTTCCACTGGAACAGAACTGATGCAGAAGAGGTTCATATGTTTGCAAAGATCAACTATTGATAAAAAAAAAACCCTGGAAAATTGCAGGAGACGACGTAGAAATCTTAACGCAGCGTGGATTGATTACCGTAAAGCCTTTGATAGTGTGCCACACTCTTGGATCCTTAAGACTTTGTAAATGTACAAATTGATAGTAAATTTCCTTAAGCACAGCATGGGAATGTGGATCACAATATTATGCCTAAATCGCACCAGCGGCACTACCATCTCCAACCGCCTGAATATCCGACGTGGAATCTTTCAAGGCGACTCCTTGTCATCCCTTCTGTTTTGTTTGTCCTTAATCCCCCTTACGCATGCATGAACTAAACAACTGTAGGAAAGAAGCGAATACTACAGGTATGTGCGTCTGGTAAAAAATATTGAACTGAACTCAAAAAACAGAATATCAGCCACAAAACACTAAGACTGTCCCTGTGGTGAAATACAGTTTCAATATCCTTAACTGAAACATTGTTGACATTAAGCGAATGGACATCAAAACGGGAAAGCTTCTCACTTGAAACGCATGCATCATCCCAAAGCTGATGTTGATCCTCTGTATGTGCTTAGATCCGAAGGAGGCAGAGGATTAGTTCAACTAGAACAGTCTTACAAAACTACAGCAATTGGCCTTCAAAGATACCTGGTAACTAGAGAAGACTGGATAATATGTGTCAAAGAACATGAAAGTAGTAAGCGACATTATTCAGTAATAATAGAAGACAACAAGCTCAAAATAAAGCTTTAAATATGGCGAAAAAGATGAGGACAATAGTCCGAATAATGTAAATATTGTCTACCCCGTGACAGTAAATTTCCTTAAACACAGCATGGGAATGTGGAACACAAAATTATGCGTAAATCACACCAGATACACTGCCATCGCCAACCGCCTGAATATCCGACGAGGAATATTTCAAGGTGATTCCCTGTCATCCCTTCAGTTTTGTCTGTCCTTAATTCTCCTTACGCAACAATAGTTAAGCTTACAAGCTAAACAAGAAAGTATTTAATCACCTACCCTACATGGATGATCTGAAAGTCTTTGCCAAAGAAGACAATGAGGTTAAGGGTCTCCTCAATACTGTAAAATGTTTCAGTGACGACATAGGTATAGATTTCGGATTAGATAAATGTGCAAAAATAACATTCAAGAAAGGGAGAATTACAGAAACAAAGAATCACAAAGATTAAGGAACTGGAACAAGAAGAAAGCCTATAAGTACCTGGGACTTGGCGAAGGAGATGGAATATAGCATACCCAAATGAACGCAAAAGGTAAGAAAGAATGGAAAACTACAGGCGTGTACATCTGTACTGAATACCGAGGTGAATTTATAAAACTAAACATCAGCCATGAACACTTTAGCTGTCCCTGTGGTGAAATACAGTTTCAACAATCTTAACTTGGACCATAGCTGACATTAAGCGAATGAATGTCAAAGCGAGCAAGCTTCTCACCTGCCACTGCATGCATCATGCCAAAGCTGATGTTGATTGTCTGTATGTGCCCATATCCGAAGGAGGCAGAGCACTAGATCAAATAGAACTGTCCTACAAAACTATAACATTTTGCCTTCAAGGATGCCTGGTAACAAGAGAAGACTGGATGATGATATGTGTCAAAGGACATGAAAGTAGGAAGCGACATTATTCAGTAATAAAAGAAGCCGACAAGTTCAAAATAAAGTTTTAAATGGGTTCAGAAATACAAGTTAAGTATAATAAACTGACTGAAGCTGCAAAATACTTAAAAAAAGAAAACAAAGGCAACCGGCCAGGTACAGAAACGATGGCAAGATAAACCGCTTCATGGTCAATACTCTGGCCGTAACAAACTGATGTAGACAAACCATCAGTGGCTACGTAGTGTGGCTATGTATCCTTGCTGCACTGGGCCAATTCTTATTAGCTAAACACTATCAAGCACACATACTAAAATTGTGTCAGCCTAAAATGCAGATTCTGTGATAAATATCCAGAAATAATTGATCATTTCGTATCAGGTTGCACAGTATTTGCACCTACTCAATATAAAAGGCGGCATGACAGAGTGGGTCAATATGTGCACTGGAAAATTTGCAACTTTTACGGAAAGGAAACTGAAAGAAATTAGTATGAACAACACCCAGACCCAGTTACAGAGATAGGACTTGTAACCATTTTATGGGACTACAAAATACACACAGACAGAACAATTAAAGCTAATCGCCCTGAAATCGTTATTAGAAACTGCAAACAAAAAAAAAATACCTGTTTATTGATATGACAATCCTTGCAGACTGCAATGTATCTTTGAATATCTTCAAAAAGTTATCAAAATACAAGGACCTTGAAATCGAAATCTCAAAAATGTGGCACATGGGAACATCAACAATCCTTGTTGTAGTTGGAGCCCTCGGATTGGTTGGAAAAGATTCCAATTGACTCATTCAAAGGATTCCTTGTAGCCCATGCCTTAAAGAAATACAAAAATCGTTCCTACGAGTACAGCCCATACGATACGAAGGGCTTCAGCTATGTAAAATATGTATTTTGGGGGGATTTCTTTTCTTTTTAATTGCTTAGTGGAAAATGTCATGATTCCATTTCTGACATTAGGTTTCTGGACCGGACCCGAAAAGAAATGTATATACGCCAGAAATCAAAGGAAATAGAACAATAACAATAATACCTAGAAATGCCTGAGAAAATTTTGGTTTTTATGATGATTTTTAAGTTAATGCTTGACAATAAAATATCAGTAGAAATTCCCCTATCGCACTGTTAAATATTTAAGATTAACAACTTTGACAAGATATTGTATTAACAATCATAAATATAGATGTTGGTGGTTATCATAAGACGTAAAGGGTAAAAATGAAAAGCTGCTGAAAGAAATATAAAGGGGAGACAGGCTGCCCACTTAAGGTAAGGCTTCAAGAACACCAGAAAGCTGTAACACAATGGGAGGTGGAAAAATCAGGCGTGGCTGACCACATATGGAGAGAAAAGGGAGATCACCACCCTCTTTGGGATCAAGTTGAGATCATAGACAAAGAACACCACTGGAAAATTCGTAAACTTATGGAATCGGCACATATGATAAGCCACAAAAATCTCCTGAGCCGACCGAGCATAGAAATGAGTACAATATTGGAACCAGTAATAAGGAGTGCCATAGAAAAGCGATAATAACAACAAAAATTGCAGTATGAGCTCTGGTAAAAACATGTAATGATAACAGCAAAAATTGCAATATGAGCACTGGTAAAAATGGTTGCTGAAGACATTAGGTTTATAATACCCAGAAATTCATATACGGTTTCCCTCAAGGACACATGGCACAGTGGATAAAGGCATTGGTTAAATCCAGTGACAGGACCCAAAGAGTGCAAGTTCAATACCCGGTTAAGGCAGTGGAGAAATTGGAGAGGGGAATTAACAGGAGATAACTGATAACCGACATCTATTAAACATGTCATATGGAACTAGAACTGTCGACGCCAGTGAGCGAAATAAAGGGTTCAGTTCGACATTCCAACCACCTGAAGAAGGCCGGAGCGTACAACGGTCGAAACTTTGTAATAAATATGGTGAGAAAGATGAGGACAATAGTCCGAATAATGTAAATAGTGTACATAATACCTCATCTCAGAAATATAAACAGATACTGAAAAATGAAAAGATTTGAAATTGACAATTTTTTCCATTTTACTCAGACGTTAAACATTTCTATTTTCATTTTTTTTCCTTCCTTCCTTCCTTCCTTTTCTTTCTAAAACCAAATAACGTCACTAATATATTTCAGTCTTTTCACGTGATCAAAACGTAATAGTCTATTATTTATAAGGTATTAGCAGAAGACGTTAAATACTTCTATCTTTTCTTTCTTTCTTTCTTTTTCTCGCTGAAAACAATTAGCTTCTGTAATATGCTTTTTTCGTCTTTTCCCGTGAACAAAACGGAATAGTCCAATATTTATGTGGAATTGGCAGGGCGTAACGGTCGTCCTATGTAAAGGAGGGACAAGTAGAATTGGAAAAAGATGATAATAATAATAATAATAATAATAATAATAATAATAATAATAATAATAATAATAATGATGATGATGTCCTTTGAAGTTACTTTATGATCATCCCAAGGCTAATTGCATTTATTTATTTTCCTGCGGTAGTAAAATCATGGTTGATTTTATGACACAGTTGCAAAAAGGTGACCGGTCAACACCTGTACTCTCTTGAGTGACCCAGAACTAGTCGGCTTTACTTCGCACCTGCCATGCCTGACAGTTTCCTTTCGATTTCGGTTCTCTCCAAAAGGTTTCCATCTACAGTTCCGCTCCCTTGGCATTTCACACCTCTATTTTCTGAATTCACTATTTTCATGAGATTATAAGTAATTATAAGCTTGCGTTATTGTCTGTGTCTTTTTTTTTTCAGGCACACTCTCTCCAGGAAGGCCTCCTACCAAGAAGAAACATCTCTTTCTGCTTATAACACATCGGACGCCAACTTGGTATTTATAGGCAAAAAGGAAGAATTTCCAGGATTGATACCAACAAAATCACACTCATCATTTCGACAAAGTAAACTTGGCCACTGCTCTTGAAAAGGGCCCCCAATCAGTGGTTGACTGGGTCAAGAAATGTCTTGTAAATTTTAACACCCCTAAAGCAAAACTGCTTTCATTTAATCACCACCGAGAACCTTTTTTGCCTGCCATCAGCATGGCAGATGCTAAACTCATGGAGAGCAACATTTTGTACCTTCGTGGCCTCACGTTTTTTCATTGACATGAAGTGTGTCGACTACATTGAATCAATTGATATATCTACTGCTAGGCAGGTTAGTTCACTGTGTCGTCGCAGAAAATCTTTCTAGTCAGAATCCATCGTGCACATTTATAAATCTATCATTCGTCAAAGAAGGATCTGTAATACAATCTATTCTGATGTGGCATCTCGACAGTCACTTTCGCACCAACGTGACGTGGTTTCCCTTAGTCTATTCTAGAAATATTCAATGAACTTTTTCCCTTATTGCATCGGCTGCATGAATTTAAGCGTGCTACTAGATTGGCAGTTAGGTCTCACCGTTTTACTGTTGAACTAGCTAGAGCAGTGGTTCCCAACTGATTTTGGGCTATGCCCCGGTTTGGTATTTCTATAATTCTGGTGCTCCTCGCCACTGTAATATTTAATTCTTACATATTCAAAATCTTACTGCAATTCACGTAAAGGAAGCTTAAAAGGCAATTAACTTGGTCTCTAAACAAGCCTCCAAAGACCATGGCGTATATGAATGGGAAAAATTATTAAAAACAAAAAGGCAGTTAAATATATACAGTTTTACAACATTTAAAACTGAAACTGAACTTTTTGAACTGAAAAAATATTTGTAAGAAAGCTTATTCTGTAGTATACTTTCATCATTTTAATCATGAAAGAAAAATGCAAAATGAAATTTAAGCTCACGTTGGTATAGTAAGCCGAAGGGTGCACATCCTACGCATGCCCCAGTAAAATATTACCATGTCCAACCGGTGGGGCATGCCCCAACCACGTTGATAATCATTAAGCTAGAGGCAACCTTCTGATAGTTTCTTTTCTCGCATTTCCTACCTGCAGAACTTTGTTTTGATTTCTTGCTTTCCTGGCGCTTACGATCTTCTAAAATTTAAATGCAACGTGAATCGCCACCCATCTCCTCTATTCCTGAAACTGTTCCTTTGTTACCCATTCCTCAGTTCTCGCTAAGGCTTTTTATTCTTCTTTCACTCCATGTACCCCCCCCCTTACATACCAGCTGCACTGTCACTTTGCTTGCGATGAAAATATTAAAAACCAAAAATAAAAATAAACTACTTTGCTCAAAAGAACTGTATTAGACATAGCAAATATTATGCAAAAATTGTTTGCATTTTGAGGTTTTCAGATTTGGCAGTGTCATTTACAATTATTTCCGGTGTTTGAAGCCACCACCCTGCAAATTTCAATAATAATAATAATAATAATAATCTTTTTTCTTATTCTTATTCCTTGTGCCGTGCTTCTTTGGAATGTAGGCCATCATAGCTCTCCACTTCCTATCCCTCGTTGGCCTTAGTAACGTATCATTTGTTAAGCTTACCGTCCACGTTCCGCCATCAATTCACCCAAGGTCGTTCGGTTGCTGCCTTCCCTTATCTATTTTATTCTCGATATGCCTTGACATACGGTTTTTTTAAAGCCCTATTTTCTCATTATGTGTCCAAGGAATGTCTCTATCTGATTCTGAGTACAAATGTTTCTTTTTTGTAAACATTTTCTTTAAGACGATCTCGTTGCTTTCCCACTCCCCACGGAATTCTCTGTATCATTCTGAATCGTACCCAGAATAACAACTTTGCCAAAAAAGCAATCATCTTAGGCACAGCAAATAACCCGCGGAAAGTGTTCGCTGTCTGACAGAGAGAGTTACTTAAAATTATTTCCGGCTTTTTGAAACCGTCACTGTGGAAAAAAGTACTTTTCTCATTTCATTTCCGCTATTTGTTGGTAAAATCCTCTTAGCCTTATAATTTAAAAAAAATCATTTCACTCCAAGCAAGGCGATAATGCCACTAAGACGCAAGGAGTTACTGGGAGTGGAAAAGAATAAGAAATGACAATAAAAGAACAGGGTTCAGGAAGACAGAAGATTGCGATTGACGTTGCATTTAAATTTTGAAGATGGTAGGTGAACATGGAAATAAGTAATCGGAAGATAGTTCAGCAGGTGAGAAGTGCGAGAAAAGAAACTATTAGAATATAACTTACGGTTACATTTAGTTTACTCAAAAGTAAAACCTAGTTGCCAATCTAGTAGTGTAGTCCATGCAATCGAGGTTCAAAGAAGATTTTTTTATTGATTGATTCGTTTTCTAAAGCTTATCAAGACTTTACAGGTTATTTAGGTTCCGAAAGGCTACATGTAAAGCAACTGATATCCTTATCCTTATTATTCTTAGTAGAGAAGTTATTTCTATTTAAACATGTTCAAGTGTTTATTCTTATTGTCTCTTGCCTCGGACCCGTTGATTGATTCGTTTTCTACGGCTTATCAAATCTTTGTAGGCAATTTAGGTTCCCAAAGTAAAGGAACTTACATCCTTGCATCTATTATTCTTAGAATTATAAAATCCTGTTTAAGTATTTATACTCATCGTCTTTTGTGAAAAGTTTGACTGTGAAAGTAACCGTTTTTGTTGCTGAAGCTCGGACCGGTTGATTGATTCGTTTTTACGACTTATCAACCCTTTGCATGTTATTTAAAGCTAGAAAGCATTTTTAGAATTCTTTTTGGAGATAATAACGATTTAATAATACAGTCTTACTAATGACTAATATTAGTCTTACTAATTAATCTCTAGCTGATATGGGGGGAAGCTCTGGGTTCATACCATTCCTGAGGGTATTTGAGAATATAACGAACCCAACTGGAATTGGAACTCGGTTGCCCGATCAATAATTTCGAGCCATTATCCATTACACTGACCATTCATCCAAGCTAATAGCACCTGGTATTCTCTAGCGGTCACCCATCTAGGTTCTGACCAGGTTCGATGTTGTTTAACTTTGGTGATCGTAAGGAAACCGGTGTTTAAACGTGATACTTTCATAAGCCCTGATCGTAAAAGCGTTTTGGTGTTCACATGGACGACCAAAATCTTAATGTTTTGATTCATCCATCTATTAATCTAGAGTTGCTGTTTTGTATTTCTCAGTAAATGGTGTAACAAAAATTGGTACAGAAATCGCTTAGGCGTGACACTGATAGCCACAATTTTGATACTAAATTCCAGAGGGAACCTTTACAAGATAAGTAAGATTTGTGAGTGATTCATTTTCTACGGCTTATCTCTTGTCAAAAGTTTGACTGTGAAGGCAACCGTTTTCGCTGCTCCTGCTCCTGCTCCTCGGACCGGTTGATTGATTCGTTTTTACGGCTTATCCACCCTTTGCAGGTTATTTAAAGCCAGGAAATATTGTTAGATTGCAACAAATTTTTTGCGATAATAATGATTTACTGATACTAGTATTACTAATTGACCCATAGCTGGGGAGAGAAAATGTGTATTCATGCCTTTCCCAAGGTTATTTGCGCGTCATTGAATACAACGAGCCCAACCGGAATTGTAACTCGGCTCCCCGATTAACAATTCCGAGCCATTATCCATTATAGTATTCGAACACCCGCATATCTTTACACCACCTGGTATTCACCAAGTGATCACCCATCTTGGTACTGACCAGCCTCGACGTTACTTAACTTTGGTGATCGTACGATAACCGGTGTTCTACCGGGAAGGAGAGCTCATTAGAATAACTGCCTTGAAAATATTTATCGGAAAAAGGGTGTACGAAAGTGACTTTAAGGGAAGCTCAAACAGCAACTTCTGTTGCTGATGAGTAATAAACAATTATGTTAGCCACTATTTGAAAGAAAGACGATTCGTTGTTAGTTTGACTGCCCTTGTTACAATCCTGCACAATTGTTCTCAAACCTAATTGGATAGCGCAGCTGTACAAAAGCGAGATACAATAATTGATCTCGTATCCTGCGTCTCAATATCCATTTCAATGATCTTGAATATCGAAAGAGGCTTTCGATGATTAAATGCCTACAAGTAATGACTGACATTTCTTCGTTTACGTTCGGGCTAGTTTTCCCATTCGTCAATACAGACTAAAATTTACTATTACTTTTTAAGTAGACACACACACAAAATACAGACACACTGACACACATGCTCAAATACACAGACACAAGCACATACAGAAACATAGCGAAAGAAAGAGAAAATGAATTTAATTTTAAAATTGCTCATTAGAAGAAACATGACAAGTATCTATACTCCCTACGTCTAATTTATTATACTACACCCACACCTTCTTCTTCTTCTTTGTACCGTGTCCCTTCAGGCCGTGGGCGATCATGGCTCTCCACAATTTCCTGTTATTTGTGGCTCTTAGTAAATCTACTCTTTTTCCCTTTCTCTTTTCTAATCGCTGTTCTTCCAACCATTTACACAAGAAGGTTATGCGCTGTTTTCCTCTGTCCCTCTGGTCTATGTCCTGTGAGTGTCAAATTTTCTCAGCATTCTTTCCTCATCATGTACCTTATAAATTTCAAATATTTTCTCTTGTCTTACCGGCAAGTCTCATCGGTTCTATAAAGTGATCTCAGAAATGACCTAGAATCTGGGACAAGGAATGGCTTGTTAATTTAAATGCCTCCAAAGCGAAACAGCTCTCTATTTATCGTCTGAGACCGTTTCCTGCCTTCTATTGCATGACTGATGTTAACTACCATAAGGGTGACCCACTGCGCTTTCTTGGGTTAAAGTTAGCTGCTGACATGGCGTTTAAAGATTATATGCAATTAATTGTTAGATAGGTCTGCTGTTAGGAAAGCTGGTTCACTGTGCCATGCCAGACAATTTTACAATTATCTTAATCTTACAAATTTATAGGTCTACTATGCTTTGAATATTCCTGCCACATATGGCCTTGTGCTTCTGCTAGATATTTAAATATTCTTGATAAAATCCAAAGAAGAATCTGCAATGTTATTGTTTCTGACCTGGCATCTCGGTTTCACTTACTTTCCTACCGCTGTAATGTAGCTTCTCTGTGCCTTTTTATAAATACTTTCATGGTAATTGTTCTGATGAACTTTCTTCTATGGTACCTAGATTTTATGAATTTTAAATTTAAGCTCAGTACTAGATTTTTTTTTTTTTACAATTGAAATGGCTAAATGTAAGCGTAATTACTATGTTAACAGTTTCTTCTATCGCACTTCTTGCTTGTGGAACTCTCTTCCGGCTTCTCGCTTTCTAGTCATTATTTTCTCTTTTCTTGATTTCTGTTTTTTTCTTGTGCTCACTCCATAATAATGTTTTTCTTTTTCTTATATTAGGTTGGTGCAAAAATAATGACGTAATAATGTCGTTTTTTGATGTTAAAAATACGTCAAAAAACGACATTATTACGTCATTATTTTTGCACCAACCTAATAGTATTTCTCACTCAGTTAATTCCTTGTGTGTTAGTGACTTTTTGCCTTGATTTGGGTGAAAATGATAAGAAAATGATGCTTCAGGTGTTGACCATAAGTGTTTCTTGTTTGTATTTTGTCTAAAACATTTTCGTTGCTCACATGATCGGGCAATGGTATTATCAACATCATTCTGCAGATCCAAATTTGCCTCTTCATTTGTCATGAAATTCTCCAGCCTTCACTGCCATATAGGAGGACTGATATTATGTAACAGTTCAGTACTCTTTCCTTTGTTTCTAACGAATTTATGTGTGTACTTATAAATTGATTATTATCATATATATATGTGTGTGTGTATGTGTGTGTGTGTTGATTGCGATGCCTTGTCACACGATTGCCACTCGTTCATTAATTGATCGTCCGTGAGCCCGTGGATGGCTTTTCAGTTCTACCAGGGACTTGGACATCTTGGAGCAGATTTGGCACTCATAACGACTGTGCATTTCTTGCATCATTTCATTGTAACACAGATAAATATCCGTGAATATGAACGGATCATACTAAAATTAAGCAGACATTATGTTTGTAATTTATTTAATCAGACATGCTTAAAAGAGAATTTCCTGCCTAAATGTAAATCTCATTCTTTTTTCGGCCTTGTTCCAAATAATCGTTGCATATGATGTCACCGGAGACTATTTCAAACTTCCAGCTTTCCAAAGAATAACAGGATGTAGACAAAGAAATACTAGTTACCACACAGACGCTACATCGGTTCTTGCAAATGACTGAGATGGTCGAAAATACTTGAACAAACAATAAGAAAATATGAAGCCCAATAGTGGACACATTATTAAAAAATTGGAAAAACGCAATAAAAAAATTAGTCACACCATGTGGGTTCGTTTAAATTAAACTCACTTGACTGAATACTTGCTGCTTAAATATACCTTATATATATATATATATATATATATATATATATATATATATATATATATATATATATATACAATCTCTCTCTCCCTCTCTTTCTATATATATATATATATATATATATATATATATATATACATATATATATATATGTCTGTGTGTGTGTATGTACCAATATTTATTCACGTATTTATCACTGTTAGCGCTCATACACAAATGTAAGCATATTTAATTGAAAACTAACGGAAGATGTTTAGTATTATTTTTTCGAGTCGTCTAATATCCTAATGGAGGTTGTCCATACATAAATTGTCAAATTTCTAAACATTTTCCGTTTTCATAAGACGTTGTCAAAGAAAATTGATATTTATTTTGATGATGTGTTTTTGAAAAACATTCTGTTGATATAAAGAGGAGCTATTAATGCATTTAGAGTTTACATTTAGAATTTAATTTAAGCTTTTTTACATATTAGATTTAAAGATACCGTCCTTATGTTTTACTTTGAAAATTGTTTTCTTTCAATTTTTTTATTTTCTATCTGTTTTTATTGATATTTAGTTTGCTCTGAAATTGAATTAGATTTTATGAATGTTTTTATTTTTATTTTTATTTTTCTATCAGTAAGTCTACTAACGTTTGCAGTTGATTATACAGTGTATATAATATTTTTGTATTATCTGTAAATATTTGTCATATTTATTGTGGCTTTTCCTATCAGATTTCTTGTCTTATGAAGCTTGTTCAGTGTTAATATACGGTTTAATAGAAATGTTATCAGATAATCAGGTATAGCAAGTTAGCCAACGGGATAATGTGGTTAATACATAAATAATATCTAGTTACTTCAGTTACTTCAGTTTTAACTTGAGAACTATTTTTAAAGGAAAACATACATATGAAGGTATGAGGCTTATATATATATATATATATATATATATATATATATATATATATATATATATATAGTTAATTGGTGGTATCTCTTGACGAGTGGATGGAGCGATTGTTGGATGGTCTCTCTATGAAACTCGGACTTTTGAAAATAATATCAATCCGCCAAGTGACAAATTTTATATTTGTATTAAACACACACACACACATATATATATATATATATATATATATATATATATATATATAAATTCCTTGTGACAGGCGGCCGAACATCGCTAAAAGTTTCATGCGTTCTGAAGCAGTGAGCCCGCAAGCATCAAGCGATCTGCAACAGTTATTTGAGAAAATATATATCTCTATCTATATAAGGCAGGATGTGTGTGTGTAACGAATGCACGCCCGCAATTTTCGACGGATTTCCACCAAAATTTACATGCACATGCTCCAAGTTAGCGGGAAGGCAAAAACCGACTTTGCTTTTCTCAACTCCCATCGATAGTGGAAATAATCGATTTTTTCATGCTTCTACGGCAGTTTTCATGTAGTTTGCGGTCATTTTGTACTGGCCAGAGTGAGAGCCAATAGCTGGCTGCCACGAATAGGCAGGAAGATTCTATTGGCCAGCGTGGGAGCCAACAGCTGACTGACACGAATGTTAACTAGCATGCTAGAAAGCAAAAATATCGACAGCTGTATTCGTCACAAGTGGGAAAAATTTAAATCTGCATGGCACTTTACTCCAATTGGCTCATTCGCTTGCTTAAACTCAACATTGATTTTGATTCCGCACAACTGGGTTGGGTGTGAAAAAGAATTTGTTGTTAACATTCTTTTTTCATTCGTTTTTTCCAGTTACGAGTCCTTTTTTAAAGGTGATGGTTTTGTGTTCATTTTGCTTAGTTCTTTTTTTCGTAACAGATTTAATGTTTAGCATAGAGCTTAGAAAAAAATTGCAGTGTGCAGGCAAGAAGTAATGAATGTAGTAACATCAGCACGGAAAAGGGCACTCCTTTAAAGGCAAGGAAGGGCAAAAATATTTTAAGTCAAGTGATAGCGATTGCTGTATTATTTGAATCAAACACGGCAACGCTGGCCATGCTGCTAGTATATATATATATATATATATATATATATATATATATATATATATGTATACCGGGTGTAACAGCGAAATTGTCTAATTGTTAGATTAAACTTTGAACCGTTGTATCTTAGAAATGATTAAAGATATCTTACTGGAGTTTTATAACACCACTGGATTGTATTTCGAATAATAAGAATGTATTTAGCTCTAAGTTGAAATGATGACCCCCCCCCTCTTGAGGCTGGGAAATTTTCATCCAGTTTTCTTTTCTATTGTCCCCTCTTTTTAACTAATTCACCGATCTCTTGACGGTTCTTGAAGATGGAAAGCAGAGTATCAATCTTACTGAAGCCATGAATAATCTTTTTCCTCTCACTATTGCTCAGTTTGGAAGGTAGTGTGTCTGACACAAAACGATTTTAAGCTGAATAACTCAAAGGATTTTTCAGTGATTGCTACGACAAATGGTGTCAAGATGGTTAAACGTCTTATTTGAAAACCGGGAAAAAAAGAAACTCAATTATTTCAGTGATGTTTTAAAAATTAAACATTAATAAGGGTGGATAATTATGCCACGCTGTTAGACGATTTGAACAATTTTGCTGTTACACCCGGTATATATATATATATATATATATATATATATATATATATATATATATATATATATATATTCAAGCATGTTTCTTTCAATAATCTGGACATATGTCTATTTATTTTTATTTTAATCCTAAACTCATAAGTACTAATATATTCCCCACTGATCTCATTAAAAAAATAAAACTAATTACAAACTATACTAAATTTAATACAACCAATTTAATCATACAAAATAACGCTGGTCTGTTAAGTAATGTTTTACAAAAGAACAATCAATTTAAATATCATTTGAGTGGTTGTATCTCTGACAAAAAAGTATATATATATATATATTGGTTTCGCAACAACAACATTATCAGGGAGACTTACAATACAATATTTACAATATGTGTCATTAAAGACACATGACACAGTGGATAAAGGCGTTGGTTAGATCCAGTGACAGGATACGAAGTGTTGTGAGTTCAATACCTGGTTAAGGCCATGGAGAACTTGGAGAGGGAAATTAACAGAAGATAACTGATAACGGACATCCATTAGACATGGCCTGTGGAACTAGGACAGTCTACCGCAGTGAGCAAAATAAAGGGTTCAGTTCGACATTTCAACCACCTGAAGAAGGCCCGAGCGTGAAACGGCCGAAACGTTGTGATAAATATGGCAACAAAGGTAAGGACGATGTGCCGAATAATATAAATAGTGTGCCTTAATGTTAGAGTTAGACTAAAATAGAAATCATTCTAACGGATTAATATTAAATTTTACTATAAAATTACTAATTTTAATTTTAACCTGTATTAAGAATAAAATATAAAATTATATAAAGAAGTAACTGAGGAAAATACATATATTTTATTATTTATTTTGTATTAATGGAAAAGTCAAAATCTCAGAGCAAACGTTAATTTAACGAGATACGAATAATGTAACAACTTAGATACATTTGAAGTGATGATATGGGCAGGGGAAGAAATTTTGCAAATGGCAGTAGATACACAAATATATTATATTATAATATACAAATATATAGATATATTTATATATATAAACACGCAAAAACACGGACGGAACAGTAAATAGATGTCCACGACCGAAAAAAAAAAAAAACGGAGAACATCTTATCAGACTTGATACATACAATGAAATGCATACATAGTCAATCATACAAACATACATTAATAAAGACACAAAGATTATCGTCTGAAAGTATTCATAAGCGAATGAATAGTAACGATTAAAATATTACTTACATGAGCAAAGATATATATGCTTGCCCATGTAAGTAATATTTTAAATTTAAATAATAATATAAATGATTTAATTATAAATTAGTAAATTATAAATTAGTAAATAATAATAATAATTTAAATACTTTAGACAAAAAGGGGGTTTAATAGATAAAAGATGCGAGTAGTAGAATAAGAAAACAAAAATTCGGCAACGAACAAAGCAAAGAAAAAAGACAATTCAACATACACAAATAGACAGATAAAATATATACGCATAAAAAAACAACAACCGCCAAATTCAAATGTTTGGTCAAAATGCAACATGGAAAATAAAACCAGCTTATATATATAGAAAAGAAAACATACTGACACACAAATCTATACAAATATATTATATATATACTCATATACGAATGAATACATATGTAAACATACACTGGTACAAACATGTAAAAATATATATCAATAAATGCACACATATGTGCATACACATGGACCCATACAGATACATACATACATAAATATACATACATACACATACATATATGCACATATATAGATACACACATACATACATATATATATACACACACATATAAAGAAAAGCAAACGTATCAATTTACACAGCTACATATAAAAATATCCGAAAATAAACTAACACAACAACATACATGCGCAGATGCAAATATCTACGTATATACACCCATATAAAAATAAGTAGAAACATGCAAACTAACTAAAAAAACTACTAACAATATTATCAAAATGACTATAAATGATTCAGAGCCAATTTAAGATTAGAATGTAACGAAACACAAGTATAAGTACACAAGCAATTTTAAAATCACTATCAAACAAATGTAGATTATACTTATCATAGATAATCCATTTAAAAACATTAAAATATACACATACACACACACATATGTATATATATATATATATATGCATTCATACACAAACACACATAAGTATGTTCGTTTTCATTTCTATATGTGTGTATATATATGTATGTCTATGTATGTGCGTATGCGTATATATATATATATATATATATATATATATATATATATATAAATATGTAATGAAAAACAAATCACTTTAATGTACCATTACGATAATTTATTTCACCTAAATCCTTTTTTAAGGATTCAGGATCATCAGGTAAATCTTCCAACAACGAATTGAGAAAAAAATGGGATTAGATTTCTAATTGAGAAACACAAACGAACTGGATGACGTGGAAAAGAATGATCAAGAATAAGAAGAAAAAGAAAGTCACAAGAGTGGGACAGAGCAGTGAAAATAAAAAAGACGGACGAGAGTGAAGAAGAAAATGAAGAGAGAGCAAGATCTCCATTAAAGAGAAAACATGAAAGACAAGAGGAAGGGCAGCACAGTATGAGAATAATCAGGAATAGTAAAGGAAAAAATAACAAGGGTATACGTCCTATCCGATTCAGGGAGGTGTAGTACCGTATGCAAATGAGATAGACAAGTATAGGTAGAGAATAATTGGTGAACATAAGGGCATTGCTTAGCAAACCTGTTTGCTAAACGTAATGCGGAGAATTGTGCTACGACTGCTACTACACTGAGAGATATACCAAATATAACACAACCATTGTTTGATCGCCGTTTAACTTTCAAAAAGTGTTGATGCATGGGTATTACCGCATATATGAAATAAGTAAAATGCGTCAACTCTGTACATACTTTCATATAAGATGCCTCTGGCTTCACAGAAAAATATAAGATAAAAGGTATTTATTTCGGAGCGACCCTCGTTTTTTTGTGTCTGTGGATATATATATATATATATATATATATATATATATATATATGTATATGTGTTTAGTATGTATGTATGTGTGTATACACACACACACGCACACACACATATATATATATATATATATATATATATATATATATATATATATATATATATATATATATATATAATGGCTGTGAAGGTGCTGTAATGGTCAACCGCTAGGTTCGAATTCTAGTTGCGATTTTTTGCTTTCACTTTCGAACAAATACCGGTTGGAAAGGTACGAGTCTATCTTTTCCCTCCTTCCAGCTACGATTTAAATAGCAGCACAGCCCGCGCTCTTTAGCCTTGATTGAAGACCAGTCTAAGAGAAGGAAGACACTGAATTCAAAACCTGGGACAATCTATCTAAAGACCCCCCCTTGGCACAAAATACACCTGTTCTCTGTTATGATTTCTTTCTTCCGAAAATTCTGGCTGATTCTGCATAAAGCTTTTAGCGCAATAATCCAATCAGATGCGTAAGAATTCCAGTGGTTGAACTCTAAGAACGGAATTGTTAGGTCTCCATACGTCGTCATCCACCGTCAAGTGCCTTCTTTTCTCGATTTTTTTTTTAACTCCTAGCGCTTTCGGCTAAACTATTAGCCATTTTCTAGGATTATTTTTTACATTATAAATGTACACATATTATAAAATTGACTAAGTCCGACAATTATTTTAATATATTTTCTGTTTATACATTATTTTTATAGATACAATTATTTAAGTAAATGCTTTGTTTATAATAAACAGTATTAATTACATTTACCAGCCTGAATGTCCGAGAAACTTGTTTGTTTGAAAATATTAATTTGACTTTGTTAACCAGACGCTTTCTCTGTAACTATATAACTATAGCACGTCAGGCCAAATAAAAGTTCTGTGTAGGATACAGGTTCGATTTCTGTCGAAGGACACATATTTTTTTACGAATTTTCTCGGAAATTCAGGCCTGGTAAAATGTAATTAATACTTTTTATTTTAAACGGTTAAATATTTGTATCTGTAAAAAAAAAAAAAATAACGTATAAAGAGAAAATATATCAAAACACTTGGGACATATACAAAGAAAACAATAAAAAGAACTAAAGAACCTTCCTAGTTTTGATTAACAAAACATATTTTAAAGAAGGATTGTTACCCAAATGCGTGACTATTAAGTTACATGACGAGGAAAGCAACACCAAAATATTTAGGAAAATATTAATATTACGACAAATAGCCGCTGCTAAAAATGATGAACAACATTTAAAAAACCAAATCGGAAATGCAAGGAAATATTTAAAAAAAAGCAAAAACAATTTGACCAAAACCGAATATAAGAACACCCAAACACTACATCACTCAGATATTAGTATAACGCTAAGATATTAGTATAACGCCTTTATTCACTGTGCCAGGCAGTGGAGAACTTTCAGAGGGAAATTAACAAGAGATAACTGACATCCATTAGACATGGCACGTGGAACTAGAACAGTCTACCCCAGTGAACGAAATAAAGGGTTCAGTTCGACATTCCATCAACCTGAAGAAGGCCGGCGCGTACAACGGTCGAAACGTACAACGGTTGTGATAAACATGGCGACAAAGTCCGAATAATATAAATAGTGTAAACAAAAGTACTTTGTCAGTCTCGTTCCAGAATATATATATATGTGTGTGTGTGTGTGTGTGTGTGTGTGTGTGTGTGTGACAGAGAGGGGACAGGCAACAGCAATGCCCCAAATTCCTTTAGTTTATGACAGTTCGACTTGAGCAGGATTCTAAATCCTGACCATATTATATATATATATATATATATATATATATATATATATATATATATATATATATATATATATATATGCATGCGTGCATGCATGCATGTGTGCGAATAGAGTTATTTGATATAATTATTCCATATTTACTTAACTGCTGTGAAGAATGGATCCCTTTAGGGTTGAAATAAGACTTCACAGGCCAAATCTAGACCATAATTTCATAATTGTCGATTTTTAATTGATTGAATTGAATATGAAAAATTCTTTCTTTCTTTCTTTCTACTAGTCTTTACTTCCAGTTGTATTTCTTTCTTTCTTTCTTTCTTTCTTTCTTATTTATTTATTTCCATCAGTCTTTCTTTCTTTCCACAATTTTTCTTTCTTTTTATTGTATTTTATTTATTAAAGTTTTCTTATCAGATCGAGACGAGGAGACCGTTGGATAACTGGAATTAGATGATTCCTTTTGGTATCTTCCCTGTAGCAACTGCCACTGACACTTTCATTTCAGATAATCAGTGGTTCACCATTTGAACTAGTGAAAGAACCCCGCATCATTATTTACAAACTTTCGTGTTGATTGCGTGCAATCTTCCCTGAATTTATTTTCACTTTGTCTTCTGGGATATCTATGATGACCATATCGTAGCAGGGAAAAGCTTGACTAATCAGAAATGATAATCTGGAAGAAGAATTCTTGACATTTAGAGTTCAATAAATTTCTTTCTTTCAGTAATTTTCTTTGGAAATTGAGGCTTTTTTATCGATATTCAACCTTTTCAGTGTAGTTAAACGACTCTTGCAGTTGAATGGAAATAAGATCAAGCAACTCGCTAGAGGAAGCCACGAAAAATCAAAATCGGCACGGACGTAATGGAAACAAAGTCACGTCATATGAAAAATATTTTTACTCAACCATTGTTGATTTTAAATAAATAAAAAATAATTCATGATCCTCCTAATGGTTATAAATATATATTGTTTATTTAAGCAGTAATCTTTCATTTATACATGTTTAATTAAAGACAACAGACAAGGTACTACGATTAAGTTTTTTGTTTATTTAATTTCTTCCTTGTGTTCGAATAAGTGTTTTCTTTTTTTGAAAACAGTGTGTGTAGAAACTATCCAAATGTTCTATAATTCCGAACGTTTTCGGTTATACTTTTAGCCATTATCAAGGATGGTTTTATTTTTGCTTTTTAATTGGGTGTATGGGTTGTGTGTATGTTTTAGTGTTAAAGGGATGTTTTATTTTCCGAACACGGTTAGCACATTGTGGCCGTGTTCGTAGTTAATATTATGAAGTGTTGGCTTTTTCTTTTTATTATTAAGGCTTCCTAAACACAAGAAAAATTAAATTCCCTGTTTCAGTCAGACGCTAGGCACGAGACAGGGGTCGAAGTTTTATTAAAAAAAAAGACAAAAAACAAACAGAAGATTAACCTTATGACAACAAACTGGGGGCATTAGGAGTAAACACATATTTTTAACTTAAATTTAAAATTAAAGAAGAAATTAAAAACGAACCCCCAAAATAAATTTAAAAATTATATATATAAAGAAACGTAAGGGATTGATGGAAAGGGAGTTGAGGAGATATTTTAAGTATATGAAAGTTTATAAATTATAAATCATATAGGATAAAATGTTTTAGAGGGTGAGGGGAATTATCTAGGGTAGCTAAATAAGGCAAAATTCCACTATAGGAACCAGAATTAGTTTTTGGTTTATTATGTCGACATTTGAAAAGTTAGAGGAGATGGGGGTCGAGGAGTGAGTTTGGGTAGCAAATTACGGAAAAACTATCTAATCGAAATTTTAATTTGTTTTTATGTCGATAGTTAATCATTTATTCGTTCCTCTGATTCAATAGTTGGCTTTCATTACTGGATTTTATTATTTTATTTTTTCTTCTAAGCATTGATCACACCTATTTCTAAAACTATTCGGAATGTTTGCAGGATCTATAATTTTCCAAACTATCTGTGGGTTTAAATGTCCGTCCTTAAATTCAAATTTTTTTTTTTTTTTGAAAGAGCTCTTCGGTGTTTAAGTTTAGGTTTAGAGAATGGGTACTTATGAGTATAAAATCTTTGCTTCCAATACCCCGCGGAAATTCCAATGTAAACTTTTTTATTTTCCATATTTTCTTTGGAGAAATGGTCGCTTGATATATAAGCCTGGTATCTTTGCATTTGCCTTGTACTGTACAATTATCTTTTGATTTACAACTACAGGCGTGTTCGATTCCAGATTTGTTGTCGGACCCATAGAAATTCCTTAAAATTTGGTTGTTGTGTGAGGTAATAATTTTATAAATGTTGTTGGTACAAGAGTAGATAATCTTAATTATGGGTGCATAGGATTCAGCCCTTGTGACTGATTTAATATATATTTACATTTTAGATACCCTCAGTAGAATAGTAGATCCCAAACAAATAGGCCTATACAGAGATGATGGACTCATTTTCATCCACAATAGTAATGGTCCATTAATCTCGCGGATGTTAAGGAACATCATAAGGGCCTTTAAATTACTAGGATTTAGGAGTAAGATTTCCTCTAACCTTAAAATATTTGACTATTTAGATATTACCCATAACCACAATAATAAAACGTTTATATCATCGCATAAAGACAATGAAACCCGCACCTACATTAATACTAATTCTAACCACCCACAAAGCCATTGTCAAACAGATCCCTCCTACCGTCATCACTAGTATTAGTCGATTGTCATCCAACGTAAATAACTTTAATGAAAATAAAATGTTATATGAAAATGCTCTCCAAAAAAAGTGGTTTCAAAAAATTCTCTTATCTTAACCCATGTAGATAAAACTGAGATATCTGAAATGAAAAGGTAGACACAGAAAAAAGAAAAAAGTTATATATGGTTCAACCTCCCCTTCAGCAAACTGTCAAATCTTAACATCGGACAGTATTTTCTAAAGTTAATCAATAAGCACTTCCAAATAAAATAAAATAAAATAAAATAACCCTCGGAGTAAGATTTTCAATAGGAAAACGATTAAGATTAGCTACTTTTGTACCAACAACATTTTGATGTAAATAGATCTTTACTTTCCGTACAAACAATTGTTTTTATTTCATCGGTGTCTTTCGTTGGATTTCGCAATTAATTTCAATTATTTCCAAATTTATTTCCAAGTTATAAGAATTGTTTTCGAAAAAAAAAAAATCTGCGCGAAAAAAAAAAAAAATAAGTAAATAAACACGTAAAAAATCTCCGAAAACCAATTGCAGTAATGAAAAGTTGGGAATCCAAAATTTCCGGATTGCGGGTCCGGATCCGGCCTGGAATGTTTTTAATTTGCTCACGGAGTCGACCTGATTCCAAAATGGTATGACATTCGCATTTTATTTATATATAGAAGCCACAATGAAAACTCATCATAGTACGAAACGCGCCGGATAAAATAAGTTTTCTTTTTGTCTTTATTTCACTATTTCACAAACACGCGCACACTCACACTCACACACACATGCATACATATATATATATATATATATATATATATATATATATATGCCGTTACTAACCATATACCTTAAATAGAAAAAATATTCATGAAAATGCACACACACACAGGCATATATATATATATATATATATATATATATATATATAAACCATATACCTTAAATATAAAAGATATTAATGAAAACGCGCGCAAACACGCACACACACACACACACACACACACACACATATATATATATATATATATATATATATATATCGATAGACACCATATACCTTAAATATAAAAAAATATTCATGAAAATGCACGCAAAATAAATTTTCAGGAACACCTTTAAATGCAAAAAACTTAGAAAAATCTAAATAATGTACAGTATTGTTAATTATACATACTTGTTCAAAGTTTAATTTATTTTATAAATTCAACTTTGATAAATAAGTAAAATACAGTCGAGTTGCTATAAACGATGACCCTCAATTGCTTGATGTGGAATTGCGTTCTAAAACGTCAGTTTTATTATGAGACGGAAATTAGGTTGAATGTCTTGAAAGCTTCTAGCTTGGATATTAATTGAAAAATATTCGATGTTACTTTAGTATGTGGCGTGTTACAAGATTTCTGGTGTAGTGTTGGTGGCAGTATGTCTGTTAACATGTGGTCTTGTTTAAGTGATATATGACAAACATCCTGCCATCAACATTAAAAGAAGGGTGTGGCTGGCAAACACTAAGGAGAATTTATCTTCACGTAGTTTTGCCAAGAAGTCATTAGAGGGCGCTGTCAACTGACTACAAAAACGCGACACTTCCTGTCAGCGTTTTTTTTTTTTTTTTTTTTTTTTTGTCTCTATAATCCTTCTATCATACGGTAGAAGAGGAAACGACAACTGGGACCTCCCCGAACATGGGAATATCTCCCTCTTTAGTGACTGCACACACATACACATACTTGTATATCACACATATCATTTCTAACTCGTAATGTCTCCTATCTTTAGTGTGGATTTTCTCTTTTAAATCAGTTATATCAAAACAAAAATGTAAAATATCTTCTTGTTGAAATTCATTAATTTTTTTCCACTTATCATTTACTTGTGCTAAATAATTTTGTAGTGATAATTGGAACGAAAATATTCTCCCACCTGATCGCAAACGGCAGCGTATATGTTCCGCGTGCAAGGTTTATCTTTTTGACCGGAAAAAAGAAACCTGGCCGCCCCCAGCAGGCTTGTATTGTGAATGGTCACGTATCCTCACGCGGACAATCTCGTAAAACCACGGAAAGTAGATTCACGCATGCAAATGAAGGAAGGCCGAAAAGGAGATAAAAACGCCGAACGCCGGCGTCTGGGCAGTTAGAAAAATGGTGTCTCTTTTGTAACGTGGAAGGAGAATCGTGTAAAGGAGAAAGCAGAGACGCAAAAGAAGATTATTGAGAAAATTGATGGAGTTTATCAGTCGTTGCGGTTTTACACCAAGCGTATCAAGAAAATATTGTGTTTTGTTCAGGAAGTTTCGTCAGACGTCGCGGATTGCAACAGCAACAACAACTACAATTTTGCCACTGCCTTTAGTTTAACTAGAAGTAGTGGCACAACAACAAAAACGAAAGTTCTGGAAAAAAAAAGTATGTTGCGATTCATCAGCAGGCAAGAAAATGCAATATAACTGCAATGAAAGCGAGGAAATATACAGGTTGCTTAGCAAAAAAGCGGGAATTTCAGAAATACATTTATCATGATTGATGCACTAACTGATCAATCATCGTAGGTGTTCAAAATGTTTTCCTGAATGTTCAACACAAAGTTTGGCGACTCGGAGTCAGTAGCTTTGCGGCTAGCGGCAAGAGGAATTTAATTCCAAGCTTCAGTTATGGTCCACTTCAATGAATCAATATTGATGACACCACGTCGACAGTTTTGCAAGTGAGATAGGATACAGTAAAACATAACGTTTAGATCTGAGCTTTTCGATGGTCACTGAGATGAACCAATCAGAGCTTATGTATTTTCTCGAAGAATATATTTTCCTCTTTTTTTTTTTACTTGGCACGCTGTGTATGCAAAATGAACATCAAATTAATCTATTTACATTTTTATAAATCATGTTTCAGTGATTGCCATATTACTAACCATATACTTTAAATATTAAAATGTTATTCATAAAAATGCACGCAAAAATAAACTTGTATTAACACCTTTTAGTGTAAAAAAATCATTGGAAAAATCTAAATAATGTACACTATTGACAATTACACCTATTTGTTTAATTTTTTTTTATAAATTCAGCTCAGCTTTAATAAACCAGTAAAATATTATCCAACTGCTATAAACAGTGACCCCAAAATACTTATTTTTGAAGTGCGTGTAAAAACGTCAGTCACAATGTAGGTTGAAGCTTCAGAAAGCTTCTTGCAGGAAATTAATAAAAAATATTGATCGTAAATGCATTTCGTGTTGCTCTGAAGAAAACGTCATTTTTATTGAGATATTGAGATGGTGAATAATTATCAGGCGTTTTTTAAACAATAATTATTATGAAAAAAGAAATAACAATTCAACAATAACATTTTTAAATGATTATTTTCATAACCTGAAAATAAAATAATATTTTTATTAAAAAAACAGTAAACAAAACAGCAATGTTTATTAACAAATAACTCGCCTAGAAAAACGCCTGATAATTACCAAGCCAATACAATGTGGGATCACTTCAAATATTAAGATGTTATTCAGGAAAAAGTACACACAAATCAACATCCGCAAACACCTCTGCATACAAAACGCTGTTTTAAAAATCTAAATAAATGGCACTTTTGAAATACAGCCATTCTTTATTGGACAGACACAGCTGTAAATGTGCTTTGAAAGACCTCATGATAATTGGTGAATGTTTTTCCTTGATTGGAAATAAAATTCTTGAGGAAACCTTTCAGCTACTTTCAGTAGACGCCTTTTTCATGATAGACTTGAAGCTATGAATTTCGTCATAAAATGAGAGAATCCTTTCATTTTTAGATGATCTCTCTGTCTGTTGTTTATACCCTTTAGAAGGGGTCATCAAGCCTAAAATCAATAGTTTCAATCCTTCACTGAAGCCTGGCCTATTACTAACAGGGAGCCTGCTTCCCTTTGGAAATCAGTTGCCTACCTCCTCGCGAAACCAATGTGAACTAATTTTAGAGTGAAAAGTCTTAATCGTGTCCTCTTTGACTTACACGACCACTCAAAGGCACCCGGGCCTTCTTTCTGACTGTCAAAATCTAAAAAGAAAAACAAGCATGTTAATATGTATTATTATGCATAGAAGTTGGAAGAAAGTTATTTGCGATTTTTCAATTCTTTCTTGAATATCAACCATAAAGAGAAGATTTTTGAAGATTTTTTTATGTAAAACTAGCGAATCGTGTTCTAAACAGCGCATCAAATTAAACAAATGAAAAATACTTTAAAACCGAGTCATGATTTAAAACACAAGCTATATTAAATTTTCAAATTCAGCAAACGAAATTTGACAAAAATGGAAGGGCTGAAACTCTAAAAACAAATAAACAAACATATTTATTTTAAACTATAGTGATTTTATTGTTCGTATATATAGATATGTGGTGATAGTGTAACGGATGTTGACGTACAAAATGGAATAAAGGGATAAATGCACTTGGGAAAGGCATGGATATTGTTTTTCTTTTCTTAGCTATGATTTAAGTAAATTTGGCTTTCTATACTCGGGTGGCAACCGGAAAAAGAAAATTCTGAATTCTCGATCGTCAGAAGGTGATATATTTTTAAAAATTGGTAAAATGGAAAAACTAGAAAGACAAAAGCATCAACTTAACATTTTTTATCTGAAATGACTGAAGTAAATAAAACTGTTTTCGTTATTTACATTATGGTTCGTGTTCCTATTTTAGTGATTAGCTACTTCAATAATTGAATGTTTAATATTTCTTATGGGAATATTTTATAGCTCATGGAATAATGATGGTTTAAAAGTAAAATTTAAAACAAGAGTTTCCTTTGTTAGAAGTGAATTGTATACACAACGAAATGTTCATGAATATGTTATAGTGTGATTTACTGTAAGTGTGTTTTAGTGTGAAGCGTTTCACAGCTCTTTTAGCTTCAGCATGGAAAGTTCATGTCAGCAGTTCGAAAAGGGAATCCGGAAGAAAAATAAATTACTTTAGGCTACACGTGGTTTTATATTCGAGCTGCTGCTGATAAAGTGTTTATTTATTTACGGCTGCTACTGATACTAAAGAGCATTATACCATCTTTGTTGTTATTATCTCAACATTTCGGTCATTTGAGTTATACAATTATTTTTTCGGGAAGAAGAAAGAAAGATTTCGAGGATGTTTCATTTATTTTTGCGGGTATCAGAGGTATATATATATATATATATATATATATATATATATATATATATATATATATATATATATATATATATTATGAAATAGACAAAGTCCAACAATTATTTTAAGACATTTTTATGTTTATACATTCTTTTTATAGATACAAATATTTAAGTAAATGCTCTGTTTATAATAAGCAGTATTAAACAACATTTACTGGCCTGAATGTCCGGGAAATTTTCACAGAAAATATTCGTCCTCCGACAGGATTCGAACCTGTATCCTATACGGAACAGTCATTTAGCTTGATGTGCCTTTAACCGATTTTGCCACAGAGTTCAAATACAGTAAATTCGACCTTGCTCATCGAACGCTCCTCTGTGGTCCGACATCTTTATTTTGTGACTCCCTTTATTGTGTGTTGGTTACATTTGGATGAGGTTAGTATGTCTTTTAGATGCTGGAAGCATATCTTCATTCAAACATGTTTGGTTGAGTAATCCCGTCATATATGTTTATTTATTTTATTGATCCTGTCAAATTCACGGACCAATTACTTAATGTCGTTATTAAACTGATTAAGGAAGATGCCGTAGTTATTTTCCTTTCTTTTATTTACCCACGTACTTTCAATCTCATCCAAGATCATCTTCAGGGGTGAGGTGCTAAGACAAAAATTAATGTAATTGATAGTTGTGAATTTTTTTTTGTAAATGCGCATGAAACGCGCGCTGTTATAATTATAAATACGTATGAAAGCGCTATGTTATAGTTAATTTAAATATTAACTGATGATAATGACATGCAAGTAAGGGAGGTAACTTCATTTATATTTTTTATTATTAGTGTTTTAAAATACTCAGCTTGCAATTTTCTTTAAAAACGAAAAAATAATTTTACAATTCGCAAAACATTGCTTTTATAGGCATTTTAAAACATTGTTTTGTTATACGCATAATTAATTTTATTTAGTGCTGGCTGTATTTGTTTATATAGAGGGCTTCATGAATTTGAAGTTTTTGTTGAGCTTCTTTCGTATCTTGTGCTTGTGATCATGAAGACACTATGCAGATGACCACGCAATGTTTCTCTAATGATTATGACGAGAAAGAGTTAATTACACACAGCTGAGAACTCAACCACTAGCTTTCTATAGATGGATATATATTTCTTCATTCAAATCTAAAGACAAGGATTGAGAAAAAGTCTATGTTGGTGATTAGATTTTAAATTCTGAGATTTTCCCCTTAATTTTAATATATTTTGCCTGTAAATCCTGTCTAATTAAAGAAGAGCAGGCATTGATTGTTGACGGACTCTCATAACACAATTAAGAAAGAAAGAAAAAAAGAAAGAAAGAAAGAAAGAATGAATGAATGAATGAAAGAAAGAAAGAAAGAAAGAAAGAGGCTATGTTAGTAATTAGATTTTGAAAATTATTCCCTCCATTTTGCCAAATGTTGTTAGTTTCTACTATTAACTTCTTTCTAATTAAAGCAAAACAGGCATTACATTTTGACGGACCCTCGTAACACGATTGAGAAAGAAAAAAAATGTTTGTAAATTGGATTTTGAATTGTAAGATATTTACTTTAATTTTGTTATATTTTGTCTGTTTTACTGAAAAAAAAGAAGATGCATTATTTTTTTGGCAAACTGCCGTACTTCTACATCGAACAGAATAAAATTATTAAACTTTTACTTCTTGGAAAATGTCAGATGAATTCTAAAATAATGATTATGTGATCCTTCAGTGAAGTTATATCTTTTGAATGCCTCGATTCTGTAATTACCTTATCAGATATGTTTCATTCATATTGAATATAACTCCGTGTTCCTCTTCGGAAAACTTTATAAATGAACTGCTGGTGACATGCCAAGGTTGAGTGTTTTGGGGATTCACGAAAGCCTTGTCAAACACAGCAATACTATCGGCCATTCCATCTCATCAAATGACATTCAAGTTACACCGTACCGAACTATGTCAAACCCCAGATGCATTCGGCATTTGGAAAGCAAGACTAGAAGCGGATTGAAAATCCCAGCAGGCAAAGTATTTTTACTGATTACCGTACTGCCAAAGCATATAACCTCAATCGGGTAGAACAAAATGGCGTTTTACTTCCAGATGGCCGTGAAAGTCAAAGAACTTTAACAAATCTCAAAAGTTGTGTAATTACCAACTTGAACTCAGTAAGTGAATTCGTTTACTTGCCTATCCTGGCGAGAAAGGAAAACGGTTGCGTAAGTGAAAATGAATTTTATGGCATATAATTAAAAGAATTGTGGATTTTATTTATTAAAATGTCTCTTGCTTAAATACTAACGAAGTGAAGTGACTTCGTATTTATTGAATTTACTGTAAATAAATAAATAAGAGGCGACTATTCTATAATTAACCAAACCCCAACTGCAGTTAAAGTTTAAAGTTATCTTTACTTGTATTGATATTAATCCCTAATCAGTAGGAGCCTCATGTTAAATTATTTTTGAACACTAATGCCTAAAATTTAGAAAAATGATTTTTATAAAGAGTGGAAATATACCTGTTACAAAAGGGAAATCAAAGAAATAAAAAAAAATATAGAATAAGGATATGTGCCGAATATGACACAATGTCACAACTATGGGTCATTCAGTGAGAACTCAACTGACTAAACGATCGAATGATAAGCAAGAATAATCAGCTAAACCTTGCTGTGTGGAAAGTTCTCAATTAGATATTTTTAATGATTAGTCTTGTTAAAAGATAGGATTATCGAGCACCCAGCAATGTCATAAACAATGGCAGGAATATTCCAAATTGACTAAAAAAACCTTCTACGGTAAATGAACGAATGTATATTGACTAAAATCAGTTTTGCCTCTCGCAGAGTTCACAACGGAAAAGTCCCCAGTGAGGGTCGACGTCGCAACAATACTAATGCCCTATAGAAGATGCCTGATTAAATAGGTTAATATGGCAACAGTTGAAAATTAAACCAATAAATTAGCAGTGATTATTTGCAAAGCTTAGCTTAATCTGGCACAAGGAAGCGCTACTAAATCATTTTTAATCAATTCAAGCAAGGCGAGCATGACCCTAAGACGCAAGAGGATACTCGGAGGGAAAGAGAATTAAAAGACTTTAGAAGGAACCGGAAACTCAATCCTAAACTAATCGAAAAAAGGGATAAACCTCTGCTCCAGTTGAAATGACTAGGGAGGAGTGTGAACCGGACGAAAGGCGATCCTATCTACTTCTATTGAGTTTAAAAATAAATAGTAAAATTTCAGATTTTAGACATCGAAATCTAGAGGTGAATTAAATTTTAGAAGGAACCGTGAATCCAGCCCTTAACAAGGATGAACCTCTAATCCTGTTCAAAAGACCAGGAAAGTGTGAGAACTAGACGATAGGCGAACCTATCTATTGCAATTGAGAGAAGAAATAAACGAATAGTAAAAACATTACAGAGTTTAGGCAGAGACTACTTATTTACGCTTTACCATAGTTTAAGTTGCGTTGTCTCCTAAAAATGAAAACAAAAAAAACACAACTGTTAGTATGTCGGCACATAGTAAGTGGAATTATCTATCGACTCACGGGACAGGTGTGGGGGGGAAAGAGTGACAGAGGAAGACAACGCATTACACACTTGACGACCTTGAGTAAATGGATGGCGGAAAAGAGCTTGGGAGAAATAGCATAAAGACAAGATTTCTTAAGAGCTACAATGGAGAGGGAGTTGTCTAAAGATATGAAGGCCTACGTCCTAAAGGGACACGGCACATAGAAGAAACTCTATCAGTTCACATCCTATTACCCTCCAAAGCCCATGGACGTGTGTGACAGCAAAGGAAGGACAAACAACGGGTGAAAAAGTATGAATTTACCCGATCACATGAAGACTTATCAAATCAAATTTAAATAACTCTTCTTTAACTCACATCAATGAAATCTCGTATAAGAAGCGAGATCTACTTTCAGTAGCAATGATCTACGAAGTATGTTTGCTAACCATTACTCCACGCCGAGACGTGTTTCAAGTTTTACAAATATTCTATATGGCCACGATTGGGTGGATCCCAATGAGGATTGAAGTCACTAGCAAAGTGACATCTAAGATTTGTGGGGATTTTTCCCGGTTGAGTCTGTGATTGTGCTCGTCAGTGAGAGCGTAATTAGCAAAACCCAAAACTAGAAATAACTGTTCAACAGCATTTATTTCTGATAGAAAGAGAATGCAAAATAGTAATATTTTGCTGGAAAAATGGGGTTTCCCAGGTTTTTGTTTTTATTTTTTAATCGGTTTCAAGCAAGGCAGTAAAGCACAAAGACACAAGAGGTTACAGTGTGTGGAAGAATTAGGAACAGAAACATTAATAATGAACGGGAAGAGGAAAGTGTAATCAGGAGGACAGTAGATAGCGTTTGGCATTGCATTTAAAATTTTCCAGATTAAAGTTGTCTGAAAATCATGGAGCTGGAAGGGAGTTTCACAAGCGAGAAGTGTAAGAAAAGAAACTGATAGCATCTAATATACGGTTACATCTAGCCAGCTCAACTGTAAATGGATAAGATCTTGACACCAGACTAGTACTGTGCTTAAATTTATAGTCTAAGTACCACAGCCAAGAACTCATCCGAAGTATTTATAGAAAAGACAAAGAGAGGCAACCGTACGGCTGTTATTTCTGTTGAGAGAGATTTCACTGTTAGTTCCCACAGAAGGAACAAGTGTATGAAACTGCTAGGACAGGCTTCGTCTTCTGCAGCAAGGGTTGTGTGAAGTTTTCCTTTGGAACGTGTTTCGAAGGAAGATTTCTCCGCTAGTTCCCACGGGAGGAACGAGCAATCTGAGTCACGTTGCCAGGACAGGCCTCGTTTTCTACAGGAAGGATTGCGTGTAGCCCTTCGAGCTGGGCTTGAAGGCTACGATCTCTCTAAGATAAGAGGGAAACAGGGAGCTGTCCCTGAAGGTAGAGGCCACTGAAATGGATAAATGGGAAAGAAGCTGAATAGGGTTTGGTCAGTGTTTTTAATGTGTTCTGAGACTTCTTGTCGTACCCTGATAATTACTTCTGTTGCTGCTGCTGCTGAATTCAACAAAGTAAGGAAGCCCCCATATGCCACAATAGACAACAATTGAGATAGTTCCTATAGATTAGCATTTGCAGCAATGATCTTTAGTGCGAGTGACTTTATTCCTTTTCTGTATGGCACTAACATCATGACATTCTCTGAGATCTGATATCCGAGTTTATTTTGATATTGGATGTGAACCTATATCTCCCATCGAGCAAAGTCCATATCATCACGCTTCGATCTGAAATGTCGACTTTCTCAATCTCCAATCTTACCTCATATCTCTCCACTCCAATTATATAAATTTTAATCTGGTGGTTGTAGCTAATGATATTGGCGTGGCAACACACTCAGTCGAGCAATTGAGGAGAAAGCAATGGACGGCTAAATGATACATGCATTTATTTTGGGCGCTTCGATGTGATGTAATAGTTAGCAAGCTTGTCTCGCTATATCAATTCCGACTGAGCTGTGTCTTCGATCCCGCTGGTTACCACCATACTTTCAACCTTGTATCGGATTTAACCTACGCTTAGAAAATCATCTGGGCAGTTCGACGTCATGTGCTTGGACGTACCGCCACATTTTTTTCGCATTTAATTAAGCGGCCTGTTGGTGTATATAAAGCTGCACGTGCATGTTTGTGTGTGAGTGTGTGTGTATTTGCGGGAAAATCAATAAGTCGATTGCCTAATGATGAACGAAATCATTTATTTTGTACTAGAAATAGGTATTTTTCAGCGCATTCCTTCATTGTCAATGCACTTAATTCAGCGGTAGATAATATTGACATAGATCGAATATTATACAGTGAAAATTTGAGATCTAAATTCACTTCATAACTACGAATCAGGGACACTTCATCGTGGTTTAATGGTTAGCAAGCTTGTCTCGCTAGAACGATTACGACTGAATAGAGAGTTTGATTCTCACAGGGTGCTCCACATTTTCGGCCTTGTACCACATCTAATCTCCGCTTAGAAAATCATCTGGGCACCTCGAGGTTGTGTATTGGTTAGCAAGCTTGTCTCGCTAGAAAAACTGAGTAGCGAGTTCTACCTTCACTGGGTGCCCCATACTCTCGGCCTTGTGCCACATCTTAGTTACGCTTAGAAAATCATTTGAGCACCTTGAGGTAGTGCATTTGTTAGCAAGCTTGATTCTTTAGAACAATTAGCTCACTAGGGGCTCCTCACTTTCGACCTTGTGCCACATCTAAGAAAATCATTATATTGCGCTTATTTCTATTCTGCATATTTTAAAAAATTCTGTTTGAATTTCTAGAATGACGATTTACCACCATTTACATTCGTACTAAAGTCTTCATCTTTGTTGTTATTATCTTAACATTTTGGCATTCTGTTATTATTATTATTATTATTATTATTATTATTATTATTATTATTATAACGTTGTGGGCTCTGACCTTCAACTAGTGTCTATCAATCTTGGAAACCTACAGGGAATTTCGAACTCTTTATTTTTTTATTTCATGTACAGAGTAGATCTCATTCCGCTGTCTACGCTTTGTTATTTGTTTTTTGTATTTCTCGTCCCGTTTCCACTGAGTCTGAGCCAAGGATTGAACATACCGCTGCTACGTGACCAATTTCCCAGACAAGAAATTGTTTTAAGAAAAAGTTTTTATAAATGTCAAATGAAAGCAGTAACGGCTGCTCAGTCAATGAACGTGAAATGTTTCTTTATAAGGAAACGGCTAATATTACCATTACTAGTTTTAGACATGTTCCGAATCGACATCTTGGAGTTTTAAATTTAATGTTTTTATTGCCTGCTGGTGATAATGCTGTTACTACTGGCCTTTTTTCGTTACTGTTTCTCTTCTCTTAATGTTGCTCAACAGACACCTGAAGAAGGTCAGCTAGCTCAACGCTCGAAACGATGTGGTAATAATAAAAATGAAGATGGAAATAACCCGAATGTAAACAATGTAAAAATATATCGAAATACAGTAGAAGTCCTCATACTCGAACTTCAGAGTAGTTTGGATATAAGGAAGGGTGCGGATATAATGTGGCATATGTAATATAGCTATAACTTCACAAAACATTGCAATACATGAAAAATAAAATGTCACACGAAAGTTAATATTAATTTGCAATGTTTAAGGCTCAATAGATTTTATTTTCAATTGTCTTTCTTATTTCTTTTCTCATTTCGTTTATTTTTCGCTGTTCTATTTTTTTTTTTTTTAAGCAAGGAATTTCTGCAAATTACGCGCAGTTGTACAGTCTACACTAATGAACAAAGTTTTCTTCCATGAATTTGATAACATCATAAATAGATTTCTCTACAGAGTCCCAGTCTTTTTCATCATCTTTTATATTTTCACCATTACTGGAAGAATTTGATTCTTCCTCTATTTCTTGAAAATCCAAATCATTTTGAAGCGATTCTACCGATGAATTCATTTGAAATTCATTAGTGGCTTCATTTATTCAATCTTTTACGTCATCCGAAGTGAGAATATTCAGTGGACCATCTTCAAACGTAAATTTTTGTTTCGTTCAGATTCTGCAATCTTTATTAATTTGCAAATTCAACGAATTAGGAGCTTCGTCCAGTTTTTCAATAATTACTAATTTCGGACGGAACGTGAAAGATTTTCTCTTCCTTTTTTCTTCCAGTTGAAGTTTCTTCTTTGCTAAACATTTTAGGTTGAGAAATTTCAAGTTACTAAAAATTATCTGAAAATTAAAGAACATTAGAATGTAGTATATTCCTACATCTAAATGGCAACACTCTGAAGTTCGGATATGAGGACTTCTACTGTATATAACTAGATGTTGTGGATTATATCTCAGTGATTTTTTTAAATCAATTTACAATCGACACGCGTACGATATGAAGTTGTGCATTGTTATTAGTTGCTATTTTATCTTTGTATATAAATATTATTTTCTTATTTCCTCCAAGATACAAGATACAAGAAAAGCAAAATATGATATGAATTAAATGAATGAAACAAAATGGAGACACCTATTTGCACCTTTTCTCTTAATGAACAAACATTCATCAACTAATCTTTAGTAACATACAGGTGAGACTTGAGGCCAAATTTATTACTGAAACTGAATTTACGCCAATCCCAAATGCCTCTCACCTTCTTCTTCGACCATGGCTCTCCACAATTTCCTGTACTTTGTTACTCTTAATAAATTCCGTCTATTTAATTATTTCGCCTAAATCCTGATCTGCCATCCATTTACTCAAGCTCTCTAGATAGGTTACGCGTTGTTTTCCTCAGTCCCGCTTGCTTTCAATCTGTCGTGTGAGTCTCAAATTTTTCAAGCCCTCTTTCCCCATTATGTGCCCTAGAAATTTCAATCATCTCTTCCTGATGTTAAGTATAAGCTTCCTTTGTGTTTCTATTTTCTCTAAAACTTTGTCGTTGGTCACATGTTCAGTTCATGATATTCTCAGCATCCACATTTCTGTTGCTTCAAATTTCTTCTTCATCTGTGAGGAGATTGCTCATCATTCATTGACAAAGGAGAATTGGTTATCCATTTCAGTATTCTTTTCTTTGTTTCTAACAAAATTTTCATGTTTCTTAATACTTTGCTTAGCTTTTGGAAGACATCTGTCGTTATCCCAATGCACCTTCGGATTTCACATTCCGTCCTCTGCTAAAATTGTCCCCATATATTTAAATTGTTGTCATTGTTTTTTTTTTCTCGTAAATGGCGCCTTTTTCATTTACTTTAACCGTTTTGGTAATCGATTTTTCTGCATTTCATTTTCAAAAAATTTCAGTGAAATTTTCAATTTCCAAAATTATAACTTATAATTATAGTTGGATTATATGAATAAAAAAAATCGGTGTCAGTTTAAACTGACGTCATAGGGATATGTGTTGAAAAAATATATGAAGGTCCATTCATTCTAATGATTACGTAGAGTGTAAGAAAAAAAATACTAAAAACATTCATTCGAATTATCTTACGATAAAATTGCATTGAGAATAATTTTAATCTAGAAATTGAAAATTCTTTGTTGTACTGCTACTTTTGTTTCATCCTTGAAACTTTTGGATTAGTTTAAAAGTTCGCGCCAAATCTTAAAATTTAAAAAATAAAATGGACATACTCACAAAAAATTACTTAGTTTGCATTGTCTTTAGCAACTGTCTGCCATTGTTCTACAAGTTTCGTGTTTTTTTTTTTTTTGTTGAGGGATGGTTTTAAGTTAGTTTTCGATTAACTGTACAGAGCCAGATTTTTTGTCATTTAAATTGTTTTGCAGAGACCAGAACAAATTGAGATCCGAAGGGGCCAAGTCAGGAGAACGTGGTGGGATCTGGATGGTTTCCCAATTCAACTCTTTAAGCTTTTGCAGGGTGTATTTTGAAGCCTGCGGTCTTACTTTGTCGTGGTGGGAAATGACACTTTCCGAAAGCAGCCGAAATTTCTTGGATAGCCACATTAAAATTGGTGAGTTTAGTGAATACCATTTTGTAGTTACTGTTTCGCTGGATAGAAGAGAGTCAAACTCAAAGTCAATTATCCATCTTTAACCCCACCAAACGGACATCAACACCTTCACTGGATGCAAGGTCACATCGAACATTATCATGAACGATCCATTTCTCATCACCTGCGACAATTCTGTCGAGGAACGGCTCTTTCTCGTGGTGCAATAGCAAAGAAACAGGCGTAGAAACACGATCGAACTTGTTCCGTCCCGTCAAAGAATATGGCACCAATATGACAGGTTGGAAACAAACTCAAGTCATTTCAAATGGCGAAAGGCAGTTACGATATCAATTTTCAAACTTTTAGCAATCTTTAGTCGAAATCTTCGGTTTATTCTTCACGATGAAGAGGGTCGTGATCGACTTTGCAGGGTCGCCCGGGGCGTGGTTGATTGTTTAGACTAAAATCACCATGGCAGAATCTGCCAATCTACTTTTTGACCGTCCAACGATCTGGAGCAGAACCCATATAAACATTCTGAATGTTTTTATATGTCTCAGTCCCAAAGCTTTCTCCTTTCCAAAATTCATACAGCATTTTATGGCGAAAGTGTAACTTTTCATCCTCCATCTTTAAGGCATTCATTTGTGAACCAAATGTCAAATGTCAACATTTAACATAATCTGACTCACAATTGAACGATGAAAGGTTTCAATCTAGAACACACAAGAAATCGGTTCCAAAACAAACATCAGTGTCAATTTGCAGTCATTTCATATTAATAATGAACATCGGACATGAAATTTTGCAATGATCTGATATCCCCCCCCGCTGATGTCAGTTGAAGCTGAAAGTTTTTTTTCTATCTTTTGTATCCATTTTGCTTCATGTTCGTAATTATTTAATTTCAGATGATGATTTTAAACATTTCCAACTGTGACATTTTTACTTTCCAAAATTATAGCTTATAATTAGAAATTAGATATATGGAAAAAAGCAAACGTTAGTTTGACTTGTGGCCACAAGGATATGATTTAAATCCTGGAAATCATTGTCCCGTGAACATTTTCCTGGGCTAAAACAAAAAGTGCTCAAAAGCTCTGTCACTATTACAATAGCAAATATTCAAATGAGCTAAATTCCTTAGTCTCTACCCCCCACTTCAAACCATCACAGCTAAGCCTCTCTCTGCTTTATTGCTATTTCAATGGCAAATGTTAAAACAAGCTACATTCTTTAGTTCCACCTGTTCACACCTTTATAGGTAAACCTTTCCCAACTCTATCGTTATTTCCATGACTTCAAATGGGATACATTCCTTATTTCTACCAGTTCAGACCTTTAGAGGTAAGCCTTCATTCAATCTATCGCTATTTCCTGGAAAAATGTTCAAATGAGCTGCATTCATTAGTTCCACCAGTTCAGACCTTTACAAGTAAACCTTTCTATACTCTATCGTTCAGACTTTTACAGATAAGACTTTCTCTTTTCTATCGATGTTTCCATGGCAAAGCTTCGATGTGCAAGTGATTTAATGGATAATGGCTCGGAATTGTTAATCGGAGAGCCGAGTTCCAATTCCAGTTGGGTTTATTATATTCACTTACGCGCCAATACCCTTGGGAACGGTATGAATCCATGTCTTCTCTCCCAGCAATATGTGAATTAGTTAGACTTGTATCACTAAACCTGTATTATCTTAATAAAAAATAGATTATTTTCTGGTTTTAAATAACCTGCAAAGTGTTAAAAAACCATAAAAAAACATATCACTCAATAAATTAATCCTTCATATTCTCATAATATGCATCTCTTTCCCCTTCCCTACGCCATTTCTATCAAAATATGATTCAGTAATTCTCTACCTTGACTAGCTCTTGTGTATTGTATCGGGTAAACAATAGTAAAATAAAAAAGATATTTGCCTGCTTGGAATGAATCACATGTGAACGGACATTTTTTTTCAGTTCCGAAATTGATTAAAAACAAAACGATATCGCTAAAGAATGATAAAAAATGCAAGAATTCTCTGTTGTTCTCAGTAACTAATTTAGCACCAAATATTAAAAGTTTGATGAAATCGAAACAAATTCAATAGTCTCATTAAAATCTCGTGTTTTTTTTATATTAAATCAATAATTTATTTATGTAAACAAATACTTTTTACAAGAATTAATATGAACAGAACAATTGTCTGGTGCATCTGAACTTGTGCGTAGAAGAATTGACGCATGAAATGGGAAAGTTGGACAACCTCTATTTTCGAGTGATGACTTAAAATAAAGGGTCATTGATTTAAAGAAGTTTTTTGTCTTCAAGATTTTTTCTCCTGTGTTATTGAGGACAGCTAACTGAGAAACACAGTACTTGTTACATTTACTAGACGGCTACAAAGTGAAATGTTTAAACTATTTGTCTTTTAAAATAAACGAGGTTTTCCAGAATTTCATGTTTTCAGTTCTTGTGTCAAGATAGTTGCTCAATTATTATTCTTTGATATCCTCCCGGACTCTTAAACGTTTCGGCCGTGTGATGATGATTATATCACCTGCTCCTACTCGAAGCTTAGATTACAACACTTTCCTCGGTACACAAGCTGTTCCTCTGCGTACTCCTATTGATGTCAGGTATCCCCAACGCGTCTTGCGGAGCAGATAGATTCCTGGAAATAGACCAGAAGGCACAGAACTTGGGTTGCTGCTTGGTATATTTCTCTGATTTTAACTGCCTGGTTTTCGTACCTCTAAAATTTCTTCTGTTTCTCCTTCCCGGTGATCTTACCACAAGATACCACAGCGTCTATCAGGATGAGTGCTCCTGTGCATAAGTTGGATATCAGGGCGATTGCTCACCAAGCGCCAGTCAATCAAGATGGTTATATCTGACATGCGCTCTATTTGCTCATTCACGGCAACTATGCACTCGAGTTCAAACTTTCTGCATAGTTCCCAGTAACTTCTCAGGACTACTTTGTCATGGAATTTTCTGTACACTTTTCGGGCCAGCTGAGTGCATCCGCTGACAATGTGTTTCACACTTTCAGTAGCTTTTTTACACAGCCCCTGTACATGGATCAATCAGCTGTTCTATCAATTATTATTATTATTATTATTATTATTATTATTATTATTATTATTATTTTCTGTGTTCCTGACTTACTATTTAATAAATCCATTACCATATTTTTTTACGTGTGACTTAACGTAAAGGGCGCTTTTTCTTAAAAAAAGTTGGGCATATATACATTGAAAATGCTTAATTGGGCATATTACACCGAGAGAGGTTTTTTCTGAGTATGTAAGCAGTGGTTTGTAACTCCATATTTTATATCTTATGCAGTGAGGGCTTTTTCGAGATTTTCTTAGTGTATTTATCAGTACCTTTAAATTATTCCTAGTGTTCCTATTATTACTGGAATGGTGGTTGTGTTAAAGATCACAATTTTACAATTTCTATTTCTAGGTCTTTATACTTTGAATGTTTATTAAATACTTTTGCTGTGGTATATTTTACCACATGGGATGATCTTGTCTATCATATCATTTATGATATTGAAGTGTTGTTATTATTATTATTATTAATGTCAATAATAATAAGTCAGGACAAAGAAAAGATCAAATCAAGCCAAATAAAAGACTAAACAACAGACAAAAAGAGCCAGCTTTGAAGGCAAAATTAAAGCGAGAATTTGAGAAAATTAAATGTGAATTATCGATACTAGATACGATCTCAAGAAAGCCAACTATTTGAACACGCAAATTCAGAAAGATCAAGCTGAGATATAAAATTAAATTACTAAATGAAATTCCAACAATCAAGAAAATAGAAAAGAAAAAGAAAACAACATTCTTTCCTTGGAATAAGAGTCAAAAAGCCAGCATCTATTGAAAAAGTGCAAAAATTTGGGGAGAATATTTGGATCAGCCCAAAGGATTATAACCCCAATGCAGAATGGATCAAAGGAGAAGAAAAAAATGAAGGATAAACCTCTGCAAGAATGTGAAAATATAACCAAGAATAATGTTAGGCAAACTCTAACGAAACCCCATCTTTCATCAATCCATAAAAACTTTGAACAAAATTTATCAATGGTAATTAATAATCGCAGTGATTTCCCAATGGATCACTGAAGGTATTATATATCTCCTATCAAAAGTGAGTGAAACATATCCTAAAAAATATAGGCCAATAACATGTCTATCAACCACATATAAATTCATCACGTCTGTCATGACGAACTGTTTTTACTCTTTTTTGAAAGAAAACAACATTCTTCCCTTGGAATAGAGGGATGTCGAAGAGGTGCATATAGTTGCAAAGATGAACTATTGATAAATAAAATGATCCTGGAAAATTGCAGGAAAAGATGTAGAAATCTCATCACAGCATGGATAGATTGCCATAAAGCCTTTGATAGTGTGCCACACTCTTGGATCCTTAAGGCTTTGGAAATGTACAAAGTCTCCTCAGCATGGGATTGTGGGAAACCACATTATACCTAAATCACACCAAAGGCACTGACACTTCCAACTGCCTGAATATCCAACGAAAAATCTTTCAAGGAGAATCCCTGTTACCACTTCTGCTTTGTCTGTCCTTAATTGCATGAACTCCAGATCCGGAGGAGGCAGAGGATTTGTTCAACTAGAACTCTCTTACAAAACTAGAACAACCAGGCTTCAAAGAAACTACAGAGGACTGGGTGATGATACGGCGTCAAAGAACATGAAAGAGCTAAAGAACTTTCTTTTTAAGCAAAACCGCTTAAAAAGAAAGCAAATGCAATTTACCAGATACAGAAACAAAAGAGCAAGACAAATCTCTTCATGGTCAATATTCTTCCCATGCCAAACAAGATGATGTAGACAAATCACGTACTTATCAGTGGCAACGTTGTGCACGGTTAAAAGCTGAAACTGAAAGTTTTATTCTTGCTACACAGGCCAAAGGCTTGCTAACCAGAAATTACCAAGCTAACATAATGAAAAATTTTGTTTGCTCAAAATCCAGATTCTGTGATAAATATCCAGAAAAAATTGATCATTTTGTATCAGGGTGCACGGTATTGGCACCTACTGAATATAAAACCTGGAATGCCAGAGTGGGTCAATATCTGAATTGGAAAATCTGCAACTTTTACGGAAAGGAAACTGCAAGAAATTGGTATGAACATGTTATGGCCTGTTTAGGAACCAGAAAGAAAGACACGGAAGACGAAGGTAGGTTGAACAAGTGTATTGAAAACACGGATATATACAAAGCAAGAGTGTTAGTAATAAGCTGTTAGAAGTGTACGTCCGAACGGTAGGTTAACATTACATCTCCGCTACCCTACGTCTCTCCTCTAGGAAGTCTCGCAGTTAGTATTTATGAGAGGAGGAAGAGTTCATTCTACTGTAGGAGGGTTTACCACAAGAGAGCACTACCCAGACCCGGTTACAGGACCAGTAACAATTTTATATGACTTTACAATACACATAGAGAGAATATTGAAAGCTCATCGCCCAGACATCGTGGTTAGAGATTGCAAAAACAAAACTGCTTTGAACACTGCTGATGGCTTTTATTTATACCAATGTTCGACATGAGGAAAGTAACAGTATTTTAATATTTACTGATGCAGGTATTTCCTTACTTTTCGTGTCTACATTTAAATTCATTCGAGGCAAGAGTAGAATACCGAGATATTATTGGGTCAATTGTTTCCTCAACGTTTGGATCTGTCCCATTCATTAAATATAGGCTTAGTAGAATCTGCTTGGCAAGTTTTGATCTTGAGAGCTGTTCAGATGAATCGCACAATTTCCTGTTCTATCCCAGGGCTTTGTAACCATTGATGGGTTAGGATCCTCTGCTCGCAATGGGTATCATCAATATAAGGGATTTTCTTTCCGTTTGGTTTTCAGGTTAAAATAAAATACCTAAACAACACATTGCTAATAAGTTTTAACCTCAAAACCTTGTGAATCCTCGTGCCCTTTGAGAAATTCCATTTCGAACAATAATAAAAAGTTATTTATTTCTTCTGTCGCTACACTACACTAACTCGTAGGTTAGTATGTCACTAATCAAAACTTTCTTCAGTTCGAACAGATAGAAATCAACGCACCACACGAGACCAAAACACAGCGAACAGTTACTAGTAGCTAATCTCTATCTATAAAAGGCAGGATGTGTGTGTGTGTGTGGGGGGGGGTTAACGAATGCACGGCCGCAATTTTCTACGGATTTGCACTAAAATTTACATGCACATTAGCGGGAAAGCCAAGACTGACTTTGCATTCCCCAACTCCCATCGATAGTGGAAATAATCGATTTTTTCATGATTCTACGGCAGTTTTCATGTAGTTTCTGGTCATTTTGTACTGGCCAGAGTGAGAGCCACAAATAGGCAAGAAGATTCTATTGGCCAGCTTGAGAGCCAACAGCTGACTGACACGAATGTTAACTAGCATGCTAGCATACAAAAAAATCGATAGCTGCATTCGTCACAAGTGGGAAAAATTTAAATCTGCGTGGCACTTTACTCCAATTGGCACATTCGTTTGCTTAAACTCAACGTTGATTCTGATTCCGCAGAACTGGGTTGGGTGTGAAAAAAGTCTTTGTTGTTAACATTCTGTTTTCATTCGGTTTTTCCAGTTACGTGTCTTTTTTAAAGCTGATTGTTTTGTGTTCATTTTGTTTAGTTCTTTTTCGTAACAGATTTAATGTTTAGTATAGAGCTTAGAAAAAATTCGCAGAGTGAGATAGGCAAGTAGTAAGGCATGTAGCAACATCAGCACGGCAAAGGGCACTCCTTTAAAGGCAAGGAAGGGCAAAAATATTTTAAGTCAAGTGATAGCGATTGCTGTATGAGTCGTACGATTTTTGAATAAGACACGGGCAACGCCGAGCCATGCTGCTAGTAGTAAAATAATATATAATAAAAATTGCACAGAAAGATAAATAGCACTTATATTTAGTCTTATTAAAAGATACACAACTCGTATTAATCACAATTTCTTTAATTTCATGAATCCGCAAATGACACCGAAAAAAAAGGAGACGACTGTAGTCCGATTCATCACGCCAATGAGAAGCGTCCTTTCCTTAACTTCATAGTATGTGCTTAGCGAGGGTTATATACAATTGAATTCAGAGTTTCCTTCTTCTAGATAGGTTGCCATCCAAGGCTATAGAACCCAAGTGAATAGTCGAAATCATCGAGTCAATGCGAAAGATAATTTCCTTAGTTGCACAGTATGTGAATCGCCAAGGTTTCATACACTTTTGAATTCAGTTTCCTTCTTCTAGACCGGTTGCCACCAAAAGTTATAGACCCCAGTCTGTCCTAGTATTTACCCATAACTGGAGAGAAGAGTTGAATTCAGACATTCCCCAAGGGTATTAACACGCAAGTGAACGTAACAAGCTCGACTGGAATTCGAACTCGGATCTCCGATTCCTCAGTCCGAATAGCAATCCTTTACTCTACTCTACCCTACCTCTACTTTAAAGAAGGAGACATGAATTCAAGAATCAATATAAATTTACTATAGAAAAAATAATGAGATAAAAAGCAACACAAGCAGCAAATAGAAACGGTGCAACAAAAAAAAATCTACAATTGCATTGGATGAGTTGAACTCTGCGTCAAAATTCCTCTGTGCGCCAAAATTTCCACTGTACATCAAACGTTCTTCTGTACTATAACATTTCGCCAAAAGTTCCTGTGTGCTCTGAAAATTCCTCTGTTCGCCAAAAATTCTTTTGGGCGTCAAAATTTTCTCACTGCGCCGAAATTTCCTCTGCGCGCCAAAATTTCTGTTAGGCCTATAGAAAATTTATCAAGAACCTTTGAGATATTTTCCAACAAAAAACCCGAGAGCTAAATCGTAATGATAGATCAAAGTCCAGGAAAAACGTGTCAAAATTTGGTAAAAGTTGATCGTCATATGTCCGAAACAGTGTCCTTTCAACTCGTTATGGTCTCTAGAAGAGAGGCCCATCTTCTTTTGCTATAGTTGTCGTTGAATTGACGTTCTGTTTGGAGCACTGTGGCGCTTAGGTTTCCTACTCTACGTGGATTATCTCGCATACTAGGCCAACGATATATTTGTCCGCTTATATATCCTCTCTGTAGCCTTCTCTCAAGTTTCTAGTTACAGTTAATTCTGGCGGGCTTTCAGGCTTCCAAATTCATTCGAGCTTTTTTGTATCATTTCTTTAAGGCCGGTATTTGAAAATCTGTTTAAAATGCTAAAAATAATATATTGGTACGTAGACACTGCTCCAAAACAGATTAATTTAAAAACAAGAGCAAAATTAAAATGTATATGATTTACATATCATAACAAACTGTTTTACTTATGAAATCATTTGTATTCAATAACATGTACATTTAAAATTTATAAAAAAAATAAGCCGGAATAAAATTAAATAGAATTTTTCGATGTAGTAACATCAAAATTATTTTTTAATCAAGTTTAATGGTCAAGGGAGTAGAACCTAAAATATATTTTGAGCAGTTTCTTTATATATTTAATCCAGATGAGAAATATAGAGAATCTTTGGGGTATTTGAGGACACTTAAGTACTCTTTTTAGCTTAATTAAAAGTATTTTATTTCTGTCATATCCCCTATGACATAGGAAATGCTAACACAAAAAATAAAAAGACATACAGTGACTGTTGCAATATATGGTAGAACACAACGATTTAAAAATTGCCAAATTGTTAAATTTTACCAATTTCGCATGGAAATGGAAGCCTGTGACGGGATCTTTCAATTGTATCGAAGAAGAAAAAAACATTCTAAACTTTTTGGATATTTTGTGATGCCAACGAATACTCGTTGTCATTTTCGTAATTCTCGTTATAATTGCAAGGTACAACTATAGTAACGCCGTTGAACAATACCTGTGTCAGACGCCTTCGAATTAGTGTTATTCGAAAGCGACTGACATCATTACTTGCTCGAAAATACTCGTTCGAAAAGTAACCACCGAATAGTGATCCGAATAGAGAAATAGTATAGTGAATAGAGTAGAGAATAGCGCTCCGTATAGTAATAGAGGATAGACTAGAAATAGCGATCTTTAGTCGTCAGCTACTTCCTATATATATGCGATTCCTCTATGGTCACGTGGTCGACATAATTCAATAATGGGATCGCCTGTGTTTGCTTAATGCCGGTCTATGTTTAGCCTCAAGTGTCGGCAGCGACACTTTATTCCTATATAACAGGACACTATAAGAATATTGCATTTCCTCCAACGGGTTTAAATTATTATCGATGATAGTCCTGGAAAATCAATGAGGGCCATTGCCAAATATCTTCAGGCGTCGGAATGTATCAAATCTATGAGGCACGAGGACATTTGGTAAAAATCGTATGTACTGAAGTGAGGATAATTCATGTCTGTAAATCACAGGAAAACCGATTGATCTGTGTGAAGCGGTTACTTAACCAGGTTCAATTCTGGAATTTGTTGGTTCTTCCCTGCTAAGAAAAATTTCGATCAAGACTGAAAGTCTAACATACAAAATAACCGGTGGTTATCTCCAGATCGATGTACACTAAATTTCCAGCAACTGTGATGTTTTTAGGAGTGGTGAGTAACGAAAATTATGACATGCCGACTCACACTTTTTAGAATCAATGCTGCTGTATACACTGAGGTGCTGGAGAGAGTTATTAAGCCCTGGATGGAGGAAATACGCAGCGGAGCGTCATAGGTGTTTCAACAAAACTCAGAACCTTCTGGCAAAGCGCATACAAACCAAGAATGGGTGTCAAAAAATCTTTGCGATCATATGGCACGAAACTTGTGGCCAGCAAGCTAGCCAGATTAAATCTGGCTAGCTTGGTAGCCAGAAGTCAATCCCGTGAACTACTATATTTTTAGGATTGTTGAAAAGGAGAATAATCGACATTCTCACAAATGCATAGGTTCAATAAGGACCAGCGTGGTCCAGGTTATTTCCGAAATAATCAAGGATCATTTAGTGCAGGCATGCCAACAATTCTGGTCCTTTATTGAAGCATACAACGAAGCTGAAGGCAGATTCTTAAAAAAAATTATTAAAATTTATGTTCACACTTCTGTATCATTTGCTTTTTTTAATCATTTCACCCCAAGCAAGGCGACAATTGCGCTAGACCAGAGGAGTTACATGGAGTGAAAATGATATTGAGAAGATTGGGTATAAAAAGTATTAAGGAAATGGCAAAAAGGAACTTCAAGACGACAGAAGACGGTGATTGATATTGCATTTAAATTTTCGATGATATTAGTTACCAGGCAATCAAGAAGTTGGATGGGACTTCCATAGATGGGAAGTGCGAGAAAAAAAACTGTTAGAGTAGAAATGACTGTTGTATCTTGCTAGTTCAACAGTAAAAACGATGAGGACTAGTTGCGAATCTATTAGTACGCTTAAAATCATGTAATTCGGGTTACCATGAAAATATTTGCAGAAGGGGTAGAGGGAAGCCACGTAACGTCGGTGAGAAAGTGATTAGAGGCGAGATGCTTGGTCTGGATCGATTGTATTACAGATTGTATTTTGTCAAGATTTTCGAGATGCACTGCAGGAGCCACCAGACCAGATATGGTAAAAGTATTCAATATACGGACGAATGGTAGATTTATAAATGTGCAAGATGGATTCCGATGAGAAAAATCTTTTGGCACAGCACAGTTAATCAACCTTCCTTGCAGCGGACGTAGCAGTTGACTCGATATAGTCACTCGCGTTAATCTCACTGAAAAATGTGAGGAAGGCGTTGAGTATTGCTCTCCTGGAGTTCAGCATCAGATATCCTGATACTAAGCAGAAAAGGTTCTTTGTGGTGATTAATTGAAAGCAGTTTAGCTTTCTACTAGATTTATTTTATTAACTTGCCAATTGTCTTCTGAAAGACCTTTCGCAACCGGCATAATATAACATTGAATAGACAAAGACTATTAATTAAATTCAACAAAATGTTTCACATAATACTTTCTTCATCTTTACTCCCTATCGTCCCCGACATGATGGAGATGTGATGTTTGACAAAATATCTGAGAAGTTTCATGACATCCCATGATTATTTCTATGTACGTGGTGATTTCACTGATTATCAGGAAGAATGTTTAGTCCACTCCAACAAAACCGATGCTTCGGCCATGTGGTCATTATTTTCCACACTGCAAAGCCTTCCCCACAAACGCTATTACGATAACAATATTCAAACCAGCTATATTCTTTAGTTCCACTAGCCCTGACCTTGGTAAGGGAGAATTTCCACACAAAGGTCACAGTCAAACCGTGGGACAGACTCCCGAGAGGATGCTTCCCCACCCATTATAACGTTAAACTCTTCAAGTCTAGAGTCAACTGATGTCTCACCTACATATCAACAAAATATACACATCTTTATGAATTTACAATATTCTCGTTCAATACCTATCTTGAGTGACCCTTGGGCATTGTATTGAGTGAAATATAGTAAAAATAAAAAAAGTAGATAGTCTAATGTGTTCTCCATTGCATACGAGATGAGTCTGGTTGTGGATTTGCAATCACGTTTTCAATATAGTAGGTTACTACACAGATCTTCTAGGCCCTCTTCCCCACAGTAACTGTCCTGACTTCCGTTGTGTCACGCCTTTTGAGGTTTTTTTTTTTCCGAACATTTATTTAATCCGAGTCAAGATTGATGTCAAAGTAAAACAATCCACTGATATCTAAATTCATCGGACAGATGACTGAAATCATTCAATCCTGAAGCGCCACTTAAATTTTCTTAAAAATTCCAGCACCCACAATAGCCTGCTACGGTTCTGACAGGATCCTTTCCAGTTTTGAGAATATCACCCCCTTCAAAATGTCTCAGTGTTTTGTCGTGTATCGTTCTCACAAGTACGCAGTGTAATTAAGGAAAGATAACTCCACTTTCGAGTAAAGAACTCTTCCCACTTATATAGCATCTAATTTGCATATTACCAAATCTCCCGGAACCTTAGAGGCTTTATGCCCTTTGCAGATCTAGAAACCACTCCAAGAGGTATGCCTATTGTCTCATGGTGACTACCTAGATTCCGCTTTATGGGGGATCTCAGTCTTACCGAATTTTCTTCATTTGAACCTTCCTCACGTTCCTCATTATCAATAGACACACTAATTCTCTCCTCTCCTTCATTCTTCAATTCTTGATGATATTTCTGACCCATCTCTTCTGTACTAGGCTCTTCTGGCTCTCTACACAATCTAAACTGGACTTCATGAGCTAACCCGCCATGTCCATTTTTTAATATCTCTGTATTAAATCATTTTCCTACTACGAATTGTGCTTTCTCAGGACTCAAATCATTATTCCTCTTGTACCAGACATTCTCATTTTTTTAAGAAGAACATGGTTGGGGCTCTAATTTGCTTTCCCGTCAATGTCGAGGGGCTTTGTGCTCTGTCTCTATGCGGGATGGTCGTGTAACTTAAAAGCAATCTTGAGAGTTAACTTTCTAGGATGCAATTCCCTGGAGAGAATACTTTTTCTAACTTTTATCGTCTGGACCATCCTTTTTCAATTCCATTTGATTGAGAATGGTATGAAGGTGTTTTGTGTGGCCAACATCCAATTCGTGCAGAAGCTTTTTTCAGCAAAGTGCATTATCCAGCATTAATGCTTAAGGTACTTCGTTCCTCGAAAATATTACTCTTAACACCCGATTTACAATATTTGTTTTTCTCCTCGAAACTTTAACCACTTCAAGCCAACCTGAATACGAGTCTAATAGTATAAATAGAATAGGCCTATAATTTTTAATGTATGCATGATCCAATGGTTCTTTTCCTTTGGCCCCGGTAATAAATCGTTGTTCGTACTTTATATTTGCATATTTAGGGAATTTTCTGACATAATCCTCACCGTCTCGCGTATACCCCAGCCATCAGGCTTGTAGTTTCAACCTTAGTTTGGTGTTCAATACATCACCATGTATGTCGTTATTGACTGTTTCAATAACATCTTTTCTTAACGATTTCAGTGGCACAGTAAGATCTCAACTTCATTTGTTAATCTGTGCCTTGCTTCCTTAAAAAAGCCTTTTTCTGCCATAAAGTAATTGCTCCATACATTATTCTTTATTCTATTCAGTACTCTTTTTAATGCCGTATCCTGCTCGATTTCAGACTTGAGCCGCCTGAAGGATAACACATCTATCTGTACCCAGTGCAATATTCTGTCCTCACAATTGTCCTTTGCTTCAACATTCTGAGTATTAAAATTCAATCTTTACAATGCGTCTACATGTGGAAAGGCATTTCATCACTATACATAATGCCGAAATCGAATGCCATAAACTTAATCGCCCACCTCAAAATTTGGGACGACCTGACTTTAGGTAACTCTTTCCTCGGGTTGAAAATGATCGCTAAGGACTTGTGGTCCGACTTTGGTAGAAATTTCTTACCCAATAATTAATTGCGCGCCTTTTTATTAGCTCAATTACTAACGCTACTTTTTCGATGTTAGCTTAATTCGTATACGCTGCCGTCAACTTTCTGGACAAATACATTATAGGATGTCCCTCTTGTGATAAAATCGCTGCTATGACACGTTCGATAACATCACTAGTGTGTGAGTTCTTTTGTCGGGTCAAATACCTTAACTACTAGTTTGTTACTAAGTGCTTCCTTTAACTTTTTGAAGGCCATTTCCTGTCTTTAAGTCCTACTGAAATTTACTATTCTTCCTTCTCAAGTTCACATAAGGTTCAACCATGTCGCTATATCCAGGTATATATTTATTATAAAAGTTAATCGAACCTAAGAAAGATTTTCTTTCTTATTTTTAGTGTACTTATTTCTGATATTTTGCTAATAAGTTTGTCATCTGGTGAGATCCCATCTTTAGATATTTGATATCCTAAGTATGAAATTTTCTTGCAATTAAATTTATATTTATCTCAATTAATTGTCATACCTGCATTACTCAATCTGCTCATAACGTGTCCTGTTTTATTCTTCAGCTCTTCCTCAATATGAGCACCAATAACTATGTCATCCTGATATACAATGATTTTTTTACCCCTTCCTAAACTTTCTTAATAGCCTTTTGGAATATGTGGCTAGATTTTGTAATTCCAAACGGCAGACCAGTCTACTTTAGAAGTATTTATCGTGGTGACTTCTTGAAAATGGTCATCAATTTTAATCTGATTTTAAGCAGATTCCAGTTCAATCTTGGCAAAAAAATTTCGTACCAGCAAACTCATGACAGGCCATTTCAATATTTGGCAATGGGAAACATATCTGGTGATTTACACCAACTTTGTAGTCACCACAAATTCTTAAATCTCCATTGGTTTTGCATATAGCTACGACTCAAGAAACCCAATTGATACCTCCTCCCTGACTGACTTTCTCCAATATTGCTTGTTTAATCATTTTATTGTTTCATCATAAACACAGACAGAAAGTGAACCGAAACTTTACGAGACTGAAAATATTGGTTATTCTCTTTGAGCTAAACATTCCCCTCGTAGTCCTTTAAAAGTTCAATATCAGGTCTTCTAATTTCATGCAATTAACTAACTTTGAGGTGTCTATTCTTAATGCATCAACCCCTAGGAGACCATGATCTTTTATGAACTCCACAACTATGATTGGTATTACCTCGAATATTCATCCCGAACAACCCCTCAAAGCATGCAAGTGTTTTAATTGCTGGTCCGTCAAATTGTTTCAATTGCAGATAGGTCTCCTTAATTTCGGGCTTTTCATTTTTCTCCAAAAAAATATTGAGTATAAAGTTTGCATCACTACTCGTAATCCACTTGCATTAGTCGAGTTACTCCATTTATTTTTACCCTTTCTCTTCCCTTGTATCGCGATTTTATTTCATAAATTTCAGTATTTCTCGTCGGAGGATCTATCTTCTTCACTTCTTCCACTGGTCATTTTTATATTTACAGACTGACTGGAAATGGTTTTTCTTCTTGCACTTAAAACACATCTTTACAAAAGCCGGATGTTTATACTGGTTCATGACATGTTCTTTGTCTCAAAAAATGGCATTTACTTAAACTCTCCGTAGTATTGTATTTCTCCATGTTAGTCTTAAAGGTATTCAATTTCTGAATTAACTCTAGTTGCCGTAAAAATTCGAAACTCATTTCAATATTCATATTCTGGACTTTTTCCAAAATCTGTACTTACTCAAGATGTCATACGGTCATTCAATTAGCCTTAACTGTATTAATTCCACTTCTACAGATATTAGTCCTGTAATCAACTTTTCAAATTCACGGTACCACGATGCTTCTTTTAGCCTGTGAACCTACAGTCTAATGGTTTTATCCGGGTTTTGCCTGATTTTTAAGAAATTTCGCCCTCTCAGCTATGACCCGTTTCTTTTTCGGACATACATTTACTTGTACAATGTTGGCAGATCCTTCAAATGTCAAGTCTTATAGCATCTTCGGATATACCATTAAGGGGATCTTTTTTACGGCCTCACAACCGGATGATTCTAGAAATAAACCTTTTTCTTCATTTACTCATCCGCTATCTTTTCTGTCATTCAATTTCTTGACTCTCACCAACGCCGCGAAATATCTCATCCATATTTCCACAAACTCGGGATCCTCTAACGAGATATGATATCCTATTGTCAGTGACATGTTGTTGTACCATGTATTATTAACACAAGTACGCAGTGTAGTCAAGGAAAGATAACCCCAGATTTACCTTAACCACCCACTGAGTTAGGTTGTGGCACAAGGTCGGTCTTAACGTGGGTACCCGAGTGTTTCCACTCGGGACGCTGGTCTAAGCTTGTCTGAGCTAATCAAAGCTTGTCTAAGCTTGTCTTAGCTGGCCAAAGCTTGTCTAAACTAATACAAGCAAGCTCAAGTCTGTTTACAATGTTCGGACTATTGTCCTCATCTTTGTCGCCATATTTATCGCAACGTTTCGTACTTTGTACGCTCCAGCCTTCTTAAGGTGGTTGGAATGTCGTTCTCACGGACACATGGTACAGTGGATAAAGGCGTTAGTTAGATCCAGTGACAGGACCCAAAGAGTGTGAGTTCAATATCAGGTTAAGGCAGTGGGGAATTCGTATAGGAGAATTAACAGGAGAAATCTTTTACCCAATAATAAATTGCGCGCCTTTTTAGTACCTCAGACAATTAAATGAAGGGGTCAAACAACACGACAGCAACGTAATTAAAACCACAATGTCGGACGATGAACCTGCTGAAGTAAAAATAAAAATTTAAAAATCAATGAGAGAGAGAGAAAGAGAGAAAGAGAGAGAGAGAGTCATAACTTTTTCTCGAGGGCGTTAGTAAAAAAAGGAGAAGGCCCTAGTCGGGATCATCGAGTCATTGTGAACAACCCTTCATCAGGGCATCATATAGTTTTAAATTCAGAGGTTCCCTTCTTCTATATAGGCTGCCACCCAAAGCTATAGAAACCAGACTGACCTACTATTTACCCGTAGCTGGATTGGGAGAAGAGCTGGATTCATACATTTCCCAGCAATAAAGTAATTCGGATATGAGGATAGCTCGTGCGTTAATGTAAGGGAAAATGAACCGCAGTTCATGAAATTTGAAACCCTGCTCACCGATTACCATTATCTATACCGATAACCCTTATGCCACTCTCTACATTCATTCCATCATATAGATTTATTTCAATCACTATTATAGCGTTCCAATTTCAGCCTATCATGGAATTTTAATGAATTGGTGAGAACAGCATATCCACAATGTGAGAAGTAATTTTTCAATTCTGTGTGTGAATTATAAGTAATATATTATACTGCAAATATCTTTAGCTATCGATCGATGACAGTGCACCGTGGACACAGGCTGAATGCCTCGAGCGTTTAGCATTTGGGGTTCAGATCGCCAACAGGAGATTGACACCAAGCAATCTTTCTTCCATCAATGAAGTCAGAACATCTATGCAGTTGTCACATTAACGAATACATGCGTTATCCGTCTCAATCTATTTTAGACTTCTCATTATCTAGCTATCATCTATCTCACAATATTCATATATATATATATATATATATATATATATATATATATATATATCTAATTCAGTCTCTTCATTCTGTTCATAACTGTTCAATAAATTATTCTACTAACTCTATTGGTCGATCAAAACATAAATCATTTGTAAACGGAGATCTGTTCGTAATGGCCATATTTATTTCATTCTGCTATATATATATATATATATATATATATATATATATATATATATATATATATATATTGTTATGGTGCGGTTCCTTGTACCACGGTGATAGTCCAAGGTAGAAACAATAAAGAACTCGAATACGGATATGGAATAACACAGATATATGACAAACAGGAAGTAGAAAGTGTTAGTACGAACAATCAGGTTTAGAAATAATTGTCTGAACGCGACTCTGTTTTGGACTGCCTCTGACTCGACTGACTGACTCGCTCTGACTGACTGACTGACTAACTGACTGACTGACAGATTCCTGACGGACCTCACTCCAGACTTCAGACTTATGGCGGAACAGTATTTAGTCACCCCCCCACACACACACGAGGGCATCATGTGGCACAAGGCCGGTTTAACGTGGGATCTCCGAGCCCGTGGGCTCGGCCAAAAATATGACCTATGAACCCGTATAAACGGGTTCAGGGTCGGTTTACCTCCCCGAAAGAGACTCCACCCTTCGGCGTAGCCTCATTCGGGTTCCTCTCCGCCCGAAGGCAGAGAGTTCAACCGATCAGCCGATCAGCCGGTCGCCCGACTTCGGACTGAACGGTATTTAGTCACACCCCCACGAGGGCATCATGTGGCACAAGGGCGGTTTAACGTGGGGTTTCCGAGCCCGTGGGCTCGGGCAAAAATATGCCCTTTGAACCCGTATAAACGGGTTCAGGATCGGTCTACCACCCCGAAAGTGACTCCGCCCTTCGGCGTAGCCTCCTTCGGGTTCCTCCCCGCACGTAGGCAGAGAGTTCAACCGATCAGCCGATCCGCTGGTCGCCCGACTTCGTGCTAAACTCTCTGCTTCCTCTAGAGGCGCAGTATTGATTACGTATGGACTAGTCCATTATGTTATTATGGGTGAGGTCCCGTAACACACACACACAACATGCATGAAACATGCATTAATGAAAATATACAATATATACACAATATATTTATATTTATATATTTATATATATTTATTAATACAGATATATATATATATATATATATATATATATATATATAATACCCGATGCCGACATTAAGACTCGAAGTTTCATGCACTAAAAGAACTGGCCGCTATCTGATTAAAATTTCTGGGTTTCGCGGTGTTAGTTCGATAAATTATTATTATTATTATTAAATGTTTAATCGTGCTATAATTTAAATTTAGATTAAAATTTACAATATAAATTTCAATTTCAACTTAAACACCTTAAATACGTTACTTATCAAGGGGGGTATCTTTTTTTTTCCCCTGAGGAAAACCATTTGAAATCGATAGATCGATAATAAAAACAATAGGTAAGCAGTGATAAAATAATAATAATAGTAATAATATTAATAAAAATAATAATTGGTAATAGCAGTAATAATAATAGGAAATATTAATATAAATAATATAACATTAATAATATAATAATATTAAGAATAATAATATTAATACTAAAAATAGTATTTGTGGAGTTCGAATGAGAAAAGAACTAATGCGTGTGGTGGTATTTGTTTCAATGTATGCTTCTTTTGCTTAACAAATTAGTGTTATCTATATATTTTCGAATGACTAATTTCTGGCTTTCGTCAGTTGATTAGAATTTCCAAATAAAATCAGACATAGCTGAACACATATGGAGAGGAAAGGAAGATCACCGCCCACCTGTGGGATGAAGTTGAAATAATAGACAGAGAACATCACTGGAAATATGAAACGTAAGGAATCAGCACATATGCTAGGCCACAAAAATCTCCTGAGCCGACCAAACATAGACATGAATACAACATGGGAACCATTAATACGGAGTGCTAGAGAAAATCAATAACAACATAATTGCAATAGGAGATCAGGTAAGAAATCGGTTACTGAGACATTACATTTATAAGTCCCTAAAGTACATACACTTTTCTTCAGTCTGTTCAAGTCTATCGAGCGATATATCCCAATCTGTTAAAAATCAAACTATCCACCTATTTCTGCATGTTCATATTTATCTGTTTATCTATATTTTTGTTCATCTCTCTCTCTCTCTTTCTCTCTATCAATCTCTCTCTCTCTCTCTCTGTATATATATATATATTTATAGTGATATATATATATATATATATATATATATATGTATATATATATATATATATATATATCACTCTGTTCATGTCTATCTATCTAGCCATCTATTTCAGTCTGTTAAAAATCAACCTATCCACTTGTTCATATTTATCTGTTTATCTAGCATTTTGTACATCTCTCTCTCTCTCTATCTGTCTGTCTGACTGTCTGTCTCTGTCTCTCTCTCTTTTGTTATATATTCTCGTAAAAAGGAAGAATTATTCCTACAATTGAAAATATGTTTTTTGATTTAAATAATATACAAAAGGGTTGATGAGCCCTAAAAGAACAAATTAATATATATATATATATATATATATATATATATATATATATATATATATATATATATATATATATATATGCCCCAGTTTGTTCTTTTGTACCTATCCATATATTTATGTTTCTCCCCAACTCTTTATTTGCTTATCCATTTCACTCTTTTCTTCTGTCCCATAACTTTATATATCTATTTACCAACCAGTGTTGGATTATCCTTTAATCTTGTATAGGCTGCAGCGTAGGGCCCTTCAGGTTTTTATAAAGCAAGGATTTTCATTTTCTAGATGTTATAACTTCTAAATATTTTCATGGGCTGCAATGATATCAATATGACAAACTCATATTAATTTTGATTGTTTCATTATTATAATGCTGGTCATAAAAAAAAATGATTTTTTTTACTACATTTGTGTTGAAATTTGTGCTAATTTGGTTTGCAATAAATAGTAAGATAGTCGTATTTCTTAAATTTTTTTATTGGTAAACAAAAGATAGCCATTCTAATTTATTTAAAGTACTCGCAATAAATTTACTTCAAGCTATGTAAATGTCTCTAGAATATATCACGAGCAAAAAAAATATTCAAGATGTGTGCGGGCGAATTAGGTGTGGGGCAAAATTCCATTAGCTTAAGAGTCCCAAAAGGTGATAACCCACCCCGCCTACCAATATAAATTTGATTCTTCGTTGATACTTACAAGGTAGTGTGGGTACACATAAACATCATCCATTTTCTTACTTAAATTCATTGGAGTTAACAAAAGACTGATTCCGTTTACTCTATAATGTACTAAAAATCGTGGAATGAAAAGTGCGTATTAGTGCTGTACAGAGACGCCTAAAATCGTATATTGTCAAAAAAGTTCACACTTATAATCGGGTGGGAATAACCACACGCTATTTGGTTGTACTTCTGTTTGTTTGGGAATTGGAAGCGAATACAGACAGGCCAGAAAGAGATAAGCTCAAAATTGGTAAAAGGTTTATAGATATCGACAAAAATTAGCATAATCTGACAGACAACGAGCAACCCCATGATAATCAAATTTGTTACATTCAGAAATAAAGAAGGTAGACAGTCAAGCTAACCACAAGCCAACAAGATATATATGTACATATTTTCGACAAAATCCAAAGGCGGGTCAGTAATGTCATCGGTCATGATCTGGCATCTCGACTTCAGTCACTTTCTCGCCACCATGAAGTGGCTTCCTGCTATCTTTTCTACAAATATTTCCAGAGCAATTATTCTAATGAACTGTCCTTGGTACCTCGATGCAATGAATTTAAGCCTATTACTAGATTAGCAACTAGGTCTCATCGTTTTCCTGTTGAAATAGTTCGATGTAACCGTAAGTTCTATTCTAATAGTTTCTTTTCCCGCACTTCTTACCTGTGGAACTCTTTTGGTTAATTGATTCACAGCCACTTACGATCTTCAAAAATGTAAATGCAACATCAACCACCATCTTCTGTTTTCCTGAAATCTTTTCTTTTATTGTCCTTTCTACTCACTAACGTCTTCTATTCTTTCACTTAGTAACCCCTTGCGTCTTAGTGATGTCGTCGCTTTCCCTGGGGTGAAATAATTAAAACACACACACACACACACATACATATACAGTTGCGGCCAAAATGTTTAGAACGGCATTGTTTTCGTCAGAAAAGTAGGTATAATTTTTTATCAAAGTTGTTTTATATTCTATAATTTTCACAGGCAATAAATAAGATATTAATTGTTATTGTCTGAGATTTGGGTGTAATTTGAGAGGATAATACAAAAGCTATGGATGATTTCGTCATTTACTGCAAAACCCAGAGTTAGAGTGTAAGAGGTACAGATTATGAGGATATGAAAGGAAATATAACGGTTAAACCTAGACTTGAGATTATGATTGTAGTGATCGGGAAAGCATCCTCTTAGGAGCCGGTTCTACAAAATAGTAGTTGTATTGAGAAGATGTTTGAATGAAACTTATTCATCCAAACAGCTTCTCAATACAATCCATTGGTGAATGGGATCCGAAGGGAACGACGGTGATTGGCTGAAATGTGCATGGCGGGTCTTGACAGTGAAAGTTTGATCGGAATAGAAAAAGATGAACAGAATATTGTAATGTTGTGAAAACAATCGTAAGAATAAAGAAATATTAGAAGCAAGATGATAAAAACAAGAGAAAATATCATGGAACTGACATTAAAAGACATAACTATTGGCGGGAAAGCATTTATAGCAAAATGTGGACATCATTGATTGATTTATCGACTCGTTTTCTACGGATTATCAACTCTTTTCAGGTTATTTAAAGCCAGAAAATAATTTTAGATTGCAAGATTTAAATGGTGTAAATAATCAAATTTTAATTTCATTGTAGCATATTTCAATTTTATATTTCAAATTTTCATTTATTTTAACATATATTTCAAATTTCAAATTTATATTTCAAATTTTATATTTCAAATTTATATTTCAAATCTTCATTTTATTTTATATTGTACAAATCCTCTGTTTTTATTAACTGTTAAATTTTTCATCACAACACCTTTATACATCAGTATTGTTATCGTAACGACTTTCCATTAGATTTTTTTATAGTTTTGTTTGGATAATGCTCAAGTAAATGGAGAGAAATGTGAATAAGAAAACATTTTCTTTCTAATATTCTTACATATTTTTTCGGATATTTTACACACACACACACACGCAGACACACACACGCATATATATATATATATATATATATATATATATATATATATATATATATATATATATATATAGAGAGAGAGAGAGAGAGGGTTTCCATAAAGTTCGTATGCACTTTAAAAAATTTATAACTTTATGTATTTACGATAGAAATAATTTGTAAAAACGATTAGAAAGAGGTAAATCTATATTTTTTTAAGGTTTTATTGAAATTTTATTTAAGTTTCCACATATCCTCCATCATTAGCAATACAAAGAGTAATATGATTTTGCAGTTCACGGAAAACATTTGCCAACTGATTTACAGTAATGCCGGAAATCACATTAGTTATTTTAGCTATACTTAAAACTAGGTACATTAAACTTTAACATTTTTTACAGATTATTTCTATCGCAAATACAAATAAAGTTATAATTTTTTAAAGTGCACACGAACTCTATGGACACCCTGTATAAACAAAATTGGTCTCATTTAGCCACTATAGAGAAACTTTTCTGCCCGCATCAGCATGGCTGACGCTAGACTCATAGAAAGCAACACGTTGTGTATTCTTGACCTCACGTTTTTCCTTGACTAGAAGTGGAACATCTACATTGAATCAATAGCTGCATCTGCTGCAAGGAAAATTTGCTCACTGCGACCTGCCAGAAAACTTTTTTCGTCATGGTTCATCTTTCACATTTACAAATTTACCATTCGCCCGTGCAGTAAATACTGCTACCATATCTAGTCAGGTGCTCCTGTTCTTTGTCTTGAGGTTCATGACAAAATTCGAAGGAGGATCTGTAATGTAATCGATCCTGACTTGGTATCTCAACTTCAGTCACTTTTTCACCGACGTGACGTGGCTTCCGTCTGTCTTTTCTACAAATATTTTCATACAACTGATCTGACAAGCTTTTTTTTCCCTGCTGCCTCGGTGGTATGAATTTAAGCGTTCTACTAGATTAGCGTCTAGGTCCGACCTATTTACTGTTGAAATACCTAAGCGTAATCGCCATTTCTACTCCAACAGCTTCTATTCTCACTCTTCCTGCCTGTGGAACTCTATTCCGTTTAATTGCTTCCCCGATAAATACAATCTCCAAATATCTAAATAAATTTCTTTCTTCTTGAATCCCGTTCATCCTTTGTCCTTTCCTCAATCTTCCTTATAATCAATCTTTTCTGTCACTTTCACCCTTTGTAATCTTCTGAGTACTAGTGTTATTCCCGGCTTGTTTGAGGTGAATATATATATATATATATATATATATATATATATATATATATATATACGTTTTTACATCCCTACCCCCTACCAAAACGTAACTAATAACGGATACATCAAATTACAGACAATATGAACACACAGACACCCCTTGTCTAGTTGAAGTAGATTTATCTGTAACCTCGGAAAAGTGAATTATGATTTTAGCTGTGTCTTTAAAACCCAGTAATTTTAAAAAGTTACTCCAAAAATTCGCTTGAGGATGAAATGGAACTTATGTCTTTAATTTAATTACAAAATTAAATTCGTAGCTTTTAGCTTCCATTTTTGAAACATGGTTAGAACTGTGTAGCGAAAAAAACCATATTTTAAATAAATCAATTTATAATATTAATGCTCTGTAAATTTACATTGAGCACTATTTTGTAAAAATAAAAATATCTATAAGAACACCGGATTATATATCTTACTGTTCTTTCTTTATATATATATATATATATATATATATATATATATATATATATATATATATATATATATATATATATATATATAAGAAAAGGCTAAAATGCCAACCAAACTCGCAACCCGGAATTCGACCGAAAGGTCTCCTCAGGCAAGTGGAATCTTTCCACAGGCCTTCGACGACCTTACTGTCGAAACCTGGGTTGCGAGGTTGGTTGGCATTTTAGCCTTTTTCTTAAATGTCTTAGCTCTACATATTCGATTTTGAATTTTGTATTGAACACTTTTTGTTGTCTATTCCTTTTACCCGCGGCTGTTTTCAGTTTTCCTTTCACATTTCTATCAGTATATATATATATATATATATATATATATATATCAAAGTGAACATTGAAGTAAACACTTAGAGGTGACAGTCTGTTTTATGCTAGACGCAATCGTGGCCTATATCTATCTCTGATATTGATCACTTTATCCCATAAATATAGCACACCTTAAAACTGTATTTCTTCATATATATATATATATATATATATATATATATATAAATATTTGAGATACGATGCATATTTTTATAAATCAAGTATTGAGAAAATTAAAACAGTATTGAGAAAATTGCAAGTTAAAATGAAAAAAAAGGTTTATTTATGACGCGTTTTATCTGTTGGAACTTCGTCAAACTGCATTTGTGGACGTTGTTGTGACTATACACATGTGCTTGAACGGGAGACGCTGGTATTTTCAAATTTTTAAAATAATTTTTTTTTAATCTAGCCAAATTTACATATATTCTTTTATTTCATTATATTTCTTTTTAAATGTCCCACATTGTGATAACAAAAAATCTGCCAAGAATGTTGAAATGTTGTATGAACCTAGATGAAAATTTACTGTGTCTGAAGTAGCGATTAAGGCATTTTCTAGATATTTTCCGCCTTATTGTATTATATTCTCTTTTAAATACAGTAGCATTTTTTTAATACCAAAATTGTGGTCAATTTCGTTACGGTAAACAATCAATGCGTTTTGTGTGTGTGTGTGTGTGTGTTTTTTTAATGTCTATTGTGTATAGTCTTTTGTTTAAACTTCTTTCTTCAATATCGTCTTTCTGGTAATTCTTGCAATTAACAGAGCAAATTCCTCCTTCATGTTTTGGCTTGTTATTTTGTTTTGTATTGATTAAGTCTTTTATTGTTTTAAATTTATATTTTTTATATGAGTTTAGATAAATTATTTTCGGTTGTAATTGTGATAGTGTTAATAGTTAGAATAATATATATATTGTTTGTTATCACAATGTGGGTTATTTAAAAACAAAGATGGTGGAAAGGAAAAGAATATTGAGGAATTTGGTTAGATTGCAAAAACTTTTTTCACAAAATTCTTTCCAAATATTTTGAAACTACCAGCATCTCTCGTTCATGCGCATGCGTAGTCAACAACCCAGTCCGATGATGTCCTAACTGATGAAACGCGTCACAAATAAACTTTTTCCATTTTATCTTACGTCTATATATCTGAGTTTTGTATACTCATTGATCGATCTATTGATTTGGTGCAATCGATCTCTCTGCATTTTTTCGACTTTAGCATCGATATCAAACTGAATTCCCCCCACATACACTTTCCTCCTTCTTTCGTTGCTTTTATTCTCTTTTTTCACTCTCTCTATTACGCTCACATATTCGCGGACGCACGCACGCGAACATGCACATACGCTTTAGTCATTACAAATGCTTTTAAAAAATTAACAGGTTTTTATACCTGGATATCTGGTGGAGGTATCGATGTTGGCAGGTATGCATATGTGCAGCAATCAATTTATATATCCCGACCTATATAGAGATCGAAAGATTGATCATCCTATGTTTATATTGACACAATGTATGTAGGTAACATTCGACAATTCAATCATTTCAATTATTCCTCAAATAATTGGTAAATATACCAATATCCACACAAAGAAAGAAAGAAAGAAAGAAAGAAGGAAAGAAAGAAAGAAAGAAAGAAAGAGATTGTCATAGATATATAGTAATAGACTGGAATAGGTAGGTTGGGAGAGACAGACAGATATGAATCGATTGAGAAAGAAAGAAAGAAAGAAAGAAAGAAAGAAAGAATAGATTGAGATAGATATTTAGTAATAGATTGGAATATATAGATTGGGAGAGACAGACAGACAGGTAGGAATCGATTGAGATAGATAGATAGATAGATAGATAGATAGAAAGAAAGAAAGAAAGAAAGAAAGAAAGAAATAGATAGATTGAGATAAATATGTAGTAATAGACTGGAATAGATAGATTGGGAGAGACAGATAGGAATCGATTGAGAAAGAAAGAAAGAAATAGATAGATTGTGGTAGATAGGAATGAACTGGGATAGATAGATAAATTGAGAGAGGCAGACAGACAGATAGGAATCGATTGAGATAGATTGCGATAAATAGTTCATAAACTGAGAAACTGCCCGATTTACATTCATATATATATATATATATATATATATATATATATATATATATATATATATATATGCGCGTGCGCGCGTGTGTGTTTGTGTGGTCCGGAAGAGTAATCTCTCGCTACTATTCATAACAAGGTGAAAGGAATATGTAGCGAATAACGTGGAGATGTCGATTTTACAGTATATTTTCTATTGTCTTTCTTCCCGTACACCAAGGTTCATTTTCAGTGACATCCGGTCATGTACAGTAACTACGCTAATAATAATTAGTATCTGAAAAGAAAAACAAAACAAAATTTTATTCATTTCCGGTAAGAATTCAATGGAAGAAATACTAGGAAAAAAAAAAATTCTAGCGAAAAATTTGTTCTGTAAAATTCCTTATTCAACGTACACAAATATCTTTTTTGAATGGACATTACTAATAACCAAGAAATATAACCTTACGCCGTGATTCATTAATGTTATAGGCTATGCTTAGCTTAGGTTAGTACAAAGCCACAACTATTGGGTGCCCAGTGAGGAACGAAATATCTAATCACTATCAATAATCAACCAGATTTTATAACGACCGTTTGGTTGCAGAGGAAATGAACAAACAAGACTAAAAGTTAACTTTCCAATAGCGTGTATTCGTCAACTATACATAATGTATATATAGTTATTTGGAATTTGGCAAATATTATTCATGCATTTTGACGTTGATAAGCAATTAGGTCTTAGAGTGTTGTCGTTCGGACTGATTTCTTGGGTTGGTTGGCCGAGGTTTTAGTTGGGTCAAAGCATGGCCACAAGTAAAGTACTCCCAGTGAATATCCATTCATTCTAATTGTTACTAGAAAAAATATTTTCCATATAACAGAACAACGGTAGCTTAATTAAATATCTAGGAAGTGATTTAACAAAGGACGGGAAATGTAATACTTAAAATCTGAAGGCGCATTAGAATAGCGAAAATTGCCTTCCAAAAGCTAAGCAAAGTATTAAGGAGCAGTAAAATTTCGTTAGAAACAAAGAAAAGAGTATTCAAAAGTTATGTTATATCGGTCCTCCAACATAGCAGGGAATACTGGACAATCACAGATGAGGAAGAGACTTGAAGTAACAAAAACAAAGAAAATAGTACTGAACTATGATGTAATATCGGTCCTCCTATATGGCAGTGAATGCTGCACAATCTCATGACAGATGAAGAAGAGAATTGAAACCACAGAAGTAAATAGAATACTGAACTGTTACATAATATCAAACCCCCTAAATGGCAGTGAATACAGACGAAGAAGAGACTTTAATTAATAAATGTGTTTCTACAGAATGATGCTAAGAATACCATGGACAGATCACGTGAGCAACGACAAAATTCTAGAGACAATGGAAACAAAAACATGAGTAAAAGACACTTGATATTTCTAGGGTGCATAATGAGGGCTTGGAAAATTTGATACTCACGCGAAAGAAAGATTGAAGCTAGGACAGAGGGAATCTATGTTTAACCTTGTAGGCGAAATCAAGTGAATGGATGGCAGAGTAGGGCGTAGGAGAGATAGCAAAAACATAAATTTATTAAGAGCTACAAAGAACATTGTGGAGAGCCATGATTACCAGCATACTGAATGGGCATGGAACATAGAAGAATCTTTTTGGAAAAAAAAAAAACGAATCTTGTCTAGATTTAATAATTATGCAAAGAACATTTCAGCGAAACAACTTTGGCCGTCTATATACGAAAAAATAACTTCCTCATATATATACATTAAAAACGACTGACAAGGTACTGCTGTTAAGTTTTTTTCTTGTTATTTTCTTTGTTGGGTAATATAATTTAATAATACACACATATGTATATATCAATAAAGAAATATAGTTTTAAGGTATGCTATATTTATGGGATAATGTGTTTTTCTATATATTTTCACACACACACACACATATATATATATATATATATATGTATAAGAAATATAGTTTTAAAAGTTATAAAGTACTCAATATTGAAGAGCGTATGTAAATATAAAAATGAACATTGATATCAACACTCAGAGACGACAGTCTAGTTCATGATAAACACTATCGTCATGAGACCTGTGTTTTTAGGCAGCAATCCCTCTTTTATGCACTTTTTTTTTAATTTTGTTACTTACTTGATGACTACAGGGTCCTGTCATTTATTAATTATGTTTGAGGCAGCAATCACTCTTTTATACAACTTACGTTTAAAACAAATACAATATCCGGCAGCCAACGATGCAAGTAACAACGTAAAAACTTAACCGCGGTAGCTTGTCTGTCGTTTTTAAAGAAACTTGTATAAAAGAGGGATTGCTGCCACAATTTCACGCACACACACACACACACACACTACGAACATGGACACAATATCTTGACCGTGTTTTGAAATGAAAACATATAAATACATACATACAAAAAACTATTTCTTGTTAACAGTTAATTTATTTCAACCTTGAAAATGTTTAAATGTATAGCCGATAGCGCTCGTATAAAAAAGAACAATTGAACAGTTTTCATATAATTTATCATCCGAAAAGAAAAAAGATTATTGTACCACATGACAAATTGTATAAAACTGAATCAAAGCACCTTTTCTGTAGGATTCAATGAAATGTGCATGAAAGAAGGGTTGCTGCCTAAATACACAAATATATATCTATATATATATATATGCGTGTGTGTGTTTGTGTGGCCTATACAGGCGAATGCACATGTGTATCTGTTGTGGGCAGATAATCATCGTGTCCCCCTTGAAGTTTCCTTATTCTTCTCTTTCTCCCGCTTTCTTTCTCCCGCTACTCCCCCCGTGTCCTATTTTATACGAAAATACATCATCTTTTTATCTCTCCCTCCTTTCCTTTTCCTTCGTCCGCATCATTGTCAATGTATTCATCGCCATGGCAACGGAATATGAATAATATTAACATTTTCAGTATCATCACCACCTACAACAACAACAATAAAAAAAGAAACTAAATTATGATCTTCACTGACATACAAGACCAGAAGGTACGGAGACGGAGGAAAGGACACCGAATAAAAGGTAGACAGAAGAGAATGCGGATGCGGAGATGAACTTGTTTAAGCCCGAGTAGGAATTTGTTCCCCTTTCGGTCACTATTTCCAAAAGATTCGCGCGTATACGCATGCGTATGAAAGCGTTTGTGTTGACGCGCATGTACGTGCAGTACGGCTTCCTTAATAAATGGAGTTTGAAAGAACATCTGAATACGTATGAATGATACGAATACAAAGAACGAAAAAAGAAAAGAAAATAGACGTACATTCGGAAAAAGGCGTGCATGAAGCAACAATGCAATACATTTTAGTGAGATTTCACACGTATCTGTCTTTTGATTAGTCATCTAACGATATATAGATAAGTGTATAAATATAGGTATATATCAATATTTGACTATATATATATATATATATATATATATATATATTGAACAATAAAAAATGTAAAAAAAATAAAATTTTCGGACACACTGCGTTGTATATTAATATTTTTGTTTTATTTTTTCAATTAGTTTCCTCCACTAGTTTCGGCCAGCATGGCCATCATCAGTAAATGTTAGTAGCAGCGGACTATTGGAATGAATGGCTGTTTCTGAAAAAAAACAACAACAAACTTTATCGGTAGTTTTCATTTGTTTCTCGTCGTTAATTTTGGTCAGTCCTTGTGTTGGTCAAACGGCCTCTTTCAAGTTGTTTTTATGATAGAGGGTGGGACTTTAAGAATTCCCTCCTTGGTCATTTTGACAGTTATTAGTTGCTTGGAATGGGATGTGTGTGTTAAGTGTGTTATCTTTTAGTTATTTGGGGGTGTGCGTGATGTTTGTATGTGTATATGTTAGTATGAGTGTGTGCATAAGTGTGAGACCTCAACACCTCTTCAATCATGTCTGTCTTGTGTGGGTGGGAAATGTGGGTAGGGCTTGATTTATGAGGTTATATATTAATTCTATATGTGTTGTTAAATTTGTGGTTAAGCCCGTCTGGACAAAGTGTTTTGAGGCGTAAAATCCATTTGTCTTCATGTTCCTCTAGTATTTTTCTAATGTTATCTTTTCTGTCTATTTTTATTTTTTTCAATTATAGTGAATTTTGCATGGCTTTTAACATCATGTTTTTCTAGGCGAAATATTGGTCTACCGGTCTTCCGTCGGGCACCGACTTGATCCGATTCCGATAATTATTAATTCTGTAGTGAAAGGGGCATTCAGATTTTCCCATATATTGTTTCTGGCATAGTGTGCATTCTGTTAGGTAAATTATGTTATGACTTTTACAGTTAGAGTTGTGGTAGATTTTGAAAGTAGATTTAATGACTGGGCTAGTGAACGAATTGGTATGTCTAATGTGGTTACAACATAGGCTTCTTTTATTGTTACATGGTTGGGAAAATCCTGTTGTTTTTATTTTTGGTCTATTAGGGGTAACCTTATCATCAGATATTTGGTTACTACCTATAATTTTCTTAAGGTTCTTAAGGTCTACTATATGCTAGAAGGCCGGGTTCCTCTAACAAAGTTTTTAGCTCTGATTTGAGATGTAGTATTTCCCAGTGACTTTTGATTATATGAGATAGTGGAGGAAGAGTGGTGTTTAAAGTGGTTAATAATGCGTCTGGGTTTATTTTTAATTTTATACTTTAGGGTGTCTTCTCTAGGTGTGGAAATTGCTTTATTATACACACACATATATATATATATATATATATATATATATATATATGTGTGTGTGTGTGTGTGTGTGTGTGTGTGTGTGTGTGTGTGAGTGTGTGTGTGTGTGTGCGTTCTGAATGTTTGAGAAGCAACCATTCTTTTGTAAATATTTCATTGAGTGTCGATTGGTTGATCCTACAGTTTATCGACCCTTTAAAGGTTAAGCTAGAACATATTTTTTAGATTGTAAGAATTTTTTTTTATTTTTAGATAATAATAATTTAGTGATACAAGTCTTAATAATTAAGTCATAGCTGGGGGAGATTATGTGGATTCATACCTTGCCTAAGAATATTTGCGCGTAAGTGAATATAACGAACACAAGTGGAATCGAAACCCGGCTCTCCGATTAACAATTACGAGCATTATCCCATTAAACCACCTGAACATCCAAGCTTTCAAAACCTGTTATTCCTAAGCAGTCATCCATCTAGGTTCTGATCTGGTTCGACTTTGCTTAACTTTGGTGATCGTACGAGGACCAATGTTTCAACCTGATATGGCCTTTCGTTGAATGTTTTTTATTCAGTTTTTCTAGTGCTTCTGTCTGAATTTCTGTGACGTGGAGCTATCATTGTCTACACTATTTACATGCGGATTATTGTCCTCATCAAGTACATATTGTCCGGCCGAGGGATTGAACTCAGAATTACAATGTCACTAAATTCACTAACCAACACTTTAAGCAAGTTGTTGCGAGTCTCTCACAGCTTTATCGCTACTATCATGGACAATGTTTGGACGAACTGAATTTCTTAGTTCCACCAGGTTTGACCTTTACGGTTAGGACACGCCATGCCACTTACATAGTATCAAACCATCCGCATTTCCCCCGTATTCCACAGGTAAGTAGTAAATTCCAAACAGCTTCCCCCTGCAAGTCACTGCCTTATGGAACAGATTCCCAAGAGGATTTCCTCCCATCGCTAGAATAAGATTCTGTTCAAATCTAGAGTCAACCGTTATCATCCCCTCCCATCCATATGAACTACTCCTTAGCGTAATCCTCTACTTCAAGTGACCCCCGGGCTTTGTACTCGGTGAACTTTACTGGAAACAAAAAGAATAACTACTACACTACTGTCATATTCTAGTGTTTTTGCACTTTTTATTTTATGAGGACTAAGAATGGGTATAAACTGTCAGCAGTGTTTATTGTCCGAGGTGTTTAGGGTGAATACTTCAGCTATTTTATACATCACCGAGACTCGTTGGTCCAGTGGGTATGACCCTTGTATCATATCGTAAGGGTCCGGCTTCGATTCTCAGTAGGGGATGCGCACGAAAATAAGACAAAACTCGATGAATTACTTAATTATGATTAAGTACCCCTAATAATTTCTATCACGTCGATATCCTTGCTTGACACGGCTTCTAACTCTCTGGACAAAGCGGCTTGGTGATGGAAGACGTGACTCGTGGGGGCACAGTTCGTTGGACTAAGTAAACTTGAATGAATTACACGACGGAATTTGTGTAGAGCGACGCTATATTGTGTCTAGTTTGGTACCTCTTCGTCACCGAGACCCGTTGGTCCAGTGGGTATGACGCCTTTGTCCTATCATAACGGTCCGGCTTCGATTCTCTGTAGTGGATACGCACCAAAATAGGACGAAACGGCTGTTCAGTGTTTTCTGCATTGTGTTGAGGATTCTTCTAGATTCGATGAATTACTTAATTATTTTGTACTTATACTTCCCTGGCACATGCCGGGTAATTTAAAAAATATTAAGCCCAAGGGATACTCTCCACTAGGCAGTATATCTCCTTCGGGAGGTTTATTGCCCGGTGCCTGAGGCGCCCTCAAAAAGTGAAGTTCCGAAGAGGTTTGGGCAAATTTTCCACCGGATTGACGTTAAACACTCTCTAAACCTCGACCTTGGGTCACATTCGGTCGCAACGTAAGCTACACTTAGCAATTTTCAATGTGTTCACAGTATATTTTTGCATTTGTATTCTATTCGTGGAGTAGTAGTAATTCCATGTTGAAGTGCCTTCAAAATACACCCAATGTCTTTTCGGTTTGTAATGATATGTGTAGGCCGGTAGTTTTATAAAAAGTGCTTCCATTTTCTTTAAACATCTTTTACAGCCAGTTTTTAAAATGACACTATTATTTACGCAGATTTTTCTTATGGGTGCAAGGCGTTTAAATGTCGACTTATCGGACTAAGATCATTCAGGAGGGGGGCTATTCAGACATCTAATTAAAAAGCATGCCACGTGACCAATATATTCATTTGATGTTTTATTTTTATCGCAAAGATCATGATCTTGCACTGGATAACTGAATAATTGATAGAATGTCATTGGTGGTGTGAAGAGAGGGAGGAAGAAAGTGAGAGAGAGAGAGAGTAAGTGAGCGCGCACTGATAAAAATATATGCATATGGCGTTGAATATTCGTATGTGCATGTGTTTGTTTCTTTCATCTCAATCAGTCCCTTTCCTCCCACCCTCACATACCAATGAGTTTCTTTCCTCTCACTCAATCTCTCTCCTCCCACCCTCACATACTAGTGCACCCACATCGCTACTGAATGTGACACAAGGTCAGTTTAAAGTTGGTTTAAAGGCATTACTGTGGAAAAATTGCCCTTGCTTCTTAGTTAATTTGTGTATATTCTTCTTGACAAAATTCCCCAAAAATTTTCTGTTAGGTTTAAACCTGGAGACTTAGTGGGCCAGTCGAAAATTTCAATATTTTTTGTCTTAAACCAGTCTTTCGTAAGCTTAGAAGTGTGTATGGCTGCGTTGTCTTGTTGAAAATGGCATTATTAATGTCTAGACAATTCATAAATGGGAAAAGGCTTTTTTTTCCAACACATTGATATATCGAGTTTTGTTTCCCTTCCATCACTATTAAATCAGGTTTCCAGACACATAAAAAGCTCCTCAAACCATAACAGATCCTCCTCCAAATAGTCTTTTTAAAAACAGCTGCTTCTACTTTCTTAAATCATTCTAATAACCCTAGTAGCCGTCGGGCCCATCCAAATTAAACTTTTTTCTCATCAGAAAACACCACGGTTTCCCATTTCTCCTTTGTCCTTGTTACTTTTTTCTTTATCCAATCTACGTGCATCTTCTTGTGTTCATCAGTTAAAGAAGAGGCTGTCTTCCTGTTTCGATACACGAGATTTGGCGATTCATAGAAAAGTTGACAAACTCTTCTTGGAGTGATGGGTAAATTCTGAGATTTTTGCAGGTCCCTTGAGCTTGATTGTCCTTTAGAAGCTTCTCGAAAAAGTCGACGTCTGACTGCATTTGTAATTTTAGACGGACGGCCTGGACGTTTTCAGGTGCCATATGATTCAGGGTCGTTTAGATAATTTTTCTCAACTCTTCGGGACCTCAACAGTTCTCTTGCAATGAAACTTATAGATTTTTCCCTCCAGTTTATAGGCAGAAATTTGCCCTTTTTCACTTTCATTAACGGGGGGGGGGAGTTCCTAGGCATTATGCAGTAACTGTATTCAATTATGAAATGTTTAAAAAGACTTTTTATAATCTGCGCATGCACTTATTCTTCCTTTGGCATTCTGAAGTAATTTTTAAAACTGTCTTATAATTATATCCACCCTCGAAAATGAAGTTTTGTTAATAACATTTTTTTTGGTGGAAAGTTGTTATAAAATCGAGTATGTATACTAATACCCATCGGATCTAGGTACCACACACAAATTTTCAGAGGAATTTGTGCACTAATAAGAAAATTATTAACAATTTCATGGGGTGTATGGGGTGTCTTATTTCCACCACTGTATTGATAATATATATATATATATATATATATATATATATATATATATATATATATATATATATATATATATATATATATATATATATATATATATATACACGCGAGGTCTGTCTGAAAAGTAACTGGACTGGTGTCTCAAACAATTTATTTCAATTCCAAACAACAAACCACATGGTTTCCCCTTCAAAGTAATCCCCATCGAGTCTAATGCAATCCTCCTCTGGCATGCTTCCATTCACTCCTGGGAGGAATCTTCTTTGATACCCCTTAGCTCTATCATTATAGCCCTCTTGATGGCCACCATGCCTTCAAAACGGGTCCCCTTGATGATGCACTTGAGCTTGGAAAAAAGAAAAAGTCACACAGATAAAGATCAAGTGAATAGGGAAGTTGTTTCTGCCCGACGATGTTCTTCTCGTCCAGGAAATGCCGGATGCTCAGGGAGTTGTGAGCAGGTGCATTGTCGTAGTGAAGCAGCTACGATTTGTCTTGCCACAATTTTCGCATGTGAAAAAAAAATTCAATGGGTTCAGAAACCTAAGATATACAGTTATATATACTCCCAAGATATCATGTTAGATGATAACACAATCCGCTTATCCATCTTTTGCCCAGACAGCACATCTAGTCACGGTACTTTTCAACCAGACCTCGTATCCTTAATAGGACTGGGATATTGTGACTTGGGTTGTCTGAACAATAACGCGTGTTAAAAACATAGTCCGGGACGTGAGGAATTGAAGGAAAGTATATAATTGTGCACTTGTATATGGTGCATAAGTGTATGCGACCCTGATATCACTGACTGGACTTTATTTCAGTAGAACTTTGTTAAGACCATCAAACTGCCTCTATCAATTGTTTACTCACGATGCATCCTGCTGTCGTCACTTCAACAGGAAAACAAAATATGTCGTCCGCTTTCCATTGATGTAAGATACGGTTCTTACGCTTGTCTTCTTATTGGAGGTTTTGATGACAGAACAGCTCATGCGCAACAAGTGAAAACAAAAAACTAGAGGTGAATCAGTCAATTCGTTTGAATAGCACGTTGGGAGAGAGAAAAGAATTTGGAAAAAGAAGTTCATCCATAATATTGCTGTGTAGCAAGGTGTATCTGCAGATTTCAGGTGTGGGTAGTATAAAGGATAGAGCTTGGTATGAGAAATCATAGGATGGGGTTCGAATTGCAGTCTAGTTCATTACATTCCCTTACGGGTAAATGTCCTTAGAATCATTCTTATTATAAAAAGAATAATGTTAACGTAATATTCATCGCAAAAAAAGAATTATTCTTCCAATCCAAAATATGTTCCGTCTTTAAATTGCCAACAAAGGGTTGATAAGCCGTAAAAAGCAAATGAATTAATCAATCAATCCGCAAATTTCAAATGCGACACGACCAATTATCACAGACCAGCGATAGGGATTATGTTACACAATGAAGAAAATCTTATTATACGAGCCAATGCTTTCGCAATAAAATTGTTATTAACCAAAAGATTTTTGTATCTTTTTACACTATTTGCATTTTTCAGAGGATTGTCCTTGTCTTTATTACCATATCCACGACGTTTCGACCGTTCTTCGCCCCGTACTTCTTCAGGATCTGTCTATATTTCTGAGATGAGGTCTTGTAACGATTTACACTATTTACATTGTTCGGACTGTTGTCCTCATCTATATTGCTATATTCACGACGTTTCGGCCGTTGTGCGTTCCGGACTTCTTCAGGATATATCTATATTTCTGAGATTATGTGTTTTAATTATTTACACTATTTTCATTGTCCGGACTGTTGTCCTCATCTTTATTGCCATATTCACGAAGTTTCGACCGTTCTACGCTCCAGCAGGTGATATCTGTTGGAATTTCGAACCAAACCTTTTATTTAGTCCACGGGGGTAAATTGTTCTAGCTCCCTATTGTCATACGTTTTTCTAATATCTTAGTTCCAGTTAATTCCCTTTAGTTACTCAACTCTCCAAATTTTTGTTTCCTCTGGAATTAGAGCAAGCTGCCGCCGCGGACTGAATAAATATTTTATCTTATTTTTATTTTTTCTTTGGTTTTCTATAAAATACTGAGAATATATTGTCGCAAGACTGCACAACATTCATTTGGGGACCCAATAAGCAAACCCTTAAAAATATATTTATATAATGAATATATATTTTTATTAGACATATTTGCAATAATTTATTTGGTGATATCAGACTTTAGGTGTTTCATATTACTATAGGTTAAGCACTCCCGACCACAAATTCGAAAATCTCTTTATTTTTATTGAAAGTTAATATAAACATGAACGGTAGGCCAGTTTGTTATGTTTTTATTGTTTCAACCTGAGGAGAAAGACGGTAATGTCATTAGAACTTGAAAGTAAATGACTAAGAATAGGGAGAATTGAGGAAAGGACAAAAAGGAACAGGGGTCAAGAAGATAGAAGTTGCCAATTGAGATCACATTAACATTTTTGAAGACTGTAGTTATCAAGGAAGCAAGAAATCGGAAGGAAGTTTCTCAGGTGGGAAGTGTGAGAAAAACTGTTAGAGTATAACTGACGACTGCATGTAGCTAGTTCAACAGAGAAACCTAGTTGCCAATCTAGTAGCACGCTTAAATTCATGTAGTCAGAACACCGGGGGAAAAAAACTCATCCGAATAATTGCCATGAAAATATTTGTAGAAGGGAATCCACGTCACATCGATAAGAAAGTGACTGGAGACAAGATGCCAGAGCAGGATCGATTTTATTGCAGACCCCTTTAAATACATTTGAAAAGTGTTCCCTCTACGCCAAAAAAAAAAGGCAAAATATGTGCATACCAAATGTTATTTTAATACGTAAAACACCATTCCAGATAATGAATTAAAAAAATTGTTCATATTTTAAATTTTAAAAGATCATCTGGTCTGAGAAATTTTGTTTAGATCAAATTAAAATTAATTTATATAGCAAACTAAACCCCATATTAAGCTTCCTAATATTTTTGTGATGTCAGCGAACACTCGGTTGATACTTCTGTAATATCAACGAATACACATTGACACTTTTGTAATGCTCGTTCTAGTAGAGACTTTGTAATCGCAGATACAACTATAGTAACGCCTTTGAACAATACTGTTGTCAGAAACCTTCGAATAGCACTCGCACTAATGGTACTTGCTCGATAATACTCGCTCGAACATTTATCCGTATAGTGATCCAAATAGAGTAAAGAATAGCGGTCCGTATAGTAACAGAAGATAGAATAGAAATAGTGGTCCGTATATTAATAGAGGATAAACTAGAAATAGTGGTCCGTATACTAATAGAGGATAGACTAGAAATAGTGGTCCGTATAGTAATAGAAGATAGACTAGAAACAGAGATCGTTAGTCATCAGCTACTTCCTACATACATGCGTTTCCTCTATGATCTAATTAATTCAATAATGGGATCGCCTGTATTTTTTTTACTGGCGATCTATGTTCAAACGTAAGTGTCGGCAGCGACATTTTATTCCTATATAACATATTTATTTCTTATATTCGTTGTCTGGAGATTTTAGTCTTTGACATATGAGAAAAAAGATGAAAAAAAAAAAAACGTTATTTCTGTTTTTCGTGTCTATTGTACAGTTCCTCCAGATTTTATTCTGCTACCCGAATCGTAAGAAAGAGATAAGTTCAAAAGAGAAAGAAAATATTATCGAGTTATTGAGTAATGAGAATAGGGCTCTGGAAGTTGCGATGAATTCGTGAAGATATCAAAGAAAAATAAAAAGTGAAATTAAATACATTGGTAAGATAAGACGATGGAATAGGAGTGAGTTTCAGGAATGAGACAAACACGTAGTTTGAGGTAAATTTAAAAAAATAAGCCAGAAAGAATGCATCAATCATCAAGAAATTATTTCAAGAATTTTCCGTTGCGAACGTAAAAAATATATGCAGAACGTGATTCGCCTCAGATGTGATACTAGAAGAGAGTTCCAGTATCTTTCAGAGAACCCGGGTGCATCAGTGAGTTGACCTGACACCTCCTAGGGCAAATCCACGCTTAACCAGATGTCAGTGAGTACCCCGACATGTAAAAAAGTACTCGATCCAGCTGTACCTAGAATGTGCATGCGAGGGAAAAACCGTATGACAGGTAGATTTATTAACATTCAGCAGAAAGGGAAAAAGGATAGAGTCTATTATACACAGCCTGACGAAGTTAAATAAAATATAATGTAACGTATATGAGATTAGATCTCATGTTTTGATTAGTCATGTACCGCGATAAGATTGCAATTACCTAATAGTTTAATTTCAGAAATATAATATTGACTATGTTATGTAATAGGAGGCATGATGGAGTAATAGATGACGACTCGGATTGGGAAATCGGAGATCCGAGTTCGAATGCCAGTCGAACCATCAGAATCATTTATGTGCTAATAATCTTATGAAAGGTATGGAACCTCTTTTATGGGTAAATAGCAGAGCAGACTGGGTTCTATAGCCTTGGGTGGCAACTGGTCGAGAAGAAGGACAATTCTGAATTAAAAACCTGCGGAAGGTTGTTTGGGGAGCTTGTAGCACACGGTGCACCAGGTCTCTGTATTCGGCTCTTCTTCAAAAGTGAGTCTAGTTCTCCTTTATCACACTAAACAAATCTTCTGCGTTGGGGAGTCGGCAGTTCAGTTCAGCGTTCAAGATTGTTGTCTCATACGAGACATAAACATAATGACATACAGAAACTGAAAGACTGAATGATCGCTAAATGTATTCCCACTGAAATTGTAATTAATTGACCAATGTTGGTAGCATTTCAGGAAATACTTATATGAGTAATACACCATTTGAGTTTCAATATATGTTTTTAATCATTTCACCCCAAGCAAGGGAATGATGCTGGAGAACAGCTATTTTATTGTAACGAAAATCTACTGGCAACATTGTTTCCTGCCTTATCAACGCACTTGATTTAATTTTTTTTCCACTAATAAATTTCATCGAATATTATGAATTAAAATTATAAAATCCAGCAAAAGGCTACATCAGGCTACAACTTTTTGATCGGCCCTGACATCTGTTGGTGACTTTATCTAAATACGGGAACATAAAAGAGTGTTAAAACTTACTATATATATATATATATATATATATATATATAGTACGTATGATATATGACTTATATATATATATGTATATATATATATATATATATATATATATATATATAGTACGTATAATATATGACTCATATATATATATATATATAGTACGTATAATATATGACTCATATATATATATATATATATAGTACGTATAATATATGACTCGTATCACATAATACAACTGAATATGTTAGTTCTATTACTGATATATTGAGCAATTTCCAATAAGTATTGCGCATATATAATATACATAGAAATTATATATATATATATATATGTATATATATATATATATATATATATATACACACAGACACACACACATATATATACTGGTAGATATATATACTATTTACTCTGTGTGTGTGTGTGTGTCTTTGTAGAAAGACGACGGACATTCGTTACATTAAATTGTTGAACATTTTCCATTTACTAGTCGAGGAACATCCGTTCATAGGAAAGAAGTCATGAAGTGTGTCACACGCATTGCCGCACAGACTACATTATTCCCTATTATTGTATCATTAATCCAAATGATTAAAGTTTCTTCACTAATATTTTGTTCCAATATATATATATATATATATATATATATATATATATATATATATATATATATATGAACTGGGTTCAGATATGGATTATAAATCGGGAACAATGATAGGATAAAGAAGAAATAGGAAACGATAATAGATTTAACGTGTTTTGCGTTTTATTAAAACTTCATCAGAAATTAAATATGGAGAAGAAAAGAAAAATGTATTTTTATTTTATGTTGTTTGCTTTTCACTGATTAAAAAGGTTAATACATATATATATATATATATGTTTCTTTACTTTTCTTATGATTGCTAGTAAGTTACAGGGAATCACATCCATGCTTCAGGAAACGTAATGGTAAATTCTGGAAAGAAAGAAAAAAAAAGATTATTTTGATGTTACATTTGATGTTATATATATATATATATATATATATATATATATATATATATATATATATATATATATATATATAATCTCTTATAATATATATATATATATATTCTGTTATAAAATAAATATATATATATATATATTCTCTTATAAAATAATCTCTTATAATGCGATATATATATATATATATATATATATATATATATATATATATATATATAGCATTTCACCCCAACCTCGCCAGGAGTGTCACTAGTGCGCAAGTGGCTACAGAGAGTGTAAGTAAGGGAAAAGACTGGCCATAGGGGGGTGAGAAAAGGATAAAAAAAATGAACGGAATCAAAGCATCAGAAGATGCCGATTGACATTGCATTTAAATTTTTGAAGATTATAGTTATCAGGAAAGCAAGTAAGTGGAACGGAGTTTCACTGTCAGGAAGTACAAGAGAAGAATCTCTTGGAGTAGAAGAGGCGGTTGCATTTAATTGTTTCGACAGTAAAAGTGTGGGACCGAGATGCCAAACTAGTAGCACGCTTAAATTCATGTACTCGGGCCACCAGTGAAAATATCTCGTCAGAGCAGATGCCATGAAAATATTTATAGAAAAGACAGAGGGAAGTCACATTACAATGATGAGAGAGTGACTGGAGTCAAGACCCCCAAGTCAGGACAGATCACATTGCATATCCTTCTTTGGATTTTGACGAGAACCTGGAGATAAACGGCAGTGACATCAGACCATATATGGCAACGGTATTCCTGACATGGACGAATGGTAGATTTGTAGATATCAAGGATGGAATCAGACAAGAAAAACCTTCTAGCGCAACACAGAAAACCAACTTTCCTTATATATATATATATATATATATATATATATATATATATATATATATAGATATATATTCCTACAATTAGACATAAAAGAATTTTACCCACCCATAACAGAACGCATGTTAGATAAGGGCATCAACTTAGCTTAGGAACAAATAATAATAAAACCAAACGAAATCGACATCATTAAGCACTCCCGTAAATCATTACTATTTCACAATGAAGAAGCATGAATAAATATGGGATATTTGACACTACAATGGGAAGATTTGACGGTGCGTTTCATAGGTATTTCGTAGTACACGAACTACGCAAAATAATAGATAGAAATGACACAGGACTCTACAGGGACGACGGTCTCATAATCTTAAGAAACTGTAACAAACAAAACACAGACAAAACTAGAAAAGCAATAATAAAGATTTTCGAAAATAACGGATTCGAAATAGACATAAAAACTAACCTAAACGTAGTAGATTTTCTAGATGTTACCTTCAACCTAAGAAAAGGCACATATAAACCATACAGAAAACCCAATGATAAACCACTATATATATATATATATATATATATATATATATATATATATATATATATATATATATATAGCCTGGCGATTGCATCTAGCATGAAACAGATTGTCGCCTCTAAGTGTTGACTTCTATGTTCACTTTTATATTTACATACGTTCTATCTCTGATATTGAGCACTTTATCCCATAAATATAGCACACCTTAAGACTATATATTTCTTCATATATATATATATATATATATATATATATATATATATATATTTGAGATACGATACATATTTTTATAAATCAAGAACATTATTGAGAAAATTGTAAGTTAAAATGAAAAAAAGGTTAATTTATGACGCGTTTCATCTGTTAGAACTTCGTCAAACTGCGTTTGCAGACGTTGTTGTGTCTTAAAACTATATTTATTCATATATATATATATGCAAGTATGAGTCAATATCTGTAGATATGAGTACTGAAATGTAATCCGACAGCCATATTTTCAAAATTCTGACCAAACATCATAATTTGGTTTGGAATCGCTTTCTGGTGCAGCCGGGAACTTTTCAGCGACCTCCTTTTCTCTATTTTTTTGTACGAAAGTTATTGTGTATATATGTATATGCATACCTTTGTGGAAATTCTGTATTTGTATGTGCCAATATGTATGTTTGCTCAGTCTCTTGCTATCATGAATGGACTGGCATATTTTTGGCACCTAGGTAAGCATGGGGTCACGCTTTTGTGTGTATGGGGTGTGTGTGAATATTTATCTAACAAATGCAGAGCTAATCCTTGTCTTTGCGTGTTTGGAATTTTAGAATAACGAGATAAAACGAATGAAAGACACGGAAGAAAGCGAGAAAAAAGTTGGAGAAATTATATCATAAAAGGGGCTTTGAGATCGCACATGTTCCATTTTGTAAGGGAAATAGAAAGACATAGAGAGAAAAAAAAAAAAAAAAACAAGTCTCCCAGTTATTGTATTTTTCAACAAGAATATTTTGTTATAAAGGAAGGAATTATTTTATTCCGCATGTTTTGTTGGATGATGCGATTTCAGATATTGGAAGAAAAATATGATAAAGAAAGAGGAAGATAAAAGGTGGACGAAGAAACAGACAAGGGAATTAAACGAAGAAGCAAAAAAAAAAAAAAATGAAGAAGAAAAGAAAAGGAACTAAAAATTGAAGGTTGGGAGAAGAATGAATAAAAAGACAAAACAGCAATAGAAATAAAAAAAAAATAAAATTCTAAAGAAAAAGACGTGAAATATATAAATGGAAACGATAAAAAGAGAGAAAGAAAAAAAAAAGAAATGGAAGAAAAAAAGATTTGCTGGGGAAAGTGAAGTAGAGAAAGATCGTGAAAGGTTTTAAATAAAAGTAAAAAGAAGGATAAATACAGGACAGTGAATGTCCTTTTAAGAGCAATATTTTGTTAACATGGGGTGTTTAAGCAACATGATGAAAAGTAGGAAGAAAATAAATTAGGGCTAGCAAAAAAAAATATAAAAAGAGAAAGAAAAATAAACGTGGTAGTATAGGCAGAAGAAAGAAAGAAAGAAAGAAAGAAAGAAAGAAAGAAAGAAAGCGAGAAAAACAGAAAACAAGGATGGGGTGTAAGAAAGAAAGAAAGAAAAAATACGTTTGATGAGAGAGAACAGAAAGGTCAAATGAAGTTAAAGAAAGAATGAAAGGATAAAATCTGATAGGGAGAGGTATACAAAGAAAGAAAGAAAGAAAGAAAGAAAGAAAGAAAGAAAAATGGACTGTAAAAAAGAAAGAAAGAAAACAATAATGTAAAGAAAGAAAGAAAGAAAGAAAGAAAGAAAGAAAGAAAGAAAGAAAGAAAGAAAGCGAGAAAAACAGAAAACAAGGATGGGAAGAAAGAAAGAAAGAAAGAAAGAAAGAAAAACAGAAAACAAGGATGGGATGAAAGAAAGAAAGAAAGAAAGAAAGAAAGAAAGAAAGAAAGGATGGGATGTAAGAAAGAAAGAAAGAAAGAAAGAAAGAAAGAAAGAAAGAAAGAAAGAAAGAAAGAAAACAAGGATGGGATGAAAGAAAGAAAGAAAGAAAGAAAGAAAGAAAGAAAGAAAGAAAGAAAGAAAGCGAGAAAAACAGAAAACAAGGATGGGAAGAAAGAAAGAAAGAAAGAAAGAAAGAAAGAAAAACAGAAAACAAGGATGGGATGAAAGAAAGAAAGAAAGAAAGAAAGAAAGAAAGAAAGAAAACAAGGATGGGATGTAGGAAAGAAAGAAAGAAAGAAAGAAAGAAAGAAAGAAAGAAAGAAAGAAAGAAAACAAGGATGGGATGTAGGAAAGAAAGAAAGAAAGAAAGAAAGAAAGAAAGAAAGAAAGAAAGAAAAACAGAAAACAAGGATGGGATGAAAGAAAGAAAGAAAGAAAGAAAGTAAGAGAGAAAGAAAGAAAACAAGGATGGGATGTAGGAAAGAAAGAAAGAAAGAAAGAAAGAAAGAAAGAAAAACAGAAAATAGGGATTAGATGTAAGAAAGAAAGAAAGAAAGTAAGAAAGAAAATATATATTTACATTACATTCATATGAGTTTCTCTTAAAATATTTCTTCCAAACAATGAAACGTGAATGAACAGGAGTCTACATAAATTTGCTGATGACATTTTTATTAATATTTCAATCAGAAGGATGATTTACAAAGACACATAGGAAATGACATGGATAAGGAAAATATGAAGGTACAGATGGAATTCATTGAGACAATAGCATAAAAATGAAATAAAACCATGTATTGTTTGAAAAGCATAAAGTTAAAATAGAGAGCGAATGAAAATCACTTTGCCGATGTGCTTAAAATATAAAGGGTCTAATGAAAGGATAATGCCAGCTAAACATGAATATCAAGAGAAATGTTAAAGAATTAAATACACTTAGGAATGCTTGCAAGGGTCAGAAATAGGGTCTGCGCGGATCAGGGACCATGACATCATAGATATATGGCATGTCCTTTCAGTGCGTAGCCTCTACACAGGTTCTTTTTTGTCTATTATCACATTTTGGTCATAATCTGTTCGGAGAGATTGTGAAATTCTTTCCTTTTCTGGGACTGGTTGCCGTCCAGGTCTACATGGCTTAGCGTCCACTTGCTGTTTGCTGGGGAAAGAAAGAATGCGTTCATGCCTTTCCCAGAAACATTTGTGCGAAAGTGAAAGCAACAGATTGGACTGGACTTGAAATTGCCTCGTCGATTCCAATATTCCAATATTGTCGATTCCGTCGATAACCGTTACGCGACTAGCGAATCCTATGATAGGATATTTTTTTTAATCATTTCACCCCGAGCAAGGCACTGAAGCCGCTAAGACGCATGGGGGGGGGTTGCTGGGTATGAAAGAATATAAGAAAAAGAAAAATATTTTTAAGGAGAGAGAAACATAAAAGAACAAGGACTAAAACTGAAGATAATGATTGACATTGCATTAAAATTTTTGAAGATCAAAGTTGACTGGAAAGCAAGAAGCCAGAAGAGAATTCCATGAGCGAAATGTGATAGTGAAGAAACTGTTAGCATAGAACTAACGGTTGCATCTAGACATTTCAACTGTAAAATAATGCGATCTTGCCACCAATGTAGTTCCTCGGAAAAATTACCATGAAAGTATTTATGGAAAAGGAATAAGAAACTACATTAAATGGCAAAAGTATATGTGGATAAAACACGTAGAATAAAGGAAGCTTATCAGATGGAGCAAAAGTTTGCCAGGGATTACTAGCAGAATGGTCTCACTAGCTTTGTTTGGTAAACCTAAGAGAAGGACAACTCTGAATTCAAAATCGGTTGGGCGTGGGATTAAGAAATACATTCCATAAAATTGCTATCCGGATAGGACACGCAGAATGAAGGAAGTTTATCAGGTGTATCAAAGGTTTGCCAGGGATTAATAGCAAACTGCCAGGGATTAATAGCAAACTGGTCTCACTACCTTTGTTTGTTAAACTGTCTAGGAGAAGAGTAATTCGTTGTTAAACTGTCTAGGAGAAGAGTAATTCGTTTGGGCGTGGGCTTTATATATACATTCCGTAAAAACCTACTTGCTACGAAATCTACAGCTGTGACGCCTGATGTTGTGAAGCTCTGATCCTATACCTCAAAATACAGTTGAGTGAAAAACTTAAAATCTAAAAAGTCAGCTTTGTCAAGCTATGAACTTATTGATCTAACCCAAAGCAGGAAGACGACAACGTTAAACAGGGAACAGACCAAGAGAAGTGATTATGCGGCAAAAATGGAGGTTGCCGGTATACATCTTAAGAGGAAAAGATAACAGATGGAGCAAAAGGTTACGTGATTAGTTCTATTGGATAGCAAGTACAGGAGTAAATGTTCGCATGCGCAGTAGTAAAAGTTACTGAACGGAGATATGATTTAGAGGAGTTTACTGGAAAGACATGAGCACACATAATTTTGGGAACAAAAACCTTTGACCTACAATGGACACACGTCGGCTGCTGCTGTTGCTCACACATATTTAAGATTTAAAAAAGCAAGCCCATCCTACGACTACTGATAGTGCTGTGAATTATACTAATATGATGGTCATATGTAGTACTAACTTAAGCTACGTAATTATCTGCGCTAGATACAGATCTTATGAATATATATATATATATATATATATATATATATATATATATATATATATATTCTCGGGTGTGAAAAACTGTCGGCCTGATTAATTTCTCCAAATCTGAACTAATATTTTATGTGCCATTCATTTAAGAAAGTGGGAGATCATAGCTCTCCACAACATCCTATTCTACGTAGCTGTAAGTATCCCTACTGATCCCCTTTTTCCCATCCATTTACACAAGCTTCTCATGTAAGTTACTCGCTGTTTTTGACTTCAATATGTCCTATAAGTTCCAAATTCTCCAAGACCTCTTTCCTCAATATACACTCCGTGCCAAATTATTATCGAGATAACTTTTTTTCTATTATTTCAAAAACCGTCCAATCAATTCAAACAAAATTTTCACACAATGTTGGCAACCCTGACCTGCGCAATCACTGAAATTTTCGCACTGATCTGTGCAATGTAAACAAACTGTGTGAATTGATTGAACGGTTTTGTAATATTGGGAAAAAATTATCTCGATAATAATTTGGCATGCAGTTATATCTCAGAAATTTATAACTGTGACATTTTAATTTTAACTGCTATGAACTTTTCATTTACATTTTTTCTGAAAGTTCCGTCGTGGCTTACATGCTACATTCTTAATATCCTTCTGTAGAATATCTCTGTTACTTGAAGTCTCACCTTTAAAATCTTGGGTCGATGCTGTTATTATGACAGCCCGTAATTCTTATAGATTCGTTGATTGCACTACCAGGTTTGGAATCGCCATTTCTACCAAATCCCAAAAGGTGTTCTATGTGAGTGAAATCTGCTGAGTGTGAAGGTCACTTTAACATAGAAAACTCATTGCTGTGTCCAGGGAAACAATCATCCACTGATTTTGATTTACCACACGGTGCATTGTCTTAATGGAATTTGTCATCAGAGGATGGCTGTACTCTAGTCATAAATTGCGGCATGTGGACAACCAAAATGTCTTTGCATACTGCGGTGTTTAACAATATTTTTCTTGGTATAAAAAGCTCCGATGTGTACCAGAAAATATTTCACTATCCTTTAACTGTGGCTTCAGTTTCTTAAAACCAGCGTAGTTTTTGTTCAGTCATGTTGTCTCTTCTTCATGTCTCTGATGTAAAGTGTGTATTTTAAAGCTAATTTTTCCATTTCTGTCAACTTGAACCAGTCTAACCTTTTTCATCTGACCTCTTTCATCAACAAGGGATTTCCGCTCCCAGAACTGCTGTTCACTGGATTTTGGTTCTTTCTCTAACCATTCCCTGTAAGCTCTAGAGATGACAACGTGTGAAAATCCTATTAGGTCAGCAATATTTGAAATATTCAAACCCACACTTTAGGTACCAACGACTATACATCAAACAGCTTTCTTTCAGCGCAGAATAAAATCCAAAAGCTCTGACAGACTTCACAGAACAGGACAAAACCCACACACAGACTGGTTGCCGCCTGTGACCGATTCTTGATTAGTGATTATGCAGGAGCTGCCATTGTTACTGCTGCCTTAACTGACTATGTTGTTATCACAAAGGATGAAAAGAGTCAAGTTATTGGACCACATAAGCTACGAGATGCCAGATAAAAATACCGATTGAAGGGGCAAGAAAATTCAGATTTGCTAGTTTTGAATATATGGCGTCACTGTATTTGGTAAGAAGAGCGCCACTCGTGTGATTATAAAGAATGAGAAGACCAATAAATGGTATTCGAACATAGTGGTACAAGATCATTATTTCATCATCGTTGAGGCTGGCAATGAATATCTCATACATGTGACCCCCAAGACTGGACAAGGAAAGCTATTGCCAAAACTTTTCACGAGTTTCTGGTGGAAAAAATCTAACCCAACAGCCTATTAGTATGTGTTAGTAATGTAAATGTCGGATCAGAAAATGGAACCATTCACCATCTTGAAATATTACTTGATCACCTGCTCCATTACTTCATCTGTCAACTTCACGGAAATGAGCTGCCTTTCCGGGTAGATTGTTATCTCTATGACGGTAAACCAAGTGGTCCTGAGCATTTGGTGCGGTCCCCCATTGGAAAGCAGATAAAGTAGCCTTTGTCAGAGTTGCCTGTCGTTTCACTGATTTCCCTGTCCTGAATAAAGTGGAGAAAGTTTTGTCCTAGGTTCAGAAATACCTGTATAGGATTTATAAAGAAGTTATTACAGGTGTTGTTGATGATGACTTGGCTGCTATTGAACCAGGTCGTCCTTGCATGTCAAGGTGGAATAATTTATCGGAATAGATTCCTCAGGTTGTATGTAACAACATCAAGACCCAGATACAAGCTGAAAAGTATCATCATTACAATCATAAAGTGCTCCAATGTGGTTCTAAATCAAGATGCACCTTTACATAACACATTGCTCAAAGAAGGTATTCCAATCTCTGCTATTACAGGTGTTATTGGTGATGACTGCTATTGAGGCAGGTCCTATTTGCGTGTCCAGGTGGAATACTTTATGGAATAGATTCCTCAGGCTGTATATAGCAACATAAAAGCTCATCCACAAGTTGAAAAGAATTGTCATTACCATTATAAAGTTAAATGTCATTCTACACCAAGATGCATCCTTACATAGCACACAGCTCAAGGAACGTAATCCAATCCCTGCTATATATGAAAAACCTGAATTTTAAGGAGAAGACGATAGTGAAGAAGACTGTCCAGGGAAATTCATATTTCAAGTACACAGATCAACCTCTTCTTGGTATGGGTGCAGATGAGGACAATATACTGACAGATGGAAGAATGCACTGACAGATTTGATGAGGAGGAAGACGATTCTGCTGCAGCTGTTGACAAGGATTTGTTAAACTACACACTGATGATGAGGAGGGCAGTGAAGATGAAGATGGGAATGAGGATGTGCCTCCTTTGGTCAACATGATAAAATTGGTGACTCCCAAACTAAAGTGACAAGCAAAAACTATCATTCAGTGATTAACTGGGTGAATGAACTCGAGATTAAACCTCCTTATATTTCTTCTCTATCAGATCAACAGGTCAATTGCATTCTTGAGAAACCATTCGTAGTGCCCAACTGACCAAACAGTAGTCAGGTAGTCGAAATAAGGATAAAAACGATGACTGAAGCTTGCACTGAATGACGGGATACAAATCGAGAGATGGATAAATTAGGCAAAGTTTATTGTCTAGGAAAATGATGTCCAGAAAAAAAAAAAAGATTTCACTATTAACTTTTAATATTTTAATATGATGTACCTCTTAAATAATAATGGACTTAAATTGATGTCACCGATGTACTATTTATTATTATCCTGGCAAACAATAAATGCCACCTATTTTTTGGTATACAGTAAAAGTTGGCTAAAAGTCGATCTCTATGCTGCTGGGGAAGTGGGCATGAAATGGCGTGAAATTTTTCACAGATGTGTGTTACAGTCATACAAACGATGCCTGAAAAGTGCAACGTTCATCTTTAAAAAAATGTGCTTTTCCACTGCAACCTAACGAGTTACCTTCCTGCATTGAATGTGATATCCATATTGGATGGGATTTCAGCTAATGTCTCTACTCTCTTGCTACATACAGTTATAGCCAGAAGCCTTTGGCCATGAACATTGAGGTTTCGTTGTCAGCTACTGCGATGTCCACCGTGGGCGCTACATCTAGAAATTAAATATCTCATCCATCTAGCAACCACTGTCATATCACATTTGATTGCCAGTAATTCACGTCATCTTGTTATGAACAGCCTGGTTTTCACACTGACTCGCTCGATATTAGGGCATATTGCTCTGGGTCTGTTAATCATATGAAATACAGTGACGTTACCTTTGCTTACTGATGTCAATTTACTTTTGTCCTGCAATATACTGGTAATGGTGATATTAGCCGTTTCCCTATAAGGAAATATTCATTGATCAAGTAGCCAGTACTGCTTTTAGTTGAAGTTTATAAAACCTTTCTCTTAAAACAATTTTTCAAGAAAACAGGTTTATCAAGTCCAGTAGCTGATGGGAGTTTCCTTCCTAAGATTTTTGCTCGAAATAGTGAGGAAAGTTAACATATTGAACATGTCGTTATTTTCTCTTCGAGTTAAATGTGATTTCAATTTGTGGTGAACAATTGTGTAGAAGCAAGCGAGTCAGAGTGGCTTGCATCTGGTGCAGAGGAAAATAAGTTCCTTACCTCAATACACAACATGTAGCAGCGGCATTTTGTTCTTTGAAAATGGCATGAATCTCCTCTCCTCAAGTTAGATTATTCCAAAAGTATATATTCTGTAATGGTGGCTTTTGTACAGCTTAGCATAGTTTGACCAATAGCAAGTCGCATGATGACTGTTCGGACTTGACGATGCCATTTGCCTGGATAACTGACGGCAAAAGCGAAACACGCTAATTGGTCAGTCAGCCATGTTGTTGGCATGATAAAAGAGGGCTCGAGCAGTGAGGAGGAGAACGATTTTTACGTTGTTGACGTATGCGGGAACTCAAGAACTGCGGATTGAAAAAGAAGTAGTGTTGTACGGGCAACGTTAGAGGAACAGAAGCTCATTTACGCTACTCAGTTTTAGTTGTTGCTGCTGTTGGAAGTTCTCAACTGATGTAGTTTCTCTTATTTGGTACAGTTCTTTATGATTCTGCAGCACCAATTCACAAGGTTCGAAGACGGATAGCCTTTGCTAAGACCTTTATTCGCTCAAAGCCATTTAAAACCATTGACATTAAAATCAATTGCATAAAGCTGTCACTTTAGATAATTATGAATGGATTTGACGCCAGGCATGTCATCTATATTGGAGTCGCGCGATTATTTATGAACATGTCTCGTGTTTTCATGTTAATATTTTCGTTTTGTAGCAATTGGCGGTGTTGGGCGAAACTACCTTTAGAGCAGCCTGTCCTATGTTGTTAATTTCATATAAGTTTGTAATGAGGCCGTAAAAAAGTTATAACCTCATAAGCAATAAGAGAACAAGAATCTGACGTAAAGAGGCTTGATAAAAATTAAAAGAGTAGTAAGCAAGCGAAATGAATTGAGAAGCTCTAGTTGCGAGCGTAAACAGAGAGAAAATATGTAGAATATTAAGATTTTAATTGAAGATTAATATTTAACTAAGCAAAAGAAAGCAACCAAGCTATAACATTTAAGTAAAGTTTAAAAGGAAAACAAAAACTATAAATTATTTAAGAAGAATATGAGCACTGATTTCCCTACAGTAATTCTTAATGTGCGACAGCCACACCCTAGTGAATGATATCGATCTAACAGCTAAGCTGTAGGAGTGGAGTCGGAAGGGTTTCCCCGACTTGACCGGTGAATGGGGAAAGTCTCTCTCCAACCCACCTGTGCCAAGCGGCCATAGGCCAGTTGCCAGCCTGGGTGTAGGAGCTGCGCCTCAATAGTCAACAGCTTTATCACTGGGCGAAAGAATTCCTGAGAGGAGGGACGGAGTAACCTCAACATTTCCGGTACCAAAACAACTGGTCATGCGTTACACTATTTTATTTTGAATGTAACCACGAACCACAATTGTGGTGATCACAGCGGCGCAAAATGCGTTAACTGAATAAATGATCAGGATGAATTATTAATGATGAATGTATAGCGCCAATGAATGAACCTGAAAACTGGGCTACATTTTGAACTGTTCATAGAAAAATTCAACCAATATGGCTTAGAATACAACATGGGAAAGGTTAAGTGATATTTGGAGTTCGTATTACGGGCAGTGCAATTATTGATATAGTTAAGATTGATTTGCACGACAAAGTAAATGGAAATAATTATTTTACACTTTTGGACAGAACGTTTTTCTTTGAGTGGTAGAGGTATAGGTCGAAATCAAGATTTATGCCAAAGAGAATATTCAGGCAAATCCATTCTCCTTCACATTTTGCCCACCTCGTTAAAAAAAAAAACACATCTGAAATAAACCAAATTAATAAAATGGCCCCTAACCTCCTCAGATATTAATGTAATAAAAATCTGGAGTTCATCATTAAAAGAAATTTATAGGAGAATGAAAAGCAATGTTCAAGCAAATATTTTCTTGCACGCTATAAAAAGCACTGCGCGTATTGTTAAAGTTGAAACAGTGAAAAAATAAAGAAAATCAATGAAGGGAAGACTGATTAAGTTAGAAGATGTCAAGGAGCCCGTAATAAAATGTTAAAATAAAAATAAAATAATTCACATAATTATATGGGACACTGCGTTAATTCCCCCCTTCTTTCTATTTATTCTGGATTTATTTTGTTAATAAAAATTAATGTTGACCTAAGTTTGTACGCGTAATAAATCTTGACACCAACACGGTAAAACAGGTACAAGATTTTTGATTCAATAAAAACAGTTGCAACCCGACACGTTATAATCTATGTTAAAAGTATAGCCTAAAAATCTTACCAGCTCTGAATGAAAGATTCCACACTACTCCAAATAAAAGGTTAGGAAGGAAACCCCCATCAATACTGAAAAGAGCAATAATAACTACTGGACTTGAGAAACCTAATTTCCTGAAAAATTGTTTTAAGAGAAAGATTGTATAAATTTCAACTGAAAGCTGTACTGGGTGCTCGCTCAATGAATACTAAATGTTTCCTTATAGGTAAACGGCTTATATTATCATTATCATTATCACAAACGCTATTTTTATTGGGTACACGTATTTAAGTTACTATTCATGTTTTTCTGTGTGTTTTTTATTGGGTACACGTATTTGAGTTACTATCCATGTTTTTCTGTGTGTTTTTAGACTAGTTTTTGTTATTAATTTCACTGTATAAGAAAATAAAATGGAAAAAAACTTGGAGAGAAAATAATGAAATAATCAAGATGTTGATATTCCACACGACTACAAATAAAAGCTTGGCAAGGAAACCCCCCATCAATGCGGGGAAAGAGCGATAACAGCTACTGGAGTAAAAGAAACAATTTTCCTGAAAAATTGTTTTAAGATAAAGATTTTGTAAATTTCAATTAAGAGAAGTACTGGCTGCTCGGTCAATGAATGCCAAATGTTTCCTTATAGGGAAACGGTTAATATTACCATTACAATTAACATTAGGAGATTTTGAAAACGTTGACCTGTATAATAAATTCTGAAATTATGTACGCACACTTGCATTCACGCTCACACACACACACACACACACACACACATATATATATATATATATATATATATATATAGAGAGAGAGAGACAGAGACAGAGAGATAGAGAGAGAGACGCTTTAAAAATCGCTCTTCGTAAGAACTGAGCGCCATGGCGGCCAGTATGGCGTTTATATAGCACATATATAATGCGTTAAAAATCACTTTTTTTCTGCCGTGAGCCAATTCGTTCGAATTCTCTTGATGCGTTGTTATTCGTCAATCGATGAACTTATGTATTCCTATGATATTTCCTCTCTATTTACCTGCATTCCACTTGCTGAGACTATCGATATATGTACTGATGCCCTATATTGCAGTCAATTGTCTCCTCCTGTTATTCCTGAGAACGTTTTCGTCGAACTGATGAAATTTGCCACGATATCTGTTGTATTTTATTTCATCTATCAGCTTGTGCATTCAAAACATCTTAGTAAAGTAAATGCGTTCGCCTACTGGGATCGAACCTGCGTCCTCCTTTGTAAGGCGTAATTTTCTTTCTTCAAATTTCTCTAATATACAGGTCGCTTGTTAACCATTACACCAAATCGAAGTTCCCTTCGATTAGATGTGTGAAGACCCGATATATTTTTTCGTTTTAATACTTTGATTTCAAACAAGGCGATAATGCCACTAAGACGCAGGGAGAGTGAAAGAGAGTGAAAGAGAATGACAACAACTGATTTTAGTCAGCAGTGTATATATATATATATATATATATATATATATATATGTGTGTGTGTGTGTGTGTGCGTGTGTGTATGTGTGTGTGCGTGTGTGTGTGTTTCTTTGTTTGAGTCTATGCGTGTCTGAATGTAAATAAAGAAACATTTGTTTATGTCTATATAAGTATTATGTAAGTGGGTAGTTGTATATAAAAATGTATGCGTGACTTTGTGAGAATATGTGTACACAGAGACATGTATGCGAGGTTTAATTCTCTTGCCAATTCAAATTCTTATAAGATATGAATGTTTGATAAAACAAACAAGAGCAAAATGTCTAATAGATACATTTCAAAAACCTTTTGAATTCACTATTATTCGAATTCCATGTCTTGAAGCCTCAGTATGTGCTTTGTACAGCTTTAGAACTCTTGGGATTTATCATTATCTAACTAATCTTTCTAACGCAAAATATAAAATTTGAATTCTTTATTTTGTTCATAACAGCGAAAATCATAGCAACCCATCCACCAATATAAATGATAAAACTCTTTTTACCACGTTTTTCTTTCTAGTTAAAATAACGTATAAAATAAGCAAATTGAAAATAAAATGGTTTTCCCCAAGTTTCATTTATTCTACGAGTGCTGTTTTGAAATATACAACTATTTATTTGCACAGGAACTACTGTAGATACAAGGAGCACAATGACACTGTCGGATAGAGCAAGTTTTCGCCTACAAAACAATATTTGTTCACATAATCGTGACCATTGACCAGCGAGGGAGAAGAACCCAATCAGCGCCCAGAATTGCAGCTTGTCTCTACCCTGTCGCTGTTGCCAATTCTGAAATACATAAACCACCGCTTAAATGTGTCAACATCCACTGTTTTGTATCCATCAGTGTTCAGCAAGAGCCTGTTGATTTCAATGGAAGAAATTTTTAACTGCGTGGGAAAATTCAAAGACACACCTATGTCTTTTCTGTCAAACACCATTTTAATAAATTGCGGCTCAGCTGGTATATGAAACAAGGCAATGAAAAAATGTGAGCATTCTTATTCGGAAGCTCATCCTCTGCAGCCATACTACCAACATCTAACTCTGAGATCTTGAACCAGCATGACAAAATAGGACACACAAACACAAACATATGTAGGTGTGTGCGTGTGTGTACATAATTACATAAAACTCACAAAATCGAGATTACTTCACACTACTAATAAAGATTTTGGACTAGCAGAAAAAAAAATAAGTTCATAGCAACTACGGAACCCAAAGAAACACAACGAACAAATTCTGGCATGTTTCTCAACATGCAAGAAGAACAATCCAAAACTATTTAATAAATAACAAGAAATCTATTTCTACTTAACAAGGATGATAAAATGAAAGATATACTAAAAACAATCAAAATAATTTAAAGCAAACGCCAATCAAGAAACGTAAAATACGTATTAACCTCATCCAAATTTAGTCAACACGCAATACAAAGGGTCACAAAATACAAAAAGACATGTTGGGTTTGTGATATCATTATAGAAAGAAACTCCTACACTTTTGAAAACCCAACAGCAACATTCACAATAAAAAAAATATAAACTGCAACTCCCAAAATGTGATTTAAGTGGAAAAAATGCAACAAATCCTATATAGGTATCACACAAGTACTAAACAGAGTTTCCTTTCACCAAAGCAAGATTAAATTACCAAACGTGCCGTAGGTTGCTGACCGCTGCTCTAAAGCACCCAATGCAAAGAAAGACTCAAAACCTAAGAAAGGGAGACGATATCTTGCAGTGCATGTGATACAATCAATGTACGCATGCATTATATTAGTATTAGTGAGTGGTGGGGATAAAATATTGTTTTAAGGTATGTGGTTGGCCCTGATCTGGCATCTAGTTTACAGTCGCTCTCTGACAGACGTGCCGTCGATTCCCTTTGTCTTTTCTGCAAATACTTCACGGTAACGGCTCCGACGAGCTATTTTCGCTAGTTCCCAAACTGCATGAATTTAAACGAGCTTGGTTGGCATCTCAGTCTCACCCTTTCACTGTCGAAATGATTAAATGTAGCCGTCTCTTCTACTCCAATAGCTTCATGTCTCGCACCTGCCGTCTGTGGCAATCCCTTCGTCTTATTTGCTTTCCTGATAGCTTTAATCGCCAACTATTCAAATGTAATGTCAATCGACATTTCCAGATGCCTTGATCTATTCCCCGTCCTTCTTTTCATCGTTTCCTCTTTCAATCCTCTTTACTCTTGCTATCATTTTCTGTAATCCCTTGCGTGTTAGTGGCACTCCCGCCTTGCGTGGAGTGAAAAACTTAAAAAATGCTATAATTATGGGTAAAGGCCCTCAATAGCCTGTGTAAAAATAAGAGTGAACAATGAGGTCAACAATGAGTGGTAACAGTCTGTGTCATGCTTGAACAGAATATTCAGGACGCACATACAGACACACACATATATATAGATATAATTTAATAAATAGAAAGGGCAAAAAATATTTTTATAAGACGTCACGTACAAAAAAAAAACCCAGCACATATTAATAATGAATGATAAAGGGAAAATTTATTTGTAAAACGCTTTTGGTTACTTTATGAAATTCATCAAGCTAAATATGTAGAGGTTTATTGAGAAACCTGTATTAAAATGCAGAGAAAACAAAAAAGCTGGATAAAACAACGCTAAACGTTCCACTTTAAAATTGAGAACATTCTAAAAAATATTCGAAAATCTCTCAACGTTATCGACATGGAAAACGCTGTGTGATGTAATTTTGACATGTTTTTAAACGAAAGTGAATTAATGTTGATTTTATCATTGTTATTATTGTTATTTTATATAAAAAAAGAAAAGGAACAAGCTGTCAACCATTTTCCTTCCACTTTTTTAATGTTTTTAATATCATACATAAACATATTGACTGGCGACATATATATATATATATATATATATATATATATATATATATATATATATGTGTGTGTGTGTGTGTGTGTAACTGTCATTTATCCTGACGTGCCTAACCGCTCAGCCGCAAAGGATCGTTCGGTTGGCAAGGTCGAATTCACTGCTTATAAACTTCAATCTTCCATGAATCTCGTACATTCATAACTGCTCATGGCGTATCAAATGTAAACAAATGACGTCATACATTAAGAAATGGACAGAGTCCGACAATTTATTTATTAAAGACATTTTTATGTTTAACGTTCTTTTTATAGATACAAGTATTTAAGTAAATGCTCTGTTTATAATAAACAGTATTAAATAAGATTTACCGGCCTGAATGTCTGAGAAATTTTCATAGAATATTCGTCCTTTGACGGTTCCGTATAGGATGCAGGTTCGAATATATATATATATATATATACATATATATATATATATATATATATATATATATATATATATGCACATTTCATTGAAAAAGACAGACAAGATGCTTTTATTCAGTTTTTTATACAATTTTTCATGCGATCTAATATTTTTTTTTCTTTTCGGATGATAAATTATACAAAAACTGTCCGAATGTTCTTTTTATCTGAGCGTTTTCGGCTATACATTTAGCCATTTTCAAGAATTATATTTTAACTGTGAAAATTAGAAATAGTTTGTTGTATGTATGTTTTATAAAATGTTTTCTTTTTTTTTTGTTTCAAAACACGGTGAAGATATTATGTCCATGTTCGAAGTTCATATTATTAAGTGTTGGCTTGTTTGTTCTTATTAATAAAATATGGGAGGTATTTCTGGAAGGTTTATGTGGGAAGTATATGTGGGAGGCATTTCTGGGAGTTATATGTGGGAGGTATTTCTGAGAGGTATATGTGGGAGATATTTTGTTAAGGAATATATGGGAGGATTTCTGAGAGGTAGATGTGGGTGGTATTTTTGAGAGGTATATGTGGGAGGGATATGTGGGAGGTATTTCTGAGAGGTATATGTGGGAGGCATTTGAGGGAGGTATATGTGGGAGGTATTTCTGAGAGGTATATGTTTGAGGTATTTATAGGAGGTATATGTAGGAAGTATTTCTGGGTGGCGTTTCTACCGAACCTTGTATATTTCACGAAATCTTTTGTATCAACTCTCGTAGTTGATCATGGCTCTCTACAGTTTCCTTTAAGTTATTACTTGCTGCAAATTGGTGTACTTTCTCAGGATAAACACTTTTTTTATTTTTTTATTTCTGTCCATTTTTTTTAATTTAGATAATTATTGGACTATCACCTAAAGCAAAAGAACCTTTCCCTGATGTTTAAAGTATAGATATTAAAAGAAATGGATTCATGCCTTATCCAAGGGCATTAGTACGAAGGTAAATGCACCACGCCAGAATTTGAACTCGGCTCGCTGATTCCACTTCGCATTACGCACACATCCTTGCAATGCTTAAAGAACCATTTGTATATGAATTCTTTTATCTATCTACCAAAAATAGGGTTTGCACAAAAGAAATATCTATCTATCTATCTATCTATCTATATATATATATATATATATATATATATATATATATATATATATATATACTAGCAGTATGGCCCGGCGTTGCCTGTGCTTGATTCAAAAATCGTACAAATACAGCAATCGCTATAACTTGACTTAAAATATTTTTGCCCTTCCTTGCCTTTAAAGGAGTGCCCTTGCCGTGCTGATGTTGCTACATGCCTTACTTCTTGCCTATCTCACACTGTGAATTTTTTCTAAGCTCTATACTAAACATTAAATCTGTTACGAAAAAAGAACTAAACAATATGAACACAAAATGATCAGCTTTAAAAAAGGACTTGTAATTGGAAAGACCGAATGAAAAAAGAATGTTAACAAATACTTTTTCACACCCAACCCAGTTCTGCGGAATCAGAATCAACGTTGAGTTTAAGCAAGCGAATGAGCCAATTGGAGTAAAGTGCCATGCAGATTTAAATTTTTCCCACTTGTGACGAATGCAGTTATCGATTTTTTTGCATGCTAGCATGCTAGTTAACATTCGTGTCAGTCAGCTGTTGGCTCTCACGCTGGGCAATAGAATCTTCCTGCCTATTCGTGGCAGCCAGCTATAGGCTCTCACTCTGGTCAGTAGAAAATGGCCGCAAACTACATGAAAACTGCCACTATCAATGGGAGTTGGGAAATGCAAAGTCGGTCTTGGCCTTTCCACTAACTTGGAGCATGTAAATTTTGGTACAAATCCGTCGAAAATTGCGGCCGTGCATTCGTTACACACACATCCTGCCTTATATATATATATATATATATATATATATATATATATATATATATATATATATATACTAGTCTTTTCTTAATCTATATGTTTATCTATCTCAGTTTGTTAGATATATCACATTTTGTTCAGATCTATCTATCTATCTATCTATGACAATTTATAAAAACACATCAATCTCATCTGTTCATATCTTATTTCTTATATTGATCTATTTCACTTATTTTATCTATCTATCTATCTATCTATCTATCTATCTATCTAACTATCTCATTCTTTTAATATCTATCTATCTATCTATCTGTTCATATCTATATATCTATCTAAGTATCTGATTGTAAATATCTATCTATCTATCTATCTATCTATCTATCTATCTATCTATCTATCTATCTATCCCAGTCTATTTCCACTTATATATCTATCCTCGGCTGTTATCTGTTTATATCTATCTCAGCCTGTTTATACTGACTTTTTTTACTGTTTGTTTTTATTTATCTGTTGTAATTAAATGTAGTTGCAAAAGACACTATCACAATAAATTCATTTAAACGCATCATCACCCTCTTCATCATCAGGTCATAAATTTCTTCTTTTTCTTTTTCTTCTTGTTCTTGTTCTTTTTCTTGTTGTTGTTGTTGTTCTTCTTCTTCTTCTTCTTCTTCTTCTAATAATAATAATAATAATAATAATAATAATAATAATAACCTAATAAGCATCTTCATGCAATTTCTTCGGATAGTGATCTTTGCATTAATGGTAAGGCAGCTGAAATAGAAGCCAAACATCTGACTGCCAACCAGCCAAATAACCGAATGTTTTATTGCCTTGATCGATTGATCGATATGGCTAAATGTTCTCTTTCTTCTATTCTGCAAATGTCAGCCGGAATTTGAACTTGTCTGGGCGAGTCCATTTCCTTTGAAAGAATACTTTCTTCTTAATCATCTTTTATATGCCAAGTCCTTTCAGGATGAGGGCAAACATAGCTCTCCACAACTTTTTCTTGATCTCAGTCATTTTTTTACCTTTTACAATCTCTCTTTGTTTTTGTTCTGCCAACAATTCATAGAAACACGTTAAGTAGGTTACTGCCTTTTCCCACTGCTTCTCTTTTTTTAAATAATTTCAGCGCATGTAAGGCGATAGAGCCACTAACAGCCAAAGGGTTACTGAGTGTGAAAGAATTTGAGAAAAAGTATTAAAGAAAGAGGACAATGAAAGAAAATGATTCACGAAGAAAGATGCCGATTGGCATTGCATTTAAAATTTTGAAGATCATAGTTGGCTGGAAAACAAAAATCCGGTAAAGAGAGTCTGTATGCGAGAAGTGTGAGAAAAGAAACTGCTAGCATAGAACTTACAGTTACTTCTATCTATTTCAATGGTAAAAGGATAAGACCTTGCTTTTCGCATTGAGCCTAAATATGTTAAATATGTACCAAAGAGGGTAGCTCATCAGAACAATTACCATGAAAATATTTACAAAAAAGGCACAGGGAAGTAACAATACGTCGCTGCAAAAGTGACTGAAGCCGAGGTGCCAAGTCAGAACCGATAATATTGCAGATTATTCTTGGGATTTCATCAAGAATCTCTAAATCAATAGCAAAATCACCAGATGCGACAGCAGTATTTAATTCATGGACGAATGGTTGACTGATAAAGGTATAGGATTGATTTTGGCGAGAAAAATTCTCTAGTACGACAGTAAACCAACTTGCATGGGAGGTTTATGTGGAAGGTATTTCTCGGGGGTTTATGTGGAAGGTATTTCTCGAGGGTTTATGTGGAAGGTATTTCTCGGGGGTTTATGTGGAAGGTATTTCTCGAGGGTTTATGTGGAAGGTATAGGACTATGCATGAGTTTCATTTTAGCTCTTATTTTCCTTAAAACGTCCTCGTTGCTTGCGTGTTCTCTCCACGGTACTCATTCATCAGTAGAAGCTCTTTTCTTCTATTTCAAGTCTCTTCTTCATCTGTAAGGAGATTGTCTATAATCCCTGTCGTATAAACGATTAGACATTACATTACAGAGCAGCTCAGCATTTTTTCTTTGTTTCTAACGGTATTTTTCTATCTCTTAATACGTTGCTTAGGTTTTAAAAATCATCTTTCGATATACCTATGCGCATTTCGATTTCAGTGTAACATTTTCCGCTCTCAGTTAAATTTCTGCGTCGGCTTAATTTTGACGTTCCCAATATGTAGCTCATAATTTGGAATATCTCTTTTGCTATCAGCAGGCATTCTATTATAATTCATAGATAGTAATGTTATAAATCATGCCTGAGCATGTATACCTCAGATAGTTAAATTTCTGTATCTTTTTGATTTTAATGTGCTCAATATGTAGGTCTTAATTTGGGCTGTTTCTTTTGCTAACCAGCAGGAATTCTGTTTTAAATCATACATAGTACTGTTATAGATTCCACTCTGACATGATTATCACAGATAATGCAATTTCTGTACATGCTCGATTTTGACGTCCCCAATGTGTAGCTCATAAGTTTGACTGTCTCTTTTGCTAACAACCATGCATTATGCTATAAATCATAGTACTGTTATAAATCATACCCTAGCATGTTCACCCCAGATTATTAAATTTCTGTATATGCTTGATTTTGACGATCCCGATATGCTCTTCATAATATAGGCTATCTCTTTTGCTCCCAACCAAACATTTTGTTATAATTCATACATATTACTGTTAAAAATCATGCCTGTACATGTTCACACCAGATAGGGAAATTTCGGAATATTCTTGATTTTGACATCCCCAATGTGTAGCTCATAAGTTTGACTGTCTCTTTTGCTAACAAGCAGGCATTCTGTTGTAAATGAATCATAGTAATGTTATAAATCATGCCTGAGTATGTTCACACCAGATAGTGACATTTCTGTATATTCTTGATGTTGACGATCCCAATATTTAGGTCATAATTTAAACAGTCTCTTTTGCTAACAACCATGCATTATGCTATAAATCATAGTACTATTATAAATCATACCCTAGCATGTTCACCCCAGATTATTAAATTTCTGTATATGCTTGATTTTGACGATCCCGATATGTTCTTCATAATATAGGCTGTCCCTTTTACTTACAACCAAACTGTTGTGACCAAGTAAATGGTTAAGTAATAACAAAAACAAGTTTTGCAGATATATCGTATATTAAACAATAAGTACACCAGAAGAGTATTATCCGACTAGTGAGAGTGTATCGAATGAACTAGCGCTCAATCTATTCAAAGTTCCCCGAAACCTTCTCTACTACTAATCTTATAGTAGGCGAAAGAGTCTAATATAGACTCTTAAGAGGGAGGACACCACAACACAAACATTCTGTTATAATTCATACATAGTACTGTTATAAATCATGCGTGTAAAAGTTCAACACGGAAATTTTTCTGTACTTGCTTGATTTTGACGTTCCTAATATGTAACCCATAATTTAGGCTGTCTCTTTTGCTAACAACCAGACATTTATGTTATAAACCATACATAATACAGGTATAAATTATTCCTTAACATCTTCACCCCAGAGAGTGAAATTATTATACTTGCTTAATTTTGACGTCCGTAATATGTATTCCATAATTTAGGCTATCTCTTTTGCTAACGACTGTTGTACGTCATATATAGTATAGTTATAGATCATGTCCTCACATATTAATCCCAGATAGCGAAGTATCTGTACTTGCTTGGTTTTGACGTCCCCAAAATATAGCTCACATATTAGGCTATCTCTTTTGCTGATGCCCATAAATTCTGTCTCATTTCAGCTTTTAGTTAGATATTACCCCAAAAACACTTGAAATGTCAATGACGTTTCTGAAAATTACAAGATTAGCTAGAACCATCGAAATGTTATGGCAAAAATAAAAGTAACGCAGATAATGAATTTAATAGACCGGATAACACTTGGAATGACAATGACTTTTGTTAAAATTACAAAGACAAAGAATAAACCGATAGGAACATCTTTTGAATAACAATAGAAATTAACTTTTAAAAAGTCAGAACTTGGATTGATAGTAGCACATTAGTCGAGAAATCCAGTTTAGTTGAGTAGAAACGCCGTGTTCACAGCAAAAGCAATACACCATATTCGATTGATAACAACTCCTAACAAAATTATAGAAGGTAACGCAGAATGAATCGACCGAAACATTGCGGAAGCTAATGCATCGAAAATAATGAAGAAAATAAATAAAACAACATTTAAAAAAAGACAAAACAATGACATGTAGCAGACTGGAAAAAACATTTAGCCAAAAAGTGGTACCACCAAATACAATACAAACACGAAGCAAAATAATGCAGGCAAGAACTGAAATCACAATGACCGTCCTCAAAATGGCATACAGACAGAGAAAATAATAGCATAATCAAAATTTCGACATTCCACACTACTTCAACTGAAAGGTTAGGAAAGAAACTACTATTAATTCTGGAAATATTGATAAAAAGTACTGGACTTGAGAAACCTTTCCCGAAAAACATTGTTTACAGAGAAAGATTTTAAGGGATAGCAGCACTGGCTGCGCAGTCAGTAAATGCTAAATGTTTCCTTATTATTAAACGGCTAATATTACAATTACCATTACTACAGTGCCCTCTACATGATCATCTTCATCTGCTTTTTACCTAATGGCTTCTAATTCTAATCATCCATTTTTCCTTATTACCGCTCTTCTGTTGTCCCAACCATCTCTCTGATTCAAATCCCTGTACATCCCCTATCCGTATAGTCTAATTGACTAATTACTTCTGTAGTAACATTCTATTGTATTCTATTCATTCTTCTTTTCCTTCATGTGTCGTGTCCCCTCAGGACGTAGGTGATTATAGCTCTCCACAATTTCCTGTCCTTTGTGGCTCTTAATAAGTTTTGTATTTTTGTTATTTCTCCCAACCCTGTACTGCCATCCATTTAATCAAGTTCACTCATTATGCTATACTTGTTTTACTCTATCCCTCTTGACTTCAATATATCCTGTGAGTATCAGATTTTCCAAGCCCTCTTTCCTCATTACGTGTTCTGTAAATTTCAACTCTCTCTTCCTGATATCAAGTATAATTTTCCTTTTTTTTTCCTTTTTCTCTAGAACTTCACTTGTTCACTACATGTTATTCTCAGTATCCTTTTGTAGAACCACGTGAAATGAATTTAATGCCCCCCCAACTCTTTGATAGGATTTTAGTAAGGGGCATCAAGACTTTAACTAAGTTAAAACTTAAATTGTTTTTCGTTTTTGTAATTAGGTTTTTTTCCCTCACATTTCGGTATGTATTCCAGTCGAAATGTCTGCGACTGAACCGACTAACCCCACTCCTGGTTCCGAGTGAGGCGGCTCGTTAGCAAGCAACTGGGACGAAAAACAAGACCTAACAAAGGGCGGAAGAACTCACTGAGTCAACGGCCAGGTAATTAGAGGTAGTGTCTCCATAGACCACCGTGGAGAAGGCAACAGAAAACCACTCCACTATCAATCCCAAATCATGGTTAACAACTCAGATAATGCGAAACCTAACGCCGTGAAGTGGGTTATGTCTATGGGAATTAACTCATCGCCCGGTAAGAACCGACATGCGCAACAGGTGTCATCTGACTATCATCCAGCAGCTAGCATAAACGGCGTAAAGGGGATAAAAGTCCTCGAAACCTATCCCTCGCCTGGAGAGCGACAGGTGTCACCGGACCGTTATCCTGCGACTGCTCGAATTAAACACAAAATAACCCTGAGGACATGGAACGTCCGGACACTGAATAACTGCGGTCAGTTTGATAATATTAAACAAGAGATGAACAGGCTTTACATCAACATTCTAGGTGTATATGAAACCAGATTGCCAAACAACGGTGCCTTTGTCAGCGAGAAACACAGGGTAATTTATACAGGCAGTGAGAAGAACGACAAAGGAGTAGGACTAATACTAGATAGCGAACTTAGGAAATGCATTCTAGGATACCACCAACATTCCGAAAGAATTCTAATAGTGAAGCTGAAAGGGAGGCCTTTCAACGTGGCTATTATAGTAGTGTACACATCGACGGCACAAAGAAGGGAAGAAAACATTGAATCATCCTACTCCATGCTGGACAGTGCCAGGGCTCTATGCAAATCACAGGAAGTCATCATTATTATGGGAGCCCTAAACGCCAAAGAAGGCAGGGAAAGGAAAGAGGATATAGCAGGAAGATTTGGATTAGGAACTAAAATCAAAGGATGGAGCACTCATATTAGAGAAGGAAAAAATTCTTCAATGCTGGAACGAGTATATCGGAGAACTCTTTAACAACGTAAGGGAACAACCAGCAATACACAGAACTACCGACGGACCTGGAATTCTGAAAACCGAAGTAAAAGACGCAATAGCCAAATTGAACAGAAACAAGGCAGATGGGCCAGACGGAATTGTAACGGAAATGCTGACAGCCTTAGATGACTTTGGCAAAGACAAGATCACCGAAATAACAAATAAAATTTAAAACAGCGGAGATATACCAGAAGACTTCATCAGATCTATCTTCGTAGCTAGGACTAAAACAACAAGCGCAAACGAATGCGAACTCCACCGAACAATAAACCTAATGAGACACGTGAAAAAACTCATCATCCGTATTCTAATGAACAGAGCGCGCAACAGAATCAGCCAAGAGATAGGACAAGAGCAATGCGGGTTCCTTAAAGACACTGGAAAAAAGAACGCTATATTCACGCTCATAATGTTATCAGAAAGAGCGATACAGATGCAGAAGGTCCTGTGCCTATGTTTCATAGACTACGCAAAAGCCTTCGACAAAGTACGCCACAAGGATCTGATGGAACTGCTCAGCAACCTCGATATAATAATCAAGAACCTTTACTGGCAGAAGACAGTATGCATGCGCATAGGGAACAAGTTCAGTGAATATACAAAAATAGAAATGGATGTAAGGCAAGGATGCGTCTTCTCACCCAACCTGTTCAACCTATACAGCGAGACAATCCTGAGAGAATTAGAAACCCTACCAGGATTTAGAATTGGCGGCCACAATCTTAACAACATAAGATACGCAGATGAGACAGTACTGATAACAGACACGGGACTAAAATTACAAAATCTCCTACAGAAGGTAGCAATGGAGAGTGAGAAGGGACTAAACATCAACTACAAGAAGACAGAATGCATGGTCGTCAGTAAGAGGATGAGCTAGAAATGCGATTTGCAGTTCATGGACACTAGAATCAAGCAGACGCGGAAGTTTAAATACCAGGGAAGCGTCTTGACAGCAGACGGTAAATGCGACACTGAGATCCGTAGTCGTATTGGTATGACCAAGGACATATTCCAAAAGATGGGCAGTGTACTGCAAGACAGGAGGATATCTTTGGTAACAAAGAAAATAATACTGAACTGTTACGTGACATCTGTCCCTCTTTACGGCAGCGAATGTTGGATGATTTCTTCAAAGATGAAGAAGAGACTCGAGGCGACAGAGATGTGGTTCTACAGAAGGATGCTAAGAATATCATGGACCGAGCGTGTGAGCAACGAAGGGATCTTAGAGAGGTTGCAAACAAGGAGGAAGCTTATATTTAATATCAGGAAGAGGCAGCTGAAGTTTCTGGGACACATAATGAGGGTCTGGAGAATCTGATACTCACAGATCGAATAGGATGAAAGAGAGACAAGGGAAAACAACCCGTGACATACCTGGCGGACTTAAGCAAGTGAATGACAGAACGTGATCTTTGGGGCTGGCGGAGGAAGCAGAGGGAAGGAACTTGTTGAGATCTGAAAGGGATAGAGAGAGGTAGAGAGCCATAATCGCCTAGGTCCTGAAAGGACATGACACATAAAAAGAAAGAAGCAAAAAGAAAACCTTTAATAATGGTTGAGTATCAGTGATAACTGCTTTGTGAGTCGACAGCCACTATACTATACTGATAAGATAATCATGAAAAGTTTGATTGTGTAGCGTCACTAGTTTCCAACTCTAGTAATTCGTCTTATTTTGCTTGCAGACATTTTCAGTGACCTTACACAATTTATGTATTATTTTAGTCTATTTTGCATTTTGTCATTATCAATACAGATGAAAAAAAAGCAATTCAAAAAGGAAAAACAACTTGATTAGTTTTCTAGACAAACAAAACTTGTGAAACATTGTAGGAAAAGCAAGATTTATATTTCGAATGGCGACAAATATTCTATTAACCTTAACTAATAGAATTTGGAACAAAGTTTGTTTGTTTTTAGTTTCCAACAATACCAATAAAGAATGTAAATCAAAGTTTGTAATCAGAGAAAACAAACAGAACTTCATTGAACGTTACTGCAAAGCAGCAAATACTACCGGATGTATTCTTCTTTATGTGCAATGTCTACTCAGAACATAGGCATCCATGGCTCTCCACAACTTCCTATACTTTGTAAATTTTGACTTCCTGCTATTTCTCCCAAACCCTTTTCCCCATCCATTTTCTCAAGGTCGTCAAGCATATTATGCGTTGTTTCCCTCTGTTCCTCTTGACTGCAATCAGATTTTCCAAGCCCTCTTTCCTCATTTTGTCCCCTAGAAACCTCAACTGTCTCTTCCAAATGTTAAGAATAAGTTTCCTTTTTGTTTCCATTTTCACTAAAACTACTTCGTTGCTCACATGTTCGGCCCATGGTATCCTCAGTATCCTTCTGTAGAACATTTCTGTTGCCTCAAGTCTTTTATTTGATCATCGGACGTGTTAGAAGCTCGTAATTCCTTTTCAAAATTAAATACGAATCTATTTATATAGTAATATATATAGAGAGAGGTTTAGCACAATAGAGAAAATAGTAATATTTAAAAAATATTTTTTATCAGATATTATCAGTTATTAGTATAAACTACATTGATACTTATTATAAACATTATTTTCAATAGGTACATGTATTTGCGATGCTGTCCCTATTGTATTTTT